>CM056376.1:66082113-66682113 GCA_029718625.1 Synaphobranchus kaupii | reverse complement strand
TTAATTAGTGTGAGCTACGATAGGCAATATTGTTGGCTGACACTTGGCCTCATTTTGATATCAATACTTTTAAGAGCAGGCCTAGTTTTTGCAAGTTGTAATTCATTACTTACAGACAGTAGGCTATTTTGTAGGCTATGTGTGAGTAACTTGGCATTTTTGTACGTTGAAGACGTTTTTTGTTCAGATTAGTTTACTATTCTAAGGTAATGTTATACAGACTGCGAAATTGTACTTGAGAACAAATTTGTAAGAAAATTTGAAGAGCCAACGTTGCCACACACACTGCAATTCAATAAATGTAATTTTCTCCAATTCGATTTTGCTGCCATACATTCACTGCTTGAGACCAAGCTCAGTCAACTGGCCAAATAACCTAGGTAATATCCTACACACAAGACACTGGCGTTTAGCTTATTAGCCAGATGTGATTGTTCACAGCGCTAGGCTACTGCTGCCACCCCAAGACAAATCTGAAAATGATTATGCTACCAACCAGCCCTGCTGCATTAGTCTGCTATCATATATGTCTACTATATGTCACTGTAAAAGTATCAGTATTGTGACTCACCCATTAGGCCACTTGAAGTCCAAGGCCAGCAAAATAGCTTCAGTTTAACTGAACCGGTAGTTAGCTAGCTGACAGTACAAGCTAACATTACCACAGTCATGAAGTTCACCACAACCTGTTAGCTAACTAGCTAGCAAACATTATATCCACCTAGGTAGCTATATGAGACAGTAAAGTTATTCTAAGCCTTACGTTACCTGCTGCTGATTTGAATCAAATGCTTCTGCTGGAGGCCCATGTTGCAATTTAAGAAAATGAAATGGTGGCTTTGTTTAGTCATTGTGTGTGGAGACTACAGTTGTCTGAATCAAAGATAGCAAGCACTTTTTTTCTGTGATCAGAGCAGGGATTGGTTAAATCAAGTAATCCGGCAGGTTTTGGTCATCAATATTTTGGTGAATACTGATTGGTTATAAAGTTAAAATACATAACGACAATGTGGATCTTATGTTTTGACAGAGTTTATGCTTTTATGTTTTACAAGGCAAAATAAAATTCTGTAGCCTATGTATGGGCTATGTGGTGCTATTGCCCCCCCTTAGTGCCGCCCTGGGATGTGGAGGGTCAGTGGTGTAGGATCTGCATGATGAAATTGTGTGTACCTGCCAACTGTCAAATTTTTCCCTGGTTTCTAGCATATTTTAAAGCCGTCTACCGACGTACTCCCGTTTTGTTGTTTCTCCTGGGAAACTCTTGTAATTTCCCCAGCCCTCAAAGTTTACTATGAAAATTCATCATGAACGGATCAATCGTTCTTATCTGTTTGTTTGACGTAAGCAAAGGTGCCAGATATGTGTTTTAAACATAATGCACACACCACCATCTCACGCCAAAAGTCTTTCAACACAACATGGCAACCCAAAAGGAACTCGCTTCAAGGGAAAACAAAGAGGTTGTCGTGACCACAGAATCAAGGTTTTGCAATGGCCTTCCCAGTCCATGACTTGGGCAATAGACTGTAAAAATATGGACAACGTAATTGTGATCTCACCCATTGGGTGGCGGGTAGAGAGGGCCCCGCCTTAGGTTGGTAAAAAAAATATATATATTTTAGGCAATTTCTTTTTACTTAACTGAACAAAGCGAAAATTTGACTGTGCTGTTCATAGACAAGCAGGGGACCCCTATTCGCCTACTAGGCAAACATATTAAACTTATTTTGCTAAATTAGACAAAATGATTGCCAATGGGGTGAGATAGTTTTACTTATTTCAAGATTTTCCCGTGGGGTAAGATTATTTTACTTGTCTAGCAAAAAGTAACTTAAAACAAGCTAATATGTTCTACTTTAGGGGGGAAAAAATAAGATTTTAAGACTAAAACATTTGTTAAAGGGGAATTCCACACAAAAACAACATTAACCTTATTGAACAGATCAAGGCGTACCTAAGTAAGTCTTTTTTTGTGGTTGGCCAAAAAAATAAATCTGTACTGAGTTATTTGAATATAAAGTTGAAAATTCGGTAGAGGTGAACGTCAAAATGGCGTATACCTCTACCACTTGCTCTTTTTGAAAGACTACAGTGTTTTCAAGTGGGCGTGTAAATTACATAGCAAGTAGGCGGAGCCAGCGAGGAAGAATCTCACTGTTCTGAATAGGGATCATTCTGTGGTAGGGACACATCGTAGATCAAGCTAGCGACCATTGCCATTTTATTATAATGTCAGAAAATTACATCGATTGGCTACGCTATTTCCTAAAGATGTTTTGGCAAACTAAACCAAACAGGACTCAAGTGCTGTCGGTTACAGAGTGGAGCTCCTCCACTATTCCCTGATTTCCTAGATCTTCCTCTGCCTTATTGAATCACCGGGTAAGGAACCATGTCAACTAACATTACATTATGATCCATGACCATTAAGTAGACTAACATTAGCTAGCTGACCATAATTGAACGGTTTCGCTTTGAGCATTTGATTACAGAAGCAATGTATTTTTTCTGGGCTAGTGCGTTAGCTGTTGTTAGCAACGGGTTTCTTGGCATTAAAACAAATTGCTTTTTAAATATGTTTGCCATGGAGAAGGCTATAGTAGCTAACCTTGCATTCGTTAATGGAAGGTTGGATATCGGGGTGATAAATGCGTAGTTTCCATGTTTTTACCGACATCAATGCGTTAGAGTTGCACTGGGAAAGTTTAGGCTTTGCTAGCAAGCATAGCTAAAATGGCTAACAAGTAGCCTACAACAATGACTACAACTTTTAATTGTATACAGTTGCAGCCACTATTATTGGCCCCCCCTGTAAAGATGAGCAAAAAGGGTTATAAAAAATTCACCGTTTGGTGAATTAGCTTAATCTCACACTGAAAAAACAAGAAGAATCCAACCTTTAATTGACGTTAATTTATTATGAGAAAAAAAATTCCCTCATCAAGAAATAATTATTTTTAACAAAACCACATTGGCCACAATTATTGGCCCCCCTGCATTTATATATAGAATAAAGTAATAATTTTTAATATTTGGTCACATATCCTTTGCATGCCATGACTTCCTGATGTCTGTGACCCAACAACATCAAAAGACTCTTGATATCTTGTACTCTTAGAAGCGATACTATAACATCTCTGCATTTGAATGGATCTCTATGGGAATTGGGGGGTGGGTCTAGATTTAGCTGTAAATTACACTGGAACAGTATGGAACACATGGTTGGCTAAATGGCTGTAAGTCATCAAGGGTCTGACGTATCAAACAAGCTTTAAACCATCACTCTGTTGCCAGATATGCAGTAATAATAAATTAACGTCAATTAAAGGTTGGATTCTTCTTGTTTTTTCAGTGTGAGATTAAGCTAATTCACCAAACGGTGAATTTTTTATAACCCTTTTTGCTCATCTTTACAGGGGGGGCCAATAATAGTGGCTGCAACTGTATGTTTAATATTCTCTATTGGCACATTGGTCGATACAAAAACATTTCATACTGAAAACGGGAGGGTTGATTTTCCGACATGGAACCGGGGTGCGTAGCCTCGCTAAGTGTTACAGACTTCTGGCTGGCTGGCTAATATTTTCACGATACCAAAAGTAGATTAATGAAGGGCCGTATTTTCTGGAGACTGAGCTAATGATGGTGGTATTTTCTCAGTATACAGTTGAAGTCGAAAGTTTACATACACGTTAGACAAATCCATTTAAACTCAGTTTTTCACAATTCCTGACATTTAATCCTAGTAGGCATTCCCTGTTTTAGGTCAGTTAGGATCATGACTTTATTTTAAGAATGTGAAATGTCAGAATAATAGTAGAGAGAATGATTTATTTCAGCTTTTATTTCTTTCATCACATTCCCAGTGGGTCAGAAGTTTACATACACTCTGTTGGAATTTGGAAGTATTGCCTTTAAATTGCTTAACTTGGGTCAAATGTTTCGGGTAGCCTTCCACAAGTTTCTCACAATAAGTTGCTGGAATTTCCTCCTGACAGAACTGGTATAACTGAGTCAGGTTTGTAGGCCTCCTTTTTCAGTTCTGCCCACAAATTTTCGATTGGATTGAGGTCAGGACTTTGTGATGGCCACTCCAATACCTTGACTTTGTTGTCCTTAAGCCATTTTGCCACAACTTTGGAAGTATGCTTTGGGTCATTGTCCATTTGGAAGAGCCATTTGCGACCAAGCTTTAACTTCCTGGCTGATGTCTTGAGATGTTGCTTTAATATATCCACATCATCAATATATCCTCATGATGCCATCTATTTTATGAAATGCACCAGTCCCTCCTGCAGCAAAGCTTCACAGTTAGGATGGTGTTCTTCGGTTTGCAAGCCTCACCCTTTTTCCTCCAAACAGAACGATGGTCATTATGGCCAAACAGTTAAATTTTTTGTTTCATCAGACCAGAGGACATTTCTTTAAAAAGTAAGATCTTTGTCCCCATGTGCAGTTGCAAACTGTAATCTGGCTTTTTTATGGCGATTTTGGAGTAGTGGCTTCTTCCTTGCTGAGCAGCCTTTCAGGTTATGTCGATATAGCACTCATTTTACTATGGATATAGATACTTTTGTACCTGTTCCCTCCAGCATCTTCACAAGATCCTTTGCTGTTGTTCTGGGATTGATTTGCACTTTTCGCACCAAAGCACGTTCGTCTCTAGGAGACAGAACGTGTCTCCTTCCTGAGTGGTATTCAATTCAATTCAATTCAATTTTATTTGTATAGCGCTTTTTACAGAGAACTGTCACAAAGACGCTGCACAGGGAAACAGAAGGAAAATTGAGCAAAAAATATATGACAGCTGCGTGGTCCCATGGTGTTTATACTTGCGTACTATTGTTTGTACAGATGAACGTGGTACCTTCAGGCATTTGGAAATTGCTCCTAAGGATGAACCAGACTTGTGGAGGTCCACAATTTTCTTTCTGAGGTCTTGGCTGATTTCTTTGGATTTTCCCATGATGTCAAGCAAAGCGGCACTGAGTTTGAAGGTAGGCCTTAAAATACATCCATAGTTACACCTCCAATTGACTCAAATAATGTCAATTAGCCTATCAGAAGTTTCTAAAGCCATGACATCATTTTCTGGAATTTTCCAAGCTGTTTAAAGGCACAGTCAACTTAGTGTATGTAAACTTCTGACCCACTGGAATTGTGATATAGTGAATTAAAAGTGAAATAATCTGTAGTTTGCTAACATGAAATCTGTGGAGTGGTTAAAAATTAGTTTTAATGACTTCAACCTAAGTGTTGTCGTGGATTTTTCCCATTCAACCCACAGTGAGCAAGTCTGTCCAAACAGAACCACAACAAAACGCATGTAATAGAATAAGAAAAAGAATTTCAGTTTATTGGAGATAAACTTAGAATGAGAGAGAGTCAGAATCTCTCTAACCTGAAAAACAGTATACAGAGGAGATTTATACACAATCTATCATTGCTTTACTGGCCAGCCACAAGGGGCGGTTTCTAAACATACAGAGACAAGGGTATCCAATTCTTGGTGTTTTGTCTTTCTATAACCTTCAAAACAAGTAACGAAAACATCTGCCTGTCTCTGCAGATTGTGAAGGAGAGACACAGAGGGAGTGAACCATGACCTACTCAGTGTTCACAAAGAATACATTATTTAATTACTTAACTCAATATATAATTGATCTATTATATTAAATGCTTAATGATAATCATGTGATTGTCTTTATGATAATACACACATATTGTAAAACAGAAAATTCCTTCACATTTCCCTTCTTTTATCATTTCATGATAACTAACAGTTTTCTGTTACAATCTACCTAATGTACTCAATCAATTAGTAAGTGATTCATTTTAATAACATCATAAATGATTACATGATTATACAGACCAAATACAATAATCTCGTGTGGATATGTACAATACTCCAATAATCCAGGGGGAATTGAAAAACCGGCAGACTCAGGACTTATATGGGACAAAACTAGCACAGAGCCAGAAAACCCAATCAGTTCCGGAAAAAATAATTCCTCCGATCCCTCTTAAGGCAATCAAGCGTCGCTTCCGGATATCAGCAATTATCGCACATCATCCATATCTGATTAATTACAAGAATCAAACATAGGAAAAATAAAAAATATAAAAAATGAAATCATAGTAAATATAGTAACAGGATAGAATATAATTGAATATAAAAATAATTTTCACTATAATGTACTACTGATTATTTAACATATAAAATTAGAAAGTCTGAAAGAAAAGAAAGATACAATAAAAAACCCATCATGTAATGGAGACTTTTCACAACTCCTGGAATGTCAACCTTTTAACTCTTCACATTACAACACTGTCTGTCTTCCCACCAACCATGTGACAGGGTGGGTACATAATTCAGGCCTATACTTTATATAGGGTCGTCAGTAAACTCAGGAAGTTGTCGGAGAAGGAATACATTATCTTGTTCCGGATCAGGAACATTTTGCTGTAAGTACTGACCTATGGCAACTTGAGTCAGGAATCACATATGTGGCAATGAGGGCGCAAACTCTACTCCAGTCAGGGGGGAGAGCAGAGTGCCCACAAAGCAATTACCAATCAGATAACAGTCGGCTCCCAAGGCGAGAGGATGGTGTTATCCCGGAACAGTTTGCAGTTTGCTTCCTATTCCAAGGTAATGAGATTGCGTGTGACCAGTTCGTCCTACATATCTCATCAGCCATGTCAGGGTAGTCTCTGCAAGGACTTTTAGGCCTTTTAGTCATTACAACAGTACCGTTTGGTTCACTGGTGTTAATGGTGTAGAATGTCTCATGAATCAGGATAATGGGCAGAACAGTGATGAGTGTAATGAGGCCTAGTATCAATAGGCCTACCTTCAGGCTGCAGCCTAATCTTCTCAAAGGGTTGTACCCCTCGGTGTTCCTGCTGTCGTCTGGCATGTTGGGAGCAGATATTACCGTCACGTGCTCCTTGAAGTGGTGGTTCTCTGAGTTTTTAAACTCCGTGAGAACTTAGTCGTCCCTGCGCGTCGGTCGAGGTGGGTCTTTCACCCTTATCCCTCCTTTGGCGCTGGTGGAGCTCTTTTGCAGTGGCTGGCGTGGACCCAAGAAGCACGGCCTTCCACTCGCACGGCTGTGGGCGTGGTGAGTAGTATCTGGAAAGGACCCCTCCACCTGGCCTGGTGCCACTTCTTCCTTCTGAAGTCTTTTATCACCACCCAGTCTCCTGGCTGCAGGTCATGTAGAGGCCCGCTGGCTGGATCTGGGAGAGCTGCTTTCACCTGTTGATGCACAGATCTCAGAACATTGGTTAGCTGAACACAGTAACTCACCATGCGAGTGTCAGCTAGCTCCTTGTCCAGCATCAGCCCTGGGGGGTGACATCCAGTCCTCATGGGCCGCCCTGTGATGACTTCATAGGGCGACAACCCTGTAGCAGCGTGGACCCTCCCCCGCATACCTGTAAGGACAATTGGCAGGGCCTGGACCCAATCCAGACCTGTCTCTGCCATCACTTTAGTTAACCGGTTCTTAATGGTTCCATTTGCCCTCTCTACCGCCCCTCCACTCTGAGGGTGGTAAGCACAATGGAACTTCAACCTGATCCCCAATTGCTCGGTCACTTTGTCCAACACCTTATTTAAAAAGTGTGAGCCTCTGTCTGAAGACAGCTTTCCCTGTAGGAAAAACTTCAACCCACTTTGAAAACATGTCAACAAACACCAAACAATATTTCTTACCCCTGCATGGGTTAAGTTCAATGAAGTCCATCATCAGGTACTCGAAAGGCTCCTGTGGAGCCGGGTGGGCCGCATTTGGAACCTTCTGGCCCCTCCCAGCATTATTTACAACACAGATAACACACTTTTCACAAAAGTTTTTTGCATAAGTAGAAAATCCGCTTGTGTCCCAGTGTCTGGACATCAAAGATATCATCCCTCCTTTTGACACATGATCCAGTCCATGAGTCAATTTAGCATAATAGGGAAATAAAAAACGAGATAAACAGGGTTTACCAGTAGGGCCTAGCCAGACCCCATCAGTGTAGGTGCCGTCTCGCTTCCATTTGGCCTTTTCCTGGGGTGTGCCCCCAGCTTGGCAGTCCTGTACAGAGGCCATTGGAGTGTCTGTGGGAATAGCAGCCTGTGTGAGCAGACTGAGAGTTGTGTGAGGGGGGGCGATTGCAGCTGTCTTGGCAGCCAAGTCCGCCTGCTCATTACCTTGAGAGATAGCATCAGTCTGGTTTGTGTGAGCGGAGCATTTACATATAGCAATGGCAGCAGGCAAAATAATTGCCTGTAGGAGGCAGCTCACTAAGTGTCCATTCTGTATAGTTTTCCCTGTAGAGGTAAGGAAGCCTCTATGCTGCCAAAGAGTTCCAAAGTCGTGCACAACTCCAAAAGCATATCTGCTGTCAGTGAAAATATTTACAGTTTTACCTTCAGCCAAATGGCAAGCGCGTGTAAGAGCGAACAGTTCAGCTGCTTGTGCTGAGAGATGTCCAGGAAGGCGGGCTGACTCCAGAACCTGGTGTTGTCACTACTGCATAGCCAACCTGACTGTCACCTGTGAGGGGACATCGACTGGCAGAACCGTCAACAAACATCTCAAAGTCTGCATTTGAGAGGGGAGTGGTGGCGAGGTCAGGACGGGGGGAGAGAATTTGATCTAACACATGAACACAATTATGTGGCTCCCCATCCTCAGGTGTAGGTAAAAGAGTAGCGGGATTCAGAACATTGCATCGCTTGACTGTAACATTTGGCAAAGAGAGCAACACATGTTGATAGTGAAGCATTCAAGCTGGTGAGAAATGGGCCGTTTTCTGTTTTAACAGAATTTCTGCTACCGCATGCGGAACAAGGACAGTGAGAGGACGATAAGCAACAAGTGATGCAGATGCAGTTACCGCCAAAGCCGCTGCTGAAATGGAGCGCAAACAAAGAGGAAGGCCCCTAGAAACAGCATCAAGTCGCTGAGAATAGTACGCCACAGGCCTGTGTTTATCACCGTGCTTTTGCAAAAGAACAGCAGACATGTAGCCGCCCTTCTCATCAACAGTCAAAAGAAAAGGTTTAATCATGTCAGGCAGGCCCAAAGTAGGAGAAGAGGCCAATTGTTGTTTCAACTTCTGAAAGGAAATTTCAGCAAGCTTTGTCCATGTGACATTATCATTTGGCTGCTAGATCATGGCCATGTGCCAAATCTTGCAAGGGTTGGGAGATTTCAGCGTAATCAGAAATCCATTGCCTACAGTACCCTGTCATGCCTAGAAAAGACATTACCTGCTTTTTTGTAACCGGTTTAGGGAGGTCAAGAATCGCTTGGATTCTGTCAGTTCCCAAAGATTTGCCTTCTGCAGAAATAGTGTGCCCTAAGTAGGTAACAGTAGGTAACGCAAATTGCAGTTTCTCCTGTTTAACTTTGTGGCCCTCTGTGGCTAGGAATGTCAACAGTTCAAGTGAATCCTGAATACAGCTGTGCTCGTCTGGAGAGCAGACGAGGAGATCATCAACGTATTGAATTAAAGTACTTTGGCCTGAAGAAAACTGGAATTGTTCCAAGTTTTCCTGCAGCGCTGCTGAAAAAACTGCTGGTGATTCAGCATACCCCTGGGGTAATCGAGACCAGGTATACCTTTTTGCCCTGAATGTAAAGGCAAACCAGTACTGGGAATTTACATCAACAGGAATACTAAAAAATGCATTCGCTAGATCGATCACAGAAAAATATTTAGCATTACCCGGGACCTGTGTAAGAATGGTTGCGGGGTTCGGCACAACGGGAGCGCGCTGTTGAACGGCGCTGTTCACAGCTCGTAAATCTTGTACGAACCGCCAAGACCCATCAGGCTTTTTTACAGGCAAGATAGGAGTGTTGCATGGAGAGTCAGGACAGGGAACCACAACACCAGCTTCTAACAACGCATTAAATACGGGGACAATGCCGTCTTCGGCTTCTGGGCGTAGGGGATATTGACGTTTGCATGGTCTGTATTCAGATTTAGGGGTTACTTGAAGTGGAGTAACTCCAGCTATGAGCCCCACATCATTTTGGGACGTTGCCCACAATTGAGAGGGAATTGCACTGAATCTCGGGTCTGACAAATGCAAGTAGGCTTGGGTGTCACACAACAACTCATGAATGCTGCAGACAGCTGTCAGAGAGTTCGGAAACTGGTGCGCAGTGACACGCAGAGAGGGAGAATATTTTGAAAATTCCCCTGTCTTTTCCCAGTCCGTGGTGTCCAAACATAATTTTACCCATGGCCCTGTGTCCTCCCATTTTTTATTTGAGGCTTTGCACAGTGAAACATGGGGTGCACTTCCCGCTATGGAATAGAATTGATGCTGTGCTGAGCTCAATTCTACAGACAATGCACAGAAATCGCGACCAACCAAAAACAATGTCGAAATTAATTTACAATCACCGTACCAATTCTTCTCAAATTCCCAATCTCTACCTCGACTAAAATGTGCTGTTACATGTAGTTGTAATTCTGTCAGTCTGTCGCCAGTGCCTGTCCACTCAGTTTTGGCCATTTGTATGGCTTTAGCTGTGACTGAGGATCTGTCCAGATCCCAAGCATAGTAAAACATTTCTAGAGTCTCCGCCATAGCAGCTCTGTCAATAGTTAAACCGTCATCAGTACACTGCACACTCAGACCTAATTTGCACATTAAGTCTCTGCCAAGCAGGTTTACCGGACATACAGGGGAGAACAAGAACGCATGTTTCAAAGTAATATTTGAGCCCGTATTGAAATCTTGCACCAGTAATGGAGCTGTAAATTTCTCTGTCGTGGTATTTCCACCAGCATCTTGGCTGAGCATGGTTTTACCACTAAAAAGAGGAGGTTTTGAATCCCATGATTTAGCTGTTATTACAGACCGACCAGCTCCCGCATCCACAATGAAGTCTAATGCTCGCCCATCAACTTTTAATGACCAAAGTGGTAACGCATTTGGAGCCGTATGGTAAAGGAACCCAGCAAACTCACCCATGTCCGCATGCGTTTCCTCGTCTCCCACAAAATGTCATTGTCCAGGTAATCCAGTTTGACCCCCAGGATGTTGGAAAGTAACATTCCCGTGGGGTGCTGTGTCCCAATTATCAGCATTACCGGAAAATTTACAACCGCGAGCCCAATGTCCCTTTTTTCCACATTTTCGGCAAACATCATAATCCACCATGGTAGTGGGTCCCATGGAGTTGGGTCTCTGTCTGTTCCCTTGATTCCATCCTCCACGTCTGCCGCGGCCTCTCCTTTGCTGCTGCTGTCCACCGGCACCGTCTCGGTTCCCCTGGTAGGAATGGAGCTGGGCCAGCTGCAGCTGAGAGGTCATCTTGTCGCTCTTCTTTTTGTCTTTGTGTTGCTTGTCGCGGTCCTGTTCTTCGCAGTGAACAGCATAACGGAGAACGTCCTTAAGTCTCCGAGTCTGCCAGCCAACACAGGAGGTCTTAATAGCGGTTGCAAGGTGTTTATCCAATCCATCCAGGAAACAGTGGGTTAGCTGAGTCTCGTACGGAGTAAGAGTCTCGCTGTTTTCCGGTTTGTCCATTCCACTGTGTGCGTCGTACTTCTCTGAAAGTCTCAAGAAATCATTAACAGTTTCACCAGGCTTTTGTTTAACCTGTCTGACTGCTTCCCAGTTCAGACGAACAGGGAATTCGGTTTTCATACTGGTTTCCAAAGTCTTAATTTGTTCCATATACTCAGACGCAGCATCATCATTGTATGGATGGTAGGCATCTCTACCTCGTGCATTTCACCCTTGTGGGAAGTTACCTGTACTGTGGAATCTGGGCCTACTGAAGCTGCGGGTCTCGCTCTGGTCGCCGGCCCACTCGCAGATGGTTGTGCAGCAGCACTGGAATGCACTGCCTGGGGAGCAGGGGCTGAGGGATGTCCGTGAGCTCCAGCCGCTTGCTGTGGAACATAAGCTGGAGGACACACAGGACAGTCCAAGTCCAGGTTAATTTTGTGTACGCTTGCAAGCTGTGCTACATTGGGATACAAAGAGCCGCCGGAATGCACAACAGGAGATAGCACTGAATTACTTTGTTGGGATTTCTCCACAGTATTTTTATTTTCTCCCTTGGTCTGTTTTTCCTGCCTTAATTTTGATTCCTTTTCCCACAAATCTACTACATCCCAGTCGGGTTGCCATTTATTTTTACGTTTACTATTTTTAACCTCATATGACCGCAGCCGCATTTTTAAGTTATCAATCTGATTTAGGCTAGAAGAGCCTTTTTCAGGGAAACCTAACTTTTGCCATTTAACACGCTGGTGTGTGGTTGCCGGACCATATTTGTCATGCATTATTTTCATTGGACCCGTAAATTCAGAGTCCTGCTTCTTTGAATTTTTAGAACCCATTTTTCGTGCGTTTGTCCCACAACCAAACTATGCCTTTTAATTTTTATTTTTTAAAAATTAAAAAAAAAAATTTTTTTCCTTTTAATTAGGCCTATTTTAGTCAGAATCAGTTTCAGATTCTGCACTATCCTCTGGATAATTGCCCTCACTTTCAGGGTGAACGTTTAGCCTAACTTCTATTAATGCCGTTTCCTTCTCTTTTAACCATTCACCTCTAGGTATAGCTACAACAGAAACCACTTCCATATCCGTCAAACTCATTAAGTGTCTCGTACAGGTATAAATGACCATAATCATCTCCTCTGCAAAAATGCCTCTCCTGTACTAGTCCGTGTATATCATTTGCCTCTACTGACAATACATGATACCACATTACAAAAATGTTTCAGAGCTCACTACAAGATAAAGAAAAAGGTGAAAGAAAAAGAGAAATATTAGTCCATGGGTGGGAGTAGCATACAGCCTCCACAGTTTGAATCACTCTACAGAGTGACGGACCCGTCGGTCACTAATCAAACTTTTTAGAATTTGAGCGCGATACAGCCTCAAGTTACGTTTTGCTGTGGTGGCTCACCTGTGATTCTCTTTCTATGGATTGCGTATTGATCACCCCAGACAGACGTCTTACTCTCCTCGGTCCGGTCGCCGCCGTCCTTCCTCTAGGCCACTGGTTACAGTTACCTCTCTATGAGAAGGTGGGTTGCGGTATCGGGGTTTGAACTCCCGGCAGTGCACTGTCTAAGCCGTTCCGACTTGAGAGAAATCTGCGTAGGAGAAAATCAAGTTAGCAATCCTGCCGACTACGCCATATTGTCGTGGATTTTTCCCATTCAACCCACAGTGAGCAAGTCTGTCCAAACAGAACCACAACAAAACGCATGTAATAGAATAAGAAAAAGAATTTCAGTTTATTGGAGATAAACTTAGAATGAGAGAGAGTCAGAATCTCTCTAACCTGAAAAACAGTATACAGAGGAGATTTATACACAATCTATCATTGCTTTACTGGCCAGCCACAAGGGGCGGTTTCTAAACATACAGAGACAAGGGTATCCAATTCTTGGTGTTTTGTCTTTCTATAACCTTCAAAACAAGTAACGAAAACATCTGCCTGTCTCTGCAGATTGTGAAGGAGAGACACAGAGGGAGTGAACCATGACCTACTCAGTGTTCACAAAGAATACATTATTTAATTACTTAACTCAATATATAATTGATCTATTATATTAAATGCTTAATGATAATCATGTGATTGTCTTTATGATAATACACACATATTGTAAAACAGAAAATTCCTTCACAGTGTATGTAAACTTCTGACTTCAGCTGTAACTGTTACATTAGTGGCTAACTTGCCAGCGAGTTACGTGGCCTCTCTCGTCTCTAACTTAGAAACGCTGCAGTGCAGACAGGCACTACACGAGCAGTAAAATGCCCAGCACTTCTGTAACGTTATTCACTGTGACTGGCGTTGTCTGACTCCGCCCATAAACTGTAAGTGCTCTTGGCCATTGTAGTTCACGGTAAAGCAGGTACCTGGTACATGCACAGTAGTTTGGGGCTATATCTCTGCTCTCACTACAGGTAGAAAGTTGGCTGGTAGCTCATTTTAATCAGGAGGAGAGCTACTTTTCTACAAACGAAACATCTGAGATTCCTATAACCTACAGTTAATCTCTTTCCATAACACACTGAGGACGGAATTTAAGGAGAATAAGATGGGCTCAATTAAAGATCTCGCTGAACTGTATTTAAAGCATCACACCCATCTGCCCAGTTGACTGTTGGCTCAGTCAACGCCTCGTTCGTCGAGTATGGGAGGTTGGGGGGAGAGATCTCCAAATTCAAATTACCCACCCATTGTATTTGTTCAAAAATGAGCAAGGGTAGAGGTGTACGTCATTATGGTGTGTACCTCTACCAAACTCGCTCCTGCCACTGCTGCTATTTCTGTGCAGAGATTGCCTTGGACAGCCACTAAGAGAGACTTAATCAGTTATGACTTGATCTGTTAAATGTGGTCAATGTTGTTTTTCATTGGAATTTCCCTTTAAGCTTTACAGTAACCAAACTATGGTGATATTTACCCACAAATGCACAACCCTATTTATTCCTTTTTATTTTTTACTTCATAGTTTTTATTAATAATATATCATCTGTGTTCAGAGGAAGACACAAGGAATGCAGTGTATGTGGAATTCTAGAGGCATTAGGCTTCATTCACCAACCATTCTACGAACAAATTTGCTCTTAAGACTTTCTTTAAAACGTTTTAATGAACATTCTGGATTTCACCAATGTTTTCTTATTTTGGATTCTTTCTTGGGTAGAACAGAAGCTCAGAACGCAAACATCAGTTAATCCTGAAATGTTTGTAAAAACGTTTTAAAGAAATTCTTGGTGAATGAGGCCCATTGTTCTTGTCTAATGCATGCAAGGAAGCCCCTCTCAATATCAAAGCTAAGCAGGTGTGCAAGGTCGGTCTTCCATACATGCTTAGAAAACACTTGTAACTTCAACTTATGAGTCTAAATAGGGCCCTAACAGATCTAGAATAGGCATTGTTTATTTCTCATATTTTTTTAGACTTGTTATACCTGGTGGTATGTCAGAATTTGGTAAAAACAAAACTGAAGTCAGCTTAGATTTCTAGACAAGAAAAAAGTAATTCAATTAGATTTAATTACAATACAAGAGTATTTTAGCGCAACATGTTGCTACAGAGAAGCACTAATATCACCATATATTTTGTTTTAAACTCATTCTTCATTCTTCTCTCCAAAGGTTGTTTGGCAATCACCTGGGAGATAAAGGAGTTTGTACATTGCTAAATGGTTTGGCTGATCTGCAAGGTGAAACAGTGGGGCAGACAACGTTGCAATTGTGGACTGGAGACACACCACTGCTCCCAAGAGAAACATCCAGGAAAGCTACACCACTGCATACCCATATCACACAGGCATTTGTCCTCTTGGAGTTGGATCTTGGGGGGAATGGGGTCAGTAGTGAGGGGCTGAGGGTCCTGTCATCATACCTGAGGTGCCATTCACAGCTGAAATATCTTGGCCTGGCAAAAACAAATGTTGCCAATATTTCAGCCTGGGAAAACCTGTTTCACAGCTTGACAACCAATGCTACACTCAACCACATCATTCTGGATGAATGTCACTTGGGTGACCAAGGAGCGGAGTTGTTCGCAAAAATGCTGAGGTATAATCACAGTCTGACTAAGATAGACCTGGACTATAACAGTATTGGGGAACGTGGAGGAAATGCAATCATAGAGGCCTTGTTTAGAAGAAGATTTCTCCTTATGAGTCATTTAAGCCTAGAGGGGAACTACATAAGCCTTGCTCTGATGAACAAAATAAAGCAGGAGATCCAACTCAATTTATCTAATAATTACTAAATAAACTTTTAGTATTTTTGTTTTTACAATTTTGTGAGTTCAAATTAAACAATTCTACCTGTAAACATTTTCTTGTTTTAAGAATTTAATGTAATTTTATTGTTTACATTTTATAAGTTGTGGTTCATTATGATGCCTTGGGTATAATGAAATGTAATTTCAGGTATTACAATAAAAAGGAGTAAAAAGGGACATACTAATAAAATCTTCAATTGATTGACCTAATTGCACCTGTATTATGGATTATGGATTAAGTACAGTCACAAGGAACATGTGTAGGTTATGGAGATCCTCCATGTCAAACCTTTTTGTTTTCTTCTTGTAACTCTCAATCTGATTATTAAAATTGTGTGCCTGTAAAACCACATATCTCGATAGGAGCAGTTATTTAAACAATGATTGAATACAGTAAGGTAAGCAACTCAAATCCAGATCCAGACTGGCATATCTGCAATGCCGTCACACCCATTATTAGTCGATGAGAAACACACTGGCTGCATTCGAATAATCAAAAAAATAGCTCCTTTTTCCTTTCCTTGCAACTTTTCCTTGACCTCGCCAGAAAACGTCATGGGGGTCAAGGAAAAGTTGGAAGGAGAGATTTACAAGGAATCTATCTTAACTGTGGAATTCGAACCTCCTTCTCAGATTGGTAGAGATTGGTAGGCGGGCAGGAGAACAGGAGCAGGACGGGACAAAACAGGACTGGAGACAGGAACTCAGAACAGGTAAGGAGCAGGCAGGAATAAATGCTGGAAAGTAATGACACAAGCACGAATGCAGGACACAAGAGGATCTGGCACAGAACAGAGAAACAGGTGAGCTTAAATGCAAGACTGATGACGAGACGCGACCAGACAAAAGCGAGCGTCCGGTTTTGGGAGGGTGTGATATAATACAAGTGAAACATTGAACAGTTAATATTGTAAACCTCTTTTGCCTTTGCAATAAAAATACGTTAATGTGTCAATGTGAAAATAATAACAGTCTAAGAAATGAAAAGTACTTAACACTTGCACATTGTTTTTGTGGAAAATACACGTGCCCTGCTGGGCTCGAACCCACTATCCACTGTGTGAGATACTGCAGTCTTAACCACTAAGCCACAGCAGCTTCTTGGAAAGCATGAAGCCATTAGCTATATTAACATTAAAAAACATTAGTATGAAGCGTTTTTATTGGACGATAAGTTTGATGAGCAGGTATACGGACCATACCCTCAAATAATAATTCTCCCCATTGGATAACATCGCGACGGAGGCAGGCTGTTTGGCAGGAAAATGGGAAGAAGAAGAAGCAGAAGAAGAAGAAGCGGAAGAGGAAGGAGAAAAACGGCAAAATAACCCAAGTTTGGGGCTTTATTGTGTGGATGTGTGAAGTTGTATCTGAATGCTGTGTGGTTACATGATGTCAGAACATACAGAAGTTCATGTTTTTAAGGGCTGAGAGTCTATGGTCATTGTGGTTACTTCTGTAGGAAACCCTGAAAAGTGCCAAACTCTCTGTGCTGTATAGGTATGGGGCATGCCCCACCAAGCCGTAACTTGGCGGATGGCATACCTGCCATCCCAATCTTTAAAATTATTATTTTGTTTAGTTTAATATATGTACCACTGGCTGTGTTCTGTGTTTTGTCTATGTATGTATCTCTTGCTGAATAATAAATATTTTAAAATCTAATAACCAATCAAATATAATTGGGAAGTTCAATGAGATAACACTTTCGTTGTGCACATTTATGAAAAGTTACCTTTTTGAACCTATCCGTAGTCCGTAGATGGCATTCTCATGCTACGCGACCCGCATTAATGCGAGTGTATGACCTAGCTATCTTGCAAACAGCTACCCATCTAACAAAATGACGTTCCTAATACAGTCATGGGACCATAAAATGACGTCATGTGGACGTCCTCTAAATGGACCTCAAAGTTATTAGGACATTGGAAATTAATGTTCTCCAGGCGTTATTTTGTAGGGGTCCTTTGATGTCTTGGGGACGTTTTTCTTAACGTCAAAACAACGTTTTCAGGACATTCTTAATACAGTCATATGCACATCCTCTAAATGGACCACAAAGTTACGCTCTGCTCTTGCGGTCATGACTGACTGACTGTGGAAACCCCTTGCCTTGGCCAACATTTAATTATTAATTAATTTCTTCACTTCAGCTCTGTTCACTTTATCCTTTTCACACATAACACAAGGTCACCATAAAATTAACTACTAGGAAAATTAAGAATTTACGATAATAGCCTACATTAACCCTATTTACTTTGGCCCATTTGGCCCAATTTTCGCCTAGTTTTTACTAGTGTCAATTAAGTGCCAATATCTCAAAAACTATTCACTGCACATCCATGGTTGAAAGTTTCAATGAAAGAAGAGGCTTGTACCATTCAGAAATTTGCATCAGAATAAATTTATGTAAAAATGGTCACATACAGTTTATACATAATACACATAAAAAAACAAAAAAAAGTACAAAACGCCTTGTGTTTTTACAGTTTAGCACTGACTATTTCAACTTCAAAGTACTGGAGCAAGCCAGAATTCCTTACACTAGTGCACTGATATGTTGTCCACAAGTGTATAGAATTTGGTAAAGATATCTACAGGCTTTCCTTATCCAATGGTAATTTTTCCAAAACTGTGCCCAGTGTCCCAATATTTATCCAAACCTCTCCAAATATAAAACATGTGCATATCTTTCTGTCCAGGCATGTCAATCATCAGAAAACTTTATCTTTCTATTGAAACAGTTTTTGTAATACAAAATGTAAAGAAAATAAACCTACACATGTTTTGTATATATGTGTATGAGAGTATGCTCTTACAAATTGTGCCGAAATTGTGCCCAAAAGTGCCCAAATACCTCTCCGAACAGGATTACTTGCCCTAATGTTATCCAACCAATCTGCTTTACATTTAAAATGGCACTGTACTTCAAAATTAGATTTACCAGAGCCCCATAAGCCAGCAGAATAACAGGTGTATCTATAACAAGCCTTCAACTTGACTTTTTACAGCAAAAGTAATGAATTATACATCACTATTTGGCAAACCTGTCTGTTACCACCTCCTACGACAGAGGTGTCAGGTGGGGGAGGGGTGTCTTCACTGTCCTCCCTGAAAAAGACAGATGCAAGTACATTACTAAGTAGAATCACTAAAAAATGAGAACACAAATTATCTCAAAAAAACATATGGCAAGTATTACAATTAAGTGGAAATTTTTTTTTATTTTATATAAAAAATATATATATATATATATATATAATATATATATATATATATATATATATATATACACACACACATATATATATTATATATATATATAATATATATACGTATATACATTAAAAAATCTTACATCCACAGTATGTCTGACATGAGCTCCAACATAATTAGCAATCGTAGCTAACTAGGATTTATGAATTAGTTTGTCAGCTTGCACGAACTAAATTACGTTATTATAATACTGTAATGTCTTGACTGAACCGTGAAATAAAGTACTGAGAATGGATGTCGTTTCATGCGTAAATTCAACAACTAGCCCTTGTGTTGGTTTCTGCACAAAGAAACAGGGAATGAACGCTAGAAAACAAACAAACAGCAGGCGCTCCTTACCAGCCTGTGAAACCATAGAAGCTAACTAGCGAACTCCTGCGATAATCCATTTATCACCAAACTAAATATACTCTAGATAATAGCGCTCCATACTGTTGATGATTATGATGATGATTATGATGATGATGATGATGATAATAACAATAATAATAATAATAATTTGTATTATATATTTTTAAAAACACTTACATGTCCAGGCACGGGTCGATGCCACAAGAGTCATTGCAATGCCTGAGCACAGACTTCTTCACCTCCGGGACACTACGGTGGAACACCTCCAAAACCTGAGCAACCGTGAAATAAGCGCTCTTCTTTCCACCGTTGATTGCCACGTTCGCGTATAAATGTATAAAATAATCGTAAACTTTGAAGCAGCAAAGACATCACCAGCGCAATTGCACCATACAACAAACCTCCGTATGCGTACAGAGAAAATACGTCACAGGACAGTTTTTCAGCTCACAAAAAAGCTACACATTGCTAAATATCATCTGGATATACTAAAAACAGCAATCCAGGCCATCCCTTCCAGATAAACTCAGTCAAAATGGCCACAGGCGTCATCTGATGCTGTCGACAGTCAGGAGCGCACAGCCGATTGCGCAATGGGCTGTCGTTACGCGTGGATACAGCGCCGTTCCCAGTCGCTGGAATATGACATCTTTTACTTCATTTAAAGGGGTAGGAAACCCCGCTGAAGATAATCCACGTGTTTTACGTTAGATCATTCCTGAAGCAGTCTAGTAATGGTTTTACGCAACGGTTGTAACGTAGTACAAAGGTAAATGCGATGGGTACGCACCATGGAAATTGAGAGTTTGCTGGAGAATGGATTAATGGATTACGAAAAAGCGTTCAGGATTCTTCAGAAAACAGTTATAACTACATAACCAGGTAAAATATTTGGTTGATTAAAGGGTAAGTTCGCTATTTTGGACCTTGGACCCTATTTGCGGTCCGTCTTCCATAAACCTGACCCATGAAGTCCATTTTTTCGCTGATCGGTCCAGTATTGAGTTCGGTACAGATTTCCTGTAGGCTCTCACTGGGCTACAATGGAAGTGAACGGGGCAATCAGAAATGTTCGATAAATGTGCTTTCATGTACAATAAATGAGACGGGAAGCTCAGGGTGTATTGTTACCGGTCTCAGTATGCTCTCCTGTGAAATGTATCTCAATCCGAACATTTTTACGTGCTTGGCATGGCTTGGAAGTAAGCATTTCTCTGTTGCTTGTTTTCGCTGCTCCCGCGGAGTACTATGTGTCGGGGGTAGGGGAGCGGGAAGGTGTGCCGGCCGTTTACGAAACTATCTAGCTGAGCAGTCTGCGTTTGTTTACCTGCAGCAACGTAGGCTACAATTTCCACAAAAAAACTTGGATGATGGATGACTATAATGATTACGAAGACGAAGAATTCGATTTTGACTTTGACGTTACTGGCTACAGATTTGAGCCAGAATACACGGACACGGAACTACAAGAGATGGATGATAAGAGAGCAAGAGAAGAGAGAGAGGCTGAAGTTGCGCAGGTAATGTTATCCGAAGTCGCTGCCGAGGCTAGACCAAGAATTTCGGGGGACTTTTGGTGTTCTTGCAAGAGGTGCAAGCAGATGCCCAGAGAGGAGGAAAGTTTGTGTTGTAGGGAGTGGGATCTGTTGCTACCGAATGCCATTGAAAACCTGGATGTATCCGTGGATGACACTGGATCATCTCCATTGATTACCATTACACTATGACTGCCAACAGATATGTGATAGATGAGAACTTTGGACAGGACACCATGCGTCAAGCATTTGTAAATAAAACATTATAGAATTGTAAAAAGTTATAGTTGATGAACGTTTCCGACAGTTTTGTTACAAGAAAACAACTTATGTCAAGCTCGGATTTTGTTAGTTGGTATTGAGTGCTGGGTCAGAGGACGCGCTCAAAAAAAATAAAAATGTTATTAACGTTATAGCTAAATATAACTTACATCCGCTCCGGTGCTTGATAGTGCTGCAGGTCCGACACGAGGAACAGCTGTGTTCTTTAGAAACCAGTGTTTTGCTTCTGATTTGCGGTTACAGAAATCAGTAGCTAGCGTCGAAATGCGCTCCACAAACTCGCGAGTCTGCCAAACGGAGTTGATTGACTGGAGTGTTTATGTCGATCCGTAAGACAACCAGCCAAAGTCTCAATCTTTCTGGGTCAGAGAACGGAAGCCGGTGAAAACTGGTATTTGAGCGTCCAGACATTTTATTCCCACAACCGGGGACTGCACATTCGCGCACCATTGCTGTGATGAATTATTACAAATGATGATTACAAAAACTGCGTTACAAATATTTCTGCTGTAGGCTACTAGCTAGTAAACTCCAACGGGAGGTCAGGATTTGTGATCAACTGCTTTTCAAGCGCCCCCCCCCCTCTCTACAACGTAGCTAGACTGCGGAAGTTTACAGTGCGAGGTAGTGCGGTCGGAGAAATAGTTCTGTTTCAAATGGAACTGTTGTTTCAACGTACGGTTTGCGTTTGCGATAGCCTACATTTCACAGGAGAGCATACTGAGACCGTAAGAATACACACTGAGCTATAAAAGCACATTTATCGTTGTTTTTCCATAACATTTCTGATTGCCCCGTTCACTTCCATTGTAGCCAAGTGAGAGCCTACAGGAAATCTGTACCGAACTCAATACTGGACCGATCAACGAAAAAATGCACTTCATGGGTCAGGTTCATGGAAGACGGACCGCAAATAGGGTCCAAGGTCCAAAATAGCGAACTTACCCTTTAAACATGTTTACGAAGAGCTTTTGTAGAAAATAAAATATATTTATACAAAACCGGAAGCACATCGGTTGTATGCATAGTGAAGTGAGCACAGGGAAAAAACACATAATGTTTATTTATACAAATTTTCAATAACATACAATTGTTCCTAAATCGGATCTTGATTTTTTAGCGTGTTGAAATGGTACCAAGAGCTTTTGTGATATGCATTTTATTGCCTGTGACTGCGGCGAGGTGAAGGCTGTAAACAAATAAAAAAAGTGGGTTGGGCTATTAGCACCCTGCTGCTTTATGGCTCTGTAGTGTAACCTGAGAGCTGATAAGCATATAAACGAATGTGTTCGCAGGCTGTGACTGTTTTTAACAATTTTGCGTCGAAAGTTCCGTGTTTTATTAACGTTATAATTTAGAATTTAAGAGAAATATGAACACTATAAAAAATTGGGACGGATACGTCCCACCACTAGGGGGTCAAAGCCTATAGAGTTAAAAATTGAAGATAGCCTCTTTTGAACTGCAAACCTTTAAGCGATCGGATTTATAAACCGCCAATTCCCCAAACATATCTGATTCATGGTTAGTCACTTAAATAAATAAATAGATAGCCTCCGAATGTGGCTCTAGTCTATGCTAGGCTACTCTGCTGATAATGTAGCTTACTGCAAACACTTTTAATTATTATAATAATAATAATAAAAAGAAGAATAATCCCTGGTATGTACTTTCTTTGTAGTATCTACTGTTTTCTTTCTGGCTAAGATTCCTGGGAAATATGCGTTGTCCAATTAAGCTTGTTCGCCAACGTTACTTCCTGCTTCTCGTCAGAAAGCAGAAACAAGCTAGGCTACTATGAAGCGAATCAACATGCATTATAGCCTACATTCATTGCACTACAGAAAACGAAACTAAACCTAGCTGTCCGGTACCAAAAGATTTCCCGCAGGTAACGTTGTCATAAAATTTCTTCTTACCGTGAAAAACGATGACATCGGACAGATGTTAAGGTAAATCTATCACCACAGCGGCACTTTCGCCACAAGTCAGCAATTATACCGGGAAATGCCCTCTTTGAAAACAAAAAACGAATGAATATAAAAAGGTTAGTCTGTTACTGCATACCCGTTTTTGCTAAAGCTGCATCATAACTATGATAACGCGGAGCTGTCAAAACTATAACAGCACGGAAACCCTTTAAAAAAAACAAAATAAAAACTGTAGCTAAGCTACACCTAGCCTATGGCTATGACAAATTAAGGACTAAACAAGCCACATTTTAGTTAATAAAACTCAAGTAAGCTAATTTAGATATCCAGTGAGCACAAGTGGCATACAGAACTAGTTTACTTTTTTTTTGCAGCATTTTTTTGTAAGTATAAACCGAACTATTTAAAAAATTAAAAAAAATTTATTTGATTTATTTATTTAAGTATGAGCCGAAGTATGCCTTCCTGGCGTGTCTCCCCGTGGCGCGGCCTAACTAGTATTCCCGTGCTCTTTGCGACATTGTCGGTTCGAATCCGACCTTTCCTCTTGTCTCTACACTGTGTTGTCCAATAAAGCTCAAAGGCTATTACACCTATTTTAAGAAAGTATAGTCCATTTTAGTACTTATAAACTTTTGTAGCCACAATTTCCTCTATATTCTCAGCTACCTTGAATTGAGAGAAAATGCTGTTAGCTATAAGTTAGAGTGAAGGAAATGTAGAGACCTAGCTACTCACTCCAAAAGTCTCTGGGACCTCAGATGGATATCTGGCTTCTCTGTCGAACATGAGGTAGAATGGGGAGTGCTTGGTGGTGATCTGTACTTTGGTGTGCAAGCCAAACATGGCTGCATTGAGGTCCCAGTTCCAAGGATTCTCATCCACCAATTTGGTGAGAGTTTTGAAACATATTGACATTGTTATGAAATACTATTTCGATTGTAAAGCATAGCTTATGATTGCGATGTGTGACCCAAATCACACTGCTTAATACAATACCAAAATAGAATACTTAACACAGTGACTATAGTAGCTACCATTTAGTGGTGTAAATGTGTCAAGGTCAGTTTAGTGTCAAGTCCACATTACTTTGTCACTGTCCCATTCATTCTTTCAACCAATCCACTGGTCTGTGGATGGTAAGGTGCGCAGAAGCTCCTCTCGATGTCCAGCTTCTGGCAGAGAGCCATATAGGCCGCGCTACAGGCTGCGCCACGGGGAGACACGCCAGGAAGGTATACTTCGGCTCATACTTAAATAAATAAATCAAATAAATTGTATTTTTAAAAAAAATATAGTTTGGTTTATACTTACAAAAAAATGCTGCAAAAAAAAGTAAACTAGTTCTGTATGCCACTTGTGCTCACTGGATATCTAAATTAGCTTACTTGAGTTTTATTATCTAAAATGTGGCTTGTTTAGTCCTTAATTTGTCATAGTCATAGGCTACGTGTAGCCTAGCTACGGTTTTTATTTTGTTTTTTTTAAAGGGTTTCCGTGCTGTTATAGTTTTGACAGCTCCGCGTTATCATAGCTATGATGCAGCTTTAGCAAAAACGGGTATGCAGTAACAGACTAACCTTTTTATATTCATTCGTTTTTTGTTTTCAAAGAGGGCATTTCCTGGTATAATTGCTGACTTGTGGCGAAAGTGCCGCCGTGGTGATAGAGTTACCTTAACATCTGTCCGATGTCGTCATTTTTCACGGTAAGAAGAAATTTTATGACAACGTTCTACACTACCGGAAAAAAACTCTGCTGTGCAGAAACTCACTAGCTCGCTCGCAGCCCACATGGAAGGTTGGAGTTACGCATCCGGCAATCCAGTGTTGAATAGCCTAACGTTAAATGTATTTCATAGAATAATAATAGCCCTATTTTAAAACTCTATTTCCATATTTTACTGATGCAAACTATTTAGGCTGCACTAGCTATTTAGGATGTATGTCTTTCAGCTAGAATGTGTTTGCGTTTAGCCCATTGTGCATGTATGTCTCCATGTAGACTTGGTTCATTAATTTACATGCTTCTTCATGATCCATAGCTCAGGTGGTGCTGTTCATTGTATTTCATTACACATTAAATACTGCTCATCTACAAACTCTTTTATTGTAATTGTGTGCTGTCTGTAATAGGATAACTGTTCTCATTCTTGTCAATAGAGGGCGTTATGGTTAAGCGAATGTCTGCATACATTTCTTTGGAATGCATGTCTCTCTCCGTGTTTATCTTCATGCATTATTCATCATTAGTTAGTGATACAAAATAAGTGATATCAGATCAAAAACGTCTCCGACGTAAAAAAAAAAAAAAAAATGCCAAGTTACTCACGCATAGCCTACATAGCGCTGTCCATAAGTTCTTAATTCCAACTTGCAAAAACTAGGCCTGCCTTTAAAAGTCTTGATATCAAAATGTGGCCAAGTTACAACTAACAATGTTGCCTATCGTAGCTCACACTAAATAAACTAGCTCTATTCCAAAGCAATGCTATCCAAACTTTCCTAAACTATTTAATGCAACTTGGCCCTGTGTTTCTTCATCTTACCATCTCAAGAGAATGTGGTCAATGAAACTGTATGTGCCACATCAAGCTGAAAAATGAAAATAATTTATAGTGGAAATACTCTGATTCAGATGTGTTACACTTAGAAATTAAACAGAAAAATTACTACACTATAGGGCATGTTTGAACAATTGTCTGCATCCACTGCTTTGGGTCTATGAAAAGCACAGAATGAATAAAATGTATTATTATTATTATTATTATGTACTGTATTTATTGATTTATTTATTTGGATTTCTATCAAAACCTGTGTGGTCCTACAGAGCATAGATATCCTTGTGTTCACAAAATTCTGTTTGCAAATATCATGATCATTTTTATCTGCATTTATATATTCATCACCCCTTTCTCTATTGTACATGATGTTTCTTCATATAAATGTCTGTTTGTGAATTGTAAAGAATTCTGTAGCAGCAGTTAACATTTTAAAACCTGCACATTTTCTAAAGTAAACTTGCCAACAAAGTACAACCATATCCTTTCTGGCGTGTAATTATTCATCAGCTGTTAAAAACATTAATTGAAATCATATGTTGTTCCATGAGGCACAATCTCTTCACATGCAAAGATGAAGAAACACAGGGCCAAGTTGCATTAAATAATTTAGGAAAGTTTGGATAGCATTGCTTTGGAATAGAGCTAGTTTATTTAGTGTGAGCTACGATAGGCAATATTGTTAGTTGTAACTTGGCCACATTTTGATATCAAGACTTTTAAAGGCAGGCCTAGTTTTTGCAAGTTGGAATTAAGAACTTATGTAGGCTATGCGTGAGTAACTTGGCTTTTTTACGTCGGAGACGTTTTTGATCTGATGTTATAAGCAGCACTCAGATTAACAGTTTTAATTGCTTTCTTGTTTTTAGAAAATGATATTGTTTTCATATAAAGTAAAATTTCTGTTCATGAATATGATATTTTGCCAAAAGTAAAATAATGTTAATTTTAAAAAATACATCTTCAAGGGTATTATTGTAATGCATAAAACCAAAAAAAATGTTTTCAATATCCGCCTACCCTCTTTGTTATTTGTCATGTTCGAGTGACGGACCCGGAAGTAGCCGAGAAAAAGTTGGGAACAGGCAAAGATTGTAGATAAGAAAAGATATGCAACTGGCGCCTTTCCCCATTGTATTTTTTGTCCACAAAAGGGGCAGTGATCAGGCATGCGCAGTAGTGTTTTCTGTTAGCTTAGGAACTAAAGTTACATCACGTATGCTTAAAGTGGCAAGCATCTGCAGAGGCTGCATTACCTAATAGCTCATTTCCCCATTGAAGTCCATTACAAACTACGAAATTACCCAGGCCAAATTATACAATTTTTGACAGTTCTTTTAAATTCTACATTTCTTCACACCAAACAAATTACTCACCAGGGACCGGTTTTGTTTCTGAGCCCCACAGAAGATGTTATAATATTTTTTTTTTTTATTCCAAAAAGCCCCATAGTCTAACATGGCGTCTCCATGAATTGGCTTCATGCACCAATGCGCAGCTCTCATAGGAATCCTTGGAACCGGTAAGCGGAAGCTGTCTCCAGTTCTTCTTATACATCTTGATGGCTACACCCATAAAGACCATAGACATGCATATTAGCAACTTTTTGCTGCAAAGACCCTCACCATAATGCAAAGTGGCCAAACTTTGCAAAATTACTGACGTTCTGTGACTAAGGTAGGACTAAAAGAGAACGTTCTTCAAAGTACTGTGAGGGTCATATTATAACGTTCTTCTGTGACCAAGGTAGGACCAAACGAGAACGTTTTTCAAAGTACTGTGACGGTCATATTGTAACGTTCTTCTGTGACCAAGGTAGGACCAAAAGAAAACGTTTTTCAAAGTACTGTGTCGGTCATATTGTGACGTTCTTCTGTGACCAAGGTAGGACCAAAAGAGAACGTTTTTCAAAGTACTGTGACGGTCATGTTTGTAACGTTATTCCGTGACCAAGTTAGGATCAAAAAAGAACATTTTTCAAAGTACTGTGACGGTCATATTGTAACATTCTTCTGTGACTAAGGTAGGACCAAACGAGAACGTTTTTCAAAGTACTGTGACGGTCATATTGTAATGTTCTTCTGTGACCAAGGTAGGACCAAAAGAGAAAGTTTTTCAAAGTACTGTGACGGTCATATTGTAACATTCTTCTGTGACTAAGGTAGGACCAAAAGAGAACGTTTTTCAAAGTATTGTGATGGTCATATTGTAACATTCTTCTGTGACTAAGGTAGGACCAAACGAGAACGTTTTTCAAAGTACTGTGATGGCCATATTGTAATGTTCTTCTGTGACCAAGGTAGGACCAAAAGAGAACGTTTTTCAAAGTACTGTGATGGTCATGTTTGTAACATTGTTCCATGACCAAGGTAGGACCAAAAGAGAACGTTTTTCAAAGTCCTGTGACGGTCATGTTTGTAACATTACTTCGTCACCATGGTAGGACCAAAAGAGAATGTTACAAAAGGTTATATGAAGGTCTTCCTTTAAATGTTATGATACGACCTTCAGGAGACCTGTTTATAACATTTGAACGTCCAGAACGTTCAGACGTTGACCTAAAGAGAACGTTACGTAACATCCTCAGGACGTCATTTGTTTGCTGGGTAAAAGTTACCATTTAAATTTACCCATTTAGAAAAATAGTACTGGGAGCATTCAGTACACTTATGAGTCTAATTAAATAGCCTACAATTGATTAATAGGCATCATCTAATGTGTTTACTTTTTACAATCCTAACTTATTAGCTATGTTTGCATTGTGTATTTCAGAGGCTCCATTTTGTCATGTGAATTTAACATAAAATAAAAAATAAATTCATGTTTAAATTGATATTCAGAAGCTACATTTCGTGGCATATTGAATTAACGTATGAGGTATGCGTGGTTCTGAGCAGGTGTAAAGTTTGTTCGTACATACAAACAAGTCTGTCGATAAAAAATGTTCCTTAAGTACACAACAAATTGTGACATTGTACACAACAAATTACAATGGAGTTTGAAGGGGGGGAACTTATTTTTCATGACGTATGTATGTCATGAAAGGTACCAAACTGACAATGGGCCTCATTTATGAAGCGTTCCTAAAAATGCACAAACATTTATGTATGAAACGAGTTGGTACAAAAGATTTACGCCGGATTTATCAAACTGTGTGGGAAATGCAGATTTTTTTGTATTCATGTACGAAGCACGTTATTTTGTGATAAATCCACACCCATATTCCGAAACTGGAATCAAAGTTTTATTAGCAGATGTTCAATCGAGGAAAAAAAATTGTTTAGTATTGTCAGTACCATGAACTGGGAAAGTAAAGGTCTAGCAGGGGATAGCATGAACCATCAATGCAGGATCACCCCTCACACGAGCTGTTAATGTAGTAAAATAAAAAATATAAATGCATTGACATTAAATTGGAGGTGGGGAAATGCATAGCTGCGCATCTAAGTTTGTATCGGACAAGCGAGCACCTTCTTTATCGCAGCCTGGAAATAAATTAAACGTTATTCATTTTGTAATTTTGTTGGGGTTCTGTGCATGTGAGTTGTGGTTTGAAATCGGGTAATCATAGGGTTCATTCCAATTCCAATTCATTCCACTTATTTTCACTCCTTACATCCTTTCCTCACATCCTTTCCTCGCTCCTTAGCTCCGCCCAATGGAGGACGCGAGGAAAGGATGCAAGGATCAGACACGAGGACGGAGGAAACGAGGCAACATGTATTAGGCAAATGGAACGTCCTTGCTCAATCAAGCGCTTTTTAGCTTATTTTTTCAGGAACAAACAGGGCTTTTGTTAGTTATAAAGAATGAATGTCATAATGGATTAGCGCATTTTAATAAATGGAAAGGAACTGTAAAATTGCATTTGTGTAGGGGTGTGCCAGCGACGTGGCAGATGTGGAGAGTGGTGGATAATTTACAAACGTCACACGTTCTGAAAAAATGGAGATGTGGAGATGTGTTTAATGTGCTGCATTTCAGGCTGAGGATTTGCAATAATTTTTTTTTTTTCATTCTCATTTAACATCTTATGTTTAGAAATAGACATCAAAATATCAATAAACAAGTTGACATAGCCTAACTGTTGAATTACAAGGACCATGTAGGTAAGGTACTGGGGCTGCTTAACTATGTACAATGTGATGAACTAACCTGGCATGGTCATACAGCTTAACCTGCAAGACCACATTAGTTGGCCAGCATAACCAGCAAGATGGGGATTAGTTGATCAGCAAGACCATGCTGGTCAACCAGCATGGTCTTGCTGGTGAAGGTGGACAACCAGCATGGTCTTGCTGGTGAAGGTGGTCAACCAGCATAGTCTTGCTGGTGAAGCTGGTCAGCCAGCATGGTCTTACTGGTAAAACTGGTCAACCAGCATGGTCTTACTGGTAAAGCTGGTCAACCAGCATACTCTTGCTGGTGAAGCTGGTCAACCAGCATGGTCTTGCTGGTGAAGCTGGCCAACCAGCATGGTCTTGCTGATCAACTAATCCACATCTTGCTGGCCAACTAATGTGGTCTTGCAGGTTAAGCTGGATGACCATGCCAGGTTAGTTCATCAATAATTTATTGCAAATCCTCAGCCTGAAATGCAGCACATTAAACACATCTCCATTTTCAAACAAAACGTTTACCAAAAAAGGAAGAAAAGGTGATTTCTGAATGTTAATTACATCTGAAGGGGATCAGCTTTACAGTTTTCACAAAAATGTATAATGTACATATTTGAAAATACAGTGATGGGAATTCCTTTCAGAGGATCTGTATTGAAGCATATAATATATATACACTACTCACAAAAAGTTAGGGATATTTGGCTTTCGGGTGAAATTTATGGAAAATGTAAGTTCACGCTACAGTGATATTATACGTATCATGAAAGTAGGGCATTTAAGTAGAAGCATGCAATGGTGATTTCCTCATCTCAAACAATTTATTGAAACAAAAGCCAACAACAGTGGTGGGTATACCACAACAAAAATGTCAATGTCTCAATAACTTGTCATGTGCCCTTGAGCATCAATTACAGCTTGACAACGACGTCTCATGCTGTTCACAAGTCGACTTATTGTCTGCTGAGGCATGGCCTCCCACTCTTCTTGAAGGGCGGCCCTCAGGTCATTGAGGTTCTGGGGTACAGAGTTACGAGCCTCTACACGGTGAGTCAGCTGATCCCATAGGTTTTCTATGGGATTCAGGTCTGGAGAAAGTGCAGGCCACTCCATTTGAGGTACCCCAGTCTCCAGCAGCCTTTCCCTAATGATGCGACCTCGATGAGCTGGAGCATTGTCGTCCATGAAGATGAAATTAGGCCTGTGTTGTTCATGCAGGGGCACAATGACTGGATTAATGATGTTATTCAGGTAGTATGGGCTTGTCACTGTACCATTCACAAAGTGTAGGGCAGTTCTGTATTGACTAGGCACACCTGCCCACACTGTAACACCGCCACCACCAAAGGGTCGTCTGGTGACAACAGTGGCTGATGCATAGCGCTCTCCTTGACGTCTCCAACATCGTTGGCGGCCATCATTTCTGCTCAACGTGAATCGACTTTCATCAGAGAACAGCACTGAGGCCCACTGGTCCCTCGTCCAGCGTAAATGCTCCCTGGCCCATGCAAGACGATGACGCCTGTGCCTGGTGGTGTGGTCAGGTACCCTTGCAGGTCGTCTAGCACGCAGACCACGCTGATGTAAACGGTTTCGAATGGTCTGACGTGACACTTGGGTGCCTCTCACCTCCCTTAAATGTGCCTGGAGTTGAGTGGCATTCATCATCCGGTTCCGCAGGGCACTGTTCACAATGAAGCGGTCATCAGTGTGGGATGTGGCCAAAGGACGTCCACTTCTATGCCTTTCTGTGACTCTTCCAGTCTCTCTGTATCTCTGTTGCAACCTGCTGATGACACTGTGACACTCTAAGCTCAGTGGCCACTTCCCTCTGAGAACATCCTGTTTGAAGCCTCGCAATGGCGAGGTAGTGTTGATCAATTGTTAGGTGTCGTCTTGGTCTCATGATGTCAAAATGTGAACAGCATGATGAAGAGGACTGTTTAAATACCAATTCTAATTGAACCAGGAAATTTATTGGTTGATTCATGGATCAAACACCCGTTGTGAATTTTGCCGTTCAGCTCCTTGTTAGAGAACAGCAAGTTGTGCAAAAAGTACTGAAACATTGAATAGTTGGACATGTGCATTCAAAAGTTTAGAGAAGGTCAAATTAATTTCACCTGTAAAGGTTATAGTGCATTTTAGGTTCATCCTGAAATTTCACCCGAAAGCCGAATATCCCTAACTTTTTGTGAGTAGTGTATGTACAGTGCATCCGGAAAGTATTCACAGCGCTTCACTTTTTCCACATTTTGTTCCGTTACAGCCTTATTCCAAAATTGATTAAATTCATTTTTTCCCTCTAAATTCTACACACAACACCCCATAATGACAATGTGAAAAAAGTTTTTTTGAGATTTTTGCAAATTTATTAAAAATAAAAAAATAAAATTTCTCATTTACATAAGTATTCATACCCTTTGCTTTAACGTATGTTTAAAGTATCATATTTCATATTTGGTCGCATATCCTTTACATGCTGTTACTTCCTGAAGTCTGTGACCATCAACATCAAAAAACTGTCGATATCTTATTTTCAGGTACTGTTACAAGCGATACTATAACCTCTCTGCATTTGAATGGATCTCTATGGAAATTGGGGGGTGAGACTAGATTCAGCTGTAACTTACACTGGTACAGTATGGAACACATGGCTGGCTAAATGGCTGTAAGTTATCAAGGGTCTGAGCTATCAAACGAGCCCCAAACCATCACTCTGTTGCCAGATATGGAGTAGATGTGGATGGATCACTGCAAGGGTTATTTCTCCGGACTCATTTTCCTATAGAACTCTGTTTCTGAGGTCTGCAGATAATTCCTTTGGAGTTTGCTCTGACATGCACTGTCAACTGTGGGACCTTATATAGGCAGGTGTTGGCAATCCCCAATCATGTCCAATCAATTGAATTTATCACAGGTGGACTCCAATTAAGTTGTAGAAACATCTCAAGCAGTATCAGTGGAAACAAAATGCACCTCAGTTCACGTTTGGGTGTCATACATATGATATTTTACATTTAGATTTTTAATAAATTAGCACAAATGTCTAAAAGAAAAAACAACCTGTTTTCACTTTGTCATTATGGGCTATTTTGTGTAGAATTTTGAGACAAAAAATGAACTCAATCTATTGTAGAATATGTCGTTAACGTAATAAAACGTGGAGAAGGTGAAAGGGGTGTGCAGACTTTCCGGCTTGACTGTATATACAGTGCCTTCCACAATTATTGGTACAGGGATTTTTTTTTTCCTCAGAATAAATTTACTTCAATTGAAGGTTGATATAATTAATATAAAGTTTGGCTTAAAATAATATAAGTAAATACAATTTTATGGGTAGGCTATCGTTGCTAGGCGATAACGTGCTCGGACTCTGAGTCATCCTGGACCAGAACCGCATGTGCGAGTTGCCTCATACCCAACGAACGACAAGCTGAAGTCGGTAAGTAACATATAACTCAATATATTATCCTAGTAGTCATAATTACAATGTCACGATAGATAAATATGACTGTCTTCAGTCAATATTTTGGGTCAAAATTTATCTTTTGCTCCTGCGGCTTCAATTGTTAACGGTTAACGTTAGTTCTCAAAGAATACACAAAGTTAATTTTAGATTCACCTAGCTAGCCTATAGCTAACGTTAGCTTTTAGCTGCCACTTGACCCAACTTGCAGTGTAATATTAAGCTAACTAACATGGTCATTAGAATACAAATAGCCTGTAACGTTATGCCTTTATGGTTATTAGCGTCTATATAAGTAGCCTACTTATTACAAATATATAATCTGCTCACCAGACAGTGGAGTTTCTAACCGTAACATAATTTAGCTAGCTAACGTTACTAAAGACAGCTTGCTAAATGCATTTTCTTGTCTAACATATTAATATTGTGCCTGCTGTCTGGGACCAGGGACAGGCTGTGAAATTTTAATAATAGGTAACGTCAAATTATATAATTTTAGCATTGACTAGTGTATTTAATTTTCCTTGTAGCTAACATTATAGCTAGGTGGAAATCTGATTGATCACCGTTTTCTGAGGTGAAAAAACGCAGTCGTCAGTAACCGTTAAAGGTATACTATGTAGTTTCAGAACACCAGATGGCGATATAGAGCACGTATGAGAAAAGGGCTCCCCGAAAATTGCTTATCACGTGTTCTTCTCAGACACGCACGACGACGCACGAGCATTAGGGTGACGTTTCACACATAGTTTCTCTGACCGTGGACTCAATTCAATTTGCTTTATTGGCATGACAAGACATTGCATCTGTATTGTTAAAGCATACTGCTTTAAAACAGTCGAAGGCATACATCTAACACTGAACAATACAAAACAGCAAAGACTAGAAACGAATGAACAGTTACCATAGGCCTACATGAAAACAAGAACTTTTCTTTGATTATGGATTTAGAAAAAACAATAATGTTAAATAATAAAGTACAATTAAAAATAATAATTATCAATAGAAATGATAATAATGATGATGAGAACGACACATATGATATAATAAAGTGAATATAATAAATATAAAAAATTTTTAATTAGTTAATAATGATCTCTGTCACTCACTGTCCCTAAGACGATGGCAGGCAGCCATATTACATTACATTACAGGCATTTAGCAGACGCTCTTATCCAGAACCGCCCATTCATGACGTTAACGCAATTTTAGCTGTTTCTGGCTTTAAAAACAGCGGCGGGATGTCAAGAGTGTAACATTCAAAACATTAACAAAAAAACACTTTGCGAACGACTTATGAGGTAGGAAATACATTCAACATGTTTATTAGACCACAAGGACACATACAATGTTTTTTGGGGAGAAAATTTGAATGTAAACAAAGAACGAGTTGTTTACAATGAAACTACGTAGTATACCTTTAACGTTATAACAAAAGGACCACTGATATGAGGGGAATGGGGTTAATGTTATGTTACCTGAACAATTAAGGGACTGGCTGTGAAATTTTAAATCATTATCGCTACTAACATTAACATTAACATTAACTACTTTAACATTGGCTACTGCATTTCATTTGCCCAGTAACATTAGGTTGCAATCTATTTCAATATCAAAAATATTATATACTAGAAGATAGATTGCGCACTCACGGCAAGTAGACCGCTTTTTCAAATTTGATATGTTTCTGCTTTCACTGTGTGAAGAAGATGGAAAAAACCGCCACAGGGAGCCTAAGTTGACACATCACTGACCTGGTCCATGCTGGAAGAGAAATGTATTAATTTATCCATCGACTTTTCTGCTATTGACAAATGTATCATACCAGTTTCTCGGTTCCATAAGATTATTACGTAACACCCAAACTATTTGTGAAAGCAACCCCAAATTTATAATCATTTAAGTAAAGGTACATGCTTTCTCTTCTCTTTTTCCTAAATTATTCTATTACTTAAACAGTACCATAAATAATTATAATAGGCTATAACACATTATTTATTAGAATATAATATTATAATTTGATATAATTATATTAGTAGTTATATTAATTATAAATTTCATTCTTACTTGTAGAAAGTATTTAATTTTTATAAAGGAATTAAGAGTCGCTGCAAAAGATTAAGTCTGTTTTGACCAGTGACGGTGTTACATTTTCAAAACTGACCCAAGCAGTGGTTGCTATTTCATTATGAAGGGCTATATTTGTTTATTTGTCTGAAAATTATACATATAGACATCACATTTAGAATAACACCTATGGTTCAGTGATGCAGATGATGCCATGGTGTTGCCATGTACAGTATACTGTGCAGTGTGACCCAGGGTTATGTGATCGTGGGACTCGAATATACTTTTCAGTGTTGGCAGGTCTGTGTGGGTAATATTTCTGTTATTGAAATTATATGCTTTCGCATGAATATCTATAGATTTCCTCACACATGCTTATTTTGAATAGATTTTTACTATAAAATGCAAGGTGTATTATTTTGTCCAGCTTTTTCATCATTCACTCTCTTTAACAAGTAAAGAATCTATCTCTGCGCGGAGGAACAACCACGAAAGATGCCTCCTTAAAAATGACCTAGCCAAAAATATAAATCGGAGGGGCATCAACGAAGGGTGTTGAGGGTGTTTACATCCATATCAGGTGAACCGTGTAGCAATTGTAGCCCTTTTTATACATAGCGCCCCCCCCCTCCCACCAATTTCCAGAGAGATCCATTCAAATGCCTTTGTCTTTTGATGTTGAGTCATGGCATGCAAAGGATATGCAACCAAATATTAAATATGGTGACTATTTAAGTTTATGTTAATTTGTCCAAATATTTTTGCTCCCCTAAAATGGGGGGGACTATGCATAAAAATTTAACTCATAATTGCACTTTAACCTCATAGTCACTGTTTAATTTCAAATCCAATTTGCTGGAGTACAGACCCAAAACAACTAAAAATGTGTCACTGCCTAAATTCTTACAGACTGCACTGTAGCTCTTGATTTTATCTACATCGTAAGATCAGATTTTTGATATGCAGTAGTTATGGATGGATAACTTGAAGGGTTGTTTCTCCGGACAAATTTTCCTATTGAACTCTATGGAAAAATAATTCAGGAGAAGAAACCCTTCAATCACTGCGGTGACACATCTGGACCTCTACTGTACACCCTCAAAAGCATTTCTTCTGTATACTGACAAAGCATCAGGAGGACAGCATCTGACAACAAGGGGTCAGTTACAGGGGGGCCAGATTGACTCTGAATTTCTATATCCTTAAAATATTAATGTATTATTAGGATCTACATATATGAACACATATACTCATATTTCAAAGAAGATTTGGGGATACGGGTTAAAATCCCCTATGTTATACTACCTCAGTGAAAAATAAATTCAGTATCTGTGCCAAATGAAACTCTATTGGTGCCTAATGAAACGCCTAAAGTAGGCTACATAAACAATAAAGTAGCCTATGCATAATGCTGTCCTGTAGGCCTACTTATATGTCTACATTAACCTTAACGAAGAATCGTGTTCCCAGGGCTTGTAGCTGTCAAACTGCGATTGTTTTATGTTTCACTAGCCTACTTTAATGCCGTTTTAAAAATAAACTCTAGCCTACTTTACATGCATTTTATCTGCTTTAAACGTAAGGCCTAGGCTACTGATTCTTGCAAATTATGCTGCTTAAATTATGCCGGAACGCCACGAAAATCGAGCATTTCAAATGAGAAAAATAGTAGGCTATCTGTACGGACAGTGACACAAAATGGTCCAATCATCCACCGAAAGAAGGAAGATATTAGTCGGAAATCACGAAAGGAGAAGGAACAGAGTCGCAAAGAAAGTAATAATGCAGAGTGGGCGCGCGTGCATGCGAGGGGTTGTCAAATTCTGACAGACAGTCAAATTTCGGCATGGGAGCCATAAAAGCATTAACCAGCATTATAATTCCAGGGCTGTGTCCCAATCCAGTTTTTGCTCCACCTTCGCAAACTTCACTTCACAGGATGTGACGCAGATACCAATGAAACAGGAGTATACACTTGCGTTTAGCGAGTGTGAGGGAGCGAGGGCGGAGCAGGTTATTTGAATTGAGACGCACTTCACCGTCTATACTCGGAAGTTAACCATGCTACTGCACAGTGGCGTATCGTGGGATCTCGGATCATGTAAAACGTCTGTCACCGTAGCCTAGGCTACCTTTAAACGGATGAAACTCTCAACCTGTTTACATTAATTATCAGTCAAGCAATTGATTTACTGAATAACAAATATCAATACATACAGAAAGTTTTTGTTAGGATCCTGTACTTTGTCTGTTTATTCTTTATTATTATTTTTCCTGATTTCTTTTCCCTCGCAATTGTCAGTCCGCGTTCCATGTTTTCTGAGATTCCACCCCGTCTTTGTCATTGCACTATTCGGGTGATTTTGGGAACATTCGGGTTTCCTCTGTATTTCGTATATCTCGTTTTCTTCCTTCTGGCTTTATTTATATTTGTTTATAATACTAAACTACTAATCATACTAACTGTTAGATTAGATTTAATACTAACCTGCTAACAAACTAACGTGTATATAATACTAACCAGCTAACCTACTAACATTAGGGTTTTAGAGTTCGCTACTAACATTACTAATTACTAATTAATCTTGAGTTTCTACCTGCAGCTGTCATTTCCCTCCTCGTTATCCTGTCCCTGTATCTATCTGATTTCGCATTCTCTGCACGTGTGTCCACTTTCATGTCCCTCCCCTCTGAGCTGTGCACTTGTTTACCTGCTAACCCCAGGCCGTTTGCTATCATTGTGTCTATGTGTATACCTGTCCGTGTCTTACGTTTCCCTCGTCATTGTATTATTGGTCCTTGTTAACCCTCATTGTTCTCACCTGTGTACTCTCCCATTCCCCCTCTTCACACCCGATTCCTTTTGTGTAATCTTCTCCCTGTGTATTTAAACCTTGTTATTTCAGTCTGTCTTCACGAGTTCCTTGTACCATATATTTTGCGACTGTGTTTCTTTCTGTGCCTCCGAGTATTTTCCCGAGTTGTTTGTTTATTCCTAGTATCTGTTTTCTAGTTTTTGTTTCCCTAGTTTCCTGTCTGTTTTGTTCTCTTTTTGTTCCTCTTACGCCTCCCCGGTTTTGACCCCTGCCTGTGTTCTCGCGACCCTGCTTTTGGATCTTGTTTTTGTGCTTTTGCTGTGCCTTCCCGGTTTTGACCCCTGCCTGTTCCTTGACCACTCTTTGGACTGTGTTTTGTTTCGTTGTCTGTCTCTCCGGTTTTTCGACCCTGCCTGTTATACCACGGATTGCTGCCTTGCCCTTATTAAACTTCGGTTTTTTGTACTCCTGCCTGCGTTTGGGTCCTTCTTCCCCACTCAAACTTAACAGTTTTGTGGGCTAGCATATTTCTTTGTGTCATAAAATCGTGTAGCAAGTAGGACAGCCCTTGCGTTGGAATAAAGCATTTAAACCGAACATATTCTCAACCTGTTTCCGTTTATTTTGCTTGCTTATGTCAATCAAACAAATTCCTTGAATAATCAAGAACAATTATGTAGCCTATAGGCGAATGATTAACAAATGACAATGACAAAGAGATAACTAACGTGAGATTGTTTAATACTGGTGGCAATAATTCTGAATAATTAACTGGCAAAAAATCCCAACGTTTTCTCTGAGTTGCACGTTAGCATTGCGTTTTCTCCTCATCACGTTAAAGAATGTCATTAATTTAAGACGGCACTCGATTTAGTCAAAACTAATTAAACATTAGAAAGCATACATTCTTAAATTGCTGGAACTAGCGTTGAGCGCAATGCATGCTTTCAAGCTAGAAAAACGAATTTACCCATATATGTGCTGTTCATTGATCACTTCGCATGACAGGCTATTATTGAGAAATTCAATTGTTAGGCTAACAGGCAGCCTCCTGAAAAATATTGAGAGAGGAGTAGCCTAATAATCCGTTTAAAAGCAAGATTAACTACAGAGAACCTGGTAGGCCTACATCCCACAGTATACACTACTCTGTTGCTGCATAACGCAATTTGCTATCCGCCTGTCCTGAGCTGCAGAGCCAGCTATCCGCCTGTCCTGAGCTGCAGAGCCAGCTATCCGCCTGTCCTGAGCTGCAGAGCCAGCTATCCGCCTGTCCTGAGCTGCAGAGCCAGCTATCCGCCTGTCCGGAGCTGCAGAGCCAGCTATCCGCCTGTCCGGAGCTGCAGAGCCAGCTGCTGCCTCCTGTCCCTGGGCCACCTAGCCTACAGCCGCTCATTCGTCGCTGGCCTCCAGGGCGATGCAGCCGTCGCCGCCGGCCTCCAGGGCGATGCAGCTGTCGCCGCCGGCCTCCAGGGCGATGCAGCCGTCGCCGCCGGTCTCCTGAGCGGTCCTGCCTGCAGTGCCGCCCTCCTGAGCGGTTCTGCCTGCGGCGCCGCCCTCCTGAGCGGTCCTACCTGCGCCGCCGCCCTCCTGAGCAGTCCTGCCTGCGCCGCCGCCCTCTTGAGCGGTCCTGCCTGCGCCACCGCTTATGTCAATCAAACACATTCCTTGAATAATCAAGAACAATTATGTAGCCTATAGGCTAATGATTAACAAATGACAATGACAAAGAGATAACTAACGTGAGATTGTTTAATACTGGTGGCAATAATTCTGAATAATTAACTGGCAAAAAATCCCAACGTTTTCTCTGAGTTGCACGTTAGCATTGCGTTTTCTCCTCATCACGTTAAAGAATGTCATTAATTTAAGACGGCACTCGATTTAGTCAAAACTAATTAAACATTAGAAAGCATACATTTAAAGAGGAAAACCTCTTAAATTGCTGGAACTAGCGTTGAGCGCAATGCATGCTTTCAAGCTAGAAAAACAAATTTACCCATATATGTGGTGTTCATTGATCACTTCGCATGACAGGCTATTATTGAGAAATTCAATTGTTAGGCTAACAGGCAGCCTCCTGAAAAATATTGAGAGACGAGTAGCCTAATAATCCGTTTAAAAGCAAGATTAACTACAGAGAACCTGGTAGGCCTACATCCCACAGTATACGCTACTCTGTTGCTGCATAACGCAATTTGCAAAATTATGAAATACAAAATAGCAAACTACTACATTTACCTGTATTTAATAGCCTATACACCGTCTTTTCCATTCTGTATGTGCTTTATTACCGCGATAAACATTAACGTGATTATCACTGAACAGGACGTTTGATGTGAATTGTGGGTAACATGAGCTTGCCGAGTCTGCTCTTTTGCAGACTCGCTCGCTTGAGAACAGTTGAGGGTGGAGGGTACGCTATGTCACAAACTTCACTTGGCTTTCTAACGGATTGGACTCACACTTAAAATGGAGACTGAGGGTACATCCTGGTCTCAAAAGGGATTCCCCCAAGTGAAGTTTGCAAGTGAAGTTTACAAGGGTGGAACAAAAACTGGATTGGGACGCAGCCCAGTAGCTAAATGGTGAACTCATGCAAGCTTTGTCGACAGAATTTTGGCACTGTTGGCCCCCCATAAAAATAAGCGATTGGAATTCACCCATAGGCTACCTCATTGGTGCGTTCTAATTGCGGTCACATTGATGCGCGTGTCCCACTGAGCAAAAGCCAGAAACGAGCTCAGGGCTGCGTCCCAATCCAGTTTTTGCTCCACCCTCGTAAACTTCACTTGCAAACTTCACTTGGGGGAATCCCTTTTGAGACCAGGATGTACCCTCGGTCTCCATTTTAAGTGTGAGTCCAATCCGTTAGAAAGCCAAGTGAAGTTTGTGACATAGCCCCTCCAACCTCAACTTTTCTCAAGGGAACAAGTCTGCAAAAGAGCAGACTCTGCAAGCTCATATTACCCACAATTCATATCGAACGTACTGTTCAGTGGTAATCACGTTAATGTTTATCGCGGTATTATACATTAAAAGCGCATACAGAATGGAAAAGACGGTGTATAGGCTAATAAATACAGGTTAATCAAGTAGTAGTTTGCTATTTTGTATTTCATGGTTCAGCAAATTGCTTTATGCAGCAACAGAGTAGGGTACTGTGGGATGTAGACTACAAGGTTCTCCAGCTTAATCTTGCTTTTAAACGGATTATTAGGCTACTCTTGTCTCAATATTTTTCCGTAGCCTATAATTTTCCAGATAGCAAATTAAATTTCTCAATAACCAAGACGAATAGGTAAATAAACTTACTAGGCTATATCCACATTTGTGCTGACGCAAAATGCGTTAATTGACTGTTATGCGAAGTGATCAATGAACAGCACATATTTTGGTAAATTTGTTTTTCTAGCTTGAAAGCATGCATTGCGCTAAACGCTGGTTCCAGCAATTTAAGAGGTTTTTCTCTTTAAATGTATGCTTTCTACGTTTTGACTAAATCGAAAGTCTTAAATTAATGATTCTTTAACGTGATGAGGAAAAACGCAATGCTAACGTGCAACTCACAGAAGTTAATTTTAATTTTGCCAGTTAATTATTCAGAAACAATCTCACGTTGGTAATATCTTTGTCATTGTCATTTGTTAATCATTAGCCTATCTTTAATTGATTCAGGGACTTTGTTTGATTGACATAAGCAAGCAAAATGGGTTGTAAACTAGCCAGCTAGGACCGGGTAGTGAGCCGCTACACCTTCGATGTGTAGATACTTGTAAATAACGTGCTGTGTGTGTTTTAATTGTGTTGTTAGCTTGTTAGCCGCGTATTGTGTTAATTGTAAACTTTAAACGTAACTGTAAACTGTAACTGTCATTTAACTGTCACCTAAACTTTAAACGAAGCTCGGCAGGAGCGATTCAGTACTGCAGTTGCTGTCTCCCTCCCTCATTCTCCGCGCTCGCTACATTGGTGTCCGGAAGTGGGATGGAACGAGCCCGACTGAGGGAGATAGGGGAACTGGAGCGGTCGATCGGCGAGCTGACCCGCAGGAAGGCGAGGAGGGCCGGGGCTGTGACGAGCCCCGAGTGGCAGACTCCCGCAGTGCGAGTGTCCAGGCGACCGGACGGCTTCAGCGGCAGACAAGATAATCCGGCATCGGTAAGCCACGACGGCATGCCCATGAAGCCGACAATGCAGCTGAAGCTACCTCATTTTAATGGAACAGCATCGCTGGAGTCGTACCTAGCGCAGCTAGAGCTAGCAGCTTAGCTGGGTGGCTGGACGCCGGAGCAGACAGCGGGACACCTGGCACTCTCCCTGGAGGGCCCAGCGCTGGAGGCGATCCTGGACCTGCCGCCGGCGGAGCGACAAAACCTGCAGACTCTGACAGCAGCACTCCAACAGCGGTTCATCCAGCACCGCTCCGCCGAAGCAAGCCGGGAAAAGCTGCTAAGCCGCTACCGCTGTGAGGAGGAGAGCTGGGGAAAAGTGGCGGCCGACGTACAGCGCTACGCCCGCGAGGCCTACCCAGAGTTCGATGCAGCAGCGCAGGAGAAGCTAGCGCTGCATGCATTTCTGCGAGCCCCCATGCCAGAGCGGCTACGTGACCATGTTAGCCTAGCCCAACCGGGTTCCATCAGCGAGGCTTTGATCAAGACAACACGGGCGGAAGACACCCTAGCTATCCGGCCCACTCCACAACCAACCCGCCAGCACGTCAGGGTAGCCGACGGCGAGGAGGTCCGCTGGACATGCACGCCACTACAACGGCCAGCGGGGCGACAAGGCCGGTGCTACCGGTGCGATGAGCCGGGCCATATCGCACGCGACTGCCCAGTTCCAGCACCAAAGCCACGGAAGCACCCGCTGTCGGGAAACGAGGCAGGGACGGCGCAGTGAGGAGAACGCCGCCCCGGGAACCAACCCTCCTCAACCAGGTACACACCCCTGTGCCCAAACCCAGTCCGGCCTTACCCGCCCCAGTGGCAAAGATTCCAGCTACCTCTGCGGAGGCTAGCACAAGCGCCTTTGAAAAAGCGACTGAGCGTAAGTCCCATCCACGGGTAGGTCGGCTGGGCAAAGCCAGTGGGTTGTACCTCGACCGTCGGCTGGACGGGCAGGCCTGCCGAGCCCTGGTGGACACAGGGGCTACCATCTCCCTTGTCCGGCCAGGAGTACTCCACAACACCGGCGGGCCCCAACTTCCCGGGGCGTGGACGCCCACCGCCACACCGCTGACATCAGTGATGGGGGCAAAGATGGCGATGAGGGGGAAGAAAGAGGTGAAGGTGACGGTGAGCGGGCAGGAGGTGTCGCACGAGTTCTGGCTAGCTGACATTGCGGACTCGTGCATCATCGGCCTGGACCTGCTGAAACGCTGGGGAGCCTGCGTTGATGTGTCAAGGGCCAGCATCACCCATGGCACGGAGACTGTAGCCCTCCAATCTGGCCCGACACAAAGACCGGCCCGACGAGACCGCCACCTAGCCACCACAGCCCGGCCAGCAAGCAAGCTACTCCAGCTAGCCACCGCACCCAAGCCACCATCACTGACCACAGTGCCCCAGCCCGACCACTCGCTCGCCCACCACCACCAGCCTGCCACACAGCAACCGCCTGCCCAGCCCAAACCAGCTCTGCAGCGGGAGAGCAGGTCTGGGTTTATTGCCCTGAACGAAAGAAGGGCCTGTCGCCCAAGCTGCGAGCGAGCTGGCGGGGGCCTGGGGAAGTTGTAGAACGGCTCTCTGAGGTGGTTTATCGCATCAGGATGCCAGGCCGGGGGCGCCTGGTGGTGGTGGTAGCCCCTGTGTCCACCAACTTTGTCATTGTCATTTGTTAATCATTAGCCTATCTTTAATTGATTCAGGGACTTTGTTTGATTGACATAAGCAAGCAAAATGAACGGAAACAGGTTGAGAATATGTTCGGTTTAAATGCTTTATTCCAGCGCACGGGCAGTCCTACATATTTAAATGCTAGTCTAGACAATTTTATGACAAAAAGACTTGCTCTATTTATTGATATTTGTTTTTCAGTAAATCAATTGCTTGACTGATAATTAATGTAAACAGGTTGAGAGTTTCATCCGTTTAAACGTAGGCTACGGTGACAGGCGTTTTACATGATCGGAGATCCCACGATACGCCACTGTAGCAGCATGGTTAACTTCCGAGTATAGATGGGGTGAAGTGCGTCTCAATTCAAATAACCCGCTCTGCCCTCGCTCCCTCCCACTCGCTAAACGCAAGTGTATACTCCTGTTTTATTGGTATGTGCGTCACATCCTCCCAAGTGAAGTTTGCAAGTGAAGTTTACGAGGGTGGAGCAAAAACTGGATTGGGACGCAGCCCAGGTTTTACCGGGATGTAGCCTACATTCTAACCGGTTAAAAAACTTTCACTTTTAAATCAAGTTTATCCGGTTTTTCACCTGAACGCGAGACGGCGTTTCACTGACTGGGGTGTGCAGTCCATGGCACCGATAACATTGGACAGGTTGGCAATTTCATAAAAACCCCGCTTTACCTCCACCTGGCTTTGTATCTTGTAGGGGAACTGGATGTACGCTGGCATTAGCTGGATTAAGCTGTTGACCACATTTACAACCCTGGCTACAGACATGTCAGCCACTTTAAAGCACATTTCGTTCATTGGTTAAGTTTGTTTTATTTAGCATAGCCTATGTGAGGTCATGTAGAATTTCCATTTTTAGCAATTTAGAAAAAATAGGAGTGTTCAATAATAATAAATCTCAGATACGAAAACGTTGATGAATGCCAAAATACGGCTGAATTGGCTAATATGAACGATTTACGTACAAAGAAGAATTCTCTCCACACCGCTTTCTGTATGGCTTCAGGGTAAGGGTAACGCCACACAGAAAGCGGTGAAATCGCATGCCATCGCTTTGCCTCCCATAATCGGTTGCTTGTGGGTGTGTGTTCTATTTTTAAAACACAGTGTTTGTTACAGTTTTTCCCAAACGTTTAAACAAATTTCCAGAAACTGTGGCTCAATTTCTCAAAACACAAAACTGAAGTTACCCACTTTGTCAAAACTCCACAAATCTCTTGCAAAATGAAATACAGCACTCAAAACCATGTTCTCTCTTCTCAAAACTGAAAAATAGCATTTACTATGGTTGATGCAACACAAATGTTACCTATTTTAGCAAAACACAGTAATTTCACTGATAAGTACAATGAGAAACACTACAAAGAAAATGTTTAGACTGTCTTTCTGGGGATGTAATGATAGATGATAGTGCACAGATACAAAAAGGTAACAAAGGAAATATTTATTTGTTACTGCAATACAAAATGTTCAGCTGACTGAACTGACTGAAAAACAAATATTGCAAAATGCAATGAAACGGATCACTCTGCATCCCGCCTGCGATCCTGGTCAGGCCAGAGGACCTCATCCACATCGGCTGCGATGTTCTCCCTGGCCAAGCAGCGGGGGAAAAAACGCCTGACATGACGGATCCATCCCTGGCATGCGTCGGCGTGGATGTCATCACATGCCTCCTCCATTGCCTGGAGTAGTGCCACACGCTCGTGGGGTCTGCGGTCGTACACTCTCCACCGCCATGTTGAAAAGAATTCCTCTATCGGATTCACAAATGGGGAATATGGTGGAAGGTACAGCACTACAAAACGTGGGTTGTCAGCGAAAGTTGTGGAACCTGGTCCCTCTTCCTGTGGGGGGGATGAGGATATTTTTGAGTTTGTCAAGGAATGTTAGCAAACGGGGAGTGTTATAGGGACCAAGTTGTGCATGGTGATGTATGACCCCACGGTGACCAATAGCTGCACACATGGTGACATTTCCGCCACGCTGCCCAGGGACATTGACAATGGCACGGTTGCCGATGATGTTCCTCCCCCGCCGTCTAGTCTTCTGCAGGTTGAACCCTACCTCGTCAATGAAAATATATTCATGGGGAGCAGCACTGGCATCAAATTCAAGCACTCTCTGAAAAAGAGAGAATGACCATATCAGACAAAAGGCCTACATACAGGAACACTGAGGTACATAGTGACGTCTATACAGAGTACTGAGAGGATGTGGTCAGTTACAGTAACCTGCTGTACTCACTTACGCACATATTGGTATCGTTGCTCCTTCACTCAGCCAGAGTTGCGCTCAAATGGAACACGATATACCGGTTTCATCCGCAGCTGGTGTTTATTCAAGAAACAGTCGACTGTGGACAGGCAGAACCGGTCAATGTTTGAGAAATGGGCATTGTCTTGCAGGACCCTGTCTCTGATTTCCCTCAGGGTGATGGCATTATTTGCCAAAACCATGTTGATCATGGTGGCCTCTTGCACGTCTGTGAATTTCCGGCCTCTGCCACCTCTTGCTGGCCGTCTTTCTATTCTGTGAAAAGTATATACACATTATAGGCTACAAATTTTATACGTAAATGTAAGACAAAACAACATTACACTATAGGCTACATGTCTGTGAGCACTGTAGATATCCATAGAAACCATAAAGTTATACTGTAATTACTGTAGAGAATATTGAAAACTTCTCAAGTGGTTACTTACCTATTCTCTTCTCTAAAGGCCCGGGTAACTGAGGCTCAGGTTCGGCTGGACTCGCTGCCCAGCTTCAGTCATGGTCAGGCCATGATTGATTACGTGGTCCACCAGAGTTGCACATATTTCATTGGATATATTGGCTCGCCCTTGCCTTCCTCTTGCTCTTCCTCCTCCTCCTCGTCCACGTCCTCCTTGGCCTCCTCTTACTCTCACTCTTCCTCTGTGTTCTTGCTGCTCCATCTTCTTGCCCAACACCTGTATAAGTCACCTGAGGACTCTTTTATACTCTGACACATGATTGAAGTGTTTTTCCAATTGAGTATGCACAGATGAGACATGAGTGAGACCAATTGGTAATCAGGGTGTTGCATTTTGAAGGCCAGTGTTTTCCAGGTGAACAAAGTGTGCTAAATGATGCAATTTGTGTTTAGGGTTTTGCAAAAATGTGGTTTACAATGATATTTGAGTGAGAACAATGGAATTGTGCTTAGAGTTTAGCAGTTTGGAGTCATGTTGTTGATACATGAGCTTCAAGTTTTCAGAATTGTGTGCATAGTTCCATTTTTTGTGTATACAATGGAGAAAAACTGTAAATTATATCGATCGCATTCTATGAATCCCCACACAGCAATAATTAAAGGGTCCTCCATAAAGAACTATGAATGGAGAAATAAAATTTGAAAAGGGGGACAATTTATATGTTGGATCTTTAATCTGACAGGTTATTGCGCCACGTTCCATCTCGTCTGGTCGCTTCGCCTGCTTGCCTCACATCGCAAGCAATCGCAACATGCCTTGTTGAAGCAAAGACCTCTCATGAAACACTCTTCATGTACTTCACTTTAACTTCTTCTGTTAACCTTATGCAGTATTATTAATATTTGTTATTTTTCTTTGCATTCTCAATGAAGTTCGGTACCGGGTCGAGAATTCTACAGATACATGACTACAGGTATGACCAATTGTATATTTTTCAAAAGCTAGTTAGAAAAAAAAATTGCTTTGCTGTGATGTCTGTACTCTCCTGAATTGACAGTCTATGTGGCATTGATGAGGTCAGCCTAGGATACAACAGTGTATAATCCACAATTAAGATGAGACAAAATCAGAGACAAAGAAAACTTTGCAATGAGTCAGGGGATGAATAAGGAATGGTTTTTGAACTTGTGAATATTAAATAGTTGAGTAAATATTTCTGTTAAGATCAATAGCGATCCCCTTTTAGGCGAAGATGGAATAATACAGAATACAGAATAATACAGAAATAATATAAATCCTTTGAAAAACCAAATATTCTTGCTTGAGGAATACAGCAGAGTGTTTTGTCTGAAGCGATATTACTTTGTTATTCGCACTGGTATTTGAAACATGAATACAAATTCATAAAGAATCCTTTATTGGCAAAATGAAAAGAAATACTTACAAATAAGAAGTACATGTAGAATATCTCATTACCAAAAAAAGTTGGTATGTCCAGAAGTTATTGAAAATAAAATCGGACAGGTCTCAGTTCAGGCCTCTGAATGATAGCTCCAGATGGCAATCTCCCCATCATCACTGCACGAGGCCAATATTCCCGCCTCCTTGGGATGCCAAGCAACACAATTCACATCTTGATTGTGGGCCTTGGGTACATGAACAGACAGGGAAAAAATTGTCTGATGGGGGTTAGAGTTAGCGTCTTCATTGAATATACGAACACCATCATCAGCACAAGCAGTCGCCAGGAGACCCGTCTGCCGACACCTGGTGAGGGAGAGTTCAGAACACAAATAAAAAAATGAATTCCATAATTTCCCCTTTTCATAATGCAAAAAATTCCTGAGTGGAAAACATATCAAACATCAGGGGCCTGTTTCTTGAAGAAGGCTAAACAAAATCAAGCTTTTCTCAAGTTATCTTGATTTAACCCGATAAGTCAACCCGATTCTGGCTCAAGCGATCTTGTTAGCTCAATTAATATCTGGATGATTAACCCCTTCATGCAGATGCAAAATTTCATCAATTAGGGGGTGTTCTACTTAAGGCTTTATAATTCAAGGTGTGAGCATCACAGAATCACAGAAACTTGGAAAATGGCTTAAATGAAGCAAGACAGGTTGGACCATTTACTAACTTAGGTTAATTTATTTTCATAATTTAGGCCAAAATAAAGTGCCACAAATGCAAAGACAATTTGGCAAAAATGCAAAAAAAAAGTTATTTTTGCAATGAAACACTGAGAGGTACAAATGTAAAACCATAATTGTCCTGAAGGTGATATGCAGAACTACTAATGATCTGAGATGCAAAATGTAAGCAGCATAACCCGTTGTCCCTTAGTGTCTCCAAATCTATCAAAAATAGCTACATTGTGCACTGCTGTATCATAGAATAATCATACAAATAAACTGTTTTGACTCACTTTTGCATAATTTTCAAGTGGGAATTACTATCTTTTCATCGACCCAAAACCTGTCATAAAACTAATAAAATATTTTTTGTCCATTATAAAGAATATACATTTGCCTGTGATGATGGTTTAAGATGAAAACATTGAAATCATACTGGTACACACACCTAAATATATAGCCTAATAATTCACCCTTTAACTTTAATAAAACATCACTTTTTTCTGTACTCTACAGTATGTAATATTTTGCTGGATGCCCTGGGTTGACATTTCTCTGTAGTTTTTTTAAATGTTGCCACGCATAATCATTCCAAGGAAAATTTTACATACATCTACCGCATATAAGTGCACAAGAAATTGGAAAGAGTATTTTCCATGCCCGAAGAATAGCACAGCGGGATACTAATGCGCCATAGTCTATATGCAGATTGTCATTGAGGACGGAGGCTGAGCCTCCTAAAGGGATAAAAAAAACAAGACTGTCTGTGAATGATTTCAGTCGTCAGGCAGTTACCACAACTTAGCCTACCAGGCTAGATAGCGACACTTCCTAGTTCTCTGTATTTGGGGATTATAGGCTAAATGCTAAAAACTAGAAAGGAAACGAGATAGCCTAAACGTTACGATGAGCCTAGCCAGCCCGTTGTTAACTAACTTAACCTTAACAGCAGGGAGGACTTGCTGCAAGAGGCAATAGATTTCTGTTCACCGGAACCGGTGAACAGACTATCAATAAAATAAGTGCTTACAGTGGTGTTCAAAAAAATAGCAGTACAACATCAGTAACCTGATGAACCACTGTTATTAGTAGTAGTGATATTTCTGCATGGCAAATAATTTACTTGTAGATGTAGTAGTGTAATAGAAAAACAACAGACCCAACTGTCATGACATGCACGCTGCTTGTTCTGAGTAATTGACTCATTCATTGAAAGGGGCGTGTTCAAAATAATAGCAGTGTGGAGTTTAATTAGAGAATTCATTCATTCTGTATTGCTTCTAAGGTACTCTTAGAAGCAATACTATAACCTCTGCATTTGAATGGATCTCTATGGGAATTGGGGGGTGGGACTAGATTAAGCTGTAAATTACACAGGAATAGTATGGAACCCATGGTTGGCTAAATGGCTGTAAGTCAACAAGGGTCTGAGGTATCAAACGAGCCTCAAACCATCACTCTGCTGCCAGATATGCAGTTGATATGGATGGATCACTTGAAGGGTTGTTTCTCCTGACAAATTTTCCTATTGAACTCTGGAAAAATAAGTCAGGAGAAGAAACCCTTCAAGTTATCCATCCATATCTACTGTATTTCTGGCAGCAGAGTGATGGTTTAAGGCTTGTTTGATACGGCAGACCCTTGATGACTTAGAGTCATTTAGCCAACCATGGGCCCTATTTTACACCCGGCGCAAAGCGGCGCTAACGCAAACGCAAGTGTCTTTGCTATCTTACACCCGGCGCTAGGTCCATAATAACGCCTAACGCTTACGTCGTTTAACTACCATGTAATCTTGCGCCATCATTAGTGAACTGGGCGTGTTGGTCTTAAGATGAGGAGTGGCCAGGATTCTTTTTGGCGTATTGCTATCTTGAGCCAGCAGAAAGCGCTTGCGCTAGAACCACCACAAACCTGGTCTAAAGTCATGTCGCAGTTGTTTACATGCTATTTTAACGGCGCATATAAGTGCGTCTACATAGGCGTGTGCACAACGCGCATACCCTCCTGTCTGTTACACACAGGGGCGTGCACAGGCATGACTAAAATATCTAGATCACAATGTGAAATATTATTATTGTGTAGGCTATATCGAAAATGCATAATAATAAAAGGTTCCATAGGTCCACATACCTTTCCCTCAGCGAAGGGAAACAATGCCACATTACATTGCTCTCAGCCCACTCCATCAACATCCAGGCGATGTGCGATGGTACGGGACAATGGCTATCCATTAAAAAGGAGCTGATAACACCTATAGCTATCAAGCCTAATGCGCGAATTGTCTTTGCACCTAATGCGTGAATTGTCATTCAATGGAAAACTCGCGCACGGCAATAGACGGACATTTAAGTTCTGAAAATGCGCTTCAGATGTCATTACAATACAGCTCTGTTTATCTATGAATACAGCCTGTAAGTAAATAGAATGGTTTGTGACTGAAAAAAGTTCAAAACCTTGTCCAGTGAATATTGCATTTATTGTTTTTCAAATAGCCTAGGCTACAGCGGATTCGCTGTGCATAAGGTTTTTTTCGATAGCCTATGGTTAAAAAACGGAGATGTCACCATGTTAACTAAATTGTAACCTTAGCTATTCTTCGTCCTTCATATTTTTTTAAATTACAGTGACCAGGTTTCCATACTCTCACCGTTTAAAACCCAGCTGATTTCACCCGTTATTCCTTAACTGAACAAAACGATTTTAAAGAGAACTAAGCATCTAATTAGAAACTAAAACAAATTTGCAGCACGTTACACAATTAATTCACAATTAATTCTAATGCCATTCTCTGCACGTGAGCTGCATGTTCTCTATTTCCCCTGCTGTAAGTCGCACGTTTCACGGTCTTCCTGGGAAAGTGGATTGTTTTAAAGGATTACGCTACGAGTAAAACAGGTTGGTCACATTTCCATAAACAGGACATTATTAAACAAGGGGAAATATGCCTGAACTTATGGGTTGCGAACCTGACAGCTTTATTGTAGGCTATTTAGTGTCATCATTAAGGCAAAATAACGGTATGTATGTTATTAATCAATATTAGCCTACTATGCAGGTAGCCTAATGAACTTTGGATGAAGCTTGAACTTCGAGAACTCCATGAGAACAGCCTCTTGGAATTGATGTTTGACACTTTCATTACATAATCAAATGAAATTCGCTGAACAAGCAGGCTAATTTGGCGTTTTCTAAGGTGAGACTGAAGCCATTGATAGCTTATTCTCAGCTGTTGCAGGTCCTTTTAACGAAATTTAACCGCACATATTTTGTAAAATAACAGCCCTGTCTGGAATTACCGGGAACTCATAGGCTAATGTTTAGTCCGAATAATATTGATCATACTCCATTTAGCCTATTCCTTGATCACACTAAACACGCACGAGCATGTCTGTTTCGCCATCATAAGCAATCCGCCAAGGTGGAAAAGCAGGCTTTTAAAGGGAATGGGATATGACATTTTGATTGGTTTATTGAATGTCACGCCCAAGACACACCTATAATTAATGAAGCGACTAGGTTCAGCCCAGTTGCGCCATGCGCCGTGCTTAGCGCCAAAAAAACACGCCGTTAAAATAGCAAAAGTGGACTTGGACACGCCCTAAATGGACTTAGCGCCATGCGCTTAGACTAAGCGCCAAGATAGGGCCCCATGTGTTTCCATACTATTCCCGTGTAATTTACAGCTTAATCTAGTCCCACCCCCCAATTCCCATAGAGATCCATTCAAATGCAGAGGTTATAGTATTGCTTCTAAGAGTACCTTAGAAGCAATACAGAATGAATGAATTCTCTAATTAAACTCCACACTACTACAAGTCTGAAAATGTGACAGAATCTCTGAAAGTTGTGTCATGGGAATTGATTGGCCAGGGCTGCTGACCGTTACAGGACAAGGATTAGACTAATTTAACCTGCTCAGCAGGTTTCGGCTAAGCAATATGTTGCTGTTGTAACACAATCAGCACAGTTTGGGCTAGTTTTGTGAAATTGGATAAGTCTGGCTTTCATGAACATCTTGTTCATGTTAGCCAGCTAACTCAGTTAGCCTGCTTTGTGAAACGGGCCTCTGAATAATAAGAACAACTTTATTAACTGAAATTAAGTGTGAAATTCAAGAAATCTTTAAAAAAATATTGAGAGCAGGAAACCAACCATGCAATGTCATAAACTGCACGGCTATGGAACCCTGACAAGGTGCAGACGCACTTCCACTCAGGGTCAGTGCTGGCACTCCCCTCTCCTGCAAGAAAATAGTGAGAAAATTCAGATAGCATGCTACCCTAAAACTTGTTTATGCTATTATTTTCATTAACCTATAAAAATTAGCCATTCTGTCATTTTCCGTGATGCCACATTATACTCTTTAGAATATGTAATGAGTGGGAAAATGTTCAAGTTCTGTACCCATGTCACCTGAATGGCACACACACCTGTCCTACAGACAGTTAAGTGCCCATAAACCCACCTTGCTCATCCTCAGGTTGGCACTCTTTCCAGACCTTGACCGTTCGGTCATCACTGCAGGAGGCCAACCTCTGGCCACTGGGGTCAAATGCCAGGCTCCAGACGGTGGCCGTGTGTCCCTCCAATGTGGCTTTGCAAACCCAATCATCATCCTCCTCTTTGTACAGTCTCACAGTGTTGTCGTAGCTTGCTGAAGCCAGAAGCTGTGGAAATAATTTCATATTGAAGTTATAATAAGCAAATAACTCAAGCAATACCATTTTCACGGTTAATTGATATGTGGTTCTACCCTCTAAAACAATAATACGTTCAAGTCAGTTATTCAAATGTTTTTCAAGAGCTTTTTGACTGGATTTTTCCATTTTATTGTATTGTGCCCTCTCCCACCAAAGAGGTGCTTGCCCCAGTCACAAGCCACTTCTGAACCTTATTATTAGTCCGTATGGGCTGAAACCCAATTGTTATTGAATGATTTTATTATTATTATTAGGGTGCTAAACACTGAAGGTGCAAGGCAACCTACTGTATTGCTTGGTATTATTAACGGGACCAAGCAGCAAAGCTGCTGGGACCGTATTGTATTTCTTGGTATGATTATTAGGGAGCCAAAACTGCCTGGTCGCTTTTTATGATATTTGGCACATTGATAGAGGGTCACTCCAAACGGCGATTGAGCGATTTTGGCACTGATTGTAGTGCTACAACAAACGTTTTAAAATGCAAAGTTTGACTAACTGTAACTCTCCTCTCATAGAACAGAATTGGTTCTACCAAAAAGTGTGTGGTTAGACTTTCTGCAGTTTTGAAAAACCTAAAAAATCTATCTCCTCCTAGAAGCTTTGACCAATTTGCATGAAACTTGTAATAATTGTCCGATTTGACCAAACCTTGAAATATAGCACTCATGCTACATTTAAAAGTTATGGCGGGGCATGCCCCATACCTATACAGCATGAGAGTTTGACTCTCAGCCCTTAAAAACATTAACTTCTGTACATTCTGACCTCATGTAACCACACAGAATTAATGCACAATGCCACACATCCACACCATAAAGCCCCAAACTTGGGTTAATTTTTGCATTTTTTCCTTCTTCTTTTTCCTGCCGAACTCGTCATAAAAAATTATCCATGCCCTCAAAAAATAATTCTCCCCATTGGATAACTGCCTCTAATCTGCCAATGACAAGTATACTCACTGCTCCAAGTATACACAGACAAAAGTCGTATATGGCATGCCTGTTCCTATGGGCCAGCTGCGGCCTAGTGCCTAAAGTCATTGTCTTGGGACGTGGGAGATCTGGGTTCGATCCCCACCAGGTACCAAAGGTCAAATAAAATTTTTACAAAAACAATGTCCACTCGTTATGCTTTTCACATAAGAATATTCTTTTCACAATAAACAACGTCTTTAACAATATTAACTGGTAACTGTTTACATTATACTTGAAGTGAGGTGAGTAAGCCTACATCGTCCGGTACGACTATGACTAAAACATTTACCGCAGGTAACGTTACACAGTAAATTTAAACTGCGCAGGACATAGGCAGGACACTACCCTTCTCCCCCAAACCATAAAAAGTAGTCACTTTTACCTCCCGACTTTCATACCAAACACGAACATGATACAAGAAAATTAAGAACTCACTGTATGTTTATTATATACCCTCAGTTCAACAAACATATTTGTTTCATGGTTACTCACTTTAAATTTACAATAGCCTCCGAACATGTCATAATTCTGCATACAATGTATTGCAAACACTATTAATTATAATAGTGCTAATAATAATCTGTGGTAGGCTACTTTCTTGACAGTAGTATTGTTTTCTTTTCTGATATGCAGAGATTGTTGGGAAATATGCCTGTGTGGCCTATTATCCAATGACAATGTCATGTTTTTTTTTTTTTTTATCATGTCATGAATGCAGAATGATATAAATACGCCTATTAGTTTTGGCTGTGAAATTTCACTAGTGTTAGCAGTGACATTTGAACGTCAGTCAGCTAGTTAAGAAAGACTGAATGGACTGGCTAACTCGGAAGCTGAACTTGGCGGTTAGCGAACTTCTAGCCAGATAAATGTGTCTGCAGTAAGCCAATAAATTTTTTACTTTGCTACATTCACTATTCGCCTCAATATGAACATGTACAGTATATGTATGCTCTGCTTGCCGCCATCTTGGGTTTGTTCATATGCCACTTTTCCCACTTTCACCAGGGTAATTCACGTGAAACTTGGTCGATGGGTAGAGGGTACCGATTGGCCACATGGTGCCGCTATTGCAAATTATCGCTATTATCAAAAAGTAATTCTCTTTTCAACAGAATTAAAAATGGATAATTCCTGCTGTGTTAGACTTAGGGAGCTGAAACTGTCACAAGATCCCTCTTACTACAGAAAATAAAATTTCCTCAAAGACCCATTTGCCAATCATTACTGATTTACTGCCATTTTCAATAAATTAAAAAACACTTGAAATCTTCTACTACTGGTCTCGAGGGGCAGATTTGAGTATCCCTGCCTTAAAGCATAGTAAAACTATGTGATATTTGAGAATAAAAACAGTAGTGTTATTTCTTTACAGAACTGTATTGCAATATTCTGTTTTCAGAAATGTAACAAACAGCTAAAATGTGTTTGTTTGCATGTATGTCTTGCTTGATTGCTCGTGCTTGATATGCACTTCCCGTTTCCTGTTTGGTAGTTGAGTTGTGTCGGAGTTTGGAAAGTTTGGAGGAGGACTGTATATTGCTTTCAAGTGTCCGAATTATATTAGATAGAATTTTTTTAATCCATATTATAAGCAATAAGACTGATCTGCTCCGAAGGTGAAAATCCGGTTAGCTAATTTGGATCTTATTGCTGCAGAATGTTTTCTGCGGTTTTTCGCCCGCTCAAGAGCAAACATAACTGTTGTTAGATTGTTTTCCTCAATTATTAACTAACTTAGCTGACTGTAGTTTAGTAAAATCTGAATCCGGTTAAGTTTGGTATGGAAGCATATCCGCACCAAAATTCTAATGAAAATGCAAATCGGCGATTGCATTTCGTTTACATTCGATGTGCGCAAAAACCATGACATAATTCTAATGAAAATGCAAAAGGCCACTTTGCGTTTTCCTTTGCAAGTTAATGTACGCACTTTATCTGACAATTTGAAAATGTTAATGCAAATCCATTTCACATTTAATTTTTCTCACCCTCTACGACACAACATAATTTTAATGAAAATGAAAAACCACATTTGCATTCGCAGTTTCTTATTGCAATCGCATGATCCATGACAAAAAGGAAATGATAATTCAATTTACCATTTAACATATCGTTTTCATGCTTTTGCGGCACAAGAGTGACATAATTCAAATGCAATGGCATTGCATCCATTTGCATTATCATTTCCGTGTGTTCACGCAAAAACCCTGCCAAAAATCCAAACTGAACATGCAAACTGTCAAAGCTGCCCATCAAGGCGGGGCCTTGAAGAAAGGGCCGTTACAGGGGACTGTTCAAACCACTGAACATAATGGTTGTCTGTGATTTCGGTCGTCGGGCAGTTACCCGGCTAGATAGCAACATTTCCTAGTCCTCTGTGTTTGGGGATTATAGGCTAAATGCTAAAAACTATAAAGTTAACAAGGTAGCCTAAACGTTACGATGATCCTAGCCAGCCCGTTGTTCCTACTAACTTAACCTTAACAGCAGGGAGGACTTGCCGTAAGGCCAATAGATTTTCGTTCACCGGGTTGCCTTAGACAGGGCTGTGTGATAAACCAACATTGGGCTATTGCTTAGCCTATATTCCATGTCACTAAAATAAAATAAGCAGGCTATCAATAAAATAAGTGCCTATGTCTCTAATTGTGTCTGAGTGGTAGATCTATTTAAATGAAAATGATTCTGTCGCCTATGTTCTTAAAAGACTGAGCATAATGGCACTGTGCCAATACTGACAGATTATTTTATTTCATATTTTTTACAGCTGTGTGGATAGGCTACTGTCGGAACTCACTGTATTTGCACACCCTCTAAAAAGACCAATTTTTACGTTCTCTCAATAATCAAGAGCCTATTTAAATTGAATAAATTTAAATGTTTTGTGTAGGCAAGGCTACAACAGGAAAATCAGTGTCATAGAGGCTAACCACCTCATCTTACAGCATTGAGATCTGGAAAGCTCCAGAGACTGTGCAAACAGCCTACCTAGTAGCCTACCAAAGATGGTGGATTGTGTTGTAGGATAGCCTATACGTTATAATTAAATAAAAATATAATAAAAAAATATATATTTAATCATCTGTAGGCTATGTTGCTTCATGACTAGGCTAAATATAGATTATTACAATAGCTGAGGCTACAGGTAAAATTCCCAAGGTTGATGGGCCTTGTAAGTAGGGAGATCAAAATTGGTTGTGTCATAGACTCATATATCTAAAATCTTTGGTTGTGCCCGCCGTCATTTCCCCAGTGTTTTCACCACAGAACTATATACGAACGTGGTTTTCACCAGATAAAAAAGAAGCTGTCATTCAGTTTTTAAAGAAAACAATAATTAATAGAAATTGTGATGGAAATGCCCACGGTGAAAAGGGTAGCACATTTTTCAGGCATAGCCTGCCATGAATAGCCGGCTAGTTTTGGCCACGGAAACCCGTAACATTAGGCTATCGGCTAGTTTCCACACCAGATTAACGAAAAGGCTAAACTGTGAAATGAATTTAGTTAACATTGGGCTGGCTATGGCTAGTCGTAACTTTTAGGCTACCTCATTTCCTTTTTAATTCCTATCATTTCGCCTGTAATCCCCAAACACAGAGGACTCGGAAATGTCGCTATCTAGCCTGGTAACTGCCTGACAACCGAAATCACAGAAAACCATTGAATCATATTATGTTCAGTGGTTTTAACCGAACAGTCCCCTGTAACGCCCCTTTCTTTGGGCAGCTTTGACAGTTTGCATGTTCAGTTCGGATTTTTTTTGCGTGACCACACGGAATGATAATGCAAACGGATGCAATGCCATTGCATTTGAATTATGTCACTCTTGTGCCGCAAAAGCATGAAAACGATTTGTTAAATGGCGAATTGAATTATCATTTCCGTTTTGTCATGGATCATGCGATTGCAATAAGAAACTGCTAATGCAAATGTGGTTTTTCATTTTCATTAAAATTATGGCAGGGTTGTGTCGTAGAGGGCGAGAAAAATGAAATGTGAAATGGATTTGCATTAACATTTTCAAATTGTCAGATAAAGTGCGTACATAAAAGGGATAGTTCCGAATTTTGGACATAATGTCTCAATTACGATTTACCCATGATGTAGTTGATTGATGGAAACCATTTTCAGCTAATTCCATGCTGTCCCTTCTTTTGGACATACACACGTTGCTAATGCTAGCGCAACTCTAAGGTAACCGGTAGCATCCACTACCAAACGCACTTAAACACTCCACAGTGCACCCAAAGCAAATAAAATACGACGACAGTCTATCGGGGTTATTTTGAGTGTTTAAACCATCATTTTTTAAGTCAAACTATCGTTGAATCCTTTACTTTGTGCTGACCTATATTCTCTGTGGAAGTATGGTGGCGGAGTGAACGTGGCCATTGCAACTTGTTGCTCTTCTTTGTTGTTGTAGTCGACCAGTGCCGGCAATACATTCGTAGGTAACGTAAAGTATCGCTCCCCAGATAGACTGTCGTTGTATTTTATTTGCACTGTGGAATGTTTAACTGCATTTGGTAGTGGATGCTACCGGTTACCTTAGAGTTGCGCTAGCATTATCAACGTGTGTATGTCCAAAAGAAGGGACACCATGGAATTAGCTGAAAATGGTTTCCATCAATCAACTACATCATGGGTAAGTCGTAATTGAGACATTATGTCCAAAACTATCCCGTTAACTTAAATGAAGCAAAACAGTTGTACCATTTACAATACTAATTTAACTTGAGTCAATGTTCATAGTTTAAAAATAAAGTGCCACAAATGCAAAGAAAGCTTGGGAAAATGCCAAAAAATAGTTTTTCTTGAAATACAGAGAGCTACATATTTAAAACTGGTAAAACGTACGGGTTACGGATGTAACCCTGGTTCTATGAATACGGTCAACACGTCATAGTATGGGTCACAGAGTACCAAATTAAATCCGGCGGGGGATGTAGTGGGGTACCAGGACTGCAGGTCATTGCATGAGTGCGAATCCCGTTAAAAAAATATAAAAAAAATGCACTATTGGCTGCTGTTCTACCAGAAGAGCAAGCTCAAGTGAGAAACGTGGAAAATAACCACCGGGTGATAGAAACTCTAAATCATCACAAAATGACATTCACGGTTGCTCTGCTGCCCCGAGGACAGAGGAGGCAACTGATACCGATGACACTACGTCCAGGTGATAAAACCTGGCGAAAGAGAGTGATGAGGCCCAGCCCGCCGCTGCGCAAATGTCACCAAGTGGGGCGCCACGTAATAAGGCCCAGGAGGTAGCTACGCCCGAGTGGAGTGAGCTGTGGGAGGGGGCACACGAGAGCTGCTATAAGCTGTGGAAATCGTCTCGACGATCCAGTGGGCTAAGCGCTGTTTAGACAGGGCAAGACCCTGCGTAGCACCTCCACAACAAACAAACAGATAATTGGTTCTCCTAACCACACTTGTGCGGGAGATGTAAGACCGCAGAGCCCGGACAGGGCACAGTGAGTGCAGTCTGGCCTCTTCAGGGGTCTCATGTGGAGGAGGATGAAAAGCCTCCAACACAATAGGCAGAGAGACGTATGACCGTGAAAGGACCTTAGGAAGAAACGCGGGGTTAGGACACAGAGAGACAGATGAGCTACTGTCACCCAACCGCATACAGGAGGGGTGTACTGACAGTGCGTGCAGCTCGCTCACAAGCCTCGCGGAGGCGATAGCGAGCAGGAAGGCCGTCTTCAACGAGAGGAGCTTTAGACTGAGCCCAGCCAGGGGCTCAAAGGGCGGCTCAGTGAGGGCATTCAAGACCAGCTGCAGGTCCCATGAAGGGACTGAATTAGACCTAGGCGGCCGAAGCAGTCTGGCTCCTCTGAGAAATTGGCTGGCGAGAGGGTGACATCCCACCGTCAGGCCCTCAATAGGCTCATGGCAGTCCCATATGGCTGCCAGATAACCCCTTAGCGTGGACTCTGCAAGTCCCTCTTCGAAGAGGGACTGGAGGAACACCAAAACGACAAACGTCACACCGGGTCGGGCTAGACCCGTTCATGTGGCACCAGCGGCTGAATCTACCCAACTTCCCGGTGTACAGCGCCCTCGTGGAGAGGGCCTTAGATGCCTGAAGTGTCTCCAGCACTGCTGACTCTAGGCCCTGCGGGCACCTCCGCCCAAGGGCCAAACGTGCAGGCTATAAAACACCGGGTTCGGATTCCATAGCAGGCCCTGGTTGGGAGGCGCCAGGGGGTGCCCAATAGCAACTCCCTTAGGTCCGCCATCCATCTGCTGGGGCCAGTTGGGAGCAATCAGCAGAACTTATGCCCCTGAGCTCCTGATCCTCGCCAGAACTGTGGGCAGGAGAGGGAAGGGGGGAAAAGCATAGAGCAGGGCTGTAGGCCACTGTCCATGCCCAATGTCCTCACCACACCCATCATTGAGTACCACAGTGGGCAGTGAGCATTCTCCCTGGATGCGAAAAGGTCCACCTGTGCCTTCCCGAAACGGGACCAAATGGACTGCACAATATCTGGGTGCAGGCGCCATTCCCCCGGTCTCAGGCCACCCCTGGACAGCATATCGGCTGCCACATTGGTTGTGCCCGGCACGTGCACTGCCCTCAGGGACATGCCTTGTTCATGTGCCCAAAGCAGGATTTGACGTGCTTTCATATGCACGGTTGGGGATCGAACCCCACCATGTCAGTTGATGTAGAAGACTACCGTGGAGCTGTCTGTCCGGACGAGAACATGTCTGTGCCAGACCACTGGGAGGAAATGGTTCAATGCCCGAAGCATTGCCTCCATTTCGATCAGGTTAATGTGTTTTCCTGCCCATGAGGGGCTCCACGACTATTGCACGGACTGGCTCTCTCCGACAGCTCCCCAGCTGGTCTTGGACGCATCTGTGGTGATTGTCACTCTTGAATATACTGGCCCCAAGGGAACACCCTCCTTGAGGCCAGGGGTGGTGAGCCACACAATCCACCAATTTCAGGCACCTCTGGGTAATAGGGAGAAGTTGCCACCCGTCTGTGGACTCACTCCTCATGCTGTCGCCTAACGCTGTAACGGGCATATATGTAGCAGCCGAGGGGCAGCTGAGGCCATCAGGCAGAGTAGCCTCCGCCAATGCTTTACTGTCACCTGCCGATCAGAACATGTTGCCCCTCTGGGGTTAGAGAGGCCCGCATAGACACCGAGTCCAAAACCAGGCCCAGGAAAACCCTCTCTCTGGAGGGGGTGAGGTGGCTCTTTTCCCTGTTCAGGGTCGGGTCCAAGCTGGCTAAGTGGGCCAGTACCGACCTTGTATCCCTTCTGGCTTGCTCATCTGAAGGAGCACAGGTTAGCCAGTCGTCCAGGTAGTTCGCAATGCGAATCCCTTGGCAACGTAGTGGGATCAGCGCAGCCTCCATGCACTTCGTAAAAGTGCGTGGGGCCAGGGCTAGGCCAAAGAGGAGAACTGAGTACTCGTACCCTGTGCCCTTCAAGGAAAAGTGGAGGTACTTCCGGTGATCCCGGTGAATGGGGATATGGAAGTATGCATCCCTCAGATCCAGAGAGGTGAACCAGTCATCATCTCTCACCTGAAGGAGGAGACTGGCGAGGCGGAGCATGCGGAAATGCAGGCGTTTTAAAAAGCGGTTGAGCCCTCTCAGATCTAGGATGGGGCGGAAGCCGACATCCTTCTTGGGGGCCAAAAAATAAGTTGTGCCATCCCGCTGCAGGGGTGTTATTACTCCCTTCTCTAGCAACACCAGAGTCTCGTTGGAGAGAGCTCACGCAGCGGCCCTGTCTCTCACAAGCGGGGGGGGGGGGGGGGCTTGGTGTTGAATTGGAGCCTGCACCCCGACTCCAATGTGCTGAGCACCCAAGGACATCGGGTACAAAGGCGCCACTTTGCGAGATGAAGAGGGGAAAAACGACAGCACCGGCTTCGGGGAGCTGACTTACCGGGGGGTTTTCAGAACCGCCCCTGCTCCCGAAAAGAATGCCAGGGCCCTGGCTCTGAGGAGCTGGATGAGAGGCCCTTTGCCCCCCAGTGGCGGGGCCTGAGGCTGGAGGTGATCCATGAAAAAAACGGTTCCCGAACACACTGGGGGACTGGAGCCTGTCTTACTGCCCCCGACATCTCCTTCGCCCTGCGTGACTGCTCCAGGGCAGTCTCTGCAGGCGGACCGAACACCTGCCCTGGAACTACTGGGGCGGTAAAGGCCGCTACCTGTTCCTGGTCCGCCACACTGGACTGAGCCAGCCACACCTCGTGGTGTGCCAGGACGAGTGAGGACATGGAGTGCCCCAGGGCTTGGGCATGAGCACTAGCCCCGCGCATCATGATGTCCACCACATGCAGGATGCCTGCAGTTCTGTCAAGAAATTGGGCAGGGGTGGCAACCCCTCTGCCCTGGGCCGCTGGAGGCCGCGGCTAAAAAGTGAGGGAGCAGGAACCACCAAGGGGGGAAGGCGAGCGCGCTCAGCTGCCCTGAGAATCACCGCCCGGTTGGAGGGATCCAGGGGCGCTCAGAAGAACAGTACTCCTGGTCAGACACTGACTCCTCCTCAGTCCCAGACTGTTGGGGGTCCATCTGACGGTACAAGCTATCCGACGCCATCGTAGACAGCTCATCGAGGTGACGGCAGAATGGTCCAAGCAACGGGCCCCAGGGGTCCTGGGTGTCTGCTGCTGTGATGCTACCAGCCCTTGAAGGGTCTGCTGCATCGCCTGCACCTGCACCTGCAGCTGAAGCTGATGGAACTCCGATTCCTGATGCCTACGCTTCCTAGTGCACTTCCTGGCCCGGTCCCCTGAACGTGCGGCTTCCTATCATGCTCCAAAAAAGTTGATTGCCATCTCCCGGATTCTGTACACCTTCCAACATCAGTGGTACTGAAGGGCCACGAGGGAGTGCAGAAGCCTTAGGTAGCATCTGCTCTTACGGGCAGAAAGGCCCCTTCCGGCTTTTTCTTTTTTTCCCCCTCTCTTCTGCTGTCGCTGATGCAGCCGACAGAAAACACTCCAATGCCCCAACACGGGTAAATACAGGCAGCAAGGTTTCGGTTTACCCGGATAGTTTTTTCTTGTTTGTTGTTTGTTGTTATTGTTGCTGCACAACTAACGAGAGAAACAACAGAAAGGCTAGCGGCTAGTATAAAACAGAAGGGTATCAGTTCAAACCAAATATAACTTCTGTAAAGGGAATGCGTACATCAACGGTAACAAGTGTGCCCAACACCAAGCCAAGGGCCCGAATCAGTGACAATGAAGGGCGCGAAGGGGTGCAGAAACCACCGGTAGCGTATGTCTCACGGACACAGAGGCTCCTTCCAGCTCTCTATATATTCCCGTTGCTGTTGTCCCTATAGTTGTTGTTGCTGTGCAACCAACAAGGGGAACAACACAATGTCTACGCGGTTAGTATGAACAGAAAGGTATTAGTACAACTAATATAAGGGCCCGTAACAGTAGCACTAGAGGGCCGCGAGTGGGCGCGGAGGCTTATTTTATTATTTATTCTTATTCTCTTATGTTGTTGTTACTGTTGTTATTGTTGCTGTGCAACTAACAAGGGAACCAACGCAATGCCCAATATGGCTAGTATAAACAGAAAGGTATTCGTACAAACTAATATAATTTCTGTACAAAAAACGACAGCCATCTGCCTTCTACTACAATACAGTGTGTAGCTACAGTACCAAGCCGAGAGCCTGTATCAGTAGCACTGAAGGGCCGCGGGGGGGTGCTCAAGCCTCAGGCAGCATGTGTCCACAGGCACAGAGGCTCCTTCCGGCCTACCCTTTACTTGTACCGACAAAGGAAAGAATTCAATCCTTAACATGGCTAAATACAATTAGAAAGATATTGGCTTAAACCCAATCTAGTTCTGCAAGAAAAACCGGCAGTGAACCGCCTACAACAACAGGTAACAACTCTACTGAGTAACGTTAGCCAAACAAACAGCAACAAACCGCAATCTGCATTGCAGGGGGAGGGAAAGCCTCGTAAAGCATACTCCGTTCAGGACGTAACTCCGGGTGATCGGGAGAGGCAAGAAAAGTTGCGATTTTGCGGATTCCAAAGGGGACCATAAAAACCAGTCTCAGCCCAACCTCAAGCAGGCAAAAAGAGACCGGGGGTGCGTCCCAATATTCTTCACTCCCCACTTCCCCTCCCCCACTACCACTCCTCTACTACCCGGAAGTATGTGGAGGAAGGGAGGGGAGTAGGGGAGTGGAAGAGAGGAGCCGTGAACAAAATTGGGACAGCGAATCTGCTTCACCGTCGTCAAAATCACCGTCAACTATTGATGAAGTTGCCCTATCATAACTTTGACTGACGCCGAACCCACACATATTCCCAAAGCCAATCACAGATCTTCCACATGGTCAGCCCATTTAAAGCTGCACATGTATTTTCAGTTACAAGTGCAAGTAACCTATAGTTGCATCAGTGTAAACAAGCCTGTGTTGCGGTTTGCGTCGAGACACTAATTAACATGTAATCAGCAACATTAGATCAAAGTAAACATGTTGTAGTATAGGCTACGCAAACATAACAATTTACTGTAATTCCAGAACCCGATGTCCCCGATGTCTGAACATACCGAGCACAAATTCACCTATAGGCATAGGCTACTGTAATTTCTGAAATCAAATTTAAAAACGTCTTTTGGAATGGTTGAATAAATTCAATAATGCATATTCACATAGCTACTGAAATGGTAACTGTCATGCTTAGGCTATATTTATGTAGGCCTACAGTCATGTTCGTTAATAAGCAACGTTAATGAGCAACGTTAATGTGCAAGCAAATAAATAAAGCTGTTTCCCCCGACTTAAATTGCCGAATTTTTATGTAGGATATGAACCACAAAAACGGACTGGCATTTTGTTATCTGTTGTAGGATGCTATGTCCTTTCAAATTTAGGCTAAATATCTTGCATTGGGGCATCATTATCTTTGGGAAATTCATATAAGGCATAGCGACGCATCATCACTGTTGCCTCTGTGGGCGTGAGCGCGATGATGTCACCCAAAAATGTGAAAAAACTTCCGCAGTAGCATACATCGATGTATGCTTCGCCGGAGGGGAGGAAAAGCCGAGTTTGAAGCCGCTTCACTGGTCTTCTACACTATTGGGACAGTGGAGGGAGGAACCCGAAAACCCGATCGGTTTCCGGGGCACGGAGTAGAGGAGTGGTAGTGGAGGAGGAAAGGTTACATTTTTCGACTATTGGGACGCACCCCCGGCGGCATACATGCGCCATATTTATAGCGTGACGTGGTTCCGCCCGTAGTGGTGGTTAATTTGCTATACAGTCTCCGAGCAGCTCCTCCTCTCAGTTAGGATTACCCATACCGTGGCGTGTTTACCGATATGAAATAGAACACATTGTGACCTGCACAGAATTGAGTTCTGCAAGGAATCAAATTATATGTTTCAGGTTAATAGTGGAATTCCAAGGGATTGGAACTCTGAACATCACCACAGGAATGGATACCATGACATCATTCAAATCCCATTGTTACACAACCCCGTGCCATGACACACATACTATATACACACACACACACACACACAGATACTTAATGCCTTTTAATGATGAAATTGTTATCTATGAAATTATTACACAATATTTTATTCTAACAATAAAAGACTGCATAAATATATGCACTGCTTGTAGAGGCCAATTGCTTATACAGATCCTTTCCAAAAAATTATAATATCATGGAAAAGTTGTTTTTTTTTTCCATAATTCCATTCAAAAAGTGAAACTTTCATAGATTATAGATTCATTACACACAAAGTGAAATATCTCTAGCCTTTATTTGTTTAATTTTTCATAATTTTGGCTTACAGCTCCAGAAAATCCCCAAAACAGTATTTCAGGAAATTAGAATAGTGTGTCGAAAATCAGCATTTACTTCAGTTATTTCAGAGAATGAATGTTTTAGACTGAGTGTCACACTCTGTACGTGGTGGTTTTTGAAGCACTGACTCCAGCCTCAGTCCACTCCCTCTGCATCTCCGCCAAATTTTGGAATCGTCTTTGCTTGACAATCCGCTGAAGCCTACGGTCATCTCTTTTGCTTGTGCACCTTCTCCTGCCACATTTTTCCCTTCCACTAAACTTTGTATTGATATGCTTGGACACTGCACTCTGTGAACAGCCAGCCTCCTTAGCGATGACCTTTTGTGGCTTACCCATCTTCTGGAGGGTGTCAATGATGGTCTTCTGGCCAATTGTCAAGTCTGCAGTCTTCCCCATACTGAACCAAACTGAGATACTGTCCAATTTAACAACAAACCTGTAGAAAAACTTTGCAGGTGTTTTGAGTAAATTAGATGATTAGAGTGTGACACTCAGTCTAAAACATTCATTCTCTGAAATAACTGAAGTAAATGCTGATTTTCGACACACTATTCTAATTTCTTGAAATACTGTTTTGGGGGTTTTCTGGAGCTGTAAGCCAAAAGTATGAAAAATGAAACAAATAAAGGCTAGAAATATTTCACTTTGTGTGTAATGAATCTATGATCTATGAAAGTTTCACTTTTTGAATGGAATTATGGAAAAAAAACAACCATGATATTCAAATTTTTTGGAAAGGATCTGTATATGACAATAGATTTTGACAATGCTGAAATTTTATTTTGTAAATTGCCCCTATTAATTTTGAAATGCCCCAAATATTTTAGTCAGTGGAGGCAAAAATTGCCCCCTTTAAAAAATGTACATTTCCTATCCTGGTTGAAAGAGATATTGACCAATTAATAATAGTGGCACTCGAGGCAAAAATGGGAAAGATGTAACACAGTAAAAGAGGGAATGGGGGGACAGTACAAAAAAAATACATAAAAATTAGGGCAAGGAGTAGAATGCCTGATACCTCCTGTGTGGGGTGCCATACCACATGCTTGACATCCTGTGTGTGAGCATTCACAACGCTTACACACTCATACTCATCCTCTTCATCCACTGTAACAGAGAAGGAAAAAGTGAGACATGTAATGAGAAAATAGCTAAATATGTTCTTCATAATGCATTATGAACAAAATACTTGCACACAAATGATTAACCCCTTCACGCAGACCCCCTAGTGGCCATGACGCCGATGGCGTAAGATTGCTCAACTCAGACTTTCATTGCTCCTGCAACCAAACTATGAGTGGAAACAACAAACTCTGTTTTAGCTTTATTAGTACATAATAAATGACAACTATACCAAATACGGAGTTTCTAAGTGCCACTATTGTTGCATAGGTGGTCCAAATATTTCCTCCTCAATATGCAAGTATTACTGCTTGTAATAAATATTTTTATTATTTATGTTAGTTTTTCCACTCCACCACTGTATTGTGCCATGTTTCATATGAAATTCAGTGCTATTCTATTGACGTGTCCCCCTCTACACCAATTACGTGTGGTGTCCCCCAAGGCTAGGGCCTATCTTGTTCTCAATTTACAGGTTACCCTTGGGTCAAATAATTAGTGAGCATAACATCATTTCATTGTTATGCCGATGACACTCAGTTGTATCTGTCAGTCAAACCGAATTATTTCAGCAAGTTGATGGTATTCCACGACTGCCTCGCAGATAAATTTCTTGCTCGTCAACGGTGACTGTCCCTTGGATCCTTTTTTTCAAACATAAAATGCGACATGAGCTGGTAAAATGGTCTGCAGTTCACAGTATGGCGCAAAATAGAGAAAACAAAAAAAAGTGTTTTTTTTTTTTTCCCATATAACGAAAGTTGGAAATAAGTATAGCATCTAGGGATTTAAAGTACACTATATTTAGAGAACATTTCGCCTACTTAACAACTTTCTCATCCAGTGTACTTAGCTAGCATACTCAATAGTAGGCTCTAGAATGGCGTTGATTTGGGCACAGCCTTTGTTTAATACAAACAAAGCCTTTGCTGGCTAAGCTAACAGTTAGCTATCTAGTTAGAAGCATGTCAAAACAATGTATCATTTGCAAACATGTTCGTTGTGATAGATCAGTCTTTGTTGAACGCAAACCAAGCCTTTTTATGACTTAAGTTAACAGTCAGCTATCGAGCTCACCACATGTCCAAACAATGTATCATTTGCAAGCATATTTGTCATGGTATTCTTATCTAACGTTATCTATGTATCTACCAGTGTTTAACACAAAACACGTTTTTGCTGACTAAGCTAACAGTTAGCCATCTAGCTAGCCGCGTGTCCAAACAATGTATCATTTGCAAGCATGTTTGTTGTGATATTAGGATTAGTCTATCTACCAGTCTTTGTTTAACGCAAACCAAGCCTTAGTTGACTAAGTTAACAATTAGATATGTAGCTAACTGCATGTCCAAACAATGTATCATTGTCGGGTATTCTTATGTAACATTATCTAGGCTATATCTACCAGTGTTTGTTTAACACAAACCTAGGCTGCATTCCAATAGTCAAATTCAAGTAAGGAAAGATCCCTTAGATGGCATGACCCGGAAATATTTCCCAGGCAGCCATGTTAAGGACCGTTCAAATTCCTTATACTGAGAAGGAAAGGAGCTTCACGATTCCTTTTATCCGTCCTTACACCAAGGATGCTCTGGACTATCCTTTCAGAAGGAAGGTAGTATTCGAGCCCCACAATGCCATGCCGGAAATGTTTACATAAGCATTTGAGTTTACCGGGACCTACCGAATTCAAACAAAAATGGATGAGCAAAAATCTTCTTCAGAAATCTAAATGTGAGTATTGTTGGTTAGCATTGGCTTAAAATAGAAAGTAAACAAACAATGACACAATCAGACAATACACCAAATTTATTAAGAGGCCTAATTTCGCCTAAATAAAATGGATGGTTCAAGTGAAATACAGTAGGCAATGATGCGCCTTTTGTCGTAATTTTTCACGAAGTGTAGTTCGCTATGTTGAACAGACACGTCAATATCACCTGACGTCGCACCATGATGCAAGGTAGAGAAGGAAGTTTGAATTCCACAGTTAAGCTAGATTACTTATAAATCTCTCCTTCCATCCTTTCCTTGACCCCCATGACGTTTTCTAGCAAGGTCAAAGAAAAGTCGCAAGGAAAGGAAAAAGGACCTATTTTTTTGACAATCTGAATGCAGCCCAAACCTTTGCTGACCTATGTAGATAACCGCATGTCCAAACAATGTAGGCTATCATTTGCAAGCATCTTTGTCGCTATCTATCAATCTATCTATCTATCAAGCCTTTGTTGGCTAAGCTAACAGTTAGCTAATTAGCTAGCTGCATGTCCAAACAATGTATCATCCATTGATGTAAACATAAGAATACCATGACCAAACCTGGAGGTAGCCTATTTCACATAGCAGAATTACTCAGTTAGCTGGGTTAAATCCCGGTGTCATGAAAAATAAGTTCCCCCTCAGAAATAAGTTCCCCCCCTTCAAACTACATTGTAATTTGTTGTGCACTTCACCATTTGTTGTGTACTTAAGGAACATTTTTTATCGGCAGACATGCTTATTCTGCAAGCAAGCTGCGTTTCAAGTGGCGCATGTTTAGTGTCGTTAGTTGTATAATTATTAGATTCCAGTAATTACATATAGTCAGAAGTAGGTAGCTAGCTAGCTGTTTTAAATTATAAAACAAGTAACGAATTAGCACGCCCAGTTTTCACGCAAACGTACGTAGGTTAACTAAATTGATAATTAATACATCGGTATCAACCTTATGATCATTAGATAATGAGCTAGCCTGTTGAGCTTGTTAAAACGAATACATCACTTGGTAGTTAATTTAACTGAAAATATCATAAGTGTGGTCTTTAGCTGATGTGCAAGCAAGCTAGCGTTAGTTGATTAATAGCCATTTTTAAATATGAATGGTTTGTACAGTCACCGTCACTCATGGTAAAAAGTGGAACAACGCTCGCAAGTTTCAAGTTTGAAGAGGCTTAGCTGTGCAGTGTAAGGTAAGAAGCCTACGTAGCCTACCTCAGATTTATCCACAGTTAATTCTCTTTTTTATGTATGTTATACAGTGGGGACCAAAAGTCTGAGGACACTACCAAGTCCTGACTGTTTTCATTAACGTATTTATAAAGGAATAATGCAATTATGCTACTCCAATTACACTTCTTATTCAATAACACATTATTGAGAAGAAATGTGAACACATTTCCAGAACGCTCGTGTGAAATGGGAAGCTAACGTTATGTGACTATCTGGTTCGTTCGCTATAAGGTAAGCGTTTCTCTATTCGTTGTCAAAACCTTTATTCTATTGTAAAATTAACAAATGTGCATTCCTAAAGGTCAATATGCTAATATCTGTACTATTTAGCAGTTCGCAGGATGGCCCCTATGGCCGTCCATAATGCTGTTGAAAAACTACTGATGCGGGAAACAAGTGGAAAAGTATTTTTTCCCTTTAACAAATGAATTAAGGTATCATGGAGTAGTAACGAGCAAGTAACCGGGTTAACATACACTATAAGATACGTGCACTTTTATCTTTTTTACTTTGGAAATTAATAGCGATGTTTTATGAAACACTGGAAATACAGGTGAAAATGCAAAACAGAAAAGCAAATAACGACGTTGAAGTTGGCTCCCGATTCAAAATTGCCGGTCCACCTTAAATCGGTCGCATTAACCCTATTTACCCCATTTGGCCCAATTTTCGTCTAGTTTTTACTAGTGTCAATTAAGTGCCAATATCTCAAAAACTATTCACTGCACATCCATGGTTGAAAATTTGAATGAAAGAAGAGGCTTGTACCATTCAGTAATTTGCAACGGAATAAATTTATGTCAAAGTGGTCACATACAGTTTATACAAAATACACATAAGAAAACAAAGACAAAACGCCTTGTGTTTTTATAGTTTATCACTAAATATCTCAACCTCAAGTACTGGAGCAAGCCAGAATTGCTTAGACTAGTGCATTAATATGTTGTCCACTTGTGTATACAATTTGGTAAAGATATCTTCAGGCTTTTCTTATCCATTGGTATTTTTCCCAAAACGGGGCCCAGGTGTCCCAAAAGCTATCCAAGCCTCTCCAAATATAAAACATGTGCATATCTTTCTGTCTAGGCATGTCAATCATCAGAAAACTTTATTTGTCTTTTAAAACAGTTTTTGTAATACAAAATGTGAAGAAAATTAACCTACACGTTTTGTGTTTATGTGTACAAAACACAAAGCATGCCCAAAAGTGCCCAAATACCTCTCCGAAAAGGATTACTTACCCTAATGTTATCCAACCAATCTGCTGTACATTTAAAATGGCACTGTACTTCAAAATTAGATTTACCAGAGCCCCATAAGCCAGCAGAATAACAGGTTTATCTATAACAAGCCTTCATCATGACTTTTTACAGCAAAAGTAATGAATTATACATCACTTTATTTGGCAAACCTGTCTGTTACCACCTCCTACGACAGAGGTGTCAGGTGGGGGAGGGGTGTCTTCACTGTACTCCCTGAAAAAGACAGATTCAAGTACATTACTAAGTAGAATCACAAAAAAATTAGAACACTATCTCAAAAGGACATATGGCAAGTATTACAATTAAGTGGAAAAATATATATATATATATATATATATATACACACACACATATATATGTATACACGCGCGCACACACACGTATATACAGTATATACATTAAAAAATCTTACATCCACAGTACGTCTGATATTAGCTCAATATAATTAGCAATCGTAGCTAACTAGGATTTATGAATTCGTTTGTCAGCTTGCACGAACTAAATTACATTATTATAATACTGTAATGTCTTGACTGAACCGTGAAATAAAGTACTGAGAATGGATGTAGTTTCATGCATGAATTCAACAACTAGCCCTTGTGTTGGTTGCTACACAAAAAAAACTGCGAATGAACGCTACAAAACAAACCCCTTAGCAGGCCATGAGCTCCTCTCCAGCCTGTGACAACATAGAAGCTAACTAGCGAACTTCTGCGAGAATCCATTTATCACCAAACTAAAAATACTCTAGATAATTGCGCTCCATACTGTTGATGATTATGATGATGATGATAACAATAATAATAATAATAATTTGTTTTATATATTTTTAAAAACACTTACATGTCAAGGCACAGGTCCATGCCACAGAGTCATTGCTCTGCCTGAGGACTCACTTCTTCACCTCCGGAAACACTGCGGTGCAGCACCTCCATGACCTGAGCAACCGTGAAATAAACGCTCTTCTTTCCACTGTTGCTTATTACGTTTGCGTATAAATGTATAAAATAATCAAAAGACATATAACCAGCGCTATTACACCATACAGCAAACCACATACGCGTAAAGAGAAAAGCTAGCCTATGACGTACATACAGCTAACAAAAGCGCTACACATGGCTAAATATCATCTGGACAGGCTAAAAACGTACTTGTACAGCAATCCAGTCCATCCCTTCCAGGATAAACTTAGTAAAAATGGCCAGACGCAATCTGATGCTGACTGCAGTGTCATGTGGCCGAATGCGCACACCACTATTGCCCTATGGGTTGTCATTACGCGTGGATACAGTGCCATTCCCAGTCGCTCGGATATGACATATTTTACTTCGTTTTAGGCTGCGTCCCAATCCAGTTTTTGCTCCACCCTCGTAAACTTCACTTGCAAACTTCACTTGGGGGAATCCCTTTTGAGAACTGGGCTGCATCCCAATCCAGTTTTTGCTCCACCCTCGTAAACTTCACTTGCAAACTTCACTTCGGGGAATCCCTTTTGAGACCAGGATGTACCCTCGGTCTCCATTTTAAGTGTGAGTCCAATCCGTTAGAAAGCCAAGTGAATTTTGTGACATAGCTCCTCCACCCTCAACTTTTCTCAAGGGAACGAGTCTGCAAAAGAGCAGACTCGGCAAACTCATATTACACACAATTCACATCACATACATTAAAAGCGCATAAAGAATGGCAAAGACGGTGTATAGGCTAATAAATACAGGTTAATCAAGTAGTAGTTTGCTATTTTGTATTTCACAGCTTAGCAAATTGCTTTCTGCAGCAACAGAGTAGTGTACTGTGGAGGGATGCAGCCTACTACCAGGTTCTCTGTAGCTTAATCTTGCTTTTAAACAGATTATTAGGCTATTGTCTCTCAATATTTTTCTGTATAATTTGCCAGATAGCCTAACAATCAAACAATTAAATTTCTCAATAACCAAGACGAATAGGTAAATAAACTTGTGCAGCATTTTACTGTATCTACATTTGTGCTGACGCAAAATGCGTTAATAGCCTATGTCATGCGAAGTGATCAATGAAAAGAACATATTTGGGTAAATTATTTTTTCTAGCTTGAAAGCATGCATTGCCCTCAACGCTGGTTCCAGCAATTTTTAAGAGGTTTTCCTCTTCAAAAGTAGCCTATGCTTTCTAATGTTTAAATCGTTTTGACTAAATCGAGTGCCGTCTTAAATTAATGACATTCTTTAACGTGATGAGGAGAAAACACAATGTGTGCAATTCAGAGAAAACCTTGTGTTTTTTTGCCAGTTAAATATTCAGAATTATTGCCACCCTTACTAAACAATCTCACGTTCGTTATCTCTTTGTCATTGTCATTTGTTAATCATTAGCCTATAGGCTACATAATTGTTCTTGATTAGGCTATTCAAGGAATTAGTTTGATTGACATAAGCAAGCAAAATAAAGGGAAACAGGTTGAAAATATGTTCGGTTTAAATGGTTTATTTAAATGCTACGCAATTTTATCACACAAATAAATATGCTTGCCCACACAACTTGCTGTATTTATTGATATTTGTTATTCAGTAAATCAATAGCTTGACTGATAATTAGTGTAAACAGGTTGAGAGTTTAATCCGTTTAAAGGTAGCCTAGGCTACGGTGACAGACGTTTTACATGATCCAAGATCCCACGATACGCCACTTTGCAGCAGCATGGTTACCTTCCAAGTATAGATGGGGTGAAGTGCGTCTCAATTCAAATAACCCGCTCCGCCCTTGCTCCCTCCCACTCGCTAAACGCAAGTGTATACTCCTGTTTTATTGGTATGTGCGTCACATCCTCCCAAGTGAAGTTTGCAAGTGAAGTTTACAAGGGTGGAGCAAAAACTGGATTGGGACACAGCCTTAAAGGGCAGGAAATCCCGTAGAACATAATCTACGTGTTTTACGTTAGATCATTCCTGAAGCAGTCTAGTAATGTTTTTACGCAACGGTAGTAACGTAGTACAAACGCAAATGCGATGGGTACGCACTGTGGAAATGGATATTTTGCTGGACAATGGATAAATGGATTACGAAAAAACGTTTAGGATTCTTCAGAAAACAGTTATAACTGCATAACCAGGGATCAAATTTGGTTGATTAAACACGTTTATCAAAAGATTTCGTAGAAAATAAAATATATTTATACAAAACCGGAAGTACATCGGTTGTATGCATAGTGAAGTGAGCACGGGAAAAAAACACAATGTTCATTTATACAACTTTTCAATAACATACAATTGTTCCTAAATCGGAACTTGATTTTTTAGCGTGTAGAAACAGTACCAAGAGTTTTTCTGATATGCATTTTATTGCCTGTGACTGCGGCGAGGTGAAGGCTGTAAACAGTGGGTTGGGCTATTAGCACCCTGTTGCTTTATGGCCCTGCAGTGTAACCTGAGAGCTGATAAGCATATAAACAAATGTGTTTTTAACAATTTTGCCTCAAAAGTTCCGTGTTTTATTAAGGTTTTAATTTAGAATATGAACACTATAAAAAACCGTCCCACCACAATACAGTAGGCCTGTTAAAAAAAATAAAAAATCTCCAAAATTAAAAGGTCTCAAACTTTTGACACGTGGGTATGACAGAACAGGTCCTCCAATACCTCTGACCCGAGATGGGTGAAATATTACTGTAGTATTTTCAAATGATCCCACTCCAAATATTCTATGTAAACCAATATAAGTTTACATAGAATATGTAATCCCTAAGTTTAGAAGGTCTCAAAGTTTTGATTAATGGATATGACAGATTGCAGTGTTTAGGCTTTCTGAAGCCAGCTAACGCAAAGAAACCCTGGCTATGTTAAGCTTCCTTCATAGTATGTTGTTGGATGTTGTAGTCGTTTGATGTTGTAGTCGTTTTAGTTGTTTTTTTGAAAACGTGTTTGTTGTTCATTTGTTGGACATAATTTCAAATTACCAATTTTATAAATTCTTTTAAAATGTGACAACCCCTCTCTTGGGTGTTTTGAACATCTAGCTGCCTGAATATATAAAAAAAAGATTTTTCAGTCCATTTACTCCCATTATATTTTTTCCGAAAAGTGTGGCACCAGATGTTCATCACCAAAGTGGGTGGGACTACAGAGCTCTATAGTTCACCCAATTTAGGTCAGAGGTAAATGAGCACCTATTCTGTCATAAAGAAGTGTTAAAATTCTGAGACCTAAATTTGGCAAGAAAGTCCTATAAAAAATGTTATTTTTTTTCAGTAGATTTGTCACGATTCTAACTGTCATGTCATGTTTTATGTTTCATTCTTGTCTTAGTTAGATTTCTTGTTAATGTCACGTATTATGTTTAGTCAAGTCACGCCACGTTTTATGTTTAATTCTTGTTACGTTTCATTTTCATGTTATGTCACGTTTCATGTTTGATTATTGTTACGATTTATTTTCTAGTCTTGTCATGTCACGTTTTATATTTGATTCATGTTACGTTTCCCGTTCATTGTTAGCATACACATTTTCGTGTTTTTCCGCAGCCTTGCGTTCATGCTTTCTCTATCTCTCTTGCTGTCAATAACGCTTCCCTAATTGTTTCATTCTCCCGTGTCTAGTTTACTAATCTACTAACGTTAGATCAGGATTGGGTAATACTAACTCTCTAACCATGTGTTCATGTTTACCTTACGTTTCTCGTGCATGTCATTTACTAATTTACTAACGCAGGATAGGTCAGGATAGGTTTATTACTAACGATTACTAATTATCTTGTTACCTTGTCAGCCTTCCACACCTGATTTCCATTCGCATGCTGCTCTCAAGCTAATTGTCTGCACCTGTCTACACCTGCATTTAAGCTCAGTGTTCATGTCTTGTCTTCGCAAAATTGTTTCCTCCTGTTTGTCAGTGCACTTTTGAGTGTTTTTCCAAGCCTGCCTTTTTGTTTTTCCAAGCCTGTTATTGACCATTGTTATTGACCTCTGTTTTGTTAACCACTGCCTGCCTGTACCACGAGTTTTTGCCTGCTGTCTTTTGTACTTTTGCCCCGCGGAGCGGACTTCGGTCTTGACTCTTGCATTGCCTTCGACCCCGAGCCTGCCTACTGTCTGCCTGTACTTCTGCCCCGCTGACAGCTACTCTGGTTACTGGACTATTGCATGGTGTACCGATTCTGAGACTGCCTTCTCCCTCGGTACGGTACATTGGTTTTGGCTGGATTTTTGTGTATGAACTTTGCTTGTTTTCTGACCACGCTCATTGGACATTCCCTCATTAAAATCCCTCACAGGACTTTTTCTACAACCACTGCTTCTGAGTCGTGCATTTCGGGTCCTACCCTCACGCATCCATCTCAAGATTGGTTTACACAGAAAGTTTGGCATGGGATTATTTGAAAACGCTACAGTAACATTTCACCCAACTCGGGTCAGAGGTAGAAGGGGACCTGTTCTATCACACCCTTGTGTCAAAAGTTTTAAACCTAAATCCGACAAGAAATTCCTCTTCAAATTTTCATCTTTTTAGTCGATTTTCATTGGTTTATATAGAAAGTTTGGAGTGGGATTATTTGAAAACCCTACAGAAATATTTCACCCAACTTGGGTCAGAGGTAGATGAACACCTGTTCTGTCATAACCAAGTGTCAAAGGTTTGAGACCTTCTAAATTTGGGGAGAAATTCCTATTCAAAATGTAACTTTTTTCAATACATTTACATTGGTTGACATAGGAAGTTTGGAGTGGGATCATTTGAAAACGGTACTGTGAAGTTCCATCCAGTAGTAGATGAGGACCTGTTCTGTGTCAAAAGTTTGAGACCTTTTAAATTAGACAATTTTATTTATTTATTTATTTTAATGCTTTTACAGCCTCCACATGTACTATGTCAACTAATTGTTTTTATTAGTGTTTTAATTAGCAACTCCAATTGGATAATTTATTTATTTTTTCCTCAATTGGATAATTATTCACTTGATTGTGCCGTTTGAGTGCCTACAGAGCCCCACTAGAGGATAACAATTGAATTACAAGTTTAAATCCCTGCAAAGTCATTCTCTATGGGAATTGGGCGGTGGGACTAGATTTAGCTGTAAATTACACTGGATCAGTATGGAACACATGGTTGGCTAAATGGCTGTAAGTCATCAAGGGTCTGACGTATCGAACAAGCCTTAAACCATCACTCTGCTGCCAGATATGCAGTAGATATGGATGAATAACCTGAAGGGTTTCTTCTCGACTTATTTTTCCATAGAGTTCAATAGGAACATTTGTCAGGAGAAACAACCCTTAAATAGAAACCTGTACAGCTACGCCCACCGATACTCACTGGCTATGCCCTGAAGTTTTGGATTTGGAGCAAGCTTTGAGGTACAATTATTAAAAGTGGGATTGGCTAATCCTCTTCTCGCTGTCCTCATTTACCAACCGCCAAAATATAAGGATTTTATTGCGCAGTTCTCTGACCTCCTGTCTTCTATCATGCCTAAATTCGATAGAATTTTTATTGTCGGGGACTTTAACATTCATGCCAGTTGCCCGTCGAATCCACTTGCTGCTGACTTTCTGCACCTTGCTGAATCATCATGTGCCCTTGCTGGCCTGTTTGTTTACAACAATTATTCTACATAAACTATTACTCGCACTGCATGACACCGTTCAGTGTGAGCTGTAGTGCTGACTGTGGACGAGAGCAGTTATTTACATTTTGTTGGTTAATAAAGTCACTTTAAAAAAATATTGTTGAATTTATGTTTTAGGGTATATTTGTTGGGGTAGTTGGGAAACAGGACCGAATAGCAGGCGGGAAGTAGGAAAACCGAAGTTTAATATTGGGACAAGGCAGAAATCCGTGGTAAAAAACAGGCAGGGTCGTAAACCGGGAAGACAGGGCAAAGGTACAAAAAGTAGTCACAGAACAGGCTGGGGTTGGAACCTGGGAAGGCACAGCAGAAGTACAAAATCAGAGTCCAAAATCAGGGTCGCGAGAACACAGGCAGAAGTCCAAAACCAGGGAGGTGTAAAGGGAAACAAAAAAAAACAAAAAAACGAAGACAGAATACAAAAATAAAATAAAGACAGGAGACGGATTCGGGATAACAAAACTAAGAAACAGATACTCAGAAAACAAACTCGGGACAACTCGGGAAGATACTCAGGAAAATAGTAAGAACACTGAAGCAAAAACCAACGGTGATGAACTCGCAAAGAAAGACTGAAATAACAGGGTTATATACACTGAGGGAGACAGACATGGGAATCAGGTGTGCAGAAAGGGGAGGGGAAATTACTCACAGGTGAGCAAAATGAAACGATAAGGGAAGCTGATAATACAATAACAAGGGAAGACGAAAGACACGGACTGGACTGAACTGTTAACATACAGAAAAGACATGACCTGGATTGAGAGAAACCCGTGCACACAATGAGACAGAGGAATGCAGAAATGAGGTACAGCTGTATCGAGTAGAGAATCACAGAAAGATATTCAGAGATAGAACAGAAGAAACGAAAAACAGCTGCAGATGGAAACTAAGATTGCATTAGTAAATTAGTAGGTTAGTAGAAACTCTAATTCCCTGACGTTAGTAAATTAGTTGATTAGTATTATTTACAAGTTAGTCGTTAGTATATTAGTTAGTAAACCTTATTCTAAGCAGTTAGTAGTAATTAGTAGATTAGTAGTATTAACAAGGGTCATTAGTAAAGAAGGAAGTAAATGAGAGTGGAAATACAGCGAAAGCCGAAATCACCAAAGGCTCCCGAATAGTGTAACGAAGACAGGGGAGTGACGGTAATACAAACATGGAACAGTGAAACCATAAATGAAAATAAAAGCAAGATAAGAAAAATGATAAAGAACCTAATAAGAACAAACAAACAAGCTCACAATAAGAAACATAAATGTACAAAGAAAGACAGAATGCAGAAAACCTGACAATATTATTGCTATATGTGGTATTTCCTGCAGAAAGGGGGGATTTGGGTCAAATAGTTGAGCCAGGAATTGTAGTATATGCATGTGTAGGGTCAAAGGTATAATTTATATGTAGTAATCAGTCTCATGTATGAATAAAGCCCTAGAACGTGGAGTTCCCGGTTATTCAAGTGGAGGTAATGCAGCGTGTACTATTACTATTAAACATTAACAATGCTCCACGTTGAATTACGGGAGATTTGTATTTATTCTATGAGTGTGACTTTCTATAAATGCTTGAAATACTCACGCCAAACACCAGACGCAAATAATATTGTTTATTACAAAAAGGATAACAATGTAATAAACGGTTATATCCCACGGCGGGGTAATTTGGATAGAGAACACACAAAGGAGGGAAGGATGCGCATGCACACGGTTGCACGTGGTGGAGACAAAGAGAGACAAAGAGAGAGAGAGAGAGAGAGAGAGAGAGAGCGAGAGAGAGAGAGGGAAAGAAAGAAAGATGGAGGTGAAACACACGGGCACGCGGGTAAACGTGGCAGAGACAAAGGAAGAGAGAGAGAAAGAAAGATGGCGGTGAAGCACCCGGACATGCGGGTACGCGTGGCGGATGAAGGAGGGAAGTATGAATTTGGCTTCAGCACGCTCAGGCCGAGCCTACTCAAGCCGTATGAAGATCTGGCACTTTCTTAATAGGCCGAATTATGCCTCTATCATTAGTCGAGCCGTGATTGATTATAGAGGATTTATCTCTATTAGTACTTGGGGAAGCGCGTTATAAATATCTCTTTATCAAATTACGGTTAGTCTCGAATTAGGATGCTATCGTGCCCAGATCGAAAAAGGATACACTTAGGATATACAGTACCAGTACAAGTTTGGACACACCTACTCATAGAAGGTTTTTTTTTTTTAATGTTTTCCACATTTTGGAATAGTAAAGACATCAAAACTATGAGATAACACAAATTAAATTATGCAAAAACCAAAAAAGGGTTCAACAAATTTAAAAAAGTCTTATATTTTAGATTCTTCAAAGTAGCCACCCTTTGCCTTGATAACGGCTTTGCACATTCTTGCCATTCTCTCAAACAACTTCTGTGGTAAACAGGTATTCCACAGGTAAAAAGGTGATGCCATCATGACTGTATAAAAGGATATCAAAAGACTCCTGATATCTTATTTCCTGGTACTCTTAGAAGCGATACTATAACCTCTGCATTTGAATGGATCTCTATGGGAATTGGGGGGTGGGACTAGATTTAGCTTTAAATTACACTGGAACAGTGTGGAACACATGGTTGGCTAAATGGCTCTAAGTCATCAAGGGTCTGACGTATCAAACAAGCCTTAAACCATCACTCTGCTGCCAGATATGCAGTAGATATGGATGGATCACTTGAAGGGTTGTTTCTCCTGACAAATTTTCCTATTGAACTCTATGGAAAAATAAGTCAGGAGAAGAAACCCTTCAAGTTATCCATCCATATCTACTGTATTTTTCAAATTTCAAAAGGGGGCAGGGTCTAGCGAAACCAGCGTGTTTTGTTACCCTTTAAACCATTTTCCTTGTTTCTATGATGCTCACATCTGGAGCCTTAAAGGGTAAGTTCGCTGTGAGAGCCTACAGGAAATCTGTACCGAACTCAATACTGGACCGATCAGCGAAAAAATGGACTTCATGGGTCAGGTTCATGGAAGACGGACCGCAAATAGGGTCCAAGGTCCAAAATAGCGAACTTACCCTTTAAATAGAACAGTACCTAAATAGGTGAGGATTGACAAAATTTTGTATCTGCGCAAAGGGGTTAAATGAGCATGTCCTTTGTGGTGTCATGTAGCCCATACAAATGAAAAACTTAAATGACAGATGCTGATGTGATACTGACCCTCCCAGACCCACACACTTTTGTCTCTGCTGCAGGTAGCCAGTAAACTGCCAGAAGGAGCCCAGGATACACACTTCACTTCATTCTCATGGCCCTCCAGTACAGTCAGGCACTTAAGGGTTGGAGAAACAGTAGGGCGATAAGTGTTAGCAAGTTGGCAATATATGATACATAGAGCAGAGTGGAAATGGGGCTTGATTACCTCAAAGTCATCTCCTTTCTTCCCCCAGATACAGGTGGTGGCATCAAAGCTTGCCGAAGCAAGGTAGTTCCCACAAGGTGACCAGGCAAGCTTTCTGATCGTGCGCTGGTGTCCCTCTGGCAGCACAAATCTACATTCCCAAGAATCCCCTACAACCATAGAACAAAAAGATTTAAATTCAGTAAAAAAAAAAAAAAAAAATACTAAAAATATTATTTGAACATAGGAAAAAAGTAGGGTAAAAATAAATGGTAAAATCATAAGTCATAAGGAAAAGTAGCCAACACACACAACGGCCCAGACTTGCATGTACAGGGGTCAAAACGCATGCAAAACCATTGTTGAATGTCATAGATAGACTATCCATATTTAACTGTCACACAAGTTTTTGGCATACATAAGGACATGTTGTTAGTACTTGGGTCAAAAAATTGATAGTAACACTACCTAAAAAAAGTGTGCTCAAGCGGCAACAACACGCCGTCATATCTGAAGCTTTTTTTCCCAGTGGCTAAAGAGTGAACTGCAATGCCTGGTGGCAAAAAGAACTTGAAACCCCGCCCACCCCATTGTAAGTCAATGTAGAAAGCCCAAAAACAGACCAATGTTCTCTGTGGAAATATAAAATCAATAATTTTTTTTATACAAAAAATGATGGTTTAACTAGCTAATCCCATCCCGTCTGATGTGTCCCCTGGGTCCGATTTTTTAAAAATTATCGCGCCAATATTTCTAAATTAGGGTTTATGCGGACACGTGCGAGCGTCTGCGTCGGTTTGCCTCACATCAAAATAATTAACGCATCTATTATAATCAATTGTGAAACCTACACCACGCCATGTGCGTCTCGTCACATTGTGCTTCACCCTGCATTGCTGCTCACCCTGTTTCTATTTGAGAAGCGACGCTCCAGACCTCCTTGTGCAAGTCCCACCTTCGCCAATTGACTGGGGAAAAAAGACCTGCCCCCGATGTTAACGATTGGTTCTTTTGTATCCATTATGCGATAACTGAACGTGTCTCGTGTAGGTATAAATTTTTTTGACGCAACCCAGACTGAAGCTGCATTCTCACCAAATCCGGCGAGGTACATCGATCGGACGCATTCTATTCATTTTCTATGGAGAGGATGCGATGTGATCGCGCAGTGCATGATGGATGTGGCGCGGCGACTGTGTGGTACGTTCGCCGGTTCTGAATTTGAATAGGATAGTTTCCAAACCTACTTTATGCAAATGACACATCGGTGAGCAGTCGGCTCGCCTGCCTCAGGCGGAAATGACAAACGCCTGAGCAGATTGAACTGGGACAGTTTCGGACGTTTCTGAAACCGGCAGGGAGAAAAACAATATGGAGGAGTTAGCCGTGTTGTTTGTTGTTGCGGAGGACTTGGAGGCGACAGAAATGTCCTTTTTACTTCAAAATCTTGAAGAAATGAGGGGAACGAATGAAGGTTGTTTTAATACTGACTTGCATCATTTAATGACTTGTATTGTTAGGGTAGTCAATATTTATCTTTTGCTATGCGACTTTGGCTAAGCGCCGAATTGTTCCACAGTGAAACTGCAATTAAAGTTCTTGAATAAATATCTATAATTGCCATTGTAATTAAAGTGCTGGGTGCCGTTTCATTATCGAATAACTAAATTATTTAGCTAAGCTGTCATCTGTTATGGTAACATACCTGTAAACATTAGGCTGCTTATGTTCTATTGCTCATATTCAGTTGTTTCTTGTCTGTGAATTTATGAAATGGCATAAACTACACCTGTCATCTCTGTTTAGACTAGCAAACATGGTAGACATGTAATTTTAGTTAATCTAAACCCAGAAGACATCATAGCCATCGGTAGCCATACATTGTAATGTGAGAATCTATGTAGCTATGTTAAGTATCATAACTTACATGCATGTTTTCATAGACTTTTGAGTGGTGGTTCTAAAGAATATTTTATTGCAGAATATCTGTACCAATATAATTGAGAAATGTCTCTTTCATAGGACTTCTTTAGAGTTAATGTTAATGCATTGAAGATATTCCTTGTGACATAAAGGAAAAGTGTATTAATCCTAATCATTAATTATGTTGCTATGAAATAATAATACTTGGTTGCATATCCTTTGCGTGCAAGGACTGCCTGAAGTCTGCGAGCTGTAGAAATCATCAGATGTTCTGTATCTTCACTGGTGATGCTAAGCGAGGCATGTACTGCTGCCTTCTTCAGTTACAATATGGATGAAAATGCCCTCAAATTAAAGCTTACAGTCTGTACTTTAGCCTCTAATTCATTGTATCATTTCACATCCAAAGTGCTGGAGTACAGAGCCAAAGCACAGAGGAAACAAATATTCACTGTTCACTGTATATATCCTTTACTTGACCAGTCTGTTGAGATTTCTTTTCACACTAAAACATTATACATAGCATACATGATTCAGCTACTCATAATTTCAGTGTTCATGATTTATTCAAATTACATGACAGCAGGTAGTCCTTTTGGACCCTGACAAAGAACTTATTGAATTGAATGCCATCCAATGTCTTTAACAAGATAAATTGAGTTTGTATGAATGAATAACTAATATAGTACATATAGGGACATTGGGATACTGGGAGTCATTATGTGTTTTGAGGGAACAATGTCAAGAAAGATGACATTTTCCTTGCCAGTTATGGTAATGTATGGATAAATAGAATTGTATTTGCATAAGATGTATTCCAATATCAACATGCCATCTTCCTTTTAACTGTCACCAATCATTGTTCATATATTTGACAAAAAAAAAAAAAAAATGACAGAAAGAACCCTGTGTCATTGTGGCTTGAATGGTGGTGGAGGGGAATAGTTCTACAGTTTATTTACCTTTTGTGAATGTCACCATATTGTGTGAAATAAATATTCTGAAAATGTTCTCTTTGCTTAATTGCTGGTATAATCTATGTTTTGTTCTGGAGACCAGACCACCCACATCTAATCAACCCATAGCCATAATAACAGTGTTAGATCTTTAATCTCAATCATTAATCTTACAACAATTTGTAAGATGGATGTACAGCATTGTACCCAGTGTGTGTTGCTTAATATTGTTTCATTGTTAATACCCTTCATGTTATTATGGCATTGTGTTGTTTGTATGTGGTTCTCTCTGCTGGCGTGTGACATGCAGAGGTCTGGCGATACACTGTCCTATCTGGATATAGGGAAAACTCCACTTCTCAACACAATGACGGACAGCAGGTCATACCTTCATTACATTACATTATAGTCATTTGTCAGACGCTCTTATCCAGAGCAACGTACATCAGTGCATTTTCGAACTAGGAACAAGTGCGTTAAGATCTTGTCTTACTGATAACAAGGATGGTGAAGAGAAATATTGATTAGGTAACAGTTTTTTCCCCATCAAAAGACATCCAAATACTTTGAAATAAATGAATGAGTTATCATTTGGTGGTGCTACTTTAATGTTCTATATGGTCACACCCAGGGACGTCGTTAGGCCTATTTTAGGGTGGCTGAAGCCACCCTAAAATGTTCTCAAGCCCCCCCAAATAATTTGGCATTATTGGCTTAAAATTATCGTTCTGGTTTGTATGTTGTTGTCTCCCCATCCAATACTAGCCTGTCGTAGCCTACTTCACAATGTAAATCGTGGGCACGAGGACTTTGGGGGAGGCTGCATTCCATTGCTTCTCGCAGCTTCTCGCTCGTCCAAGTAACGATCGGCATTGGCAACGGCTTGTGACAGGATGACGTTAGTGGCGAAGGAGTTTAGCCGGGATGTGAAGATTCAAAGTGAATGATGCACCGAGTGAAATTGTAAGTAGTTGTTAACGATTGTTACCTGCTTAACTTTAGCTAGGTTTACTTGAGGTAAAGGAAAGGGGATATTGTAGTAAGCTATGATGTTAACACTAAATTAAGCTATTGTTGACTGTCAAGTTGGCTAACGTAGCTAAAATCCCACAATCAATGTCAGCAAACAGCTTCAAATTGATGCATAAGCTTTTGTTTTGTTAATGTTTAACTTGGTCCAGTCATCATTAAAATTAAAAGCAGTTACCTCCATATGTGCAGCGAACACACACGCAAAGTTTTTCAATGGAACATTAGGCGCTTTTCCATAACCATATGCTATAACGTTAGCTACACACACAAGTGGATTACGCTATCGTGAACGAGAAAAATACAAGAAATAGCTAGCTAGCTAACTCTATCGACAGCTCTCTATTCTTTGCCATGAATATATATCTCTAGTATTTCGAAACAATAGTATCAGTCCCCATAGAATGTTATTGTTTAGAATCAGTTAATGTCAGTGAAAACTGTCCCTCATAATGCTATTGTACCGGTATATCCTTCAATTCATTGACCAGATGGATATACGAAGATTCTTCCAGAGAGGTGGCAGTTCCGCCACAGCCCAGTCAGGTGAGAGAGAGAGGCAGGAGACTGACAGGGCAGCTGATTCTGAAGCTAACATTACAGTAACTCTTGTTCAATGAAAGAGAAATGGAAGAAGAGAATATGTCTGTTGCTTTTTACTTGTTGCCATCTTGGCTTCTTCACTGGTTGTTGACATATGTGTACTGTAGTTCTAATACAGTATAAACCAAAATAATTTGCGCTCGCATCTCTTGCCCTCCCCTTGGGGCTAAGCCCCCCATGTCTTTGCATCCTAGTGACGTCCCTGGTCACACCAAATGTTCTGGAGAGGACACTTTTTTGGACAACAGTCCAATTAGGATTTTACACTTAAACAAGCTGTTGCAAAAACAAACCACTCCGTATAACAAAGTTGAATCTTACTTTTATACTTATTTTATACTTTTCTATAAAATATGGTATAATTACAAATATAGTTGAATAAAGTATTGAATAAAACATTGTTACCTATATTTGGACAGGCCTTTTTTTGTTATTATTTCTTCATACACTTTTTGGTTCAGTCAACAGATTTTATATAGTCCTACTGTTAGAGGTAAATCTTTTCTAATTTATCTCAAGGCAGATGGATTACAGAAGCAGTCAAGAATGAGAATTGGCAACTTGTTTATGTAGCATTACCAATATTGTACTTTTTGCATTCGTACTTCAATAATAACCAGAGTAGCGACCTTATGTTAGTCAATCCCACACTCTCAAAACACATATTTATGTATTTGCATGAATAAAGAACAAATGCAAGTCAAAGTCATTTACAGAAATATGCCAGAGAGGTTCGAAACCCTACAGGGCTTATGCTAGAAGTTCACTTTACAAAACAAAATCACATTAATTGAAAAACAATAAAGGATTGTATTATATAAAAAACATTTTTTTAAATAAAGCAATAATAAGAAAAAACTGAATAAATATTCATTGTGAAAATAGAAAAGAGAACAGAGAAGGGAAAGAGGAAAATACTGCTATTACATTGTAGGATTTAATAAATAACCCTTATCCCAGTGTTTGAACACTTAGGGAGGGGTAAATTTCATTAAGATTTTTTTTTTAGAGTAGAATCAATACGCCGAGATAGGTGGCGATATTGTGAAATGATCCGCGTGTGTCATGACGAAACACCTCTCTCTCCTCGCACTCTAACCAATGCTGTTGTTGGTTTGTTTGAAGGCGCGGCGATGTTAGTAGGCCGAGAGCTGCTGCACCGCTGCTAAGGCGCCTTGCAAGGCGCCTGCTTAACCTCCTGTTGTCATTTCCGCCTTAGTTCACGCAGCACCGACTTTTCTGCCATCTCGGACAGTTTCCGATGCAGTCCGACGCAGACCGACGCAGATATGACGTAAATCGGCTCTAGCCGAACACGCCCAGTGTATTTATGTGAATTTGGCATGCAGTCACGTTCCGCTCGCTAAAAAAAGACTAGAGGCGGAAAAAAAAGCTTCACGACCGCAAGACCGTTGCGCAACCGCTTCAGCCCCGGGTTTAAATGATAACATCAATTAATATGGGCGCGGAAATGGGTCATTATCAGACAGATTCCCTTTTCTTTTTAGATTACTGTATATATGCTGAGGAGTAAATCAAGCAATGCTCTACAAAAAGTGACACAATGTGGAGTAATAATAATAAAATCCATGTCTAAATAGCAGATTGTACTTGTAGTACTGCCTAGGCCGTTCGTTAAACACCTTGCTCAAGTGATCACCTAATTATCTTCGAAAAGGGCACAGCTTTTTTCAGTCCGCTTTGATAACCCCATTTCCTCCTGGGAACGGCCTTGCACGAATGCAGCGGTGAAATACATCTCATATAGGCTATTATATTTGGTCTTTACATAGAAAATATATTTAAAAAATAACGATGCACCTCGCAGGATTTGGAGAGAACCTACCTTCAGCCTCACCCGCTTTGACGCACTTCGTCTGATGCATAGGCTTGCGTAAGCTGGTTAGGACTGTGGAAAACTGACAGTCAGCACTCATTGGCTAGCAGCACTGTCAATGTGTGCGTATTTCCGGTACGACGCGGTGCATTGGGTTTTATCAGTCCGCCGGGAAACAACTTGTGCTAACTAATCGGTAGCTAGCGAATGCTGCGAATCCATCAAGAATAATGAGTGTTTCAGACCAAGACTAAGAACTAAGAGCTGCAAAAAGTTATTGAAGTTCACAACATTTCTTTGGTGTGATGGACTGTTTTACTGGAGATCGCCGTGCCATTTGTGTAAATCACATTTGTTTCACGCGGGTCTGTTTTTCTTGTAACGCTATTTCTGAATCGACCATAGACTGTGGTTGGTTATATTGCATGTCAATCAAAGGTGCCATCTTGTCAAAGTGGGTAGCTCTTTACCACGTTAGGCAAGTCTATGGACCAGACTTTGGCTGTGTCTGAATATGACCCCTGTTCCCTGTCCACTGTCCCGTCCACTCAGACTCCTGTCTACTATGTGCCTTGTCCCCTCACTTTGCAAGCAGTGTGCGACAGAAATCCCGCAAAACTCTTTCCAAACTAATGAGAAAGTAGGTCGTAATATTTTTTTAACATTTTTTACTTTTATTGAGAAAATCAATCAGTTAACATATGGCGATTGTTACGAAGTGTAGATTATAAATTAAGATAGAATTAACAAAAATAAAAAAAAGAGTAGTTTGTAATATGACCCACTCTTGTACAATAGATATGCATACACGCTCTGTCTTTTACGTTTTTACTTCCGGGTTACTTACTGAAATTGTCGGATGAGTGCACAGTTCTGCAGATGAGTGTGCTCCTGAATTCCCTCAACAAAACCCCGGAAATAAGGGGTTCATCCTGGTATTTTAAGTGCTCCCATTTCTGAGAAAAAGTCGCCCACTCAAATATGTGCCCTCAAAAGGGTGTAGGGGTAGGGCTGGGCGATATGGCAAAAAAGTGTATCACGATAATATTTTTTATATTGCTCGATATCAATAATTATCACGATATACACTTAATAATGCTCCATTTAAAGTTTGAAGAGTATTATCCTAATGACTGAAACAGGTTCATTATGTTTTTAGAAACAACGGATTGACATAAGCATTCAACAGAACCAAAATGTCTTTACATCCAGTAAATACCTCAACAAGGCAAAAAATGGAAAAAGATGCACAACTTCTCTTATATACAGCTCTGGAAAAAATTAAGAGACCACTGCAAAATTATCAGTTGTCTTGTTGTTATTCTGGTTCTGTACTCCAGCACTTTGTGTTTGAAAGGATACAATGACAGGGTGTATATTTGAGGGTATTTTCATCCATATCGGATGAACCGTTTAGGAATTATAGAACCTTTTGTACATAGTCCCCCACATTTTTGGGCATCAAAAAATATTGGACAGTTTAACATAATGTAGAATAAAGTCATTATTTTTAATATTTGGTCACATATCATTTGCATGACATGACTTCCTGATGTAAAGAATTTGTTTTAATTACTTCAACCTAAGTGTATGTAAACTTCTGACTTTGACTGTTTATATAGGGAGGCATATTCCTTACATTTATGGTGCCCTGGTGTGAGGATTTATATATATTCTCTACATTTATTGGCGCCCCGTCCGAGGATATTCCCTACATAATTGGTGCCCGGGTGAAGACTGGTAAGACGGACATGTTTTATTTGTCTATCACCACTACTGCTAAATGTATATGGTTCAATGACAAATAAGGTTTTCAAAATGAAAATAAATAAATAAATAAAATACTGACCAAAATGGATTTTAAATACATTCTTAATTCCACAAGAATGTATCCTGTGTATTTATATTAGTTTCATAGCTTTTAAGGTGATATAAATACATTTTTAAACAAGATTTCAGATTTTACTACCCAGAAATGCCAGGTGGCGCAACCGTATATGAATTTTGAATAATACACTTTTAATGTATTTAGTATTTACCACTACTGAAAACCTGCAAATATGAATCATTGTAGTGTGTAAAATACACATCACATGGTAAATTCCACTTTAATTTCTTTATTTATGGCAGTTTTATTCCATTTATAGAAACGGCTACTTCTTTTTCTTTTCAAACACCTTATTTTCCATAGAGAGAAAGAAAACAAATATTCTAACAGTAAAAATGATTTGCATACATTATTTAAAGATTTTCAGTTATATTTCTGATTTAATTTTGCAGACTGGGAAAATGGGAATGGATACAATTAAATGTAAATTTGCTGGTCGCACCACCTGACCATGACCAGTCGCGCCACCCGACATTGTGCTCAATAACGATTGATATTCACAAAATAAAAAGAAGGATATGTAAATGCATTTTACTCTGGTTTCATTTCGCTTTTATTTGAAACCTGAGCATTTTATACTGGAATTTAATCATACAATTACATTTCATTCAGGCCAGCAACAGTGGTAATGTCAATAAGATAACATTTGATCAATGCTTAAAAAATATAACTGAAACATCAAGTCTCAAGGAACACATTTCAATAATGAGGACTACATTTCATTCAGGTCAGCATTCAAAACAATACTGCACATTCAACATTTAAAACAATACTGCCACAATGGTAATGTCAACAAGACAACATTTGATCAATGCTTTAAAAATAACACTGAAACATGAAGTCTCAAGGAACACATTTCAATAATGAAATGCAACTGGATAATTTTTAAACTATCTCTATGCCGTGCTGTTTTTTCTTTGCTTGATAATGGCATCTACAAAAATGAATGAAAAAATAATAACTTAAAAGGTACAATATGCAACTTTGAGTATCAATTTTGGTTATATAGTCCTATATTCTTGAAGAGTAGGACTTTTTCACCTTTAAACAACTTAATATCATACAGAAAGATGTACAGTATATATTTAAGAAAATGTATTTAATATCTTCAAACACATTAATTAACATCACTTTTTTCAATTGGTTTAACTGTAATTCTAGTCGTGCCACCTGACGTATTGGTCGCACCACCTGACTTTTCAAACTCAATTCAAATCTAACAGGAATTAACTTGGTCACCTATATACATTTTTGCCCTTGAACTCAAGGTTATACATACACTGTCCGGTCAAAAAAAAAGTCGCACACTGTAATATTTTGTTGGACCGCCTTTAGCTTTGATTATGGCGCGCATTCGTCGTGGCATTGTTTCGACAACCTTATGCAACGTCACAACATTTATTTCCGTCCAGACTTGCATTAATTTTTGGCCGAGATCTTGTATTGATGACGGGAGAGTCGAACCACTCAAGTCTTCTCCAGCACATCCCAAAGACTTTCAATGGGGTTAAGGTCAGGACTCTGGTGGCCAATTCATGTGTGAAAATGATTCCTCAAGCTCCCTGAACCACTCTTTCACAATTTGAGCCAGATGAATCTTGGCATTGTCGTCCTGGAATATGCCCATTGATGGGATAACCTGGTCATTCAGTACATTCAGGTACTCAGCTGACTTCATTTTATTGCTGCATAACGTTGCTGAGCCTAGACCTGACCAATTGAAGCAACCCCAGATCATAACACTGCCTCCAGAGGCTTGTACAGTGGGCACTATGTATGACTGGTGCAACTGCGACTTTTCTTTTGGCTGGGCAGTGTATATTTTTTCAATCAAATACACATTTTCTGAATAAAAACTAATTTTCATAGTTTTCCAGGGGTCATACCACCTGACATGGTAAGTTGCATCGTTTTCTTACAGGCACAGTACATAAAATGATGTACTGACATTTGGAGAAGTCAATTTCTCGGACAAAGGTTTTTTAAGTAATAGAATAGTTTTGAAATAGGACTGTTAAACTACTTTCCGTCATTTATAAGCAATCTAACTAAAAAAGTAGCCATCATGCCATCATGCCAAACTATTTCATTAGGAATTATATTGAGAAAATTATCCTTTTTATTGCAGTTATGTTCTCTGCATGTATGTTCGGACGGTCGCACCACCTGATATTTTGGGACTTTAGAACACCAAAACTCGAAAAATAAATTGAATTTCAATAAAATGAGAAGGGTTTCTCATAAAGGAGATATTGTAATGCAATTTGATATATAACATATATATATAACATATATTTTTTATTATTGTTTTTAGGAAAGTAATGAATTCTGACACAAAAAAATCACGTCATGTCATTGACCCATATGTAAACCCCTTGAATGAGTAATACTCCACATGTAATTATATAAAGGCATATTTCTAACAGTTATCTTCAATTTATATTCAGCTAACATAAGCTAATTTGATTAGCTAGATAGCATACCAGCTAAGCTCGGTAGCCAAGCTAGACACACTGCATCACCACACACGGACGAACATAGGGTCACGTTATTGCCATCAACAATAGCTTGTTTGCATGTGACGTCATGTCACTGCGTTGCAGTGGCGCAAACTGCAGATGGGGGGCAGGAAGTGATTTGCAGATTAGGAAAGCACTATTAAAATGCCAAAGTTTTGCGCGGTTTACGGCTGTACCAACCGATCGAATCGGGAAAAAACAAGGGCTACTTTCGAGTCCCGAAAGTGGTTACACATAAAGGGGAGAAGTTTAAAAAACTCACAGAGAAACGGCGGCAGACGTGGATCAAAAATCTCCGTCTTAAGTCTGGAGGAGCTGAGTCAGACAACGCTCGTATATGCAGTGACCACTTTGTGAAAGGTAAGGCTACAGTAATTTAGCTACTTACATAGCTGGCTAAAACTGACAAAAATACAGACCAGGAGGCAATATTGCTAGAAACATACGTTACATCTGTGATATCACCCTGTGTGTTTGTGTTTCAAACAGTCATTCAATGCTGCTTTCGATCCGAGGTCGTTGACCCAACCACACACAAAATAGTTATAAGCCTCCAGACTCTTGTACGCCTTCATCTGGCTAGCCGTGTAGTAGGAGGTCTGGGGGACGAGGTAATTTGTGATGTCGATCGCCTCCACGCCAGGCAAATCGGCCAAGACGTGAGAAAAATCGCTTTTCCTCAGCGTGTACGGATCATATCCAATATGTTTATATATTTTTTGATGATACCTCCTGCGTGTAGGCCCGTCCAACGCTTTTGTGTATCGACTTTCCATCATTTCAAATCAGTGTTCTTCACTTCCTGCCCCCCATCTGAATTTCGCGCGTCATCAGAATCACGTGACTGCAAACAAGCTATACTGATGTTCAATCAATCACAGATACGCACAGATGTTACTTTGACAAGACTATTTTTATTATGAATGTCCAGCTAAGCTCGGTAGCCAAGCGAGACGCACTGCTTCAGCACACACGGACGAACATAGGGTAACGTTATTGGCATCAACTATATTGACGGTCAATCAATCACAGATACGCATATATAGGCCTAAACAACCAAATAACTTAGCCTAATAACGTTAGGCTATTGTTCATAATACCCGCCCGAACCTGTCCTCTTATTAAAAACTTTGAATACCCACCAGTTACAGTCTATGGCTAGATGTCGTTTGTGGCTATGTTTTATTTTGTAAGCCAAATAAAACGTTCTAGTTAAACTAGCTATTAGGACCTACTGAGTTGGAGAAGCTGGCTAGTAACATTAGCTAGGCAATCACGGTAGCTAGATAACTTTTATGGTCAGCCAGTTAGGAGCATAGATATGGTTAGGAGGACTTAAAGTCGAATAACTGTCAAATTAAAACGGTTTGCCATAAGCTATCGTTAGCTTGCTAGCTAAATGTTAAAACAAGTTGCCATGAGCTATCATTAGCTTGCTAGCTAGCTAACCCAGCATTGCTAAGCAATGGTAACAGGGGCAGGCAGGGGGAGTAGCTAAATGAATATCTAAATTGATAAGGCAATACAGGTATGGAACAATCGATTTCAGACACTTGGCCTAACCCAGAGTTTGGCTGTATGCTCTGAGACGCTGGGCCTGTAGTGTTGTAAATGAATGCTAACGTAACTGCTGCAACATCCCCTGCTGTCTCTCATCTCACAAAACAGTATTTTTTTCGTAGTAAACGCATCATAGCTTGCTCCAAAATGAATAAGTGATGACAAACATGTTGAACATGAGTGACAGGGCAGTCAATTTATTATGTTACGAACTGTGTCCACAAAACAGCAGCTTGTTCAGGGTAGGCTACTTAGGTATCTTCTCCATTCGACTCGACTTCCACTCAAAAATACAGCCTGTCTTCAGAGACTTAAGAGACTTGTCCCAAGACCCCAGCCTGGCATTACGCGTTTTAGACCAATGATTGTTGTCTCCCTCTTCTGACTTATTTTTTCCATAGAGTTCAATGGGAAAATTTCTCAGGAGAAACAACCCTTAAAGTGATCCATCCATATCTACTGCATATCTGGCAGCAGAGTGATGGTTTGAGGCTCGTTTGATACCTCAGACCCTTGTTGACTTACAGCCATTTAGACAACCATGGGTTCCATACTATTCCCGTGTAATTTACAGCTTAATCTAGTCCCACCCCCCAATTCCCATAGAGATCCATTCAAATGCAGAGAGGTTATAGTATTGCTTCTAAGAGTACCTGGAAATAAGATATCAGGAGTCTTTTGATATCCTTTTATACAGAATCATGATGGCATCACCTGTTTACCTGTGGAATACCTGTTTGACCTGTTTTTTTTCACAGAATGAATGAATTCTCTAATTAAACTCCACACTGCTATTATTTTGAACACGCCCCTTTCAATGAATGAGTCAATTACTCAGAACAAGCAGCGTGCAACAGTTGGGTCTGTTGTTTTTCTATTACACTACTACATCTACAAGTAAATTATTTGCCATGCAGAAATATCACTACTACTAATAACAGTGGTTCATCAGGTTACTGATGTTGTACTGCTATTTTTTTGAACACCACTGTATATGCTGTGTTATTCTGTAGCATGTTTGTGTTTAGCTGACTTGTTGTCTACCAAATATGTAACTTTACAGGAAAACGGATTGTGTCGGCAACTGTGGAGTACAGCAGATAGCCTACATGCAGATACCCTGGCTAATCTACAGCTAGCTCCGCCGCCGTACTTCCACAGAGAATATAGGGCAGCACAAAGTAAAGGATTCAACGATAGTTTGACTTCAGAAATGATGGTATAATCACTGAAAATAACCCTGATAGACTGTCGTCGTATTTTATTTGCTTTGGGTGAACTGTGGAGTGTTTAAGTGCGTTTGGTAGTGGATGCTACTAGTTACCTTAGAGTTGCGCTAGCATTAGCAATGTGTGTATGTCCAAAACAAAGAAGGGACAGCATAGAATTAGCTTAAAATGGTTTCCATCAATCAACTACATCATGGGTAAGTCGTAATTGAGACATTATGTCCAAAATTCCGAACTATCCCTTTAAGGGTTATATATTTCTGCGATTGGGATGCACCCATAGATATCAACAGAGGGCGACATTATATCCGGTGCTGAGGTTGAGAGCCGAAAGCTGGCCCCTTGATTGGGACAACGCAGCCAGGGGGGCTCCAGGATGCAGCTTTACCCCACTCGAAATGTTGCGCAAAGTGTTGAGCATGCTGGGAGACTGAGTTTATTTTAAACAACAATACTCTAAGTGTCCTAAAAACAACCACAATCCTCTCAGTTGTTTGACTTGAAATACTTTTTCTTAGCCTTCCTGGAGATAACAACCCTGAGTAAATTCATGATAATTCTGTTCCTTAGCCTACTGCGTTGACATAACTTTGTCATTATAAATCCACGACATGCTCTTTTCTTTTTACTGTTATTTCATCAATGGTATAGCCTAATTAATCAACATTAGCCTTTAAGAACTCCGTCTTACCTTCTCTGGCCCATAGGCGAATAGCCCGGTCCCCACCACACGAAGCCAGTAATGTGCCCTTCGGATTCCATGCTACATACCAGCAGCGTGAATCCGGGTGGGCGCTAAATTTATGCAGTATGTTTAATGTGTCCTTCATGTCGGCACATAGAAATACCAACACACTCCCTGTGATAGATACTTATTTATTCTGAAGCAAACAGGGACACTGCTATATATTACAAAGTTAACAACAACGTTAATACTCTCGTTAAAGTACTGAATAAGTTGTTAACACCCCTCTAAAACGATACTTCGACACCAACAAAATGTCCTGTACGGGAAAAATGACGCTTTCTCTCCTAGCTCCAGAAATGTTGCGCAAAGTGTTGAGCATGCTGGGAGACGGAGTTTATTTTAAATAACAATACTCTAATAGTGTCCTAAAAATAAAATTTCAACTACAATCCTTTAGTTGTTTGACTTGAAACACTTTTTATTTAACTCGTACTTTTTAAAAACAATGAATGTCCACTTCTTGTTTAATTTGACGCTTCTTTCAAAATTATATAAACGACATCTCCCATTTATCATACTTTCTATCGCGCATGTGACGTTTCAGTATGAAAAGTGCAACGCACCCCTTCGGCTGCAACAGGAAGAAAGAAAATTTCGCTTTTGTGCGTTTTAGTGTAAAAGTATTCGTTATATTGATCAATTCAGTGTTTATTTTACATTAGAATACCACCACGCGGCTTTGATCGAGCTAGATTTGAATAACTATTATTACGTACTGAAATTTTATTACATTAAGTGATTACATTTATTTAGCTAGTTATCGGTCTTGATAACTTGCATTTGTTGTGGGATTCTATCGAGGTTATTTATTTTGTTTTCTGCTAGTGTCGTAAGCATATCTTCGTGAAAATTAAAGTGCATCGTGTTGTTGATAATAATGCATTCAGACCTAGGCCTATCCACCATTAGCAAGCTTGTCAAGTTCGTAGTTATCGTTCTGTAGAAGCTCGTAACGTTAGCTATTTGACGTAGCACATCAAAATTCTAATTATAAATTGCAAGTTGCCTAGGTTGGGTTATATATGTAACGTTAACTTAACATTAATATTCGCTATATAGTGCTATCAAGGTAACGTTACATAGATATCCAGTCTTTGTGAGGAGTGGGAAAGGACAATGTATGCGCCACCGGGATCTGCTCTCTCTGGGAGTCGGCGAAGGCGAGGACCGGGAGGAACCGCTCTGCCTAAACAGCCAGAGCGAAGCCTGGCATCTGCGCTGCCGGGAGCATTGTCCATTACTGCCCTGTGCACGGCCCTTGCCGAACCAGCCTGGCTCAGGGTTCATGGAGGAACTTGCCCCAGACTGGAGCTTGGCGTTGCAGACGTCCTCGGATATGTGGATCCAAAACTCCTCGAAGGTAACGTTAACATTACCCAGTCTTATATCACATATCGATAGCCTACTGTAATTTGAGTTCTGGTTTTGAATGAAACGTTAGTTCCAAGTATGATCAATCGCAACAGGGAGTGGAGTCGTAACGACAAAAATCGACCAGCCCCTTCCTATTACAAATTCCAACAGCCGTTCTAGGCCATGCACTTTCCTACCAGTCTAGTAAATAGCCTTAATACATGGAAATCGCTGTTAAGTGTATCTTACATTTCCTGCGATCATGGAACGTCACCGCAATGTTGTGTTTATTGGGATGGTCGGCATAATATCATCCGCCAAGTTGCGGCTTTTCTCAATAAAGAAAAGGGTTTCCTACATGAATAACCACAATGATTACAGACTCTGAGCCCTTCAGAACATTAACTTCTGTACCTTCTGACCTCATGTAAATACACAGAATTAATGGGTTTTCTTCTTCTATTTTTTCCTGCCGATTTCGTCATTATAAATGTTCCATGGCCACAAATAATAATGTTCTCCCCATTGGATAACAACAACTGATATGCTAATAACGTCTGATCAAAGTAGCCAATTGCAGGATACACAGTCAAAATTAAAGTGATGCTTTTGGACATTGCACATGTGATGCTATTTCAGTCAATATTTTGTTCACTCAACATGTTTTTAAAACTTGGCCATCGCCATCTTTCAGTTGTGGAAGCTAGCTTACTAAAAAAAATGAAACTTGCTTTTTCTACTGTATAATCTTTGTGGGAAGCTGAAATGTGTTCTCGTTCCACATGCAAACTCTACATAATATCGTTTCATGAGTCCGATGGCTACATTCACTACAAAGTAGGCCACAAAACCTCAGACTGAATTTGTAACTGATCACGTTACTGTAAAATATGCCATTATACCTGGTCATGTTTTAAAATAAAAAAAATGACTTTCTGTAAGAGAAATATCAAAAATACACCTCGAACAGACAGCGGTGTAAAAGTGGTCAAATGACTGCTAAAGCGAGCTCCCCACCCCCTACCCCTCTCCCCTTCACACATTCACACCCAAGGAGCACCTGAAGTTTTTAGGTAACAACATTTTAGTCCCATTGAGAGGACAACTATCACATTTGAGTCAAACCACACAGTTTCAATGAGGGTGGCAGGCCTATTGTTCAGAACCAGTTTATTTTTGGTGTGCACATTCTTCAACCACCCATATAAAAGAAAATTAAGTTTCTGCCTTGACTTCTTAATAGTTTATGAAATATAAAGGTTAAATTAAGGTCCAGAATGACCATATTTTATTGACATACCATTTTCAGATAGCATTTACTCTTTGAATAATGGAGATATCAATCAGATTTTTTGAATGATTGCTAAAGTAACCACTGCAGACATATGGTTAGCAAAATGTAAGCAAAGCATGTATAGAAACCATTATACAAATGTTTTTTGGTATATCTTCAATGTTAGAAAATCATGCGTGGGCATATCGGCCTCATAACCTTTCACATTTTACAGATGTTTGTATACATTTAATGTATAGAATGTGTCATTACCCTTATGAAATTCCTTCATGGTTTATTAAAGATATATATGGGACCTTGACCTTCAACAACCTATAGCAGATCTGATTTTCAAGCCACAATGAGGAGGCTAACAGCACCAGAAGGCTGAGACCAACCTTTTGGAATTTGAACATGGGGAAGTTGGTATAAGCTTCCTCTGAAGCTGGCAAGGTCGGCAAAGTCAAAGCCAGGTCAAGTGAAGGCTTGCCACATAGTTTTCATTGCCACCTAGTGTCCAATATGTGTAGTAGTACATCACACTGTTATTTTAATGAAATATTGCCATTGGTCACTAGAGGTCACTGTTTTAGTCACTATTCAAATGAGTTTAGAAAATCAACAATGACTAGGAATGGAATGGAAATTCTGCACAACCCAGTCCTCCAAGACTGTGAGTAGCCCTGCATTGGCTCTGTTTACACCTGTTGTTTAAAATTGTCCAACAGAGTTTCAGATCATTATGACTGAACTAAAAACCTGACCTGAGTTTATAACTGTAGACATGATTGTTTGAGTGTGTGTTCCTCTCATCCAATGAGATCATTTGGAGCCATTATTTCTGGATAATCATGCCCCACCAAAACTTAATTTGGACAGCTTTAAAGTCTCATTTCAGTAAAGAAATTCTATAGAGGAGAAATGGTGATTCAATGTATGGTTACTGTGAAACATGCATGCTGCTGCACACTCATCATACCCAGTTATCCAAGTATTTAAAGGACATAAGTCATTCTTCCTCATTGAATCGTCTTAAAGTACAACTGGACTTTGGTAGAACTTTGGGTTTTGTGTAGTTACCTGGCCATGATATGAGTCTAAATAGTGGCGAAATATGTTCATTAGTTGCTCTGTGCTCCCCTGGGGTGATAATCCAGTATAGGGTATTTGTCGCTCTCCATTGACTTCTATGAGGCAGCTAAAACAAAAATGGCACTCAAAATGGCACTTCTAGCATGTATACGACCACGAAAGAAGTGGATTCTGTCAATACAAACTAACCTGTCCTCGTACATATTTTTTTTTATTCAATGGCCCTTTTCTTGCTTTTTCGTATTTTATTTGAAACGTAGATCCGGTAGGTAGGCAATGTTCTTGTGCCAGAAACAGCGCAAATGCGCCGATGCGTCAGAAACCACTCATTGGTCCAAATTTACACAGAAGCAAATGTTCCTAGTACTAGTATATATCTATGGTCCGACCTGCCAACATTTTTGTAGTATTTTCTGGTAGCTTGCTAACAACATTGAAGAAAATATTACTTTATAAATAATTTTAATTACACAAAAAAAAATACGTGCGAGGACATTTTTTGTGTATTGACAGAATCCGCTTCTTTCCCAGTCGTGTACGTGCTAGATAATAATAAATTAATAATAAAAAATACGTACGAGGACTGGTTATTTCTTTGTACTGACAGAATCTTCTTTTTTCCCGGTCATAAAAGTGGCATTTTGAGACCGTTTTAGCTGCCCCATAGAAGTGAATGGAGAGCAACAAACACTCTATTCTGGATTATCACCCCAGGGGAGCACAGAGCAACTAATGAACATATTTTGCCACTATTTGGACTCATATCATGGCCAGGTAACTACACAACCCAAAGTTCTACCAAAGTCCAATTGTGCTTTAAATCTAACTTGCATAAACCTGCAGATAGCCTGTATTAGTAATTTTTCCTCATTGAATCTGATTGGCCTCTTTTATCAATTTCTTTGGACTGGCAAAACTCAAAAGCAAGCTCAATTCCAAAAAAATTAATTTACAGCATCTGCTGTTTATTTAGCCACTACAACATTTAAAAAATTAGTATTTTTGCTGAAATTGTAAACAGCTGAAATGTAAATAATAGTAGCTGCTATTTACGGTAACACCTGTAATAAAGGAAAATTAGATATAGGCCTACAGCCTTTTTTCAGAATGATATAAAATTTACCTGCGATTACATTGAAAACTTCCTTAATAGTGTGTTCGCCCTTACATAGCCAGGAAATCTGAACACACTGACATACCTTTTGAATGTCACTTTAATTTCTGATATTTTCATTTCTGTGGCTTTAATGATGTTCTCATTTTATTTCTTATTAATATTTTATTGTATCTGCCCTGTTTTCACTTCCAAATGTTCACTGCTGTGTTTATTGTGTAATCTTGTATTCTGTTTTGTTTGCTTTTATTAAGCCTCCCCCATAGGGGGTGGCTTATACCAGTTGTTGGGTTTCTTTCTACATTGATTTCCCGCAGGAATTATATGCATCATCAGAATCCATGTCCACCCACTAGTCCAAAACCACTGTCAAAAATTTCTTCCCCCCCCCCCTTCTGGCCGGTTAATTTTGTGGCGGCGGAATCTGAGAAACCACAAGGCCCTGGGACTAGTCCTTGTACATCAGAGATGTATGCTTGCTTAAATTGTGCAACATCTATTTGTTTTGTGATCTTGACCTACTTTTCCAAGATGGCCGCCCTACCGGACAAAAAAACACATTTGTGCTGATAACTCGAGAAGTATATATCAGATCGGGACAAACAAAGTATTAACTTGAAGCTTGACTCAAATGACATCTTTCTCAAATGACAACTATATAGGTCAGAGGTCAAGGTCATATGGATGTGTGACAAAAATTGGCATTTAGATTTTGTGGAGGTGGAATCTCAGAAACCACAAGGCCCTGGAACTAGTCCTTGTACATCAGAGATGTATATTTACTGAAGTTGTGCAACATCTATTTGTTTTGTGACCTTAACCTACTTTTTTGTCCGATAGGGCGGCCATCTTAGAAAACACATGGTTGCTGATAACTCGAGAACTATATATCCGATCGGGACAAACAAAGTATCAACTTGACGCTTGACACTGGGCACAACTATATAGGTCAGAGGTCAAGGTCATATGGATACATTCAAAAAGAGGTGCAACAAAAATTGGCACTTTTTGGGGCTAAAATTGTCTATATATACTCATGGTTTGCATTAAATCTATGCTGTAGCGTAAATAGTTGAAATGCATATAGCCCGGTTATTCAATCTGGACACGAACATACTTTCAACAAGGATTTCAACTTAACCGCCTAGCAGAATTTACCCATCTCAGTGTCCCAACATATCTACATATTTACAAGGAATAGTTCTCCTGTGGTGAGTCATGGTCTGCAATATAAAAGGTACTTATATTGAAATAGGAATTGCAGTGCATTGGGAAGAAAAACAAACCGAGGTAGTGGAAGGGCATGCGGGGGGAGGCTTTTTTCCTGATCGCTCAGCGATCGCAATTTTGTTTTATAGTTTTGTTTGTTTTTATTCCAGCTAACTTAAACCTGAGGTTTAAAGACACTGTTAACTCAGAAACATGTCTGGCTAAATTTTGAACTCGCTTTGTGAAACCAAAATTCTGGGATTATCCAAAAATGCCAACTAATCAGGTTAACTCAGCACCTAGATAGGAGGTGGGATTGATAGCTGCTTGTTTTTTTGGAAGACTAAATGTGATTGAATAAAATAAATAAATAAACAATGAAATAGATAATGAAATATCAATTCTTTATTTCATGGCATATTTATTTCCACTCATATTTATTTGGTAGTGTATTGACAGATATACTATAACTTGCTTAATTCTCAACTAATTTAGGAAAAAACGTGAGAAATATCTGCGGCTTATTATTTCCAAATTTCCCAGAACATCTAGACCAGAAAAAAAAAAAAAAAAAACCTAAATAAAAAAATCTAGGTTTTTTTGCTGCACTAACTGAGAATGTGAGTACATTTCTAAGTAAATGAACTTAATATTGTAAGTCAGGTTTTATCATTTGTAACAGGATTACATTATACGTCTCAAAACCTTATCATACTGGTAGGAATAGGTACAAACAGGTTAGATAAGCATCCCAGGAACTTTTTTATAGGAAAATCAGTAAAATTTGGATTTGATGTCATCCAAATTTGCCATGTTCACTGGGTAGGATTCAGATAAAATTCTGTCAATATTGTTTCCAACATCCTACGTGTACCAAACAGGGATTGCGTTAACCAAGAATTCCCCGTCATTTACAGATTTTTAGAAGCTTGGACGGAAAAATCCAAATGTCATCCGTCATTTTGACAGAGGAAAAATATTGCTGCAAACGCGTTATACATTAATAACTGACTGTAATAGTCCTAGCCTAAAAAGACTCCGTGTTTATTGTAGTTCTAGCTATGCCTTGCTGTGGTCCTGTCATTGTGATTGGCGCTCCTCCCTTCCTGTTAATTCTAGCGTTACTTCTAGCGTAGAGTTGCATCCCTCTGTTATGTCACAGATTTTTGTAGCTAACGTTACAGCAAGGGCATGGAATTAAGATGTTTTTTTTAATAAACATGTTCTGCACCATAGGCTCCGGGGTTTATTTTTTATTTTTTACCAGGAGGTGCCCTAAAAAATTGTACCACAGGCAGAAAACATCCTAGCAAACAGTGGACGTCCCAGGGATGTCCCCTTTTAGTTCCCTCAAAGTTATGATGTGATGTTCCCTAGGGATGTCCTAAGAACATTACTATGACGTTATTAAATTCCTGGGAACGTCACTGTTTGGTTACAATATGACATTTTAATTGAATTTGTGCGGAGACGTTCAAGCAACATCCCTATCCGCGTATATGATATGACGTTGTGCTCATAACATTCATGGGACATTCAGGGACGTTCCTGCAATGTCTATTATTTGTTACAATGTAACGTCATGTAAGGAATGTCTGGGGGACGTTACTAGAAAGTCCCAGGAATGTTCTCTGTGACGTCCATGTAACGTTTAGAAAACCTTACAAAAAGACATCAAGGCGACGTCCTGATGACATTTTGAGACGTTCAGGGGACATCCCGGGGACCTAATTTTGTTAGCTGGGATTGTAGTTAAGCGCGTAAGCATAATATTTCTGACGTTTTTGTATCCTATATCATTCAGTTTGTTTGTTAGGCCATTGCATAGGAAACATAACATTCTTAACTTAACGTTAACCCGGGTCCTTTCAAAACAATATTCAATTTTGCCATCTGTAGCCTATGCAATATGTCACGTTTTATCCGATGTTCATACACTTGAATGCCTCCGGTAAATGACTACAAAATAGACTCTACAATCAACTGGGGTTTTCAACTGCAACAGCTCAAACATTAACATACAAGCTGCCTTGCGTTGCTTTTTTTCCTCATTCTCGTAAGACTGATGGAGGTTGAGGTTTCGATTTGTCAGGCCGGAAAACATGAAAGAACAATGTTAATTTTTCCGGCCATGTATTGTAGACAACCGCTAATGTTAAGGCAGGTACAGAGAGTCTCCTGCCAATAGATAAAATTATATTAATGTGTGTCTTATTTGTTTCTTGTCTTCTAACTGTATTCCTCTAGATTACTGTGTGAACCCTCAGACCATCCTTCTCCTGCGGGTTATTGCTACCTTCTGCTTCTTGGGTATCCTGTGCAGTCTAACCGCCTTCCTGCTGGATGTCTTTGGCCCAAAGCACCCTGCCCTGAAGATCACCCGCCGATATGCCTTTGCACACATCCTCACCGGTACAGAAATAGTCGGGTTGGGCAGGGTTGTATCATTCTTAATCAAGGGTGGAAAAGAAATGAGGATAGGGGTGGTAGGATAGATTGTATCGCTTCATACAGTGTTCACATTGGCACAGTCACTGTGAAGAATAGCTGCAAGTAGTGATTAAAGGGACCATGCATTCATTTTTGGACAGTGTTATGGGCTGTTCCCTGTTTAGTGTGGAAATATGTTATTTATATGTCTAGCAACAATGGGCCAAATGTTATGACTTTTAAAACTGCACTGTCATTATGCATTATGCAGTTATTTCAGTGTATCATTTAATCACTTCAAAAGGAAAAATAAGTATTTAAACGGACTATATGTAACTTTCAGAAAATCCTTCTCATTACTGACACCGGTGGCTGAAAGTGAACTGCAGCCACCAGCCCGCTCGCACAACGGGAGTGAGCAACATTTGCAGATACACTCTGTATTTTTTTTACGATCTATGGTTGTGTAGGGAATACGTATGAATCTGGTCGCAGTGAGCAAGATAAGTAAAATCATGTCTGAATCATCAGTCCTCACATGGGCAGCACCAAAAATGTAGTGGACACGCCTCTACCATCCTGGGTGTAATCTTTTTTATAATAAATCGGTCTCATAAAATTTTTTATACTATTCTCAAAAGAGAATATACTAAGTAAAAATGGGAAACTTCAATTAATAATTAAATCAATTATCAGTAAAATTACACATTAATAATTATCTTAACAAAATCACAATATTACGTACTCAGTTGATGCCGAAATAATATAAATGATTCGGCTAAAGGGTGAAGGCATTTGGGGGAATCCCTGCGATTAGCATTGGCTGACTCAATTTAACCCGAGCAACATTAATACAGACAATCTTGGAAAATGTAGCAAAGTTTATTGAACACAAAGTACCAAACAGAGCGAAGCACGATTCACTACTATAATGTACAACAAACTATGTGTGTGTGTGTGTGTGTGTGTGTGTGTGTGTGTGTGTGTGTGTGTGTGTGTGTGTGTGTGTGTGTGTGTGTGTGTGTGTGCGCGCGCGCACACACGTGGGGGTTTATGTTCTCCTGCGTGTGGGGGGTTGCCTCAGACACGTGTTCAGAGAGAACAAAGAAACTAAAATGGAGGGATGTTTGAAACTAGCTTTAGCTGGAGCTATTTAACAATGGCGCGTGAACCATACCAAACACATAAGGTTATCAGTGCGTGTGCGTCAAGATCAGCGTGCAGTGTGATGACCAGTTAGTGTTTAAGATAGATCACATGCAAGATATTTTCTGTGCATGATGTATATTAAAACTAACACAGTGCGGAGGATGGCTTACAGCCATCCAAAGGAAAATAACACCAAACTTTTACAACAAAAACATTAACCATTCAATAGCAGTTACATACATCCAGTCACAAACATGTCACAGTCGCTAACTGATATGCTATGCCCAGTGTTACAACTCGACTCCTTTGAATCGTTTCCTCTGTCGGATTCACAGGGTCGCGATGGAAAGGGGAAAGCCGGGTCGCTTGAACTGGTTCCTTCCGTCGTTAGGATTGCAAGTTCGCAGGGTTGCAGTTCGTAGGGTTAGTCAATCTGGGAAGCGGTCCCCAAATTTCGCCCAATATACGCAGTGTGATCCTTGTGCAGACCGCTTGCCTCTAGGGGACTCAGTGGTGGTATTCTGCTGCAGGATCACTGGTTGCGTGGTCCACTTAGTGGTTCTTCTTGACCACCGGGTACTCGCGATGTCTCCTTGAATCTTGTCGCCGGTCCTCCGTGGCTGATAGCCGTGGTTAGATGAGCCCGCCTTGCTCAGTTGGGTCGGCATCACGGACAGCTGATGCTTTCTTGTGGAGTGAGGGCTCTTCCCCGTGCAAGCTTCACGGAGCGGTGAGACGAGCCAGTGAAGGCCCTGACGAGCCTAGAGCGAATGGACACAAACTAAACTGGGAAAGACGGGCCGTGTTGCCTTTTTTATAAACTTTATTGCCAGTCGTGCGCGGCATCGCATCACAGTGCGTAAATCACAACCGGGACAACGTCCTACGTCACTTGCAACGTGGAGGAGGAGCCTCCTGTGGACTGTATGGAATTGTAGTTCTAAACTAACTTTTTACTCATCGTTACCAGGGGTGCCAATAATTGTAGAGGGCACTGTATGTATAGCCTATTAAGCAGCATGAATTTTGCCATAAGAAATTAACCCTGATATCCACCAGATATGCGAAACTAAGCAAGGCAGCATTTATTAGCAGCAGCTTACAATGCATGAGAGCCTTCCAGCATGCAGGACTTGTTAAAACGAATATGGGACGAAGGCAGCAAAAGACGTCCGACGGCGTGGAGACTTCCTGAGTCTTTCGAAATTGAGCATAATTAGCTAGCTATATTGGATTTAATTTGCCAGATTCCGCCCACTTCTGAATTCTGTTTAGATCTGGTATTATTTTATTTAAACCGGAATCGGATTATGATAAACTATGGTTAGCAATGGAAGTGAACTACTTAATGACAGTTAGGTTTGCTCCTGAGAGGGCGGAAAACCATGAAAAAACCTCCCGTCAGCAAGTATGTGCCGAATTAGCTAACCGACTGCTAGCCGGTTTAACAGGCAGGAGTAGCCCAGGTTGGGTGGGGTCCTCACACAGTCTTTACCATGGGTGCAAACTTGCCACCTTTCAGCGAAATTCGCCGTTTTTATTTCAAAATAGATAATTCAGGTGTCTGGTGGATCGTGCAGATCTGCAATAAAAAATATTTGGGGCTGGGGGGGGGGGGGGGGTCTACTTCTCATCAAAGTAATGAGGGGGGGACTTGCTTGCAACCTGCTTCGCACCCATATGTCTGAAAGGCTAGCTCCACCTCCGGTTAGATAGCTACCGGTTCAGTTAAACTGAAGCTATTTTACTGGCCTTGGACTTCTTCTAAAAGTAGCCTAATGAGTGAGTTACAATAGCGACTGATTTTTTTATCGGCTCGTCGTAGCCAAATTTAGCGTCTTTCAGCTAATTTTTTTTTTACCTTAGTATGATATTATTAGCATAGTATGATATTAAATAATAGCATATTGCATATTATTAAGAGATGTGAATAAGACACCATAGGCTACTGTAGGCTAATTTTGTTCAGTGTCATACATACCTTGTACTTCGCTTCATGACAAGATATCCCACCCTGCCTGCCAGTGAAAAAAGATGTGTCCAACATCGTTACTCTTTACATTATGGTTGACCACAATCAATAGAACAATTTACAATTTATGGTTCGTAGCTCGTACCACAATCCACAATATGACCGTTTACATTTTAACTGGAGAAATTAAGCAAAAGAAAGGCACAGGGCGTTCATCTGCAGGGGAGTCAAAAAACGGCACACCTGTAGCATATAATTAGGCTACCGCAGCATTTTACATTTTAATTGAGCGAAGCTGTTTCTCTCATAAGACAGTTTTGGTTACATGCCGTGTTACGCTATTTTTCTACAGTCTATGGTTAGCGCAATGATCTCTGGGAACGAAAACCCCGTACAAGTGTGCATTGATGCACACTTGAAATTCTGGGTCTTGTCAAGTCCAAATCTGGGGATTTTAGAATATACTTGCTTTTTGCATACTTGCGGTTCGGAACACACTAATGACAAACAAAATGACGCGATGCGCTCTGACTAGAGTGCAAGTATGCATAATGGAACACAGCCCATGTTCCATATTTGTGATGGTTCCGGGTTTTATTCAGTGCAGTTATCTAACTCCAATAGTACCGCTTTGTAGTATACCCCCCATTATAATTTAAATAAATGTATGTCTAGGTCTTGACTGTTTATGTGATGCAAATGATATGCTAGTGAATATTGTATTCATGTGTTGTGTATATTTATTTTTCAGTTGAAAAGCACGCATTCGACGCTGCTTGCAGCATTGGTGCGTGCTGGGTGGTGATATGAGTCAGAAGCCCTGACACGGTGTAAGAGTCAGAGGCCCTGATTTAGTTCACCACCATCTAGTATTTTGGCTCCCAGAGTTCCTATGGTAAAGATGGTCGCGCCTATGCCGGCAGCTGGCCGCCTAAACAGGATACTCGCCTTGCTTGTTCTGTTCATTTGTTCATCATTTTGTGAGAACAGTGTAAAATCGGTGATAAGGTATGATTTCCTTACCTTATTAAACATCCGTGCATCGGTGGCGGACTCGCTGTCTCATCGATCCGAACAGTGGAGATCCCACCGAGCGCTGCGACGCTGTATCCCCGGTATTGCCTGGACGCCTTCCTGCAGCTGCTCCCGGCCAAGACAAGCTAGAAGACGGAGTAGACGAGCAGTATCCGCGGTGAAGCTCCAAAAGCTATCCCGAGACCGCTCCCTGTCCGGGCTCCAGTCCATTGCCACGGCTGCTGATCCCTGCCGGAGGCTGTCATGTCTACGGCCCGTCCTCCCTGCATCCCCGACGCAGCTACCGGCGTTTGTGCTTGTATCCCACCGACGAGCGCACATGAGGGTGGCTTCAGTGCCTGCGTGTGCACGACCCAGGCCTTCCATCCCTGGAGGTGATCACCGCCATCCGCCCACAAGTGTGGCTTCAGTGCCTGAGTGCGGGCGAGCTGGGAGCCGTACCGGGTGGCTCCGACCTCTCCCTCGAGCTTCCACCTTCGGCAGAGCTGGCTCTGACCGCATCGATTTCGGACTGCTTAACGCCAGATCTATTGCGAACAAATCGTTCGTACTGAATGAGCTGTTTGTCTCCAAGAACTTGGACTTTCTGCAGATTACGGAGACTTGGCAAAGGGCGGACAATTTTACCACGCTAATTGAACTCTGCCCAAGGGATTGCTCTTTCTCCTATGCCCCGAGATCCACTGGCCGAGGCGGAGGTCTAGCCACTATCCTCCGGGACTGTTTCCACTCACGGACGGTGAGCTGTAAAGCCTTTTCTTCTTTTGAAGTCCTTGTTAACAAAGTCGGTCGCATGAACCCCTTTTTCTGCGTTCTGATTTACCGCCCCCCTGGCAAAAACGGCTCTTTTCTAGCTGATTTTAGCGACTTTCTTGCCTCTATCATCCGCTTTGACAGAATCCTCATGCTAGGGGATTTTAACATCCATATAAATAAGAGCGCGGATACCTTTGCTGTAGATTTCCTCAAACTCACGGATTCATTCAATTTTATCCAACATGTGTCTGGTCCCACTCACGCCAAAGGTAACACTCTAGACCTTGTTTTCACCATCGGTCTAAATGTTTCAAATGTCTGTATCGAGGACCTGTTGGTGTCCGATCACAAATGTGTAATGTCCAGTCTGTCAGTTGACAAGGATTTTGTGCCAGCAAAACGTATCCATTTCTCTCGAATTATAAGCAACTCAGTAATAACTAGCTTTTCAGAGAATTTTGACTGCAATGTTTTAATGTCGCCTGATGATGACGTGGATTGTTTGGTTTCTGGTTTCAACGCACGCTGCACAGCCATTCTAGATGACGTAGCTCCCCTCGTCACCCGCACTGTCCGTCCTGCCAATTCATCCCCATGGTTAAACGACAGTATATGTCAGCTCAGACGAAAGTGCCGTAGGGCAGAGGCGAAATGGAAATCTACCAACCTCCAAGTCCATCGTCTGTATCACAAACGATGGATTGCAGAATTTAATGATGCAGTTAAAAGTGCGAGGGCCTCCTACTTCTCAAATCTCATTTCATCCAGCAGGCACAACCCCAGAGTGTTATTTAGTACCATAAATACACTTGTCTCTCCTCCTCTTCCATCTGTGCCTGTGTTTTCCAATGATGACTGTAACCGGTTCTCCCTGTTCTTTGTAAACAAGGTTGCTGATGTCAGGGCTAGCATCACCCCATCCACCTCTCCCCAACTCCTCTGCCCAGTCTCCCATCCTTTGCTGAGCAGTTTCCTACCTGTCTCACTGGATGATTTAACTGACATTGTAATCTCCATGAAGACCTCCTCCAGCCCCCTAGATGTACTGCCTACCTCCATGCTAAAACAGGTTATGCCCACTGTTGGCCCCAATCTAGTTGCCATCATTAACATGTCCATAGCGTCTGGCACAGTCCCATCCTCTTTTAAGCAGGCGGCCGTTCAGCCCCTCCTTAAAAAGCCCAACCTGGATCCCTCTTTGCCCCAAAACTATAGACCCATCTCCAAACTTCCTTTTGTCTCTAAGATGTTAGAGAAGGTGGTAGCCACCCAGCTCATCTCCCATCTTACAACCCACAACATCTCAGACAAATTTCAATCCGGTTTCCGTAAGGGACACTCCACTGAAACGGCCCTCCTCAGAGTATCCAATGACATCATGCTCTCATCTGACGCTGGTGAATGCTCAGTCCTGGTCCTGCTGGATCTCAGTGCCGCATTTGACACGGTAGACCACTCCATCCTGTTAGACAGGCTCAGGGACTGGGTGGGCATCTCCGGGAGCGCCATTAAATGGTTTGCCTCCTACCTTGTAGATAGAAGTTTCTCTGTGGCTGTAGGCCCTTTTAAATCTGACCCCGCTCCCCTTTCATGTGGTCTGCCACAGGGATCTGTGCTGGCCCCTATCCTGTTTGCCCTGTACATGCTTCCTCTAGGCCTGTTGATCAGCAAATTCAAGGGTATTTCCTACCACTTTGACGCGGACGACATCCAGCTGCATTTCTCCTGCAAGCCAGGCAAATTAGAACAACTGAGCATCCTCCAGGAATGTCTATCCGCCATTGAGTCCTGGTTGGGGAGTAACTTCCTACAACTCAATGGAGCAAAGACAGAGGTGCTAATTGTAGCTGCCCAACCAGTCGCTGCCACGGTTGCTGCCCACCTGGGGTCCCTTGAGGGAAATGTCCGTCCTCACCTGAGGAATCTGGGTGTCATCTTTGACCAGTCTATGCTTTTGGACAAACATGTACTAAACCTGACTCGCACCTGTTTTTTTCACCTTAGAAATATCGCAAAACTCCGGCCCATCATATCCCACACTGAATTAGAAATGTCTGTTCATGCTTTCATCTCATCTAGACTTGATTACTGTAATTCTCTGTTTACCTGCCTCAACAAATCATCTGTCGACAAACTCCAACTTGTCCAAAATGCCGCTGCTAGACTGCTGACCAGGTCCAAGAAATCATGCCATATCACCCCCATCCTCACCGCCCTGCACTGGCTCCCTCTACAGTTCAGGATACAGTTCAAGGTTCTGGTTCTCACCCATCGTGCATGTCATGGTCTAGCCCCAGCCTACATCATGGACCTCATCCGCCCCTACACCAACAGCCGGTCATTACGATCAGCTGACCAGGAGCTCCTGATGGTGCCCAGGACCAGGCTGAAGACGAAAGGTGACCGAGCCTTTGGGGTGGCGGCCCCTAGGCTCTGGAATGCACTCCCCCTGGTCCTAAGAAACATTCCATCAGAGACTCTTTTTAAAAAACAGCTGAAGACGCACCTGTTTAGGCAGGCGTTCGGACCTTCATAGGCTCTCACTGACTGATTGTTATTGTTTTATTCCTGTTTTAATATGTTTTTATTTTTATACTTATGGTTTGTAAAGCACCCTGTGCATCCGTGCTGGGAAGGGCGCTATATAAATAAAATTTACTTACTTACTTACTATATGTTGTACGTGTTGGGCTGTTGCGCAGATGCTCGGTTGGTTTGTTTATGTTTATATTGCTCTGATGTGTAGCCTGTTGATGCTTGCTCAGAGTACACGCATATATTAGATAGATGTATCTATTATGTGTACATGTAAATCAACAGAAGTGTTTATAGTATAACGCTTGAAACTGACTTGTGCCGTGCCTAACCTTGCGTACGCATGTAGCTATTTACTACAAATTCCGGAGCACCGCCACTGAATAATTAAGCCCCCCGTAGCACCAGAAAGACAAAATCTCTGGAGCCGCCCCTGTTGAGTATGATAGTTGATTACACTGGATGAGAACGTTAAGTAGGCAAAATGTTCTATAAATATAGTGTACTTAAAATCCCTGAATGATATACTTATTTCAGGGTTTTTGCTGATAATATTATGGAGGATATTTTACTGCATGTCACACTGAACAGTATGCAGTAAGCAGTATACAGTATGCTAGTAGCCCACACAGGACGCAGATAGAGCTCCAATTCGGACGCAGCCAATGTAAAAAGTTAATGGAGTTTTTTCCTCCGGAACCTATGCCCCTCGCCCACGTTTCCATTCTATACAGCCTACTATTATGCAGTCTACACAATTGCGACAAGCAGCGGGTGCCACATGAAAGGAAACACTGCTTTGCTGCATTGTAGTTTTTCACATCTATTGCCCCAATAATGTAGCTAATTGCAACATTGTTGCCCCGCACACTGAGTACCGTATAGGCCTACAACCTCGTACATGAGCTGTAATACAGGCGCTTTTGTGCATTTGTGTTGATGTAACATTGGGGGGACCGAAAGGGCTTTCTCAGATATTGGGGGGATGTATGGAAATGATGCCTATGCTTGTACATGGCTTGTACAGAAAACTGTAACCTGCATCATGGGAAGGGCGCCAGACACTGATTTTCTCCATTTTCAGGCGAATAAAATGTCAGCTTTTTAGGCCCTCACCAGTTTGCACCCCTGTTTACAGAGAGGTCCTAGTGAGGTTACAGTTCAGTGCAGAGCAAGCCATCGGCTAGACAGAGGCTGTGTTCCATTATGCATACTTGCACTCTAGTCAGTGCGCATAGCTCCATTTTGTTTGTCATTAGTGCGTTCCGAACCGCAAGTATACAAAAAGCAAGTACATTTGAAGTCGGAAGTTTACATACACTTAGGTTGAAGTCATTAAAACTAATTTTTAACCACTCCACAGATTTTATGTTAGCAAACTGTAGTGTTGGCAAGTCAGTTAGGACATCTACTTTGTGCATGACACAAGTAATTTTTCCAACAATTGTTTACAGACAGATTATTTCACTTTTAATTCACTATATCACAATTCCAGTGGGTCAGAAGTTTACATACACTAAGTTGACTGTACCTTTAAACAGCTTGGAAAATTCCAGAAAATGATGTCATGGCTTTAGAAACTTCTGAAACATTATTTGAGTCAATTGGAGGTGTACCTGTGGATGTATTTTAAGGTCTGCCTTCAAACTCAGTGCCTCATTGCTTGACATCATGGGAAAATCAAAAGAAATCAGCCAATACCTCAGAAAGAAAATTGTGGACCTCCACAATGCTGGTTCATTCTTGGGAGCAATTTCCAAACGCCTGAAGGTACCACATTCGTCTGTACAAACACCATGGGACCGCGCAGCTGTCATACCGCTCAGGAAGGAGACTAGAGATGAACGTGCTTTGGTGCGAAAAGTGCAAATCAATCCCAGAACAACAGCAAAGGACCTTGTGAAGATGTTGGAGGGAACAGGTACAAAAGTATCTATATCCACAGTTAAACGAGTCCTATATCGACATAACCTGAAAGGCTGCTCAGTAAGGAAGAAGCCACTACTCCAAAACTGCCAGAAAAAATCCAGACTACAGTTTGCAACTGCACATGGGGACAAAGATCTTACTTGGTCTGATGAAACAAAAATGTAACTGTTTGGCCATAATGACCATTGTTATGTTTGGAGGAAAAAGGGTGAGGCTTGCAAGCCGAAGAACACCATCCCAACCGTGAAGCACGGGGGTGGCCGCATCATGTTGTGGGGGTGCTTTGCTGCAGGAGGGACTGCTGCACTTCATAAAATAGATGGCATCATGAGGAAGGAAGAATATGTGGATATATTGAATATCTCAAGACATCAGCCAGGAAGTTAAAGCTTGGTTGCAAATGGCTCTTCCAAATGGACAATGACCCAAAGCATACTTCCAAAGTTGTGGCAAAATGGCTGAAGGACAACAAAGTCAAGGTATTGGAGTGGCCATCACAAAGTCCTGACCTCAATCCAATCGAAAATGTGTGGGCAGAACTGAAAAAGCATGTGCGAGCAAGGAGGCCTACAAACCTAATTGTTAAACCAGTTCTGTCAGGAGGAATGGGCCAAAACCTCAGCAACTTATTGTGAGAAGCTTGTGGAAGGCTACCCAAAATGTTTGACCCAAGTTAAACAATTTAAAGGCAATGCTACCAAATACTAACAGAGTGTATGTAAACCTCTGACCCACTGGGAATGTGATGAAAGAAATAAAAGCTGAAATAAATCATTCTCTCTACTATTATTTTGACATTTCACATTCTTAAAATAAAGTTTTGATCCTAACTGACCTAAGACAGGGAATGTTTACTAGGATTAAATGTTAGGAATTGTGAAAAACAGAGTTTAAATGGATTTGGCTAAGGTGTATGTAAACTTTCAACTTCAACTGTATATTCTAAACCCCGGATGTGGACTTAGGTTAGCTGTGGGAGTTTTCTGACAATTGCTGCGAATATAGGAGTGGAGACGAAGCGCGTCCATGTTAAAACATTTACGATTTCATCTGGACGCTCTGATTTATCTTGAGAAACTGGTAGTACATGGTGTTTGGTAAATAAGAGAAAAAACTTACCCGGAGAAAACCGGTACCTGCACCTACCACTCAGTGGGTTAGTTCTCTCCAGACCTGCGAAGGAAACGGCATGGTATTTTGTTTATAAAACTTTACTTACAAAACTCCCTCTCTATTTAACCAAGCTTCTTTCAATTAAAACCTAAAATTATTCTACTAGATCTCAGGGTTAGATCTCATTGGACATACCATGTTTAGGACTGAGTTGAGTAGAAATGCCCTTAGTGTTTCAGCACCTTATATGTGGAACGAAATGAACGAAAGAGCTTTCATTAAAGCTGACCTCCTTGGTGTCTTGAATTTTTAAATGGTTCAGAATCCTAGTTGAGAAATAATTGGAGGCGATCAGGATTGCTGACAATGCTGTGATGATATCTTAACAGTTATTTAAATTTCAATAGAAACGTAAAAAATAAAATGCTACTAAAATGGGAATAAAAACAAACACAAGAAAACAGATAAATACCAGGAACATTGCAGGAGGCTAACATTGTAGCAACCTTGCAGCAATGTTGTAGTAAAGTCTCTTGGAAAACGTTTTATTGAGATTATGTTTGAACGTGGCCACAACGTTGTAGAGCAATATTGCAGCAAAGTTGCACGTGTTTGTAGTAGGAAGGTTTCTTAGTTTATGTTACACTTGTAACCTTTGTCTGGGGCTTTTGTGAAATATTTATATTTAACCGCTATTGGAATTTTGAACTTTAATATCTCCGAGCAGGAGAGTCGCACGGCGGCCTCCTTTAATTGTGAAATATTTCCAAAACTCCATCTTTCACTGCTGAAATTGGAACTATTGGCAGAAGCAAGACATTCTAGGCTGAGCGGTACTGGAGCTTTCAGAGTGGTAATGTTCTCATTTATCCTTATACATTCTGGAATCATATAGGACTAAAAACTACTACATTCCAAAAAAAAGATATGCTCCAACAATTTTTTCATGACCTAACTAAGCTCGTGCTAAATTAGACTATAGACCGCTCCACCAAGAGAGAAGTCAGAATGCAATCACACTCAACGACCGCTTTGTCTCTGATAAGTCTGATACTCATCGCATTTTTAACCTGTCTGCTAGGGAATATACCTTTTATTCACATAGACATAAAACCTATGCGAGAATCGACTATATTTTCATCTCTAAAGCACTATTTTCGGGAATAAACAATGTGGGGATTTGGCCCACCGCGATTTCGGATCACTGCAGTGCATAGCAAATTTACTATCTCCACCATCCCACGCAGACCCGGTAGATGGCGCTTTGGCTACGTTCACATTACAAGCAGATATGATTTTTTTCTGAGCAGTGTGGACACAAAAATCTGATTTTTTTCCAATCAGATCTGGGCTACTTTCATATGTGGTCCTAAGTCCGATACATACCTGATCACTGGCCATGCGACCGCAGTCTGAACAGTCAGATCGGAATTCATCTGACTTTTTACGTCATTTTTTATGTAGCTGGGCATTAAAATGTAGCGCACGGCCTTAACTCACTATTGTACAGGGTAGTTATGAACATATGAGTCATATGTTGTAATTTTAGATGAGACGTAAATATGCAAAGCAGTGGATTTTTTGGGAACGAACGATGGCCTACACCATAACTTTCTGAAGTAGGCTACGTTTTTATATCATTCGCGGACAGCTGCGTTAACTGTTTTGTGATTTAAAATAATGAACATGCAATCCATTAACACTTATGATTTAATGTATTTGTGTAGCACACAATATCATGTGGCTAACATGCTGTGTGGTTACTGCAGTGCGTTCACTAGTTGTTTAAAAAAATCTTTATATTTAACTGTAAAGTACTCTCAAAATCAGTTTTTATTATTCTATGCATAGTCATGAACATCAATCTCTTAATTTTACAATTAGTAGCCCCCGCCCCTGTCCCCACCTTCAAAGTTGAGGGGGGAGTTAATCATTTGATGCAATTTGTGTCAATCATGGATGAAAGTGAATGACAGGGGCTATATGTTTCTTTGAGGGTTCAAAACTCTGTTCTAAATGTGCTTTTTCATATATAAATATAGAATTGTTGGAAATGTGTTTAAAAAAATGTTTTAAAAATTCATTAAAAAAAAACAAAAAAACAGGCTGGCTACGGGCCTGGGGGAGTAGGGCGATTGCGGACGAGAGGAGGTGGAATAACTAAATTCATATCTAAATTGATAAGCTAGCTAATGTCTTTGAACAATAGTGGTGCCCAGATTTTTTTAAAACAAGCCCAAAAAAACCACAACCTGCAACATCAGAAAGGACAAACCAAAGTCACGTATGTATGTTATAAGCAGTCTTGGCAGCTCTGGTAATTTGCTTTGCTCCAGGAGGTAGCAAAGCGTTCCACTAACGTTAGCTAGCTAGTTGAACACGGGAGGACCGCAGTAGGAAAACTGTTGAGTGGGGGTCAGTGACGTTGGGTGGTGCGACCAATTGCTGTAGTAATGTAGTTCACTTTAGCATAACATTATATTTCTACTTATATTAATCTTAGGCTTATATTAACTAGGGATGTCAACGGTTAACCGGTTAGCTGGATAGCCGTAAAAATAAAAATATCCGAATATGCTTAAAGGGATAGTTTGGAATTTTGGACATAATGTCTCAATTACGACTTACCCATGATGTAGTTGATTGATGGAAACCAATTTTAGCTAATTCCATGCTGTCCCTTCTTTTGGGCATACACATGTTGCTAATGCTAGTGCAACTCTATGCATCCACTACCAAACGCACTTAAACACTCCACAGTGCACCCAAAGCAAATAAAATACGACGACAATCTATCGGGGGAGCGATACTTTACGTTACCTACGAATGTAGTGCCGGTGTAACCGTATAGAAAGAGAGAAACTTTTACTCAGAAGTCCAAGGTGAGATTTGAACCCCGCTCCTCTCAGTCGTAAGCGAACGCGTTTCCAATCAGCTAAAGACGACATCGCCGATAGCTAAGGGTAACTTCGTTATTTTGACCCTGAGGGTTGCGTCGCCAGAGAGTGTTGTCAAGGCCTTCGCTTTACTGCACCTCACTGTGCTTACTAGCGAACTAGCCGAGCTACACCCGCTACACTGGCACTGGTCGACTACAACAACAAAGAAGAGTAACAAGTTGCAATGGCCACGTTCGCTCCGCCGCCGTACTTCCACAGAGAATATTAGGTCAGCACAAAGTAAAGGATTCAACGATAGTTGACTTCAAAAATGGTATAAACACTCAAAATAACCCCGATAGACTGTCGTCGTATTTTATTTGCTTTGGGTGCACTGTGGAGTGTTTAAGTGCATTTGGTAGTGGATGCTACCGGTTGCCATAGAGTTGCGCTAGCATTAGCAACGTGTGTATGTCCAAAAGAAGGGACAGGATGGAATTAGCTGAAAATGGTTTCCATCAATCAACTACATCATGGGTAAGTCGTAATTGAGACATTATGTCCAAAATTCCGAACTATCCCTTTAACGGCTTATCGGTTAATTTGCATAATAATAAAAAAAACAACTGCATTTTGTCGTTGATGTTATTGGGTTAAATAATGGGAGAGATGTCATTATTTTAAACATACTGGGGGGGGGGGGGGGGGGGGGGTTGTCAACCGGTTGTCCTATTTCCCCAGTAGGTTGCTAGCAGATCAGAACGGGTGGCGGGCGATTGAGTGAGAGAGCTGCTCTAATGTTGCTAACGTTATAGCCAGTATCCACATCAAAATGAAACACACAAACCATAGCTCAGTTTGGAATAATTTTACAAAGAAGGGGGATGACAAAGTTCAGTGTAAATTGTGCAAAAGGGTGCTCAAATACAGTAGCAGCACGAGCAACATGTTGAATCCTTTAAAATACAGGACAAGATTCCAAACAGACAAGATTCCGATTCCCCATACTGGCTACCTTAAAGCTGGGGACACATTTAACTATTTTTTTGCCCGATTTGGCAACGATTTGAGGTCGGGCAGAGTCTGTGGTAGTGCAGGGCAGTCCAGGCTAATACAGGCTAGTTGCGCTGTAAAGTTGCAACTGTAATCGTTATGTGTGTGGGAGTGAAATACTGTAGTCTTGTCTCCTACGATCCCAGTCGGGAACGCCACGATTTTATCACACGCTTGATTTTATTGGGGTTAGTCTTTGCATAATCCTGTGGTTTGCGCTGGCTAAAGACTGAAATCGCTACAGGAATTTTCAATAGCCAATTAAAAGTGAGTTTGCGACAGAGGAAGGCAGAGGTGGAAAAATACGGAAGTAAACATCAAATCCAACGTGCGGATGGCTGAGCCGTATAAATATGTTTTTTGGAATACTACAAATTAGGAGCGAAAATGTGTAGGCTAGCTAATAAGTAAATTTGATTTAGTTTAGCCTAGTTCACGTCATAGCCTAATTAGATTTTTCCCCCCCTCAAGAGATCCGGCTATAGCATAGGCTAGCATGTGCCGATGTCAATTTAAAAATAATTAGGGCTACAACGTAGGCTGCTATTTGTAGGCTATAGAATGCATATTACAACTTATTATTTGTTAAGTTGAATGTTACATTTTGAAAGCAATAAATAGCGTTCTGAGAAACGTCCATTCTGTGTATGCGTGCATTTTTAATTTGGGCGTTTTGGGTTGGGTATTATGTGGGTCATAACTGTAGAACGTTTCAGCATTTCTAACCGTTAATTAACCGAATAATGATGTCGGCTAACCGGTTGCAAAACTATCCGTTATCAACATCCCTAATATTAACCACAGACTTTATATTCGGCACAACCTCAAAATCCCTATGGGAAAAAAGCATTGGGAATCTGCCAAGGGAACCCATGCCCGGAAGAAACCGCCAAATTGGACGGCAAAACTACGTCATGACTGTAGCACTCTATTCAGGATGTTCAGTTGAAGGTCCTGTGATAAGTTTTTTTATTGACCAATCAGAGGCTACTATGGAAAAATCATGGCTATTGGCGGGGATGTCGAGATAGCGTTAGATGTAGCTAGCTAATTATTTGTTAAGCGTGCCATTCAGTTGTTGAAGTTTCACTGAAAAACGTGAGAGAGTTCACAGGGGAAGACCAAAACCAAAGCTGGGACTTCAACAGCCAAGCAAAGGCTGCACAAGACATTTTAGTAAGACAAATTATTATTGCTACAAATGGCTAACAGCTAGCATATAGTTGAACAGATTGTTTTGCTGGGACTTTTTGCTATTCAATTCAGACGAGGGGAATTTGGAATAGCACTGGCTACACCAACCTGAGCTCCCTCACCAAAGCTGCCAACAAGCATCAGGATTCCGAAATTCATTTGAAAACCTTTGGCAGCACACGGGTGGATTTACAACAGGATGAACAGAGGAGAGAGGCAAGTTTTCACAACAAAAAGGTGCACAATAACAGAGAAATACTCTTCATCGATTGTGTTGTTTTTTTGGGACAGCAAGAACTGCCTTTTAGAGGCCACAAAGAAGGCATTAAATCGAGACAATTACTTGGAACTGCTCTACCTGCTAGCGGAATATGATGCCGACCTGCACCATTATCTGGCCGCCACTTCTGTTTTCTCTGGGACATCTGGAAAGATCCAAAACGATCTCATTAGTGTAATTGGAAATGCACTAGATGATGCCATTAAAGATGAGATCAAGAAAAGGGAGTATGTTGCGATCATGGTGGACGAGACCACAGATGGGAGCAATGCTGCTCAGATGTCATTCGTCGTAGGGTACGTGACTGACAGTGGCCTGAAGGAACGTTTTTTAAGTTTGAGGATGTCACAGAAAAACGTGCACAAGACATTGCACCACGTATTATTGATTTTTTTAGACAGCTACGAATGCAGATCAAAGGCAGTAGTTCAGTGTTATGAAGGTGCGGCCGTAATGGCTTTGGGAATAAACGTTCAAGCACTAATTAAAGAATCAATTCCACAGGCCCTCTTTGTGCATTGTTATACACACACACTCAATCTGTTACTGTCTCAGGGAGCAGCTAGCAAAAATCAAGTGCAAAATCTTTTTCGCTCACATTAGCGGATTGGCAGCCTTTTTCTCGCGCTCACCAAAGCGTACCGAATTATTAGATGAATTGTGTGCCAAACCTCTTCCCCGTGTTGCCCCGGCAAGGTGGAATTTGAGGTTAGTGCAGGGGCATGGCCAAAGAGGTGGCAGAGGTGGCACCGGACCCCCTTGGGAAATGATTGGCCACCCCAGTTGCCACCCTTAAATTTTTTTTGTGAGTACCATTGGTTCATAAGTGGTGTTGCCAGACCTATTTTAGGGGGCTTTAGTCCCCCTAAAATTTACTGTACCAGCCCAAAAGAATTTAAGCCACTAGATTTATTCATTACGTTTTTTCAGATTGATTTGACAAAATACACCATTGACACTCCAGAACCATAACGCACACTGAGAAATTTAGGGCTAGGACCCTGGGGAGGCTGCCGCTATTCGTTAGAGTGCAGTGTGGAGTCATATGTTGACCAACCAGACCCTGTTGAGACCCGATGAGTAAAACAACTAGACTATAACTTGATTTATTCTTATTCTTATATGTGTTACGGGTAAAACTCTTTAGTTTGGTAGAAAAAGGCAGACGTTTCTCCATGATAGCCTGCTATGGGGAAACATATTAATTGCTGAAACTCCTGGCTCCTCTCGACTCTCCAGTTCCTAGGCTATAACGTAGCCTAACTGGTTCAGTTTTAGTTTTATATGAGGTAAGTTAAGTTAACCTACTCATTGTTTGACTAACATTCCTAACGTTAAACGTAATTTTAAAAGAAGCTTGCCTGTTATTGTAATAAATAAACACTTGTCTTGTCTCTTCTTTATTTTTTTTATTTGCATCTGTGACGTGGAGTAGTCTAGGTTTTATGTCCGCAGTTGGCTACTGTGATAGGCTGGATAATACAGAGTAGACAGATAATAGTTTGCAGTTAGCTAGGTAGGCTACGTCGGTAACTTATTTGACTCATAGCTAATGTTAGGACATTTTGATAAAGCTACAAAATTGCAAGGTTTTTTTTCTAATGATCGGGGGAAGCTTCTTCTGCCAATCATACATTCATGATCAATATTTATTTTGCAGGAATAACAATTTTACAACTTTTGTTCTGCACCTTTCAGCAATTTGTTTTTAATTCTAAACATAAAAATGTTATATCTATCGCCTTTAAATGGTTCTAACTTCAACACAATCATACAGTTAAATCATATCATCATGCTACTTTGTACACATGCTCTTAACAAATAACCCATATCTATATTCATCATTATGTCCTAAGCCTAGTACCCCCAAATGTTGCTTGCAACTTACCAATGATTAAAATTCATGGCATTCCTATTAAAATGCAGAGTATTGCATCTTCAGAACACAGCATCTACATCTCTCAATTATTTTTTTAAAAATAATTTTATTTACATTATCTTGATTTAATTCAGAATCATTGTTATAATTGATGTTTTCTTGTTTGGAATACAAATCTATACAAAGTCTTCAATTAACTTTTTGCAATAAATTGACTATTTTGCGGTTTGCCATCCTATGACAAAATCAGAACATGATTTGATGTGGCATTTAAAATAATGACATACAGCACTGGTTCTCAAGTTCACTCCTGGGCCCCCCCTGTGTATGCTGGCTTTCGTTCCACAATTGCAATCCCAGTATTTTAACAAGTTGTTTCTTTTTTCTTAATTAGGTGCTTTTCATGTTTAGAGGGATTATTTACCCTCAAGCCATACTATGTCAGAAATAGCTATGCATGCCATAAAGAATAAAGTCCCACGTTCACATTGTGCTCATTGTGCTATATATTGCTATACATAATTACATAAAAAGAGGTAAGAAGTTTTAACTGATCAAATTAAAGACTGAGGTTAATCAATAGGCTCCTAATTAGGTTGCTGAACACCTAATGTGTTTAAGTTCTTTCATAAGTTTTTCCTTAAACTTAGCACAATGCAGGATTGGCTCATTATCATTTTCTTTGTTTTAGAATTTTTAATTTTCTCCCAAGTGGTTAGTTTTATTGGCCACACTTTCACCAATTAGGAGCCTATTGATTCTACCTTGGTCTTTAATTTGATCAGTTAAAACAATGGCCGGAGGCATTATGTTTTTAGGTTGTCAGTCCATCCTTACGTACGTCCTTCCGTCCCATTCTCGTGAACGCCATATCTCAGGAACACCTTGAGGGAATTTCTTCACATTTGGCCTAAACGTCCACTTGGACTCAAGGATGAACTGATTAGATTTTGGTGGTCAAAGGTCAAGGTCACCGTGACCTCACAAAAAATGTTTTTGGCCATAACTCAAGAATTCCTACGCTAATTATGACAAAATTTCACACGCATGTCTAATAGGATAAAATGATGAAGTGATGACATTTAATATCCAAAAGTTCAAAGGTCAACTTCACTGTAACATCATAATATTTTGTTTACCACTGTAGCTGAGAAAACTATCTAATAATCACATTAATTATATATGTTCAATAAATAAAGACTGTCCTTGCAATGATAAAACAAAGTTTATTCATCTAATGTTCAATGTTTGGTTTCGGTAGAATGACCCTCTTGCAATGAATGGGTGAAGAGCCAGGGCAACTTGACTTGTTGGCGGAGGCATGCAACCGCAAGGCGGTTAATTCTAGTTTAATTTAATTTATGTAATTGTTTGCAATATACCACAATGTGAATATGGGACTGAACTTGAGAACCAATTGGAATGGAACCTGTTTAAAATAGTGTCACCATAAGTCACAAACAACATCTTGAATTTTCAGTTGAGTAAAAATGTATCTAAAATTTAATGAAACTGACTATGTGTAAAAATGGCTAGAATTTTTACACAGTTCACCCGATATGGATGTACAAACCCTCAAATTAAAGGTGAAAGTGTGCACTTTAACCTCATAGTCACTGTTCCATTTCAAATCCAATGTGCTGGAGTACAGAGCCAAAACAACAAAAAATGTTTCAGTGTCCTAACACTTTTCGAGTGCGCTGTATATCAATTGAAGGAAATGCTTTGATTGAACTGTAATGATAGAATATTACAAATATGATGGGTTGTCTTAAAACTTACACACGTTTTACAGTTTATATTGAATATATGATCTGTCACACCATATGATAATTTTAGGATATTGTATCGAAAATGGTGAAAAGTTGAGGTTAAACACAATGGGCCCTATCTTACACCCGGCGCTAACGCAAACGCAAGTGTCTTTGCTATCTTACACCCGGCGCTAGGTCCATAATAACGCCTAGCGCTTACGCCGTCAAACTAGCATTGCGCCATTAACTAGTCTTGCGCCATCATTAGTGAACTGGGCGTGTTGGTCTTAAGATGAGGAGTGGCCAGGATTCTTTTTGGCGTATTGCTATCTTGAGCCAGCAGAAAGCGCTTGCGCTAGAACCACCACAAACCTGGTCTAAAGTCATGTCGCAGTTGTTTACATGCTATTATAACGGCGCATATAAGTGCGTCTACATAGGCGTGTGCACAACGCGCATACCCTCCTGTCTGTTACACACAGGGGCGTGCACAGGCATGACTAAAATATCTAGATCACAATGTGAAATATTATTATTGTGTAGGCTATATCAAAAATGCATAATAATAAAAGGTTCCATAGGTCCACATACCTTTCCCTCAGCGAAGGGAAACAATGCCACATTACATTGCTCTCAGCCCACTCCATCAACATCCAGGCGATGTGCGATGGTACGGGACAATGGCTATCCATTAAAAAGGAGCTGATAACACCTATAGCTATCAAGCCTAATGCGCGAATTGTCTTTGCACCTAATGCGTGAATTGTCATTCAATGGAAACTCGCGCACGGCAATAGACGGACATTTAAGTTCTGAAAATGCGCTTCAGATGTCATTACAATACAGCTCTGTTTATCTATGAATACAGCCTGTAAGTAAATAGAATGGTTTGTGACTGAAAAAAGTTAAAAACCTTGTCCAGTGAATATTGCATTTATTGTTTTTCAAATAGCCTAGGCTACAGCGAATTCGCTGTGCATAAGGTTTTTTTCGATAGCCTATGGTTAAAAAACGGAGATGTCACCATGTTAACTAAATTGTAACCTTAGCTATTCTTCGTCCTTCATATTTTTTTTAATTACAGTGACCAGGTTTCCATACTCTCACCGTTTAAAACCCAGCTGATTTCACCCGTTATTCCTTAACTGAACAAAACGATTTTAAAGAGAACTAAGCGTCTAATTAGAAACTAAAACAAATTTGCAGCACGTTACACAATTAATTCACAATTAATTTTAATGCCATTCTCTGCACGTGAGCTGCATGTTCTCTGTTTCCCCTGCTGTAAGTCGCACGTTTAACGGTCTTCCTGGGAAAGTGGATTGTTTTAAAGGATTACGCTACGAGTAAAACAGGTTGGTCACATTTCCATAAACAGGACATTATTAAACAAGGGGAAATATGCGTGAACTTATGGGTTGCGAACCTGACAGCTTTATTGTATGGCTATTTAGTGTCATCATTAAGGCAAAATAACGGTATGTATGTTATTAATCAATATTAGCCTACTATGCAGGTAGCCTAATGAACTTTGGATGAAGCTTGAACTTTGAGAACTCCATGAGAACAGCCTCTTGGAATTGATGTTTGACACTTTCATTGCATAATCAAACGAAATTCGCTGAACAAGCAGGCTAATTTGGCGTTTTCTAAGGTGAGACTGAAGCCATTGATAGCTTATTCTCAGCTGTTGCAGGTCCTTTTAACGAAATTTAACCGCACATATTTTGTAAAATAACAGCCCTGTCTGGAATTACCGGGAACTCATAGGCTAATGGTTAGTCCGAATAATATTGATCATACTCCATTTAGCCTATTCCTTGATCACACTAAACACGCACGAGCATGTCTGTTTCGTCATCATAAGCAATCCGCCAAGGTGGAAAAGCAGGCTTTTAAAGGGAATGGGATATGACATTTTGATTGGTTTATTGAATGTCACGCCCAAGACACACCTATAATTAATGAAGCGACTAGGTTCAGCCCAGTTGCGCCATGCGCCGTGCTTAGCGCCAAAAAAACACGCCATTAAAATAGCAAAAGTGGACTTGGACACGCCCTAAATGGACTTAACGCCATGCGCTTAGACTAAGCGCCAAGATAGGGCCCAATATCTTCATAGATCGTATTCAGTAGCCAAGACTGTACAACGCAACAAAATCCTTCTCATTACTTGCATTTGAAGAGAAAAAAAAGTTTTTTTTATGCTGAAACCACCCATATAAATAAACGCCTGAACAACTCGAGGCACATTGCAAATACATAGATTTAATAGGATTCAACCAAATGTGAACTATAAACCTCTTTATGACCATATGACATTTAATTTTCGGCAGTAAGCAGGCTGTTATTCAGAGCAGCTCACATAAGAGCTTATACATACACGTTTACGCAATAAGCAGAGGTGTTAAGTCATCTGTACCACTAATATTAGTAGTAAATACATCAACCTACAACGTAAACTGAAGTCTCACAGTAGGTGGAAAATGGAGATTAGGAATGTTGTGCTTTGAGTAGCAAATAGGTTTGCGTGTATTGCATTAGATGAAGTGTAGGTAGCAATTAGCACGTCAATTAGTTTCACAAGTGTGTATTACATTTAATTGTGGCACGAAAACCGTGCTCTGACGTTGAAAAACAATGACAGACCACTCTGCAGTCCAAATACAATAACGATGATTGCTTTTCTCACATTCAGAGCAACACCCTGTGCTTACAGGGTGAAAATGCAATGGGCACATGAATTACATTCTGAGGTCAGTATGTGGCACGAAAACCATGCACTGGCCTTGAAATACAATACACCCCGCATTGTATTTCAGTGAGTGTTTTTGACAACACGCAATGAAACGCGATGCAATATGCGTTTTGTTTTTAGTTATGCCGTGATGAATGCGCATCATGATGTAAAAGCAAATGCAGATATGTATTACATTTGACTAATTCAGTAATCATATAAGGATATTTGGTTATTACAGTGTACAAATATTTGAAATATTTCTTTTTTTTTTGTTTGTTTTTTTGTTTCCCCCATCTTTCCCTCTCCATCTTTGCACTCTCAGTCCTTCAGTGTGCCACGGTCATTGGGTTCTGCTACTGGGCTTCTGAGCTGATTCTGTCCCTGCAGCAGCAGCACAAGAAGTACCACGGCTCCCTTATTTATGTCACCTTTGCCATAAGCTTTTATCTTGTGGCTGGAGCAGGTGGTGCCTCCATTCTGGCAACTGCCGCTAACCTCCTGCGCCATTACCCTACTGAAGAGGAGGAACAAGCCCTGGAATTGCTGTCTGAAATGGAGGAAAGCAGTGAGACCTATCCAGCTGAATATGACCTAGCCAACCAGTTCCAGCCACCGCCTGCATACACCCCTTAGTAGGCTGTGTCATTTATTTCTCTTCTGTAAATAATGATTACTGCCATAGGCATCACAAAAAACAAACAAAACGCACCTAATGAAAGTTCACAAATACACATACAGCAACTTCCCCTCCACCATCTACATCTTGTGTGAGCTCATTGTGGCTTCTCAACATGTAAAGGAGTTTAAACTTTGATAAATGATTGTTATTCCTATATTTTGATAATTTTTTTGTTCCATATTATGTGAGGGAATACTTTCCACCAACAGTTAGTGCTATTTGAGTAGTAACACTGTTACAATTTTTTTATTAAATAGATTTTCCTGTTTTATTGTTTCCTTTTTTCTGTCTTTGTGTTTCTCAGTATGTTTCACCTTGATGCCACTGCAGTACATTTGTATAACGGGCCTAGAGAGGAATTCAGTTGAAGGCTCATAAATTGCAATAGGTAGTGAGGTAAGTGTAAATGTGGTTTTCTCACTACCTCGTTCTTTGGAGCTTGGTAGGGAAAGTAAGGGCAGAATCACAGTGAGCACTGCCCTTCCAAGCCATCTCAACAATCATTGACTTTCCAAATATGCAAACTACTTCTGCTGTTCTGGAGACTTAAAATGTGGCAATTAGGTAATGGACAGTGAAGCCTCATTCTAAGCCCTGTGGTTTGTGGTTTTGCAGGGTATTTGGTTTAATGCTTTATTTTGTCTGTGAGGCTTGGTTCTAAGATATCACGTTTGCAAACGTGGTTGTATTGTACAGAATTTTGTATTTTAAAATATAATTAATAATGAATTTATTTAGAACAGGGCTGCCCAACCCTGTTCCTGTACCGTCCTGTAGGTTTTCACTCCCACCCTAACAAAGCACACCTCATTCAACAGCTAGAGATCTCATTGAGCTGCTCATTTGTAGAATCAGGTGTGCCAAAGTAGGGTTGAAATGAAAACCTACAGGATGGTAGATCTCCAGGAACAGGGTTGGGCAGCCCTGATTAGCTATGCTGTTTTTTTCCTTTGACAAGTGGTCAAAATTAATAATACTACAGATTCTCCATCCAAAAATTGGTCTTGTATACCTTTGAAAAATACGCTCTGTAACTTGGTGAAAAACAAATTCACCATGAAAGCAAAACATCTCATGCATCATAAAAAGGTTTGTGAGTGACTAACCTTCTACCTAGTTCAGTGGCGGTTCTAGGATGTCTCAGGAGGAGGGGGGTGGGGGTCAAACTTATACTGTCATTCAAGTTTTAACTATCCGATGCCCCTTAGCCCCACACACCACCCATTCACCCACCCACAATTACTTTTGAAATATATTGTAATACACTATTATTACACATGTACGTAACCATCCTACAGCTCTTAGCCTAGCCCCCCACACCACCACCCGACTCATTCACACACCCACAATTGGTTTACCTTACTAATTGAACTTGGAATTTTTATTTAAAACGGTGAACTAACATACCATGAGGTCCAGCAGTTCCATTCCACTCCACTCATTTCTTCCTCCTTTCCTATAATTTCCCGCCCTTCTTCTGTGGGTCCATCATCTTCCCTCTCTCTGTTCTCCTCCTGGCCTTCATCTTTCCCCCTATCCATCCTGCTGAATATTTTTTTCTTTGAAAAAAGCTGGCAATATTCCCAATCCCTTCCTTCCTTTTAATATTGTCTCTCTCATGAACAGTAATAAAAATGAAACGGGATTTGTGTGTGTTACAAATCTAACATATTTTACATGACATTTGCAAATGCTAGCTGGCTAATGTCACCAGTCACCACTAACCATTGACCTCACAAATCGGAACCATCTGTAATAACAAACAGGTATGGCTACCGTTGTATTGTATATCTAGCCTATGGTGTTGACAGCTTGATTTTATCATCAAACGAAACGATCAAATCAGTAAAGGTAAACATGCTGGGGTGCTGTCTATCACTTCATTCATTTTGTTTAAGAACATAAAGATTTAGTAGCCGTGAGTATTTTAGTGATTAACAGTTTAGCGTCGACAAAACCCTGACTTAGGTAGCGTAGCTGTTCAAACAAGTGAAATCATTGTAACGATTGTTAGCTTGATAGATTGCCCGATGTAGCCGGAATGGTGCGGTCGTGCTGAGTTTGTTATATCAAATGAAAACTGCACTGACTGCACCATTCCGGCTACATCAGGCAATCTATCAAGAGAATCATCACAACAATTTCACTTGTTTGAATAGGTACCTTATTAGAGGGTGACATTATGATAACAATGAACTTGCTTGCTACGGCTAACTTTTCCCCATTCTCTACACTTCAGTTGATATTATGGTCCCTTCCGTTGTCTTTGATATGTTACCTTTTAGATGCTTGTTATTTATTGATGTAGTAGCGCCATTTGTGGAATGAGGAGACTTGCAAATTAAACGTGTGGTGCAGTCGTAGCTAGCCTGTTTACTTGAGATAACATCCTAGCTAGCTAGCTAACTAGCTAATGTAATTTGAATTGCAGGTCCGGATTCACATGTCAGTGGCGGACTGTTCTGACAGGGAGGGAGGGGGCGGCGGCGGCGGCCCCAATGTTTAATCAAATTATTTTAAATGTTTGGTTAGGGGAAACATCAGAAATATCATCAACGTTCAACACCAATATAGCCTATATTTTTTTTAATTTTCATCACCCACACTGGGGGGGGGGGCAACAACGGGGCAAACCATTTTCATAGGGGGGCAATTGCCACCCCCTGCCCCTGTGTAGAACCGCCACTGTCCTTGATTCTCAAAATAGTGACAATGGGTGTCATTCATGAAACGTTCCTAAATATGTGTGCACATTTACGTACGAATATGGTTTGTACAAAAAATGTGCACCTGATTCATCAAACCGTGCTGAAAGGCAGATTTTTTCGTAATCGCGTGTATATATTCATACATTCCGATTCATCGCAAATGGCAGGCGTGTGCACCTTATTTTGCGATTAGCATAAATCCATGCACATGAACTGCCATATATGGAAGTTGCAAATTCCGTTGCGCATACTAATTAAAAATGGCCCAGAAAAAGTTGAAAAAGTTTTATTAGCAGATGTTCAGCAAAGGAAAAAATATATTTATTATTGTCAGTACTGGTGTCATAGGAACTGGTAAAGTAAAAAGGCCTGGTAGGAGATACAGGATGCCATCAATACAAGATCACCCATCACTGCTAAGGCATTAAAGAAAAATGGGTTGACATTAAATTGGAGGCAAAGAAGCACCACAGCTACAGGAGCTGAAGGACGAGCAATTTCACAAATATTCTTAATAAGCCAACCCTATCTCACAGCACCATTTTGAGTGCCAGCTGAACTAGCTGCCCCACAGAATGAAGCTGTCGTGGGTCCCATCAGGCCACCGAGGCACGACGTTGAGCAACACACGTTTGGTATCACATACAGTGGGGACGGATTCGGGTAGTAACACTATTTTTGTTATTTTGGCTCTGTACTCCAGAACATGATAGATAGATAGATACCTTTATTTAACCAGGGATATGCCAATTGAGAGCAACGCTCTCTTTTACAGTGCCACCCTGAGAATGCAACAATGCAATGAGAAAACACAACAATAAATTAAAATATTACAAAAGTAGTGTGAACAATATGCTAATAATTAAAACAAGTACATTATGAAAAGCAAGTACAACATTCCTGAAATAAATCATTCAAAATAAACCTGAAACCCTCAATGCTAGTCAGTCTGTGCAATTTGAGGGTAAACTAATTGATTCCATTTAAAAAGTGCATAGAAGGTAAAAGCAGCATTTCTAGTTTCAGTATTCATACGTGGGTTACAGAGAGTGAAATATTCTTGAACGAGTATACTGCCCAATAGATCTAAACAGATTTAAAATGGCAACTTATTTAACACTGCTTTGTAAATTAACATAAGGCAGTGGTATTCCCTTCTGGCACTAAGAGAGGTCAAGCTGACATTCTCATAATATGCAATGATGTGTTCTGAAATTAGCACAAGTAATAAACCTGAGTGCATGATACACTGCATCAAGTGGTTTGAGGGTACTGGCAGATGCATGCATGTAGATTATATCCGCATAATCCAACACAGATAAAAATATTTTCTGTAGAACCTCTAATCTTGATGCTCTTGTAAAACATTTTTTGTTCCTGTACAAAAATCCCAATTTATATTTTAGTTTTTTTCTATTCTTCAGCATGTTTTTTTTTTTTAAAGATAATATTTCATCTAACCAGATGCCTAAGTAACCTTGGACCATCCATAGTATACAAGTTCTAATTTTTGAGATGTTTAGTTTTTGATCTACTGAAGAGCATATAGTTTGTTTTGTTGGGTTAAGCACAAGTTTAAGATCTAATAGAGCATTTTGAATGGCATGAAAGGCAGCCTGTAAATTTGTGAAAGCTTTATCAACTGAGGGTGCTGAAGTATAAATTATGGTATCATCTGTATAAAAATGAACAGAACTATTTGTAATAAGTGAGCCAAGATAATTTATATATAAAGTAAAAAGGACCTAATATGGAGCCCTGGGGTACCCCTATGGAAACCTCAAGAAAACTAGACTGATGCCCATCTGCCACTATTGCTTGAGTTTTGCCATTGAGGTAACAAACCACTTACAGGTATTACTATCAAAGCCAATTGATTTAAGCTTATCTCAAAGAATAGTGTGATTTACCGTGTCAAAATCTTTTGATAAATCTATAAATAGGGCAAAGCAATGCTCTCTTTTATCCATTGAACAGATTATATAATTTAACACCTTGCAAGCTGCGGTCACAGTAATGTGCCAGGGCCTAAACCAGACTGATAGGAGTTTAAAATACTATTTGTAGATAAATACGAACAAACTTGTTTATTCACCAATTTTTATTTTATTTTGGCTAAGCAAGGAAGTTTGGAGATTGGGTAGTAGTTATTTGAGTCACTAACCTCTCTGCTTTTAAATAAAGGAGAGACATGAGCTACTTTCCAAACTTTAGGAATACTTCCCCCAGCAATAGTCAGGTTAAAAATGTCAGTCAACGGTAAAGCCAAAATGGGAGCTGCCAGCAAAAGCTATCTTGGATCAAGAGAATCAGCACCAGTAGCTTTTTTTGGATCAATGGTCGTTAACTCATGAAGTACCTCATCTACAGAGAAAAGCCTCAGTGAAAAATTCAACCCGATAAACTTTTTCCATACTGGGTGTGTGAGTGTTGCAGAGTAGAGATTTTCTTTCAAATAGATTACCAGAAGATAAATGTTCATCAAACACATTACATATTTGCTCTTTATCTGATACAATTGTAGAATCATAAATAATATGATTTGGTAGAGGAGAGACCTGTACATTATTTAGCGCCTTAACAGTTTTCCAAAATTTACTAGGATTGCCATAACAATCTGACAATCTGTTAACAAAATATGATGATTTGGCCTCTCCGAATGCACTTATTCCTAAATTCACAAAAAGCTTGCCAATCCTTTGGTGATTTTGATGTGTGTGTGCTATGGCCCATGCAACATGTCTTTCCCTTAATAAATCGGAGAGCTCGACTGAGAACCATGAATTGTTTCTATGTTTTACCCTGAACATCTTAAAGGGAGCATGCTTATTTGTAAGAAAACCTAAAACATCAATAAAATGTCTGAGCTAATTATGGCTCAGGAATGCTACATACTCTTCCAATATCACTGTGGAAAAGATTGCATAGAAATGCTTGATCAACAAAATGCTTAAAGTCCCTCTTGACATGATACGGGATGGATATTTTAGCTTTTTGGTCTATCGAAAAAAGGCAATTTGAAAATGATCACTTGGGTCCAAGGAGAAAACAGCGCTTGCGACATTTATGTTGTCTCTCTGTCAATATCAGATCCAGGATGGTTGCATTTTCAGGATTTTTTATATCGGGTGCGTTTCCCAAAAGCATCGTAAGACGTCGTAAAACCCTTTGTATGAAGATTCTTGAACTTTGGGTGCGTTTTCCAAAAGCATCTTAAGTTAAGATGCTTTTGGAAAACGCACCCAAAGTTCAAGAAGCTTCGTACGAAGACACACTCTCTTAGACACACTCTTAAACACACTCGTAGATTAACGATTACTCCAGACCAGTCGTAGACGGTTAAGTGCGTTTTAGAGGCCTATAAATCACATACTTTATTTGATTTTTCGTGTTAGTGTTCATTTCATTTTACGGTTACCATAACCACTGATTCTCTTTTTTTATAGTGATGTTAGATGCAACAATATTTACGTTTATTTATTTATTTTTAATTTACTTATTTTTATATATTTGGAAATTACCCATAAAAGATTTTATTTCAAATTTTATTTCAAAAGGAACTTTGACACGCCATGTATTAGGCATCACAGTGCCTAATCTATCAATCTATCGCCCCTCCTCCCATATCAGCAGCACCACAGTACAGAGATGTAAAATCCAGGGATCAGAAAGTAACAGTCCTGCCATGTGTTTCTTCCACCCATGAACTCCGCCAACTGATTTCACTAATTAGTTCTACCTCCTGGCTGAAGAATTGTGCAAATTAGCAAATCCAGGTGATTGGAACTAAATACTGGGGATACACCTCTGGTTAAGTAGCACGTAAGAGGTGACTGCGCGTTCAAGCTTTAAGAACTGTTTTGGGAAACGTGTGTTACAAATTAAAGAGCCATATTATCAGATAATATAAATTTATTTTCCACAGCAGCATAGCCTGCAGCTCCAGTCAAAGAAAAAGGAATATAATTACGATTGTTATAATGTACTCCATGATGGGACTTTTTAGGAGGCCTACTGGTAATTACGGTGCAAATAATAATAATGTGAGGCTGTTATAGTAGGATCACAATCAATTATGGTGAATTTGGGGCCACCACACCACATGGTACTGCGATTATGAGGTTAAAGTGCAGACTCAGCTTTAATTTGAGGGTTTTTACATCCATATCAGGTGAACCGTGTAGTAATTGTAGCCATTTTTATACATCGTCCCCCCGTTTTAAGTGGGGGGGTGTTTTTAAGAGTGTTTTTAGATGTAAAAACATACTGTTCCATTTCAAATCCAATGTTAAGGAGTGCAGAGCCAAAACAACAAATGTGTCACTGCCCGAATACTTTCCCCACTGTATTGGCTGCACATGGATGGAGTTATGGCTCTTTCTATTCATATACACAAACACGTCATCGGATGGAGCCTTGATGCGTGTGTCCCAGTGACCAAAAGCCTAAATATAGATCTAGAGGGGTTTAAATATAGGTTGAGAGACATTTTGACACATTTTGACGTAGTGGCACCGATAACATTGGACAGGTTGGCAATTTCATAAAAACCCCACTTTACCTCCACCTGGCTTTGTATCTTGTAGGGGAACTGGATGTACGCTGGCATTAGACCACATTACAATGCTGGCTACAGACCTGTAAGCCACTTTAAAGCAAATGTCGTTCATTGGGTAAATGTGTTTTAATTTGCATAGTTAACATCGTATAGCATTTCAATTTTTATCAATTTAGAAAAAAATTGTAGGCTCCTGGGAGCATTCAATATGTTATGGGTCTAATAAAACTGGTGTAATCTAAAGTGTTTGCTTTTTACAATCGTAATTTATTATGTTTGCATTGTGCATTTCAAAAGCTACATTTAGCTTACAGTCTTGTGAATTTAACAGAAAATAAAAATAAATTCATATTCTAATTATCATTGAGAAGCTAAATTTAGCACCATTTTGAATTTATGAATGTGGTATATGTGGTCCTGAGCAGGTGTAAAGTTTGTTACTACGTACAAACAAATCTCAGGTACGAAACTTTATTATACAATTAAACCAATTATACAAAAAAAATTTGCAAATACGAATGATTTACGGACAAATTAATTCTGTTCACGTTTCAGGAATGAGGCCCATTGTTTACAACTGGTTCATGCATGTGACACTGCTTGTGTATCTGTGTGAGAATACATTGCTCTGAAAAAAAAAAGTATATTGCAGTTATATATTTTCTCAATATTTTTGTGGAAATGATTAGATAATGTAGATTGCCCAATGCTTGTAGATTGTTTGCCTTTAAATCAGCATTACTTTAATGTCGTGTTCACATACATGTTTTTCCTCTTTTAAATCCTGTTGATCATGTATTATTTTATTGGCTGAAGTACTTATGTAAATCTTGATTGTAAAGGCAAGAACCTTTTTTTGTTCTTGGTCCTGTGATTTTTCATTTGGGTTTTCTTTGGTCATTGTAATGTTTGTGAATTTAGAAGCCAGTCCTGATATGGAAATTTAAATTTAATTTCTGGCTATGTTTCATGCAATCAAAACAATTCATGAACGTGCTCAGGCACCTCTTACTGCACCTTAGTCCTGATCCTGTTTTATTTATGGAGTCAGGTTATAATCTGTCTTTTTAATGGTTGTCAAACTTGTGAATAAAATTTTTTTTTTTTTTTAAAGTTAAGATCTTCCAGTCTTAGCTTGAAATTGAGCTTGGCTTGAAACTCTCCCTACAACACAGCGTATGTAAGACCCATTACGAGGTCTCTGAAGTGATGCCAGAATGACTTAAAGCACAACTGAAGTTTGGTAGAACTTTGGGTTGTGTAGTTACCTGGCCATGATATGAGTCTAAATAGTGGCAAAATATGTTCGTTAGTTGCTCTGTGCTCCCCTGGGGTGATAATCCAGAATAGGGTATTTGTCGCTCTCCATTGACTTCTATGGGGCAGCTAAAACGGTTTCAGAATGACACTTCTAGCACGTATACGACTGCGAAAGAAATTCTGTCAATACAAACAATAACCAGTCCTCGTACGTATTTTTTTTGTTTTATTCAATGGCCCCTTTCTTGTTTTTTCGTATTTTATTTGGAACGTAGATCCGGTAGGTATGCTATGTTCTTGTGCCAGAAACAGCGTTAATGCGCCGATGCGTGAGAAACCACTCATTGGTCCAAATTTTCACAGAAGCAAACGTTCCTAGTACTAGTATATATCTATGGTCCGACCTGCCGACATTTTGGTAGTCTTTTCTGGTAGCTTGCTAACAACATTGAAGAAAATAGTACTTTATAAATAATTTTAATAACACAAAAAAAAATACGTACGAGGACTGGTTATTTCTTTGTACTGACAGAATCTTCTTTTTTCCCGGTCATAAAAGTGGCATTTTGAGACCGTTTTAGCTGCCCCATAGAAGTGAATGGAGAGCTACAAATACCCTATTATGGATTATCACCCCAGGGGAGCACAGAGCAACGAATGAACATATTTCGCCACTATTTGGACTCATATCATGGCCAGGTAACTACACAACCCAAAGTTCTACCAAAGTCCAGTTGTGCTTTAACTAGGGGTCACACCTTTTGTGAAGAATGTATTGTTCCTGGTGATGCAGAGTTAGTAAAAAGATACCATTTTTATGATGGTTTTTTTGGTGACATTGCATCAGAGATTGTGTTGCCACCTACTACAGGAAATATAGCTAGGCCAAGCAGGTTATACAGTGGCAGGTATTATCCAGTGACACCGATTTCACAGGAGCTATAAATCAGTGATGGCACACATGCGCATTGCCACTTCATGTGTGGAAATGTAAATAAATGTAATAAAGTTTTCATGTAAATAAAATGCTTCTGAACAGGTGACTGGGAAAGGTTCCTTCTGTAATGAATATTCAGAAGACTTAGATATGACTAGAATGCAGAGAACTGTATGTAAAATGACAGACCTTGAAGTCACTGAAACAAATGTGGTTGGATCAAACTGATACAAGTAGGAGACAATACTGATCAGTAAGTGTATAGCTACCAGCCTAGCCAGATGACACACCTGGAGTCAAACAGACAGCGGTCTGTGCAGCATGAAAAGTTCCGGGACATTGTCAGCACATCAGTGTTCAGAAGAATTCAGAAGGGAATGTTATTCAGAAGAATTCAGAAATGAATACCGCACAGAGTACCAGGTCTCAGAATATTTGGAATGTGGCACAACCTATAAAGTAATCTACAGTGCCCTCCACAATTATTGCCCCCCCCCCCCCCCCCGGTAAAGATGAGTAAAAAGGGTTATAAAAAATTCACCTTTTGGTGAATTAGCTTAATCTCACACTGAAACAATGAGAAAAATGTCACCTCATATTTATACCCCAGTGAAACAGGAAGTCATGGATTACTGCTTGAAAGTTCTTAAACATTCTGATCGATTTTTAAAAAGTAAAATATAAATGGAAAAAATGCTTCAGTTACATTTTGTTCATAAGAATTTCTAGGGATGCCAATAATTGTGGCACACGTGGTTTTGTTAAAAATAATTATTTCTTGATTTTTTTTCTCAGAATAAATTTACTTCAATTAAAGGTGGGATTTTTCACATTTTTTCAGTGTGAGATTAAGCTAATTCACCAAACGGTGAATTATTTTACTCATCTTTACCAGGGGTGCCAATAATTGTGGAGGGAACTGTAAGTAACCTCTAAGTAATCAGGTACGCAAAAGCATAGAGAAGCACTGGCACATTTTGTCGGCTGACCCTGAAGGAGCTAAGATTTTCACAGACCTTCCCTCCCTTTTTTCCTATTACAGATCTCGTAGTATCAGGGATTACGTGGTCAAGACAGACAAGACAGAGTGGTCAAGTCAGAGTGACCGGGTTTTTCCCTTGCCATAATTGAGTTGCTTACTCTAGCTCAAAGAAAACTCACACATTCAAAAGTACTGTGACCAACAAGGAATATACCATGAGACAGCTTATCACTTGTAGTTCTTCCAACATCATTTATATGATCTCCTGTGGATGCAATCCCAATATGTAGGCAAAACAAGTCCGTACACGTATTATCAAACACGAGTGCTATTAGACGCAAGGACATTAGGGGCTTTATTTTCCAGCTGGCGCATGGCGGGTGGCGAGCCAGCACATTGGCAAAGTGACATTTTCGGCATGTATTTTCACGCTTCTGGGCCCGTTAGATTCGCCGTGCGCTGGAAGTGGGAGGAGAGTTGCTGGTGGAGGTCCAGAGCGAGCAGCGAAGGTGCAAATTTGGGGCTCTATTTCCCGGCTGGTGGCGAGCCATCACTGGCAAGGTAGTAATTTCGTCACAGATTTGCACGCGTCTGAGCTCGTTTGGTAATTTGGGGACTCGCCGTGCGCTGCAGTGAGAGGGAAGTCACTGCTGGGGGGGCGTCCGTCAAGAGGGAGCAGCCCAGTTAAATTTTACTGCAGCGGAATGCTATTTTTGGGTAAATTACACTGCGATTCACGCTTGCGCTGCCCGCCAGGTGAAACCACATTAACGGCGCAAATCGCACCACAGTGTACGACGAGTTCCTAATTTCGGGGCTTTCTCTAATTCTTGCATGATCATAACCTATTCAAAAGCCAATCAACCGTTTCCGTGGATCATATGCAGTCCAATTTGACTGAAATAAATCCCCCAAGCAGGAAAAAATTATACTTTGCATTTATTGTTCATTGTCTTTTTTGTCATTTTAATTATTGTATTTCTTTCTGTTTTTAATTGCTTATGGCTGTTATTATACTGCACTGTGTTCCCAAGGGTACTGTATTCTTTCTTACACCCGTCTGTAATGAGAATAATGACAAACTTGGTGCATAGCCTACATTCACTCTTATTGCACGTATAGTGATAAAAAACGTACCTCTTAACCCAATTACATTAAATTAAATCAATGCAAAATAGATAGCCTATCGTCTTCCAATGCAGAATCCTAAAGGCGACAAAAGTCGCAAATGTGGCGAGGATATGTTGCATGGGGAAAATTGGAAATAGATAAATGATTAAAAACATGCTTAGGAATATAGGAAAAGAGAGGAGTTGAAAAATAAAAAAGAGCCAGTAAATTATAAATGGGAGAGCAAAATAAATTATTTTAAAATGTATTTTATTGACTGATTGGAGACTAAGGAAATTATTAAAAGCTTTTTATTTTTCACAGTCCAGATAACCTATTAGTGACTTATCGCCTTTAGCGTTCTCCTTCTGCAAGCGGCAGGCCTCCCGACTACAACCGAATAGGCTTGTTCTGTTCTTTTTACCCGTGACTGCACTTTGAAAGTATCCCAATTTAGCTGTAAAACCGCAGACATGGCAACACTGGTGGGACGTCTTATGACCTGCTTACGACACTTCCACAGTGCGGTTGGAAAATGGTGTGGTGGATATTTTTTGCGGACTGCTAAACTGCACATTAAACAGCAGCACACTTCTGCCAGTGCACTGTAGCCTACGCAGGAGACAGGGCGCAGTAGACAGGGCTCTGATTTGGACACAGCCCTAGATCTCCTGTTGCCAGGCATTTTATGGAAGCCGGTCACTCTGCCACAGATTTCACGTATATGGGGATAGAGCAAGTAAGCATATCTAGGAGAGGTGGGAACCTAGACACGCGACTCCTCCAAACCGAATGTAGATGGATCTTTTGTCTAAAATGAGGAATTATCCCTCCAGTGCTTTCTGTAATGTTATTTAGTCCACATTTAGGCTTTGTAGGGTACTCGTAGTTTATATCTCCCAGTAGTCATGCCATTGTCTGATATGAGCAATTGTATAGATCATTCATTAGTACATCCAGTTAGTATGCATACTATTTGTATACTATTTATAAAATGATAGATACTATAATATATTTTTATATTACATTACATATTTGTATAGCAGTGTACTGTATGTGCTGTTGGTGTGTATGCATATATATATATATATATATATATAAATGTTTTTTAATTATTGTAATTACAGCTGTGTGCCCTTATAGGCCATACTCCTAAGCCAGTTATCTTTTTATGTTCATATATATATGTATATACCTGATTATTCTATTCCATGGTTGTTATTCTTTGAGGGTTCTACAGCCTTTCTATGTAATCTATTTTTAAATCCTCCATTGCAGAGATTCAGGTGATTACTCACTAATCAGCATCACCTGTATAGCCCTGTAACTTACATGTAAAGGTGTGTCTGTTTGTTTATTCATTGACACTGATGAAGATCTTGTGATCGAAATGTTTGTCAGCACTATTTTGCACTGAGCACTTTCACATTTTTTCGACATGGTTTAATAAAGGATATATTTTTGTAGCCTCATCTTGAGTTTTTCCTTTTTCCAGTTTGTGGCGTGCGAGTCTAATTCGTTTTGCCTTCACAACCTATAAAGACATTCCCAAAGGAATGGCAATGGGAAGAAGGGAGTGTTCTATGCTTTTTCTTCAACTATGGACATTCAGGACTTCTGTTCCAATTACTGTTTTTATGAAAGTGGCTGTCATTTCTGAGTTGCTTTCTTACAAAACTCATGGTAGCAGTATTACCCTCCCAGCATGGGAAGAGGTTTAAGGTTTGTGTTGTTGTTTGTTTTGTTTTACCTTTTTTTGGTACAAATTTGTTCAAATGTTCAAATTCATATTTTCATTAAAATGCACAAATTAATCTTTCTTCTGTTTTTTTCCCCCTCAACATTGATGCTGAAACAAGAGCAGTGATTGCCTGATTACTATACTTGATTTGTACCTGTTGGGCTGCATCTTGTTTTTCATGTGTAAGCTTACTGACACCCTGATGTTTCATAGAAAAAAGAAAATATTGCAATATTATTTTATTGACACAGCTTAATTCCATTTACTCCTTGCTCCAAATGATCCACTTGTTCAACATGGCAACCACACACTGGGGTATATTGGAATACTAGGAAAGGATGGAAGGGGGTGGACAGATAGAGAAAAGGGGTCAATCAGTTATTGTATCATGATGCCAAAACGAGTGAGTAGAAATTGAAGGGAGAGAGGTTTTCTGTCTCCCAGGCTGTTTGGTAACAAAAGATAAGTAAGACCATATGCAGGCTAGGCAATGGGCTGTGACGTATGACACAGATCATGCGTGGGTAGAGCAATCCCTCTGCGTAGACTGAGTGATGAAATGTATCTAAACAAAAATAAGATAGATCATGGTCACCCAGATAAAAATGGGAAATATGTATAACAAGACATGGTCCGATCCTACTTTAGCAGAGGCATGCAAAATAACTTTATTTAGTGGACCATGAGTGCCCCCAAGTGCATAGGGTAGGAACTGATTATCTAACTAGATTAATTTTGCCTTTTCATCTATTGGCTAAAATAAATTATAGTGGAAGGGTGTCACCTTAACTCATTGGCTTATTAGCTAGGAAGAGGAGGGGTTATGAAAGTATATAAGCCACTGTTTGTGTTCGGAGAGCTCCTGAATCCTCTGCTTAGGAGAAAGGACCTCCCACTGGCCAGTGCTCAATAAAAGGATAAACAGAATACAAGACTGTGCAGGATTATTTCCTTCATCTTCATCCAACCAAGGGCGAGACTTCTCCAACTAAAAACCCACCTCAAATTGAACCTAATGAGGAGAAAGTAAAGACTTACCTCTGCACCCATCACATGTATACTTTCTTTTAGTTGTAATTCATACCACTAGTATATTACATGTAGTAGACACAGGTGTGCACAATAGGTGCAGCCTTCAATGCAGACTTTATTTTGAGCATCCTATTATTTGATTAATACTTAGGTTTCAAACATCAATTTGGTTTTTATCACTGTCATCAAACCAAGAAAATCATAATAAACATAACAGGAAAGTCAAGTCCATCAGCATCACAAAAGTAGTCATGGTTCTACAAGCTCCAGTAAGAAAGCTTGTTTGCAATAATGCTGAAAATGTTTGCAATCTGTTAACTTTTATAGGCTGCTGGAGTAATGTACTATAATGGTAACATGAATGAGATTATTAAAAAGTCAGATATAATTGGTCATGGGACCTTAACCCCTTGGCGCAGATGTCAAATTTCACCTATTTAGGGGGTGCTCTTTTTAAGGCTTTATAACTCCAGGTGTGAGCATCACATAAACTTGGTAAATGGGTTAAATGAAACAAGACAGGTGTACCATTTACAATAGAAACTTAGATTTGTTTATTTTCATAATTTAAGTCAGAATAAAGTGCCGCAAATGCAAAGAAACTTTGGGGGGAAAAAAGGTTTTTCTTTAGTTTGCAACAAAATACTGAGAGCTACATAAGTGAAATCAGTAATATGGCAGAGCGGAGTAGCCAGTGGCTCTGGCTGAAGAGGAAAGACCCCAATTGGTCTCCCAAACAAGTCAGCTAGGCAGATGCAGAGGGGGGTGGTTCTGGGACACCAGAACGCACTGCTGACCCTACTGGAGACGTCGTGGGCCCAGTCAGTGAAACGTTGATGAAAGTAGGAGCCCACTTGACAACCCCAATGACATGTCTGCCCGGCCTTTCTCAACATCGGAGTAGCGTAGCCTAGGTCAGTGCTTAAGTCTTCCATTACCACCGGGAGCACAGGAGGTTTAAGAGGTGGCACTTTGGATTTTAACATCACGTCCTGTGTATTTGAAAACATCTATCTATCTGTAGAAAGAAAGAGTTTCTTTTTAAATCCATTCCTAATGTAGCAAGGCGGAACTAGTCCTGATCTCATTGTGTCAGGTAGGTAGCTTAAAGTGACACATAGCATAGGTATCCGCCTCCCCTGACCGCGGGAGAGATCTTCTTTTGTTTGGGAAAGGACGCTGTTTGCCGCGGCGTGTGAATTGTTTGTAGCGAGCAGACAAACTGTAATTGGTGGATGTGATGGGTGAATGAACAGGCAGGGTATGCGTAAGCAGATGCTAAATAGGTATTTGCATTTAAGGTTGTATTTGTCTGCTAAATGATTCGGGTGTTTCATTGCAGTGGTTTGCGATATTATATGTAGCCTAACTAATGCCTCGCTGTTCAACTATAGTGCCTGAATGCTAGGGGTTGCGGGAGCAGCATTGTATCAGGGGTGTCGTCGCTTGCTTTTGTGGGTGAGTGGGTGAATGTTTACATGCTGTATTTTTGCTCATGTATTATACGTAGTGTAATGAATAGCATTTGAATTATGTTGACATTGATGGTTAACTATGCTGGATGTAATTTATAATACTTGTGACTTTTAATCTTGTTGAGTATGCTAATGTTGTTTCTTCTGTGTGCTTACAGATTGTGTGATTTGGATCTGCTTTAGTCTCCATGTATATTTATGCCAATGCTTTCATTTATATTTTGTACAACTGATACCATTACTGCACTTTAAGACTCTATAGGAGACTATATTATTTATTTAAAACACTGGTTAAGTAAATGATTATTTGCATTGGATATCTGAAAAGAAGACCGTAAGCAAGCACTTTATTCTGGTTAGGCCTTGTATGTGTGAATCTAGTTTGCCTCTTGAATAGATTTTAACGAAAGTTGTATATAATAAACTTTGCTACCTTTTCTATGCATTGGCTTGTGACTGTTTTACCTGTTAAGAGGTCCAGGATCTGTATTATAAGTGGCCAGGGGCTACACTAATGTGGCTTAATATAATCATTCTATTAGCTATTTTAAGCGGAATTTGCGTGTGGAAACTGAGTTTCTTTTCGCAGAAGCTTCAGTAACTGGTGTAGCCACCGTTAGCATTCAGACATTATTGACAACGTTGGCGCATGCTGTTCATCAGGGGTTGGAAATAACGTTGAGGGATCGCTAGCCATTCTAATCGCTGAGCCAGTCCTCCCCCCTGTCACTGCCCGATCTGTCCCCCCTGCCCGATTTGTATCGCGCATGCGTACAATGCCCGATCTGCCTCCTGCCCGATCTGTACCCGTCTGTACCGCGCATGCGTCACTGTCACACTTTACGTTAATGTCCAACTACCCAGACAACAGACAACACCTGACGTCCACCGTTTCTTTTTCGGTCTCTGCACTGGTACAGGTAGGTAATTTAAACCTAGTTTCTTGAATACATTTGTAATTAGGCTAGCAAAGTTATGTAGAATCAGTAGAGCTGTGTAAAAGCCCAGGCCAAACAGCTTAACATTAAACCAACGTAGCTCGCTAACGAATGGTAGCTAGTATATCATTTAACCTAAGTTGAAATGCAGTGAAATTTAAAATGAAAAAAATAGAAAACTTTACTGTGCTTAGCAGACAATATGACGGAAAGATAAATCTGGATAAGCCTACTCAATTAAAGGTTGTATCAGCGATTTTGGGTGGAAACATAAATGATCACATTCATCTGATTTTTCCTCACGATCCGCTAGCTGCCCGCCCCATAAGCAGGCCGTCAAAAAACCGCGTCTCTGTAGGCAGCCTATGTTCCGAGATCGTACACAAAAACAAATGGTACTACCAACCACTCAAAACCAAAATAAACAGTATTCCAACCAATCACAATGATCTGCACAAACGCTAATACTCTTATCTCGCTGAAATCTTGACGGATTTACAAACGGTTTGGTTTCTTACAAACGTTATTAACGTGGTTATAATTCTGGATGCTTGAACACTATTTTTTAAAACATAACATAATTATTCATGTAAGTATGTTTGTTTGGGATTTCGCTTCAGAAGTGACGTCACCCAAAATCGCTGATACAACCTTTAATGTTAGGTCTATTAATCGCTACGTGAGATTAATTCCATTTTAAACGGTGGTCTGGCATGATTTTCAGTTTTGATAATTTGATTTTTGCAAAGACTATTTTTTCCCTTCCACCACAGACCGAGACATGTCAGGCTGCCCCTCTGAAAACTGTAAGTGGGCATCATTATTATTTTATTTTCTACTTCCTATAACTGCAAATATATGAGGAATATTGCCTATTATTTTAGATAAATCTACATCTTTTATATAATTACATATAGTTTTTAGACTTCTCACATTTATTATTTCCCCTGTGTATCTTTAAATTTCATAGCATTCTTTTTTTAAGTAAAGTTAATTAAAAAATAGTATGGATAACATGGAATTTAATAGTTTGGTACTTAAGTATATTTTTGTTATAATATAAGAGCCCTGTCTGAAGAGCCCCGGGCCTTATCAGAAGTAGCAACAAAGAGTAAACTGTTCTGTAAATTTTTAGATTACACACATGCACGTAAACACCTACACTCAAGGATCTAATGCCACAACATTTAATCTTTCCCCAGAGATATTCTCACGAAAGTATTTTGCAGACACCCAGCAAGAAATCCTTGCAATGCAAAGGAGAATACTGGCAGCTGGGGCAGAGGCAGAGGACATTACGGAAAATGGTCCATGTCAGAATACGGAGGAGCTCCAACAGCTTGACAAGGAGTTGGGAGAACAAAGAAAAGAGGACCAATATGGTAATTAATACAGAAGAAGGTGTCAAAATAACATTTTCAAACAAAGATATCCACTCAGCTATGACCAGGGTGGGAAATTAGCACCAGCCACCAGCCAAATGCTGGTAAAATTTTCACTCCAGCACACACTTTGGAAGGTAACTAAGCGGGTGTGTTTCCAAAAAGCATCGTGCTAAGACGATTGTAAAACCCTTCTTACAAAGCTTCTTGAACTTAGGGGGCATTTCCCAAAAGCATCTTAATTTATGGCGCTCTTAGAAATGCTCGTAGATTAATGATTACTCCCGACCAGTCGTAGACGGTTAAGTGAGTTTTAGAAGCCCATAAATCATATACTTTACTTGATTTTTTGTGTTAGTGTTCATTTCATTTTACGATTACCAAAACCGACAAGATTCATTTATATATTATCATAGATTTAATAGGTTACACATTGCTCACTGATGGGTTCTGAGTTTTGTCCTATAAGAGTAATTATGCATGTGTGTGTGTTGATCAATGATTTGGTGTAGCAGGTGAGGGCTGATCTTTGGACAGGCCTTGGCATCTACAGTCATGTGAAAAAGTAAGTACACCCCCATTCTGTATTAGAATTGCTTGTATATGTATGAGGATCCAGGACCTTTTCAGCTTCAGCATCTGAACTAATCACATTCCCCTCAAGAATGGTCTGGTATAAAGTTGAATTCATGGTTGAATCTATTATGGTAAGTTTACCAGGCCCTGAGGCAGCAAAGCAGCCCCAAACCATAACGCCCCCTCCACCATGTTCCCACCATTCACCATCTTCGCCAAACATGACGTTTTGTATTGCGCCCAAACAACTCCAATTTTAAATTATTTCTATTCACCTCGGCAAGGTTGTTGGAAGTACTGAGACATGACTACAAAGACCTGTTGAATTGATTGTCATCTGAATTTGTAGTAATAAGCATTTGAACATTGTTGTAATATTAGGTGGATGTATTCTGAGAATGGACCATATGATTTAGAGTTTGGCACTTTGTATTAACAGTTTCACACTGTGTGTCAGCATAGGATGTGGTGTCTTAGAGTAAGAATTCTGCAAGTCAGTTTAGCACTTTGCACTAACAGTTTTACACTTTGTATGTCAGCACAGGATGTGGTGTCTTAGAGTATGAATTTTGAAAGTCAGTTTGGCACTTTGCATTTTGAGTTTTGTACATTGAAATTCTGCTGTGCAAAATGAGTCAAAGCAATCGTAAAAAATTGTAATATGGCTGTAAATTCTAATAACGGACTGGGCTGAAAATTTGTTAGACGGAACGGTGTTGGTGGTGAAGGGGTGGTGTTGTTCACTGGTGTTGTTCATACTCAAAGGTAAGAATAGACTAAGTTCTACAAAGTGCAAGAAAATGATTATGTTTATCCATCAGTGATAGATTGTCCATTTTATCTGTTTAAGTGAGGTGGAGGAATTTGAAAGGAAGATTGGACACCAGATGAAGAGAGAAGGGAGAGCATGCAACTGAGACATGCATTGCTCTTGTAAGAAAAAAAGGAACGGCTCCGAAGTTCGTTGAAAATGACAAAGTTTATTCTTCGTAACAGCAGTTGTCAGAGATACAGCAATGCACTCTGGATTCAGCGGAGTAAAATCTGAATCCTGTTCTGTAAAATGGATGACTTTAAATACCATTTTCGGGCTTTGTTTTCTACAGGCAGGAAACAGAAATGTATATTCAAAAATGATGTGATTGATTTAAGGAAGACACTGTCTGGCTCCCTTAGATCAATCAATCTGTCCATCAGTAGGGGGTCTGAAGGTGCAACTTCCCATGGTCTAACCAGGAACCAGTCTATTGTATTGCTAATCTAATTTCCTTAGTTGAAATAGGCTTTGATCACTCACTCCCAGCTGCTATTCTATAATTGAATGCTATGCCTAACAGTGGCGACGAGTCACTGCTTTCACTTACATTTTAACCTACATTGTATTTATGATAAGTTGGTTGATTCGGCCGGCGGCGTGGTTGATTTGTCAGTGTTTGAGTGGATCATGTCAGTTTAGAATCTTACACTCTTGTAGCCAATTGTACACAATTCGTGGCAACTCTGCCGAATACGGAGTTTCTAAGTATTACTATTTTCCCGTAGCAAATCCATTTAACAAGCAACCCCCCACCCAGTCTCACCTGCAACTGGATGCTATGAACAATAAATTACAGCCCAACCTAACAACATTTCTAATCTTATGAATGTAGTATGATGTAAAGAACTACAGAAAACGCATTCACTGACAGGGGTTTGCTGATATGTACTAGATGAATGTAATATTTTCCTTCATTATGAATGGGAACATTTTTTTAAAAATTTTAAACTACAGAAAAAATGTGATTCCAGAGCAAAAGTACACATACTGTAGAGTACAGGAAAAAGTGATGTTTTAATGAGGTACAAGAGTGAATGATTAGACTACATATTTAGGTGTGTATAACAGTGTGCTATCAATGTTTTCATCAGAAGGTTGCAAATGTATATTCTTTATATATGTAATAGGCTATGTAATCAGCAACATTAGATTAAATCAAATAAAAAATATAATTTTGTACTGTCTAATGTTTATTTAAATTCAGCTGCTTGATACATTCATGCTAGATTTGATTGTAAGCAGTCAGATTTGGCTATATGGAATTTGGGATGCCTTTGTGCCAAATGTTCCTTACATGTTTAAATACCTGTATCTCATTGAGCCGTAATACTCAACTAACTTTACAGTTGCAGATGGCTACATACAGCCAAAATAATTCAATACAACTTGGCTGTTTTTTTAATCTCTAAACATATTTCCATTACCACATGCCTAGTATATCAAACACAGAGAGGTAATTTAGTTAGCACTAAATGGCTCAGTAGAATTAACACTTGCTACCATTTAAAAACATAATAATTACAATGAAATGCATACATACACTACTCACAAAAAGTTAGGGATATTTGGCTTTCGGGTGAAATTTATGGAAAATGTAAGTTCACGCTACAGTGATATTATACGTATCATGAAAGTAGGGCATTTAAGTAGAAGCATGCAATGGTGATTTCCTCATCTCAAACAATTTATTGAAACAAAAGCCAACAACAGTGGTGGGTATACCACAACAAAAATGTCAATGTCTCAATAACTTGTCATGTGCCCTTGAGCATCAATTACAGCTTGACAACGACGTCTCATGCTGTTCACAAGTCGACTTATTGTCTGCTGAGGCATGGCATCCCACTCTTCTTGAAGGGCGGCCCTCAGGTCATTGAGGTTCTGGGGTACAGAGTTACGAGCCTCTACACGGTGAGTCAGCTGATCCCATAGGTTTTCTATGGGATTCAGGTCTGGAGAAAGTGCAGGCCACTCCATTTGAGGTACCCCAGTCTCCAGCAGCCTTTCCCTAATGATGCGACCTCGATGAGCTGGAGCATTGTCGTCCATGAAGATGAAATTAGGCCTGTGTTGTTCATGCAGGGGCACAATGACTGGATTAATGATGTTATTCAGGTAGTATGGGCTTGTCACTGTACCATTCACAAAGTGTAGGGCAGTTCTGTATTGACTAGACACACCTGCCCACACTGTAACACCGCCACCACCAAATGGTCGTCTGGTGACAACAGTGGCTGATGCATAGCGCTCTCCTTGACGTCTCCAACATCGTTGGCGGCCATCATTTCTGCTCAACGTGAATCGACTTTCATCAGAGAACAGCACTGAGGCCCACTGGTCCCTCGTCCAGCGTAAATGCTCCCTGGCCCATGCAAGACGATGACGCCTGTGCCTGGTGGTGTGGTCAGGTACCCTTGCAGGTCGTCTAGCACGCAGACCACGCTGATGTAAACGGTTTCGAATGGTCTGACGTGACACTTGGGTGCCTCTCACCTCCCTTAAATGTGCCTGGAGTTGAGTGGCATTCATCATCCGGTTCCGCAGGGCACTGTTCACAATGAAGCGGTCATCAGTGTGGGATGTGGCCAAAGGACGTCCACTTCTATGCCTTTCTGTGACTCTTCCAGTCTCTCTGTATCTCTGTTGCAACCTGCTGATGACACTCTGTGACACTCTAAGCTCAGTGGCCACTTCCCTCTGAGAACATCCTGTTTGAAGCCTCGCAATGGCGAGGTACTGTTGATCAATTGTTAGGTGTCGTCTTGGTCTCATGATGTCAAAATGTGAACAGCATGATGAAGAGGACTGTTTAAATACCAATTCTAATTGAACCAGGAAATTTATTGGTCGATTCATGGATCAAACACCTGTTGTGAATTTTGCCGTTCAGCTCCTTGTTAGAGAACAGCAAGTTGTGCAAAAAGTACTGAAACATTGAATAGTTGGACATGTGCATTCAAAAGTTTAGAGAAGGTCAAATTAATTTCACCTGTAAAGGTTATAGTGCATTTTAGGTTCATCCTGAAATTTCACCCGAAAGCCGAATATCCCTAACTTTTTGTGAGTAGTGTATCTTTCTTAAGAAATAAAATGGACGACACAGGATGGTAGATGGGATTAGTGACAGAGTGCAAGAAGTCAAAGTGGCACTGGGGTGGGATCAAGCTTAAATTAAAAGTAAGAATTGTCACTACACAATTTAAAGATTAAACAGTGTCTCTCAGTATATGCTTATTTTTCCATAGAGTTCAATAGGAAAATTTGTCAGGAGAAACAACCCTTCAAGTGATCCATCCATATCTACTGCATATCTGGCAGCAGAGTGATGGTTTAAGGCTTGTTTGATACGTCAGACCCTTGATGACTTAGAGCCATTTAGCCAACCATGTGTTCCACACTGTTCCAGTGTAATTTAAAGCTAAATCTAGTCCCACCCCCCAATTCCCATAGAGATCCATTCAAATGCAGAGGTTATAGTATCGCTTCTAAGAGTACCTGGAAATAAGATATCAGGAGTCTTTTGATATCCTTTTATACGGAGTCATGATAGCATCACCTGTTTACCTGTGGAATACCTGTTTACCACAGAAGTTGTTTGAGAGAATGGCAAGAATGTGCAAAGCCGTTATCAAGGCAAAGGGTGGCTACTTTGAAGAATCTAAAATATAAGACTTTTTTTATTTGTTTAACCCTTTTTTGGTTTTTGCATAATTTAATTTGTGTTATCTCATAGTTTTGATGTCTTTACTATTCCAAAATGTGGAAAACAGTAAAAAATAACGGAAAAAAACCTATGAGTAGGTGTGTCCAAACTTTTGACTGGTACTGTATATATATATTTTATTAACATACAAAATATACAAATATACAAACATATGGCATTCCAAATGAATCAAATGTTTGTAGCTAAACATTGAGTGGAACCAAGAACATTATAGTAGCCTATAAATAGGCCTAAATATAAAATTAGGCAAAACAGTGGTGGTGAATGTGCCCCCAGAGAAGACCTGAGCTGCCATCAGAACAACTTTCAGGACATATTAAGCCAATGCCTGTACTGAGGGCGTTATCAGTGAATGCAGAGACCACATTTAAGCTTAGAAAATTGTTAATTTCCTGTGTTTTTCGGCTTTTGGCTGCTTATATCTTCAACTTAAATGTAGTTTTAATTGTTTTTGAATAAATACAACGTTAGAATAAAAAATATATATAAAATACGAATACAATACATGGGTCATATAGCCTATACATTCAGTTCATATCGTAGATTATAAATCAAAAGTATCAATCGTAACGACATTTAACACATCCGTACAGAACCGCGCGTAGCCTTACTTAGCAAGCACGATCATAAATATTCAAGCCTTAGAAAATAAATATTTCCATTGATGTACGCTGCAATTAAGCTAGGCTAAGTATGCTTAGCTTAATCCAGCACGGTAAAGCATTAAAACAATACAGAGCCGACTAAAAATGTGCACACCAGTGCAGTATTTTGAGCAGGTTGATGTGCATACATTTACATAAATATACCATTCATGCTTCCATCAAATAAAACCAGAAATATTAACTTAGCTTATAGCACACTGCAGAACTATAGTTCTGTGTAGCATACAGTCAGATCAGGCCATTCACCCATTGTCGTAAAATGTGACGTTATTTACACATGCGCAGTACAGAACGGGCATGGTACGCATGCGCGATACAAATCGGGCAGTGACCCCTCCCCCCCCCAAGAATATCCATCTGCAGACTGCAGGCGCTCACGGAACGCCTCTTCTCACGGAACGCCCCTTCTTCGGGAACGCCTCTTCTATGGGAACGCCTTTTCATACGTCACGTCACTCAGAGGTCGTCCTCCAGACAACTTTATTGTCTAGATGTGCTGTTCATGATTGCGTTAGAGCAGTGGTTCTTAACCTTGTTGGAGGTACTGAACCCCACCAGTTTCATATGTGCATTCACCGAACCCTTCTTAATTGGAAAAATAAAATATGATTTTTTCAAATTCCAAAGATAGGTATATGTTTTACTGGTGCACAAAATGAACCGTGCATCAACATCACTGTGTTCAAAGAACAAAACCAGCAAAACATGATTTTCACACACAAAAAAAAAACATAATAATGAATACTTACTGCAATGAATACTTACTCCGCCGAACCCCTGAGACTGACTCACCGAACCCCTGGGGTTCGATCGAACCCAGGTTAAGAACCACTGCGTTAGAGCAAATGAGTATAAAAGTGTTGTTTTAATGTTCAAGTAAACCTTGTAGGAGTGCAGGGGAACAAAAACGGAGCAAGTCATTTTGTTTGTTGCAAAGCTATTTCGGAACTCCTTTGTAATACTGTTACAAACAGACCGTTAAAATATTATTTCCATGGCTCCGTGTGTTAACGTTACAAACGATTGACAACTCGGGTGCAGCCGAGTTACGTCACACACGCGACTCTTTTTAAATAGAATTTAAAGTGTAAGTGTATTAAATAGACGTACTTCAACTAAGGTTTAAGGATGTATGGTTAATGTTAGTTGTCAACGTTAACAAAGTATCCAATTAACCTTTCATTAGTTACCAGTAGTAGTAACAAATCTATTCTTAATGTATTTTATCCAAACAGGCTAATACCAAATACACAACCTAACAAATAGCAGGCTAATAAAATTATCAAAACAGGGATTAAACTTAAGCCTCTTTCACACATGCAATACGGAACATTACCGGAAAAGTTGATCCAGCAATATTCCGGAATGTTCCGTATTGGTAGCGTTCATACAACCAACGCTCTACCCTATGTTGCTAGGATACATTTGTTTACTTAGCCTACTACTGAAAAAATGGCGGGTGATGAAGTGGCAGAGTGTGCAGTTGTACTACAGTTACTCTTGTTTATTTATACATTTTCGAAGCAAACGCTGGCAATAATGCATCTGTTCCAATCACGAAACACCGTTCGTAAACAAAAACTTAACGAAAAAATCAGGATACGTCGGGAACAACTCCGCTTTAGCTTGGCTCAAAGCCGGAGACGTCGCCTGTGGCGGCTGGAGGCTGTACGAGTCTTTCATGTGGCTCGGGGCTCGGCGTGACGAATGTGGGTACGGGAGCGACCCCATGGCATGCGTGATTGATCCGGTAATGTTCTGGCTTTGTTCACACGTCACATCGATACGGAACTTTTACGGAAACCTCACTAGGTCTTTTGCCGGCAAATTGCCGGCGCGGATATTCCGGAATTTCGACTTCGGCTCTTATTCACACATGACCCCTATCTGGCAATGTTCCGGAAGATTTACGGATAAGGCTGCATGTGTGAAAGGGGTTTTAGTTAAGTATTTTTTTGTGTTCTTATAATGCAGCTGTTATTAATTGCTTGTAGATTCAAGTTACCATTAATTAATGATTTCTAAATATTACAGCATGAGCTAAACTGAACAATACAGTACTTTAATGGTTCATCATTTCAATAAGGGTAGAGAATTGACTCAACCTTGAGTAGGGTATAACTGGGCACCAAAATGGGAGAGAGAAAAAAAACAGGAAGCTGAGACTAGAGGCAGGGAGGAACCACCACGGCGAGGCACGGCTGGTTAGGGTGGCGAAGTGATCTTTCACTCGCAAGGCAGATTTTTCATCTTTTAATCAGCCATTCTCATGTGGAAGCGATTAGCTGGACCAGGGGTCGTAACAAATAGATTTTATATATATATATATATATATATATATATATAAAATACACACACACACAGAGCAAATCTCTTTTCAAGTTGTATGACATGTTCGATAATAAAATGTTTTCTTGTATCATAACAAGAAAGCAAAGTGCTTCAGCAAACAAACAAAACAGAATTATTTACAGTGAATGGATAACAATATACAAAACATCAAAACATAGCAAGTTATTATTACTATAATATAAAAATTGTAATAACAGATTACAAAACAAAATTAAAAAAATAAGAGAGTGGATCTCTTCAAGTACTATAGCACAACGTGATACTATATAAGATTTATTTAGTGAATGGATAACAATATACAACATAAAAAGAATCAGAACATAGTAAGTTATTATTATTATAAAGATTGTAATAACAGAAAAAATATAAACAGACAGGATGTTTTTTTTGTTTTTTTTAAAGATTTTATTAAATTTTTTTTGACAACAAAGCAGGTTGTCCTGGTGTTGGTGGAGAGGCACGACGTCACTTGCCACTTCCCACAGTCTGGGGGGGGGGGGGGGTGCACAAAAATACTAGTGTCAATTCTTAATTAAAGGCTTTAAACTCAACTGGGACTGGTTACAGCCCATATCTGATGATTTTAAAACATACTGTAACTCTATTAATCTAATTCAGTTGATAAATTTGCCTACTCGCCCTAATCTTAAACATACAGAGAGATCTACACTAATTGATTTGATTTTGACTAATGTTCCTTATACATACTCTGCTACTGGTGTCTTCTGTAATGATTAAAGTGACCACGGTGCTGTTGTTGCTATTAGAAATACTAAGATCCCTAAGACAAAACCATGCTTTTTTTTTTTTGCACCGGATTTGAAGATGAATGTTTTCGCTTTATGTGCGTTTTAAGTTTTTTTTTTATTCAAACGCAAATTGCAAAAACAGCAGGTGGCTTGGGTTTGCCTTGATCGGAGCACCTTTAAAGTAGAAGAATGGCTGGGGGCTGCAGGGAGGTTGGTGGTTGTAGAGAAGCTTGGGTTTGCAGGACAGCTGGAAGTTGGAGGCAAGGTTACTGTTGAGGGGCTTGGGGTTGCAGGCAGGTTGATGGTTGGAGGCAAGGTTACTGTAGAGGGGCTTGGGGTTGCCGGACGGCAGGAGGTTGGAGGCAAGGTTACTGTAGAGGGGCTTAGGGTTGCAGGCAGGTTGATGGTTGAAGAGAGGCTGGGGGTTGTAGAAGGGCTGGTGACTGTAGGAGGGCTGGAGAGGCATTTATCAAGATGTGCAATGAAACCTTTCTTGGTGATAATTATTTTGGGGCAATAACAGCAGTGGTAGTGGCTGCTGCCCACACAGCTTAGACTGCACTTCTATATGGAATAGCCTTAAAAACAAAAACAAAATATCACACAGTGTTTCCCCTAGATTTTTTTTCAGGCCGGGCGGTGAAAGTGCGCCATTTTGCGTAGAGGCGGAAACTATAATTACACCCTCATAATATCAGCGCTGCCATTGAAAATTTTGAGAAGGGTCCATCTGCAGAACCGCAGACCTGGCCTCATTCGTGATCGGCCTCAATCGTGATCGGCCTCATTCGTGATTACAGGAAGTTCGCAAATGCGCATGCGCTTACAAGACGAACGGGAAAAAAACAGAAAAAGCAGCGTGCAGGTAAAGCCACACTGAAATAAAACAGTCGCTTGTAATTAATGGAACCTTCTGAATTTCAAAAGCAATGGTATCTAGCCTACTTAGTGAAAGTTTGAGAGTTATTCAGCTGAAGTTCGCTCGGTTGCCAGTTAGTGATAATATGCTAAAATGTACTCATTTTTATGTGAATGGTGCGTGTTGGCTCGGCTTCAGATTGTCAAAACAGCTATTAGCCATTAGTGTTAGCTACGGTGTTACGTGCTTTATTGTTGTAATAAAAGAAAACAAAAAAGTCGCTAACACTTTGCAATAATGTTACATGAATTGAATTGTCTCTTAATAAAAATGTAAGGTGAAGATTACGGACTCAAGTATCATTCTTTCTTACATATTCCTCACGTACACTCAAAAACCTTGTATAAGGGAGTATTGTGTTTGACAGCAAGCTAGAAGCATGCTTGATTGGCTAAAAAGCCACAATGGGGCATTTAGTTTAAAGCTGCAATTAATGAAAAAGGTAATACAACATTAACTATATGGATTAAGAGTGGAAAACAAGGGTGCATCAGATATGTTTTGTTTAATGATATTAAATCCAGGCTAATGATCTGTATGACAGATTTACAAGAGGTCCATTGATGACATAACTCAAATTCAACATTTGCTTTATCTTAATGGTTCCTTAATTTCCAGCCCTAGATCAGAATCATTGTATGTCTCATCCCATAAAGCCTGCCCACCAATAATGTAATGTAATAATCACATTCTCTCAATTCGATTGAGTCGATTTTGGCCTTTTTTGTTAAAACATCTCCATTCGTCTCAAAATATCGATTCAGTGGAGAAATGCAAATAAGCATAAAATAGTTTTAAAAATTTGATCCAAGGCATTTGAAATAAGCTTATATACTGTACACATACCAATCAAAACAGTGTAATTACCCTGAATGGTGTGCCAGAAAAGCATGCATGGTATCAAGAGTTGATTTAAAACACTATGGGACAGATCCAAACAAACTCCGATAAACTATAACATTTTATGCATAGTTGTATGCTAAGGAAGAAAATTTGCTGATGAGGTCACCAGATAGCAGTCTGACACCGGGTCCTACTTCACAACCTGGACAGGCCGCTGATGGCCTCATGACACAGGTTCTCATTCCACTGGGCATGGCCGCCAGCTTGAGCTGCTGCCCGGGGCCAGGGATGACTGTCACCCCCTGGGGATCACCTGCAGCTGGCCTGTCGTTTGGCCTCGGATGACCACCTTCATGCCCTGGTTCGAGAGAGCTCCAATCAGGGCAACTATCTACAAACAAAATATCCTCCCCGTAGAATAAACCCCTCCGTCTCTGCATGTGCACTGGAGCAAAATTTGGTGGGAGGGGCTTAGGAGAGAGATTGGAGGGAGGAGAGCAAAAGGGAAGTCTTTTAGCCTTCTGTATTTTCAAACTTGCCTACTGCAGCTTTAATCCTATTTCCCCAATATTTGCTTGTAGTGACTAAAGTTATTTAATTTATCCAATTTGTTGCCATTTCACATAAAAAATTTGTATAGATAGGCTATGCTAATGATCCAGTGTAGCTACTCATTCTGGTTTCATTATGGATCAAGCTATTTTCTCTTTTAGATAAATTTTGTTCATTGTATATTAAAAGTCTAATTTGCTCTATTCATTACTTTTTTTTAAAAATGTGGAAGAATGAATCCTATCCAGGATTGTTAAGGCCTGGGCTGGTGACTGAACACAAAAAGGACAATAGATAACAAGGGTAGTGGATCAAAAAGTTTTAGTTTATTTATAGCAGTCCTGTAACAGCAAGGACATGAATGATGAATATATGAATGATGGAAATAAGGTGGCTCTGGAGAGAGGTTGTTCGGCACACACTGAATGTGAGGCTGGAAAAAAGAGACACGAGAAATCGATACTCTACATCAGGAGTATGTTAAAATCTGCAATAATTGTTCATCACTGGTAGAACAATAGCAGTCAGGCGGAAAGTTTGACAATAGAGGGTAGAACAGAGCCCTTGGTTTGACTACCAAAGACTGGCCTATCTGGTAACACTTTACAATAAGGTTACATGAATTGGCATTAACTAATGTAGTTGTTAATATGAATTAATGATGTACAAATATACTACCAAAGTATTTTCAAACATTAACAAATGGTTTGAAATGACAAACCATTAGTTAATGTATTTGTCAACTGTTTATTAACAGTAGGCTACAATCCGTAATGTCTGCGCCGCGTGTTTAGCTGAATAGTACAACACGAGCTACTATTGACAACAACGTCCTCGGTGGCTCATCCGAAGTTGATTCAGAAGCTGACATGTTTTCTAGCTAAGAAAATGATTAGCTAGCTAGACCACGTATATAGCTACACGTCTGACCAAAACAACAGCAGCAGTAGTGAGGCGGAATTCGATTAAGGATTGTAGCATTAACTAATGATAAATTAAGTCCATTATCATGGGCTAAACTTAATTACCATTAGTTAGTTACCGGATGACAAATTACATTACAGTCATTTAGCAGACGCTTTTATCCAAAGCGACATACAATAACTGCATACAGAAACAAATACATAAGCTAAAGGTTTGTACTTTCAATAAGGGTACGAAATAATGAAAAGTTAATCGAATGCTTTGTTAATGGATTTGTACATCATTAATTAATGTTAGCAACAACATAGCTACATTAGTTAATGTCAATTCATGTAGCCTAACATTATTGGAAAGTGTTACCGACTTTTTTTTTCTTTAATTACAACAATAAATCACGTAACACGTAATAGCTAACACTAATAGTTTATCACTAACAAGCAACCGAGCGAACTTCAGCTGAATAACTCTCAAGACTTTCACTGGATATAGCATTGCTTCTGAAATTCAGAAGGTTCCATTAATTACGAGCGATTGTTTTATTTCAGTGTGACTTTACCTCCATGCTGCTCTTTCTGTTTTTTTAATCTTCGTCTTGTAAGCGCATGCGCACTTGCGAACTTCCTGTAATCACGAATGAGGCCGATCACGATTGAGGCCGATCACGAATGAGGCCAGGTCTGCGGGTCTGCAGATGGATGCTGTTGAAAATTTTACCCTAACGGGAAACCGAAGCTGTTTTGGCAAGGGTTTTTCCAGATGCCATTTTGATCATTCCCGCATTCTGCGGTAAGGGAAATATTGCAGCTACATAAAAAAAATGTAAAAAAGATTATATTAAAAAAAAAAAGAATAATATTTAAAAAAAAAAAATTTTCATTAAAATTATTTATTTTCCCTCTTGTCCAAGCCGGGCGAGTTTGGCCGGGCGGGCCGCCCGGCCAAGATAATGGTAGGGGAAACACTGTCACATATACATGAACAGAATACATATACATATCACATATACATGAAGAATGCATGAATATTAGAAGATAAATAAAATAAACAAAACTAAATCAAATAGGCACAAGAAGTGCCAATTCAGCAGTATTGAAGAAAATAAAATAAGCATATTGGCATTGGTTTGCATAGCACATTCACCTAGATATAGGGACATTGTTGCACACAAATAATGTCTATGAGCTGTTAAGTGATTGTGTGATATCATTGTAATAGTTGTAGCAAAAACAATTACACATTCCTATGCTAACGACAAGGTTTCTACACAATCTATAAAAGGGGACCAACTAATTATAAACTTTTTCTGAGACCTGATATTGTTATGTTTAAGCTCTTCTAATGGCAATAATAAAAGCACATCCTTAACCCAGTCTATGAAGGAGGGGGGGCAGGGGTGAGGGGGGATATCTGTTCCTCCCATGAACTACTCAGAGAACGTGTGTCCTAGAGTGTAAAATATCACTTCTATAAATTAAACTGACAATAAGCCATTTCCTCCTCAACACTTCAACAAGTAGCCCATCAAATGCAGTGATTTGTTGACTTTATTATAATATTAGAAATCTAATTAGATATTCAACACTCTTATTTATTTAATACTGTTAATACACAAAATATTAAGGTTACCTCCATGTTTGACTGAAGACTTGTGGGTCTGTAGGTGGGCCACCATATTGGGGTATTCCCCCACCCTTGGACAAAAAGGGCATTTGTAGCCATGATCCGTCTTCAGCAGTTGACATGCAGTGACAAGGGGCTACAGAGCAAAAGTAGCAATAGCATAATAACGTTATCAAATCAATTACATGTTACATTAGCTAGTTATACATATAACATAATCCTACTATAAAATGAGCAAAACTCTGTCCCATGTCAATAAGTTGTTACATCAAACACGAAGTATCAAACGGATTCTCCGCCATTAACTAACGTTAACGTTAGGCTAACGAGTTGTTCGCCATTATCTAGGCTAACAGCTAGTTAACAAGACCAATGTACACGGTCAGTTAGCAAAAATCAATAACATCAAACTGACGGTTTTGTAAAACTTTTGTACACCAAGTCGCTTACCGTTTCACGCTGCACCATTTTTTATTTTTCTGAGTGAAGTAGTGTTGTGTCGTTCGCGAACGATTCGTTCAAAAGACCGAATCTTTTGGGTGAACGAACTGAACTGAATCACTTACTGAAAAGATCCGTTCATTTCTCAGTTCAGTTGAGCTCTCGAACGGATCTGATCAGCAGCGAGCGTGCACCGTGCAGGGAGTGGGAGGGACTGCCGCGAGCGAACGTGATTCGTCCCTTGCGAACTAGTTCTGCTGTGCTAAACGAATCATTCGCATTTGCTTCTTCCTATTCCATTTCGGACGTATTGTTCTAAGTATTGTATAGCCGAAATGAGTACCGTGTTTGCGTGTTGTATACTAGAAAGTTTTTTTTTTTTTTTTTCTCTAATTTGTTTCCTAAATTGTTCGAAATAAAGTTTATAAAAAAAATAAAATTTATAAAAAAAATTCACGGGCGGGCAGGCGCCGAGCGAGGCAGCGAGCGTGCAGAGTGGACTTCTGCGAGCGAACGTGTAGTGATTCGTTCACTGCGAATCCCCCGGGGGACGTTCGCGAACGACACAACACTAGTGGCTGAGACTGTCTCAGATCCTTAAACTGTGACGGAACGGTGCAAGTTGAGTGATCCGTTCACTGAAGGCTACTAGACACAGTGAGTTAACGTGACGTGATCCTGAGTGATAATCAGCGGCTCAAACTGCCAGAATCAGGCCCAACAAGTTAAGATTTAAGTCATTGAAAACCAGCGTTCACCTCCAATATTGATATTCAACGAGGAAACTTTTAAAATATCAAGATTTGTAAACGCATTTGTCAAAGCGACAGCACTTCCGCATGAACTGTTCGGCCGTTTCAGTTCACTTCAATACGCAGTACGCAGTCGGAGCTCCGCCCAAGCACTGAACGATTCGGTGAACGAATCTTTTGAACGAATCTTTTTAATGAACTGATTCTAGTGATTCATGTCACTGAAGTGAACTGTTTTGCCCATCACTAGAGTGAAGTCCTCTGAGTGACGAGTTAGGCCTTCTCATATAAGGGGCGTTCCCAAAGAAGAGGCGTTCCCGAAGAAGAGGCGTTCCCGAAGAAGAGGCGTTCCCGAAGCGCCTGCAGTCTGCAGATGGACCCTTCTCGAGCCAGTTGCTGGAGGTTGACGGCAGGGACGTGATGTGATCAGGGGCGCCGGAATCATTTCATAAGTGCGGGGGCCAAAACATTCATTAAATAAAATAGCCTAAACATATAGGCTAAATCTCCGGTCTACCTACCGGTATTTTTTTCTTGTTATTACATTTTCACTTTGGATGTTAGCTAAGCAATTATAGGCTATAATACAGCTATATAATTGCTTCTTCAACATCAAAAGTCAAAAAGTAAGGGAGAACGGGCACCGGATGTATTACTCTAGACGTCTAGATTCCGGATTTTGCTCACTTGAATAGCCGCATTTTCTCACACAATAAGCACGGATACGGAAATGCGTTCACATGTGTTTTGTTGTCATCTAACTGATATCCATGCAATTTGCGCTCTCCATTAAACTCTGCGCGAGTTATTTAAAAAAAGAATTTACCCACTCAAGTAGCCTAATTCATGAATCGGATGTGTTTTTGCGATCATTAAACCAAAACACATAGGCTAACATATTTATCATTTATCTCCAGGCTCCAAGTTAACATATAGGTTTGACTTGCATTGCCTAGCCTACTCACAGACATTATAAGCAACAAAACAGCAAACCCATCCCCATGCTGCATGGTTGTAACATGTGCTACAATTGTAGCCTGTAGCATAAAATTCATCAACATAAAGATGTCGTGGAATAAGATGCCCTAAAATGTATGATCCTGCGAGCACCTGGGGGCTGGGGTAGCTATTCCAGAACGCAGGATTACTGGGTTAGCTTGATAACTGCAGTAAAACCCGGAACCCTTCCATATCTGGAACATGGATGGACTGAAGTATAAAGAGCTGTTCGAGATCAGTGCAGTTATCCAGCAAACCCAGTAATCCTGCTTTCTGGAATACCCCTGGTTTCAACCTCACACATGATTAGTAACTGACTAACAAATTATTGTTAAAAACGCCTATTTAAAATGCGACGAAACCACAACTCACCCAAATACACACGGCTAACATTTTTGGCAATAAACTAACAAAAGAAGACCCAATTGGTTCCTGCTACAAACATCAATGCAGGATATGCTCTGTTGAACCAACTGCGTTTTGTCCTGGCAAATATTACAGATATTAACGATTTATGCAGTAGCCTATGTTTCGTTGTTACAATTGCATCTTTGTTGTTCCGCACATAGGCTACTTCACAATTAATATCACGCACCACGTTAATTATGTTTCTTTAAATTGTGCACAAACTATTTGTGATCACCTCAAACTTAATGTGACTTATTGCAGCAGGCAATTGTATGCTCTTTGTATAGTGACATTTCAGTCTTTTATCGCATAATTGAACAAGCCTTTCTTTGTTGAATTAGCCTAAACTACGAGTTTACAGGACTGTAACACTGCCGTTGAGAAGCAGCAAAGAATATCATAGCGTAGCTCAGCTGCGTTCAGTCAGCAGTGTAGCCTACATTTTTCTTATATCCCAAAGCCATAATACCCTATCCACGGTGGCCCCCTTGTGGTGCGTCGTCGACATCCCAATTGTAGTAGGTCCAATTAATATTTCTCTGAAATTATAAATTACACATCCTCTCTGGGCAATACAACAATACAACCATTGTTTACAACCTTCATAAATGCATAAAACGCACCGATACGAAAATTGCTTCTAGTGGGCCAAAGGTAACAGGGTTTAACGAAAGAAAAAAAAACAGAAAAGCATTTACTCAATTATGGAGAAACTCCTGCCCTTTTCTGCTAAACTAAAGGGTTTACAGCCATATTTCCAACCCAGTTATACCCATAATACATAAGAATCAATGCGTGATTTTGCTTGACATGATTCGACAATGAAGTTACAGTGGAGTTTTTTTACTCATCGTAAGGCAACTGGTTGGTGAAAATATGAGTCTGATTGATGACAATTGATGAATAGCCTACAAGAAGCACAACCATAGTAAAACTTCCATGGTTACTGAGCTGCATATGACCATAGCATATGAATAAATATCTGTTGGCTCAACAGCTAAAAACTGATATAACTATAACTAACGTTATAACATTAACTTGTGAAGGAATTTTCTGTTTTACAATGTGTGTGTATTAACATAGAGACAATCACATGATTATCATTAAGCATTTAATATAGTAGATCAATTATATTGAGTTAAGTAATTAAACAATGTATTCTCTGTGAACACTGAGTAGGCTTGAAGCAGGCCTGCTGTGGTTCACTCCCTCTGTGTCTCTCCTTCACAATCTGCAGAGACAGGCAGTCTGTGAGATGGATGTTTTCGTTACTTGGTTTGAAGGTTAGAGGTTATTGAAAGACTAGAAAGACTAAACACCAAGAAATGGATAACCTTGTCTCTGTATGTTTAGAAACCGCCCCTTGTGGCAAATCAGTAAAGCAATGATAGATTGTGTATAAATCTCCTCTGTATTCTGTTTTTCAAGTTAGAGAGATTCTGGTAAGACTCTCTCTCATTCTGAGTTTATCTCTAAATAAACTGAAATTATTTTTCTTATTCTATTACATGGTTTTGTTGTGGTTCTGTTTGGACAGACTTGCTCACTGTGGGTTGAAAGGGAAAAATCCACGACAAGATGGCGTAGTCGGCAGGATTGCTAACTTGATTTTCTCCTACGCAGATTTCTCTCAAGTCGGAACGGTTTAGACAGTGCACTGCCGGGAGTTCAAACCCCGAGACCGCAACCCACCTTCTCACAGAGAGGGAACTGTAATCAGTCACCTAGAGGAAGGACGGCGGCGACCGGACCGAGGAGAGTAAGACGTCTGTCTGGGGTGATCAATACGCAATCCATAGAAAGAGAATCACAGGTGAGCTGCCACAGCAAAACGTAACTTGAGGCTGTATTGCGCTCAAATTCTAAAAAGTTTGATTAGTGACCGACGGGTCCGTCACTCTGTGGAGTGATTCAAACTGTGGAGGCTGTATGCTGCTCCCACCCATGGGCTAATATTTCTCTTTTTCTTTCTCTTATAATGAGCTCCGAAACATTTTTGTAATGTGGTATCATGTATTGTCAGTAGAGGCAAATGATATACACGGACCAGTACAGGAGAGGCATTTTTGCAGAGGAGATGATTATGGTAATTTATACCTGTACAAGACACTTAGGCTGCCTTTACACTACCTGGTAAAAGTGACCCAATTCCGATTTTTTGCTCACATGTGGCACAGATCGGATATGTATTATGAACGTGTAAACAGGAAAAAAGCACATGGAATCGGATATTCTCAGATCCGTTTCAGGCCTCAATCATATGTGGAAATAAATCGGATATTAATCGGATATCTGCCAATGCGACTGCCATCTAAATGGACAGATCGGATATTCCCTGTCATTGTGATTCGCACGTCATTGAAAATGCGACGATCTTGTACTTTTTTGCATTTTAATGACGTATAACGTTACTTTCACGTGCACAACTACTCTCCGCTAGAAAAAAACAGCGCAAGTGAAATGGAGGACGAAGGCTCAGGCCAGTGGACACCTGCCGAGGTTACCTGTCTTTTAAGCCTTTGAATTATTATTTCGGTCTCGTTTGCGTCCATTGCGAGAAATGCCGGCTGGTTGTTTACTTTCGTTTTTTCATTTCGGTAACCAAACCCTCTTGTACGCATGCGGGTTGTTTCAAGTGTTAAGCAAGTGTAAACACAGGTATCGGATATGGGTCACTTTCAAAAGTAGATGTAAACAGGCGGTCAAAAAAATCGGATATAGGCTAAAAATCGGAACTGGGCATCAAGACCTGCAGTGTAAATGCGGCCTTAATGAGGTTGACGGATTTGGAAGTGGTTTTTCTGTTGTAGCTATACCTAGAGGTGAGTGGTTAAAAGAGAAGGAAACGGCATTAATAGAAGTTAGGCTAAACGTTCACCCTGAAAGTGAGGGCAATTATCCAGAGGATAGTGCAGAATCTGGAACTGATTCTGACTAAAATAGGCCTAATTAAAAAAATGTAAAAAATTTTTTTTTTTACATTTTTTAAAACCTCCAAATTAAGGAGGCATAGTTTAAAAGGCATAGTTTGGTTGTGGGACAAACGCACGAAAATGGGTTATAAAAATTCAAGGAAACAGGACTCTTTACGGGTCCAATGAAAATAATGCATGACAAATATGGTCCGGCAACCACACACCAGCGTGTTAAATGGCAAAAGTTAGGTTTCCCTGAAAAAGGCTCTTTTAGTCTAAATCAGATTGATAACCTAAAAATGCGGCTGCGGTCATATGAGGTTAAAAATAGTAAACGTAAAAATAAATGGCAACCCGACTGGGATGTAGTAGATTTGTGGGAAAAGGAATCAAAATTAAGGCAGGAAAAACAGACCAAGGGAGAAAATAAAAATACTGTGGAGAAATCCCAACAAAGTAATTCAGTGCTATCTCCTGTTGTGCATTCCGGCGGCTCTTTGTATCCCAATGTAGCACAGCTTGCAAGCATACACAAAATTAATCTGGACTTGGACTGTCCTGCGTGTCCTCCAGCTTATATCCCACAGCAAGCGGCAGGAGTTCACGGACATCCCTCAGCCCGTGCTCTCCAGGCAGTGCATTCCAGTGCTGCTGCACAACCATCTGCGAGTGGGCCGGGGGCCAGAGCGAGACCTGCAGCTTCTGTAGGCCCAGATTCCACGGTACAGGGTGAACTGCACGAGGTAGAGATGCCTACCCCGCCGCACACCAGGGGAGGTACCGCGTACGGCCCGAAGACGTCGGCATCTGTGCCGGGACGGGACTCATCCTGGGGGCCAGACACGTACCCTATGCTAGAATGCCCCAATCCCAGGGCAGGACAAGACGACCAGGGTCCGACGGTCCTGGTATATCGGCCCTGGAAGGTGTCGGAGTTACAGGCTGTCTGCGAAGATTTGCCAGATCCAACCCAGGTGGGTGGTGCCAAGTTCATGGAAGCTTTGAGAAATCTGGTAAGAACTTGTCACCCAACTGCAGGTGAATTACAAACTGTACTGATTAAGAAACTGAAGGTGGGGTAACGTAAGGGGAACTTGGTCTACGAAACATCCATACAATGATGGTGCTACTTCTGAGTATGTGAAACAGATAGATACTTTGGAAACCAGTATGAAAACCGAATTCCCTGTTCGTCTGAACTGGGAAGCAGTCAGACAGGTTAAACAAAAGCCTGGTGAAACTGTTAATGATTTTCTTGAGAGACTTTCAGAGAAGTACGACGCACACAGTGGAATGGACAAACCGGAAAACAGCGAGACTCTTACTCCGTACGAGACTCAGCTAACCCACTGTTTCCTGGATGGATTGGATAAACACCTTGCAACCGCTATTAAGACCTCCTGTGTTGGCTGGCAGACTCGGAGACTTAAGGACGTTCTCCGTTATGCTGTTCACTGCGAAGAACAGGACCGCGACAAGCAACACAAAGACAAAAAGAAAAGCGACAAGATGACCTCTCAGCTGCAGCTGGCCCAGCTCCAGTCCTACCAGGGGAACCGAGACGGTGCCGGTGGACAGCAGCAGCAAAGGAGAGGCCGCGGCAGACGTGGAGGACGGAATCAAGGGAACAGACAGAGACCCAACTCCATGGGACCCACTACCGTGGCGAATTATGATGTTTGCCGAAAATGTGGAAAAAAGGGACATTGGGCTCGCGGTTGTAAATTTTCCGGTAATGCTGATAATTGGGACACAGCACCCCAAGGGAATGTTACTTTCCAACATCCTGGGGGTCAAACTGGATTACCTGGACAATGAAGTTTTGTGGGGGACGAGGAAACGCATGCGGACAAGGGTGAGTTTGCTGGGTTCCTTTACCATACGGCTCCAAATGCGTTACCACTTTGGTCATTAAAAGTTGATGGGCGAGCATTAGACTTCATTGTGGATACGGGAGCTGGTCGGTCTGTAATAGCAGCTAAATCATGGGATTCAAAACCTCCTCATTTTAGTGGTAAAACCATGCTCAGCCAAGATGCTGGTGGAAATACCACGACAGAAAGATTTACAGCTCCATTACTGGTGCAAGATTTCAATACAGGCTCAAATATTACTTTGAAACATGCATCCTTGTTCTCCTCCTGTATGTCCGGTAAACCTGCTTGGCAGAGACTTAATGTGCAAATTGGGTCTGAGTGTGCAGTGTACTGATGACGGTTTAACTATTGACAGAGCTGCTACGGCAGAAACTCTATAAATGTTTTACTATGCTTGGGATCTGGACAGATCCTCAGTCACAGCTAAAGCCATACAAATGGCCAGAACTGAGTGGACAGGCACTGGCGACAGACTGACAGAATTACAACTACATGTAACAGCACATTTTAGTCGAGGTAGAGATTGGGAATTTGAAAAGAATTGGTACGGTGATTGTAAATTAAATTCAACATTGTTTTTGGTTGGTCGCGATTTCTGTGCATTGTCTGTACAATTGAGCTCAGCACAGCAGCAATTCTATTCCATTGCGGGAAGTGCACCCCATGTGTCACTGTGCAAAGCCTCAAATAAAAAATGGGAGGACACAGGGCCATGGGTGAAATTATGTTTGGATACCACGGACTGGGAAAAGACTGGGGAATTTTCAAAATATTCTCCCTCTCTGCGTGTCACTGCGCACCAGTTTCCAAACTCTCTGACAGCTGTCTGCAGCATTCATGAGTTGTTGTGTGACACTCAAGCCTATTTGCATTTGTCAGACCCGAGATTCAGTGCAATTCCCTCTCAATTGTGGGCAACGTCCCAAAATGATGTGGGGCTCATAGCTGGAGTTACTCCACTTCAAGTAACCCCTAAATCTGAATACAGACCATGCAAACGTCAATATCCTCTACGCCCAGAAGCCGAAGACGGCATTGTCCCCATATTTAATGCGTTGTTAGAAGCTGGTGTTGTGGTTCCCTGTCCTGACTCTCCATGCAACACTCCTATCTTGCCTGTAAAAAAGCCTGATGGGTCTTGGCGGTTCGTACAAGATTCACGAGCTGTGAACAGCGCCGTTCAGCAGCGCGTTCCTGTTGTGCCTAATCCCACTACCATTCTTGCACAGGTCCCGGGTAATGCTAAATATTTTTCTGTGATCGATCTAGCGAATGCATTCTTTAGTATTCCTGTAGATGTAAATTCCCAGTACTGGTTTGCCTTTACATTCAGGGCAAAAAGGTATACCTGGTCTCGATTACCCCAGGGGTATGCTGAATCACCAGCAGTTTTTTCAGCAGCGCTGCAGGAAAACGGGAACTGTTCCAAGTTTTCTTCAGGCCAAAGTACTTTGATTCAATACGTTGATGATCTCCTTGTCTGCTCTCCAGACGAGCACAGCTGTATTCAGGATTCACTTGAACTGTTGACATTCCTAGCCACAGAGGGCCATAAAGTTAAACAGGAGAAACTGCAATTTGCGTTACCTACTGTTACCTACTTAGGACACACTATTTCTGCAGAAGGCAAATCTTTGGGAACTGACAGAATCCAAGCGATTCTTGACCTCCCTAAACCGGTTACAAAAAAGCAGGTAATGTCTTTTCTAGGCATGACAGGGTACTGTAGGCAATGGATTTCTGATTACGCTGAAATCTCCCAACCCTTGCAAGATTTGGCACATGGCCATGATCTAGCGGCTAATGATAATGTCACATGGACAGAGCTTGCTGAAATTTCCTTTCAGAAGTTGAAACAACAGTTGGTCTCTTCTCCTACTTTGGGCCTGCCTGACATGAATAAACCTTTTCTTTTGACTGTTGATGAGAAGGGTGGCTACATGTCTGCTGTTCTTTTGCAAAAGCACGGTGATAAACACAGGCCTGTAGCGTACTATTCTCAGAGACTTGATGCTGTTTCTAGGGGCCTTCCTCCTTGTTTGCGCTCCATTTCAGCAGCGGCTTTGGCGGTAACTGCATCTGCATCACTTGTTGCTTATCGTCCTCTCACTGTCCTTGTTCCTCATGCGGTAGCAGAAATTCTGTTAAAGCAAAAGACGGCCCATTTCTCACCAGCCCGAATGCTTCACTATCAACATGTGTTGCTCTCTTTGCCAAATGTTACAGTCAAGCGATGTAATGTTCTGAATCATTACATTTACATTACATTTATTTAGCAGACGCTTTTATCCAAAGCGACGTACAGTAAGTGCGTACAGAGACATCATCATCATTACAGAACAGACAAGGCAAAGCACATCCTTTGCATAATGTAGCAGCTATCCCTAGCAATGAACATTGACTGTAGTTCACAGTAAGCTGTGGGCAAATCAGCAACACCACACTTCCATTCCAAATACTATTATAAACTATATTATTATAAACCATTCCAAATACTATTATAAACTATGCTATTATTAACCATTCCAAATACTATTATAAACTATACTATTATAAACCATTCCAAATACTATTATAAACTATAATAAACAAACAGGAAAACACAGGGAACAGGGAACTGATATTCCTAGGTGAGGATATCAGTCAAGGTGGAGTCTGAAGAGGTGTGTCTTCAGGCCTCGACGGAATGCAGGCAGGGTTGGAGTAGAACGTAGGGGAATGGGAAGTTCATTCCACCACTGAGGTGCTAATGTGGAAAAACTCCGCAGTCGGGACAAGCGAGAGCCTTTGACACGGAGGGGGGGAAGTGCCAGTCGCCCTGCTGTAGAAGAGCGAAGTGGTCGAGCAGGAACATAGTTCTGGATTAAGTCCTGCAGGTAGGCGGGGCCTGTCCTATTTGCTGCAGTGTAGGCCAGGGTCAGAACTTTGAACCTGATCCTGGCTGCAACTGGCAGCCAGTGGAGAGACCTCAGCAGGGGGGTTACATGGGAAAATTTCGGGAGGTTGAACACAAGCCGGGCAGCTGCATTCTGGATGAGTTGAAGAGGCAGAATGGCGCAGGCCGGTAGGCTTGCGAGCAGGGAGTTGCAGTAGTCCAGGCGTGAGGTGACCATGGTCTGGACAAGAAGCTGGGTGGAGTAGGTGGTCAGGTACGGTCGAATCCTCCTGATGTTGTACAGGAGGAACCTGCAGGACCGTGCCGTCGCCCTGATGTGCTCTTTGAAGTCCAGCCGGTCGTCCAGGACCACCCCCAGGTTCCTTGCAGAGCGGGAGGCAGCCACCACGGTCCCATCAACGGTGATGGAGAGGTCATGTAGTGGGGAGGTCTTGTACGGCATGAAGAGGAGCTCCGTCTTGTCAAGGTTGAGCTTCAGGTGATGGGTAGCCATCCACTCAGAGATGTCAGTCAGACAAGCAGATATCCTCTCCTTAACCTGTGGGGTAGAGGGAGGGATCCCGCTACTCTTTTACCTACACCTGAGGATGGGGAGCCACATAATTGTGTTCATGTGTTAGATCAAATTCTCTCCCCCCGTCCTGACCTCGCCACCACTCCTCTCTCAAATGCAGACTTTGATATGTTTGTTGACGGTTCTGCCAGTCGATGTCCCCTCACAGATGACAGTCAGGTTGGCTATGCAGTAGTGACACATCACCAGGGTCTGGAGTCAGCCCGCCTTCCTGGACACCTCTCAGCACAGGCAGCTGAACTGTTCGCTTTTACACGCGCTTGCCATTTGGCTGAAGGTAAAACTGTAAATATTTTCACTGACAGTATATGCTTTTGGAGTTGTGCACGACTTTGGAACTCTTTGGCAGCATAGAGGCTTCCTTACCTCTACAGGGAAAACTATACAGAATGGACACTTAGTGAGCTGCCTCCTACAGGCAATTCTTTTGCCTGCTGCCATTGCTATATGTAAGTGCCCCGCTCACACAAACCAGACTGATGCTATCTCTCAAGGTAATGAACATGCTGACTTGCAATTGCCCCCCCTCACACAACTCTCAGTCTGCTCACACAGGCTGCTGTTCCCACAGACACTCCATTGGCCTCTGTACAGGACTGCCAAGCTGGGGCCACACCCCAGGAAAAGGCCAAATGGAAGCGGGACGGCACATACACAGATGGGGTCTGGCTAGGCCCTACTGGTAAACCCTGTTTACCTCGTTTTTTATTTCCCTATTATGCTAAATTGACTCATGGACTGGATCATGTGTCAAAAGGAGGGATGATATCTTTGATGTCCAGACACTGGGACACAAGCGGATTTTCTACTTATGCAAAAAACTTTTGTGAAAAGTGTGTTATCTGTGTTGTAAATAATGCTGGGAGGGGCCAGAAGGTTCCAAATGCGGCCCACCCGGCTCCACAGGAGCCTTTCGAGTACCTGATGATGGACTTCATTGAACTTAACCCATGCAGGGGTATGAAATATTGTTTGGTGTTTGTTGACATGTTTTCAAAGTGGGTTGAAGTTTTTCCTACAGGGAAAGATGATGCTGCAGCAGTGGCGAAAGCCCTACTAACAGAGCTTATTCCTAGGTGGGGGATCCCGAGGAAGCTGTCTTCAGACAGAGGCACACACTTTTTAAACAAGGTGGTGGACAAAGTGACCGAGCAATTGGGGATCAGGTTGAAGTTCCATTGTGCTTACCACCCTCAGAGTGGACGGGCGGTAGAGAGGGCAAATGGAACCATTAAGAACCGGTTAACTAAAGTGATGGCAGAGACAGGTCTGGATTGGGTCCAGGCCCTGCCAATTGTCCTTACAGGTATGCGGGGGAGGGTCCACGCTGCTACAGGGTTGTCGCCCTATGAAGATATCACAGGGCGGCCCATGAGGACTGGATGTCACCCCCCAGGGCTGATGCTGGACAAGGAGCTAGCTGACACTCGCATGGTGAGTTACTGTGTTCAGCTAACCAATGTTCTGAGATCTGTGCATCAACAGGTGAAAGCAGCTCTCCCAGACCCAGCCAGCGGGCCTCTACATGACCTGCAGCCAGGAGACTGGGTGGTGATAAAAGACTTCAGAAGGAAGAAGTGGCACCAGGCCAGGTGGAGGGGTCCTTTCCAGGTACTACTCACCACGAGTGGAAGGCCGTGCTTCTTGGGTCCACGCCAGCCACTGCAAAAGAGCTCCACCAGCGCCAAAGGAGGGATAAGGGTGAGAGACCCACCTCGACCGACGCGCAGGGATGACTAAGTTCTCACGGAGTTTAAAAACTCAGAGAACCACCACTTCAAGGAGCACGTGACGGTAATATCTGCTCCCAACATGCCAGACGACAACAGGAACACCGAGGGGTACAACCCTTTGAGAAGATTAGGCTGCAGCCTGGAGGTAGGCCTATTGCTACTAGGCCTCATTACACTCATCACTGTTCTGCCCATTATCCTGATTCATGAGACATTCTACACCATTAACACCAGTGAACTAAACGGTACTGTTGTAATGACTAATAGGACTAAAAGGTATGTCACCACCGGGAATGAAGCTTGGCTGACACCAGGAACTGTGAAGCATCATTATGCTACTAAATATTGGTGGCGTTATGCTGAGTGGACTGCAAAGCAGCACTTTAACCAGTCTTGTTATGTTTGCTCTCACATGCCTCATTCCACAGCAGGCCCTCTTCTTCAGGTGCAGAATCTGAAGAACACCTCTCAACGTGTTTGGTGGGACTGAGTTCTCACCCAGGTATGGGAACATGGTGGGAAAAAGCTGATTTCTCTGTGCCATTAAATCTGTCACTTTTGAGTACTCCAGTAGTAAATACAGATTGTTCTTTCCTGAAAGATTACCTAGCATGGCCACAGGTGTCATGGAGAATGCCCGGTCCAGTCGTACTTAAACATAGTATGAAGTTTGGAAGGTGTATTATAGGTAATGGCTCTAAAGCACTAGGTCAATTAGACAATGTTCAGTGTAAAACTGTTTTCTGTGACTGTCCGCCCATGCATCCTGATAAGTGTTTTGACTGTCTGAGTGATTCCTATAGTCCCTGCAGAGACTACCCTGACATGGCTGATGAGATATGTAGGAAGAACTGGTCACACGCAATCTCATTACCTTGGAATAGGGAACAAACTGCAAACTGTTCCGGGATAATACCATCCTCTCGCCTTGGGAGTCGACTGTTATCAGATTGGTACTGGCTTTGTGGAAATTCAGTCTACACTGCTCTCCCCCCTGACTGGGGTGGAGTGTGTGCCATTGTTGCTTTGTATGACTCTACATATGTGATTCCTGACCTTTCCACATATAGTCACACCACACGTCGCATGCACAGGGTAAAGAGAGGGTTTTGGGATAGTAATCCTGTTCCTACTGAACATCGGCTTTGGACTGCAGGTTCGAAGTTTATACAGGCTTTGCTTCCTGGGTTAGGTGTGTTAGAGGCTTTTAAAGAGATAGAAGTTACTCGATACACTTTTCTCCAGTACATAAACTCCTCCATTTTGACCATAGGTGCTGTAAAAACTGAGTTGACTTCACTGCGATTAATGGTTGTGCAGAATCGCATGGTATTAGATCAGCTTACTGCAGAGCAGGGGGGGGGTTGTGTGATGATTGGGGAGGCGTGTTGCACATACATACCACATTATGATGAGGATGGCCAGATCATACAGCAGGGACTTAGAAATATGACCAAACTCCGTGACTCATTAGTGGAGAGAGAGGTTGATGCAAATAAAGATTGGTTCTTTAACCTCCTGACAGGTTGGAGGAAAACACTGCTGAGAATCTTTTTGCCTGTTGTTATCTTTGCCACCCTGCTCGTATTTCTTTGCTGTTGTGGAATGCCACTGATTCGCGCCTGTATTGCACGCCTCACTCAAGCTGCTATAGGTCAGTACTTACAGCAAAATGTTCCTGATTCTGAACAAGGTAATGTATTCCTTCTCCGACAACTTCCTGAGTTTACTGACGGCCCTATATAAAGTATAGGCCTGAATTATGTACCCACCCTGTCACATGGTTGGTGGGAAGACAGACAGTGTTGTAATGTGAAGAGAGTTAAAAGGTTGACATTCCAGGAGTTGTGAAAAGTCTCCATTACATGATGGGTTTTTATTTTTTATCTTTCTTTTCTTTCGGACTTTCTCTTGATAGTAGTAATTTTATATGTTAAATAATCAGTAGTACATTATAGTGAAAATTATTTTTATATTCAATTATATTCTATCCTGTTACTATATTCACTATGATTTCATTTTTTATATTTTTATTTTTCCTATGTTGATTCTTGTAATTAATCAAAGATGGATGATGTGCGATATTTGCTGATATCCGGAAGCGACGCTTGATTGCCCTAAGGGGGGTCGGAGGGATTATTTTTTCCGGAACTGATTGGGTTTTCTGGCTCTGTGCTAGTTTTGTCCCATATAAGTCCTGAATCTGCCGGTTTTTCAATTCCCCCTGGATTATTGGAGTATTGTACATATCCACACGAGATTATTGTATTTGGTCTGTATAATCATGTAATCATTTATGTTATTAAAATGAATCACTAATTGATTGAGTACATTAGGTAGATTGTAACAGAAAATTGTTTGTTATCATGAAATGATAAAAGGAGGGAAATGTGAAGGAATTTTCTGTTTTACAATGTGTGTGTCACGAACCTAACACGGGCTGAACCCAAATGCAACGACCAAGAGACAGGGGGACAGAAAAGGTGATTTATTTAAAGAGCTTGGGGTAGTCCCAAGATGTACACAGATTAACACAACAGTAAAGAGAGGTGAGGAAGTTCTCCGGCGCTTGGAACTGCTCCAAGCCGGAGCTGGACTTGGATAGTCCCCGGAAGTTCCAAGCCGGAACTGGACTGGATACGGGAGACAGGAGTTCCACACCAGAACTGGACTGGTTCTGGACCGGACGGTCCAACAGGAACTGGATCACGGGAACGTGGCGTTGTTCCAAATCGGAACTGGGCTTGATACGGGAGACGAGTTCCAAACCGGAACTGGACTGGTTCTGGACCGGACGATCCAACAGGAACTGGAACACGGGAACATGGAATTGTTCCAAGCTGGAACTGGACTTGATACTGGAGACTGGAGCGGTTCGAACTGGAACTCGGGAACATGGAATTGTTCCAAGCCGGAACTGGACTTGATACTGGAGACTGGAGCGGTTCGAACTGGAACAAGGTAATGTTCCAGACCGGAACTGGACTGGAAGCAGAGGAAGGGATATGGCTGGATACGACAAGGCAGAGCAGTGTAGCGGAGCTCAGGTTGGCCCGGTTGGGGGAGCTGGGCCACAGTGGAGGCTGGAACCGTAACCGTAGCAATGGCGGTAGCCACGGCCGGACAGGAACCACTGTAGGGTGGAGAGGCAGAACACCCAACTGCGGGCGCAACGTTAGATGGAAGCAGGGGTACCGCAACACACACAGGGAGTAGTAAACAGCTACAGACAGCTACAGGTACAGGAGAAGCTGGTAATTAAAACAGACAGGGTTCAGGCAGAGACAACCGCAAACAGACAGGGCTGGTTAGATACCAACAGCAGGTTCCAGAGCAGTAGAGCACACAGATTAACCACCTGAAGTCTTTTAGGGCACAGGACAGGGAAACAAAGGACCAGGATACAAACGGTGAACGTTAGCGAACTGGCGCTGAATAGCAGCCAGCCGGAGGGTTAAGTAGGGAAGTGAAATTGAAAACAATAAGGAAAGCGTGAGGAATGTAACCGAGGGTGATTGACTAATTGACAGGTGCGGAATGCATGCAGCAACGGGGAAAGGAGATAGGGTGAAACCGGAGTGGGGGACAAGAGTGAAACAAACAGAGGGAACACGCCCAGTCTGTAGCAATGGGGAAAACCCGGACGAAGGGAATCCAACATGACACATGGAAAACGGACAGGATGGGAACGGAACGTTACAGTGTGTGTATTAACATAGAGACAATCACATGATTATCATTAAGCATTTAATATAGTAGATCAATTATATTGAGTTAAGTAATTAAACAATGTATTCTCTGTGAACACTGAGTAGGCTTGAAGCAGGCCTGCTGTGGTTCACTCCCTCTGTGTCTCTCCTTCACAATCTGCAGAGACAGGCAGTCTGTGAGATGGATGTTTTCGTTACTTGGTTTGAAGTTTAGAGGTTATTGAAAGACTAGAAAGACTAAACACCAAGAAATGGATAACCTTGTCTCTGTATGTTTAGAAACCGCCCCTTGTGGCAAATCAGTAAAGCAATGATAGATTGTGTATAAATCTCCTCTGTATTCTGTTTTCCAAGTTAGAGAGATTCTGGTAAGACTCTCTCTCATTCTGAGTTTATCTCTAAATAAACTGAAATTATTTTTCTTATTCTATTACATGGTTTTGTTGTGGTTCTGTTTGGACAGACTTGCTCACTGTGGGTTGAAAGGGAACAATCCACGACAAACTCCGCTAGCTACGTCAGAGGGTAATATGAGAGGACACGTTTTCTTGTTTTATTTCCTTAGCTAGACAGTTACACCACGTTATTCTGCTACTAGCTAAATGTCTCTGCTTAGCTTGGCAGATACTTAGCTGACAGGTAACGTTGTCATAAAATTTCTTCTTACCGTGAAAAACGACGACATCTGACAGATGTTTAGGTAAATCTATCACCACGGCGGCACTTTCGTCACAAGTCAGCAATTATACCGGGAAATGCCCTCTTTGAAAACAAAAAACGAATGAATATAAAAAGGTTAGTCTGTTACTGCATACCCGTTTTTGCTAAAGCTGCATCATAGCTATGATAACGCGGAGCTGTCAAAACTATAACAGCACGGAAACCCTTAAAAAAAACTAAATAAAAACCGTAGCTAGGCTACACGTAGCCTATGGCTATGACAAATTACGGACTAAACAAGCCACAATTTAGTTAATAAAACTCAAGTAAGCTAATTTAGATATCCAGTGAGCACAAGTGACATACAGAACTAGTGTACTTTTTTTTAGCAGCATTTTTTTGTAAGTATAAACCGAACTATTTTTTTTTTAGTTTAATTAGTTTGATTTATTTATTTAAGTATGAGCCGAAGTATGCCTTCCTGGCGTGTCTCCCCGTGGCGCAGTCTGTAGCGTGTCCTAACTAGGATTCCCGTGCTCTTTGCGACATTGTCGGTTCGAATCCGACCTTTCCTCTTGTCTCTACACTGTGCTGTCCAATAAAGCTCAAAGGCTATTACACCTATTTTAACTCTATAAGCTTCACCCCTAGTGGTTTGAGACGTATCCGTCTCAATTACAGTATCATGTTCATCTGAAATTATAAACTACAGCTTTAAGAAAACCCCGAAAATTTTGACGCAGTATTTTTTTAAAGGGTAGCTTCTTGCGAAAACCGCAGCTTCTCCAGTTACACTGCCGTGCAATAAATTAGGAGGGTGCTATTAGTAGCCCACAGCACTCACGCACCCTCCTCTGGCTACAGCCACAGACTGTAAAATGCATCAAATGCACCGTTTATACACGCTAAGAAAATCATGTTGACGTATAGAAACAATAATATTTTTTTAAAACGTTGTACAAATGAGTATTCGCCGTTTTCCCTTGCTTACTGCACTATATACAGTACCTGATCCACTTTCGGTTTAGAAGACACCTCATTTTTTGCTCCAAAATCTCTCGTATAAATATGTTTAAGAAACCAAGTACTTACCAGTATATTCAGCTACAGCTGTTTTCTCATGAACCCTGAAGAGTTTATCTTTTTATATTTCGCCAAAGTCCCATACAGTCGACATTTCCGCAGTGACCTCCCCTCGCACTGAGCGCTGAAATTCGTTGCTGTACTTGTGTGAATACGCACGCGCTTTCGTACGTTCTTTTTTAAACGTATTTAAATACATTAGGCGACGTATGTTATGGTTATTATATACACTACTCACAAAAAGTTAGGGATATTTGGCTTTCGGGTGAAATTTATGGAAAATGTAAGTTCACGCTACAGTGATATTATACGTATCATGAAAGTAGGGCATTTAAGTAGAAGCATGCAATGGTGATTTCCTCATCTCAAACAATTTATTGAAACAAAAGCCAACAACAGTGGTGGGTATACCACAACAAAAATGTCAATGTCTCAATAACTTGTCATGTACCCTTGAGCATCAATTACAGCTTGACAACGACGTCTCATGCTGTTCACAAGTCGACTTATTGTCTGCTGAGGCATGGCATCCCACTCTTCTTGAAGGGCGGCCCTCAGGTCATTGAGGTTCTGGGGTACAGAGTTACGAGCCTCTACACGGTGAGTCAGCTGATCCCATAGGATCAGGGAAAAATTTATTCACTCACCACAACGTAGGCTACACATACAGCGTAGCTATATATAGGATGTCTATGAACATAGACACAGGCTATATAACATACATTATATATATATATATATACACTACTCACAAAAAGTTAGGGATATTCGGCTTTCGGGTGAAATTTCAGGATGAACCTAAAATGCACTATAACCTTTACAGGTGAAATTAATTTGACCTTCTCTAAACTTTTGAATGCACATGTCCAACTATTCAATGTTTCAGTACTTTTTGCACAACTTGCTGTTCTCTAACAAGGAGCTGAACGGCAAAATTCACAACAGGTGTTTGATCCATGAATCGACCAATACATTTCCTGGTTCAATTAGAATTGGTATTTAAACAGTCCTCTTCATCATGCTGTTCACATTTTGACATCATGAGACCAAGACGACACCTAACAATTGATCAACAGTACCTCGCCATTGCGAGGCTTCAAACAGGATGTTCTCAGAGGGAAGTGGCCACTGAGCTTAGAGTGTCACAGAGTGTCATCAGCAGGTTGCAACAGAGATACAGAGAGACTGGAAGAGTCACAGAAAGGCATAGAAGTGGACGTCCTTTGGCCACATCCCACACTGATGACCGCTTCATTGTGAACAGTGCCCTGCGGAACCGGATGATGAATGCCACTCAACTCCAGGCACATTTAAGGGAGGTGAGAGGCACCCAAGTGTCACGTCAGACCATTCGAAACCGTTTACATCAGCGTGGTCTGCGTGCTAGACGACCTGCAAGGGTACCTGACCACACCACCAGGCACAGGCGTCATCGTCTTGCATGGGCCAGGGAGCATTTACGCTGGACGAGGGACCAGTGGGCCTCAGTGCTGTTCTCTGATGAAAGTCGATTCACGTTGAGCAGAAATGATGGCCGCCAACGATGTTGGAGACGTCAAGGAGAGCGCTATGCATCAGCCACTGTTGTCACCAGACGACCATTTGGTGGTGGCGGTGTTACAGTGTGGGCAGGTGTGTCTAGTCAATACAGAACTGCCCTACACTTTGTGAATGGTACAGTGACAAGCCCATACTACCTGAATAACATCATTAATCCAGTCATTGTGCCCCTGCATGAACAACACAGGCCTAATTTCATCTTCATGGACGACAATGCTCCAGCTCATCGAGGTCGCATCATTAGGGAAAGGCTGCTGGAGACTGGGGTACCTCAAATGGAGTGGCCTGCACTTTCTCCAGACCTGAATCCCATAGAAAACCTATGGGATCAGCTGACTCACCGTGTAGAGGCTCGTAACTCTGTACCCCAGAACCTCAATGACCTGAGGGCCGCCCTTCAAGAAGAGTGGGATGCCATGCCTCAGCAGACAATAAGTCGACTTGTGAACAGCATGAGACGTCGTTGTCAAGCTGTAATTGATGCTCAAGGGCACATGACAAGTTATTGAGACATTGACATTTTTGTTGTGGTATACCCACCACTGTTGTTGGCTTTTGTTTCAATAAATTGTTTGAGATGTGGAAATCACCATTGCATGCTTCTACTTAAATGCCCTACTTTCATGATACGTATAATATCACTGTAGCGTGAACTTACATTTTTACATAAATTTCACCCGAAAGCCAAATATCCCTAACTTTTTGTGAGTAGTGTATATTGTTATCTTAATGCATAGCGGACACTTGTGCCAGTTTATGCGGTCTTAAAGTGCAGTAGTCTATAATGTTGATATTGGATGGTTATCGTAATAACGTTATGTCCATTGCAGTTTCGAGGGGGTTACGTTAAGATTAGCCAAATGTGTTCTAAAGTATAACTAACCTTATGCTATACTTGGCTTATTTTCTTTTAAATGTGCACCGAGCTAGTGTATTATCAACAGGCTTTTGTGATAGCTTGTCCTTTCTAAGCCTCTGGCTGCTACTGTGAGCTAACTTAGCTAACGGTAGCTAACAAAGTTACCTTTCATTTAGCTTTTTTATTCGGTAGCATAACTTTGCAGTCATCGCTATACATCTATATGGTCGCTAACTAGAGTTACAACGCCAGCCATTACTCTGTGAAAAGGGAGAAAATTACCACCTTCACGTGACAGGTCACGTTGGCCAATCAGAGAAAAAACTTTGGGCCGTGGAAACGGTGCCGTTTTGAGAAGGCTTCTGCCTTTGTAGTTAGTAAACTCCTCAAAAAAAGTTTGGAAACGTTATTTCGGTCGATTATTCCTCCCCTTTAATAATAGCAATTGGTATTGTATTTTATATTGCTGGAAAACCTGATTAGTCACCTTTACAACGAGGTACAACTTGTAAGGATCATGCATTCGTGGAATGAGCAACACAGCTAACCGTGTGGGTAGCGGCCCAAAAAAATGTGCCAAGATCCCCTGCAATATTCTTCTGTTGGTATTCACTCTCGTTTCGAGTTGCTTGGTGGATTGGATTATTGCACTCTCCCACAGTAATAAGGAAAAAACAACACATATTGGCCATTTTTACATTTTATTCATTTTACACTGTCAGGGACCTCAGTAGCGTGTGGAAGATCCATACGCAGTCACAACAGCTTGGCACTGTACCATTCCTCAACCAGGATTTGCCGCAAGTCAGCCAACATGGTTGCGTTGGTCACTCTGGCACGTACAGCACGCCCAAGCTGATCCCACAGGTGTTCAATTGGGTTGAGGTCTGGACTCACGGCAGGCCATTCCATCCTCTCCACTCCCAAATTCTGGAGGTACTCTGTGATGATCCTGGCTCTGTGGGGGCGAGCGTTGTCATCCTGGAGGATGGAGTTAGGTCCCAGATTCTGGAGATATGGGATCGCCACTGGCTCCAGAATCTCATTCCGATATCTCACTGCATTTAGATTGCCTTCAATGATGACAAGTTCTGTTTTGCCTGTGAGAGAGATACCGCCCCGCACCATGACACTGCCCCCATTGAAAGGTGTCACGCGATCTGTGCAGCAATCTACATAGCGTTCTCCACGCCGTCTCCATACTTTGATCCTGCCATCCAGCTTCCGCAGACAGAACCTTGATTCATCACTGAACATGACGTTGCCCCACATTCTTAGGTTCCACTGTCGGTGCTGTCGACACCAGCGCAAACGGGCCTGACGGTGAAGGGCAGTCATTGCAGGCTTCCTGGCAGCCTTATAAGCAAGAAGAACGGCCATGTGCAGTCTGTTCCTCACCGTCTGATCAGAGATCTGTCTGTGGTACCGTTGTGTAAATCTTGCCTGTAAATCTCTGGAAGAAAGCCTACGGTTCCTCAGTGAAGCAAGGGTGAGGAACCGGTCTTCTTGGGGTGTTGTCTTCCTGGGACGGCCACTTCGTGGTCTGTCTTTGACTTCACCAGTCTCACGGAACTTGGTCCTAAGGTTGGAAATGGTACCAGGGCCAAATAATGCTGCCACTCTGCGTACCGGAACACCAGCTTCCACTTGCCCTATTGCACGGGCCTTATCCCGAAGGGACAAACGTGGCATGTTTATGCTTGGAGCACACACAAACTCAACAAAGTTGCAGGACCCATGCACACAAGTGCTGTCAATTAGGTGCCAATCAGGTGCCAGTCACACACCTGTGACTGGCATACACCTGCCAGCACTTGAAGCTCAAAACGAGAGTGAATACCAACAGAAGAATATTGCAGGGGATTTTGGCACATTTTTTTGGGCCGCTACCCACACGTTTAGCTGTGTTGCTCATTCCACGAATGCATGATCCTTACAAGTTGTACCTCGTTGTAAAGGTGACTAATCAGGCTTTCCAACGATATAAAATACAATACCAATTGGTATCATTAAAGGGGAGGAATAATCGACCGAAATAACGTTTCCAAACTTTTTTTGAGGAGTTTATATAGTTCTGTGGATCGAACCATAGGGCGTGTTCGAGTTTCGGTGAGCAGTCGGCTTGCCTGCCTCAGGCGGAAATGACAAATGCCCGAGCAGATCGAACTGGGACAGTTTCAGACGTTTCTGAAACCGGCAGGGAGAAAAACAATATGGAGGAGTTCACCGTGTTGTTTGTGGTTGCGGAGGACTTTTAAAAAAATTTACGAAGATTTACAAGAAATGGAGGAGAACGAATGAAGGTTGTTTTAATACTGACTTAGGCCTACATTATTTAATGACTTGTATTGTTAGGGTAATCAATATTTATCTTTTGCTACACGACTTTGGCTAAGCACCCTGAATTGTTCCACAGTGAAACTCCAATTAAAGTTCTTGAATAAATATGTATAATTGCCATTGGAATTAAAGCGCTGGGTGCCGTTTCATTATCGAATAACTAAATGATTTAGCTAAGCTGTCATCTGTTATGGTAACATACCTGTAAACATTAGGCTGCTTATGTTCTATTGCTCATATTCAGTTGTTTCTTGTCTGTCAATTTATGAAATGGCCTAAACTACACCTGTCATCTGTGTTTAGACTAGGAAACATGGTAGACATGTCATTTTAGTTAATCTAAACCCAGAAGACATCGTAGCCATACATTGTAATGTGAGAATCTATGTAGCTATGTTAAGTATCATAACTTACATGCATGTTTTCATTGACTTTTGAGTGGTGGTTCTAAAGAATATTTTATTGCAGAATACCTGTACCAATATAAATGAGAAATGTATCTTTCATGGGACTTCTTTAGAGTTGTACAGTGAATGCATTGAAGAAATTCCTTGTGTAGGAAAAGTGTATTAATCCTAATCATTAATTATGTTGCTATGAAATAATACTTGGTTGCATATCCTTTGCGTGCAAGGACTGCCTGAAGTCTGTGAGCTGTAGAAATCATCAGATGCTGGGTATATTCACTGGTGATGCTATGCCAGGCCTGTACTGTAGCCTTCTTCAGTTACAATATGGATGAAAATGCCCTCAAATTTAAGCTTGCAGTCTGTATTTTAGCCTCACAATCATTGTTTCATTTCACATCCAAAGTGCTGGAGTACAGAGCCAAAACACAGAAAAAATTGTCACTGTTCACTGTATATATCCTTTACTTGACCAGTCTGCTGAGATTTATTTTCACACTAAAATATTACATAGCATACATGATTCAGCTACTCATATGTGTTCATGATTTATTCAAATTACATGACAGCAGGTGGTCCCTTTGGACCCTGACAATGAACTTATTGAATTGAATGCCATCCAATGTCTTTAACAAGATAAATTGAGTTTGTATGAATGAATAACTAATATAGTATATATAGGGACATTTGGATACTGGGAGTCGTTATGTGTTTTGAGGGAACAATGTCAAGAAAGATGACATTTACCTTGCCAGTTATGTTAATGTATGGATAAATAGAATTGTATTTGCATAAGATGTTTTCCAATATCAACGTCATCTTCCTTTTACCTGTCACCAATCATTGTTCATATATTTCTGATTTGATAATAAACATACAAAATTACAGAAAGAACCCGGTGTCATTGTGGCTTGAATGGTGGTGGAGGGGAATAGTCCTACAGTTTATTTACAATATTATGAATGTCACCATATTGTGTGAAATAAATATTCTGAAAATGTTCTCTTTGCTTAATTGCTGGTATAATCTATATATTTTGTTCTGGAGACCAGACCACCCATATCTAATCAACCCATAGCCATAATAACAGTGATCTTTAATCTCAAGCATTAATCTTACAACTATTTTCAAGATGGATGTACAGCATTGTACCCAGGTTGTGTTGCTTAATATTGTTTCATTGTTAATACCCTTCATGTTATTATGGCATTGGGTTGTTTGTATGTGGTTCTCTCTGCTGGCATGTGTCTGGCTATACACTGTCCCATCTGGATATAGGGAAAACTCCACTTCTCAACACAATGGACAGCAGGTCATACCTTCAGATCTTGTCTTACTGATAACAAGAATGGTGAAGAGAAATATTGATTAGGTAACAGTTTTTTTTCCCATCAAAAGACATCCAAATACTTTGAAATAAATGAATGAGTTATCATTTGGTGGTCCTACCTTAATGTTCCATATGCTCACACCAAATGTTCTGGAGAGGACACTTTTTTTGGGACAACAGACCAATTAGGATTTTACACTTAAGCTGTTGCAAAAACAAATCACTTCTGATAACAGTTGAATCTTTACTTTTCTATAGAATATGGTATAATTACAAATATACTTGAATAATGTATTGGAAAATACATTAAGTTACCTATATTTGGGCAGGCCTTTTTTTGTTAGTATTTCTTCATACACTTTTTGATTCAGTCAACAGATTTTATATAGGCCTACTGTTAGAGGTAAATTTTTTCATAATTTATCTCAAGGCAGATGGATTACAGAAGCAGTCAAGAATGAGAATTGGCAACTTAATTTGTTTGTGTAGCAATACCAGTATTGTAGCATTCATATAGGCTTAACGTTACTTCTAGAAAGTACATGTATGGTACAATATATAATAACCAGAGTAGGGACCTTATGTTACTCAATCCCACACTCTCAAAACACATATTTATTTATGTATTTATTTATTATTTGCACAAATAAAGAACAAATGCAAGTACACAAAGTAATTTACAGAAATATGCTAGAGAGGTTGGAAACCCTACAGGGCTTATGCTAGAAGCTCACTTTATGAAACAAAATCACATTAATTGAAGAACAATAAAGGATTGCATTTTTAAAAAAATATTTTAAAATATAGCAATAATAAGAAAAAACGGAATAAATATTAATTGTGAAATTAGAAAAGAGAACAGATAAGGGAAAGAGGAAAATACTGCTATTACACTGTAGGATTTAATCAATAACCCTTATACCTGTGTTTGAACACATAGGAAGGGGTACGCCGAGATAGGTGGCGATATTGTGAAATGATCCGCGTGTGTCATGACGAAACACCTATCTCTCCTCGCTCTCTAACTAATGCTGTTGTTGGCTTGTTTGAAGGCGCGACGATGTTGATGAAGGCGCCCGAGAGCTGCTGCACCGCTACTAACTGCCTTTTCACATCGGGCGCGCAAGAGCGCCATCTTGCCGCTATGGTCAGCGCAAGCAGAGAGCGAAGCGGCAAAAACAATACATATCCGTATCCGGGACGGGTATTTTAAAAGCGACTTTATACCAGTTATTTTACAAGAATCTTTGTCATGTAGGATTTTTTCTACGTTTTCCACCGGTGGCGGACTTGTTCGACCATGCGAACACAGCCTCCCTCTTTCATTTTTTCAACTACCTTCTTGAAAAGGTCAGCGTTGCGATATTTGCGCATATGAAAAAACCTGTTGATATCCCAAGCTTTTCTAAATGTTTAAAAGTAGGTGTGTTTGTCCTTCCGACCAGAAATGTAGGCTTTTCTTTTGGGCAGGCATCTCTACCCCAGCCTTGCAAACTGTTGGCTAGTTGGTTTACAACGCACAAGGTGACCGTAAACAGGCAAGAGGCCATGTGTCGTAAACTGCGGTAAAAACACAAATTGAGGCGCATATTCCGAATGCGCTGTATACATGTCCGAAGAATGGTCCTAAAACCCGAATAATATCGGCATATCCCACATGTCTTAATCGGAAAATGCTACATTCGGATTAAGGCCTAATTCGGAATATCCAAACGGATTATGCTGTTTACATGACCCGTATCAAATTCGGAATATTGTCATGTTCGGAATAATAGTGGAATATTAGTGTGCATGTAAACGTACTCAATGTAGTAGTGCTTATTTGTTACAAACCTGGTAGCCCCAACTGAAAACTTATGTTTCGCATTGCAAAGTTTTTTTAATTTACATCACGGTAGTCCCGCAAGTTCGACTGATATAACTAGGGGAATTCGGTCATGCACATAATCAATCTCTCATCCATTTTGCGTTCGCGAAGTATTGGTCCGTTCAGTACTGCCCACTCTCTAGCTATTGGCTGCGCTTTGAAAGGTCAGCGACTGGAGGGGTCAAAGTTGAATTTGGTTGACCAGAGCGCAAAGCGGAAAACGACTCTCCATTGATGTCAACGGCACTTGCCGCCTATGCGCGGCCAACCTCCTGTTGTCATTTCCGCCTTAGTTCACGCAGCACCGATTTTTCGGCCATCTCGGACGGTTTCCGATGCAGCCCGACGCAGATATGACGTAAATCGGCTCTAGCCGAACACGTCCATAGACTGTATAAAAATAGGATCGAACCATGGATCGAACTCGCCGCCCTAGTTCATCCCACGCATGCTCAATGGGTGACAAGTCGGGTGAATATGCAGGCCAATCCGAGTTCGATCACATCACGTCCCTGCCGTCAACCTCCAGCAACTGGATCAGCGATTAGTCGCAGAATGGCTAGCAATCCCTCAACGTTATTTCCAACGCCTGATCAACAGCATGCGCCAACGTTGTCAATGATGTCTGAATGGTAACGGTGGCTAAACCAGTTACTGAAGCTTCTGCGACTTGTGTGAACATCATTTTGGGGGGTGCGTGGCTTTTTTCATCAGGGTAATAAAGTAGTGTCTAATCAAAAGTTTTTTGTTTTGTGTTTTGTGTTCTTGAGCCATCAAAGAATTATTTTGTCATTAGTCATCACCATTTTAGCTCGTTATATTTAAATATACAAATATTTTTGACCCTTAACTTCTTTTGAGTAGTAGTATATAGTATATATATATATATATATTTTTTTTTTTTTTTTTTGTGTGGGGGTAATAACTCTGGTTCACACTCCAACATAGTAGGTGGCGGTAATGCACCTTAACGCTGTACGCCACCCGCCATTAAACCGGAAAAAGAAGAAGAAGAAGAAGAAGAAGAAGAAGAAGAAGTATTACGTACAGCCAACGCAATAGATGTTATGTCGATAGCAGTCGCTTATGTGTAGGTTGACATCTCAATAGTTCGTTCGTGAGCGGATTTGTGTACCATATGCGAAGTAACATACGGTTTCTCAATTTAAATTACGAGCTTAATAGCTGAGCTGGCTACATATCTACCTTAAAAAGACATTCTGCATGCTTTTTTTGTGAACCAGTTGCTATCGTGGTTTGAAGAGATGGCGGATGTAACGGCAAGAAGTTTGCAGTACGAATATAAAGCAGTAAGTAGGCCTATATTGTTCTTATAGTTTAAGGTTGCAGGGGGAGAAAAAAACCAACTGTGTTAATTTGGATGTTAGGCTAGGCTACGTGTATGGGTTTCAACTTAAGTAAATTACGTTAACCAAAATTGAACAGACCAAAGATTAACCAAAATTGGCTTTTAAATATGATAATTTAGTAGGCTATTGGCTTGGACATGTTTTGAGAACTGCCAATATTATGTATCGAATTACTTTGGTAGATACGTAGCCTAACTTGGCTATCTAAAATTTCGGAGGTAAGAAAAATAAACATGAAGCTACCAAGTAGTTACAATATGGCCGCTACCACTCTCTCCTATTCAAATCCACTTAATTGTAACAGAACGTTAGCTTTAATTCCGTTTGCATGTCAAAGTTTGCTTGTCGATCGTTGAGTGTGGAAATTTGGTCGTTGTTTCTATGCGTTAACGGACATTAGTTTATCTAAGTTAGCTAGTTCACGTATAGGCCGTTGTTAAATTTGTCTGAAGACCATGTTCAAGAGAACATCCATCGCTTTCAATCTTTTGTTGAAACGCGCAGCGTTAGATGCGTAACGTCAATGAAGTTGGTGATAATGTTATTTGGCAAATTACGAATGTTAACTTCATTTGTAACATATATGGCTATCGAAACGTATTTTATAAGCGGATTCATTGCACTGTGATCATTTTGTACTCTTGATGTGAGCACGTTTCCCAGCTAGCAAAATGTTTGCGGCCCAACCACGCCGGTGTAACTGCGTGAGCTCAAGGGGCCAGCTTTCGGCTCTCAACCTCAGCACCGGATATAATGTCGCCCTCTGCTGATATCTATGATTTGCACTCAAAATGCCAGTTTTCCCATTTGGCTCTATTAATTTTTGACAGCAAATTAAAAATATTTCCACTCGTATAATGATGTTAACTCTACATTATAGTTATTTAAAAAATCACTTATAATTTTCCTCAGTAATTTTTTGTTAAAACAGACGAAGATATGATTTTGTTTTGTGGGTCAATGACAAATAAGGTTTTTAAAATGAAAAAAGAAAAATACTGACCAAAATGGATTTTAAATACATTCTTAATTCCACAAGAATGTATCCTGTGTATTTATATTTGTTTCATAGCTTTTAAGGTGATATAAATACATTTTTAAACAAGATTTCAGATTTTACCACCCAGAAATGTCAGGTGGCGTGACCATATGTGAATTTTGAATAATACCTTTAATGTATTTACCACTACTGAAAACCTGCAAATATGAATCATTGTAGTGTGTAAAATACACATCACATGGTAAATTCCACTTCAGTTTCTTTATTTATGGCAGTTTTATTCCATTTACAGAAACGGCCACTTATTTTTGTTTTCAAACACCTTATTTTCCATAGAGAGAAAGAAAACTAAAATTCTAACAGTAAAAATGATTTGTATACATTATTTAAAGATTTTCAGTTATATTTCTGATTTAATTTTGCAGACTGCAATGGGAATGGATACATTTAAATGTAAATTTGCTGGTTGCACCACCTGACCATGACCAGTCGCGCCACCTGACATTGTGCTCAATAACAATTGATATTAACAAAATAAAAATAAGGATATGTAAATGCATTTTACTCTGGTTTCATTTGGCTTTTATTTGAAACCTGAGCATTTTATACTGGAACTTAATCATACAATTACATTTAATTCAGGCCAGCAACAGTGGTAATGTCAATAAGATAACATTTGATCAATGCTTAAAAAAAACATCAAGTCTCAAGGAACACATTTCAATAATGAGGACTACATTTCATTCAGGTCAGCATTCAAAACAATACTGCACATTCAACATTTAAAACAATACTGCCACAATGGTAATGTCAACAAGACAACATTTGATCAATGCTTTAAAAATAAAACTGAAACGCAGATGGTCTCAAGGAACACATTTCAATAATGAAATGCAACTGGATAATTTTTTAAACTATCTCTATGCCGTGCTGTTTTTTCTTTGCTTGATAATGGCATCTACAAAAATCAATGAAAAAATAATAACTTAAAAGGTACGATATGCAACTGAGTATCAATTTTGGTTATATAGTCCTATATTCTTGAACAGTAGGACTTTTTCACCTTTAAACAACTTAATATCATACAGAAAGATGTATATATTTAAGAAAATGTATTTAATATCTTCAAACACATTAATTAACATCACTTTTTTCAATTGGTTTAACTGTAATTCTATTCGCGCCACCTGACATATTGGTCGCACCACCTGACTTTTCAAACTCAATTCAAATCTAACGGGAATTAACTTGGACACCTATATACATTTTTGTCCTTGAACTCAAGGTTATACATATATTTCTTCAATCAAATACACATTTTCTGAATAAAAACTAATTTTCATAGGTGTCGCTTGTGTTGATGAATGAATTAAGGAATTTAATTAATTTGTTCTGCCAACATCCCTTAAATGATTATAAAACCTATAGGCTAAGCTAAAACGCATAGGCTACCTTCATGTTTCCTCTATATGGGCATGCCGCGATTAACAGAAGGCATTTTTAAATCTTAAGAACTTCTAAAGGCGAGTACCTCGAATAGTTTTTCTTTATTTCAAGTAAAACTGCTTATTACGTGTGTATGGTCCTGTTCTTTTAAATGTTATAATTCAAAATCCTGATTGGTTCAGAATACTACGCGCATGCCAGCTAACCTTAACCAGTGATCACATTAATTTTGTTCAATGAGTGTTGGTAGCTACATTTGTAGCCTACGGATTAGACTATTTAGTCAAAATGCCAGTTTGTGCTGCTTACAACTGTAACTACCAATCGTTCAGGTTCGATCTCGGGGATACACCTTTTCAGTTAGTCCTAAATCCAGGACAGCATGTGAAGCTGCGTTATTTATTACATAATTCCTTTAATGGCTAAGCTAAATTGTTTAACCCTATTTACTTAGGCCCATTTGGCCCAATTTTTGTCTAGTTTTTACTAGTGTCAATTAAGTGCCAATATCTCAAACTATTCACTGCACATCCATGGTTGAAGGTTTGAATGAAAGAGGCTTGTACCATTCAGAAATTTGCAACAGAATACATTTAGGTCAAAGTGGTCACATACAGTTTATACAAAATGCACATAAGAAAACAACAAAAAAAAGTACAAAACGCCTTGTGTTTTTATAGTTTATCACTGAATAGCTCAACTTCAAAGTACTGGAGCAAGCCAGAATTGCTTATACTAGTGCACTAATATGTGAAACGGTGTATCCACTTGTGTATACAATTTGGTAAAATCTTCAAGCTTTCCTTATCCATTGGTATTTTTCCCAAAACTGGGCCCAGGTGTCCCAAAAGCTATCCAAACATAAATATAAATATACAAATATAAAACATGTGCATATCTTTCTGGCTAGGCATGTCAATCATCAGAAAACTTAATTTTTCTTTTAGAACAGTTTTTGTAATCCAAAATGTGAAGAAAATTAACCTACACATGTTTTGTGTTTATGAGTATGAGGGTATTCTCTTACAAAGCATGACCAAAAGTGTCCAAATACCTCTCCGAAAAGGATTACTTACCCTAGTGTTATCCAACCAATCTGCTTTGCATTTAAAATGGCACTGTACTTCAAAATTAGATTTACCAGAGCCCCATAAGCCAGCAGAATAACAGGTTTATCTATAACAAGCTTTCAACATTACTTTTTACTGCAAAAGTAAGGAATTATATATCACTTTATTTGGCAAGCCTGCCTGTTACCACCTCCTACAACAGAGGTGTCAGGTGGGGGAGGGGTGTCTTCACTGTCCTCCCTGAAAAAGACAGATTCAAGTACATTACTAAGTAGAATCACAAAAAAATGAGAACACTAATTATCTCATTAGGACATATGGCAAGTATTACAATTAAGTGGAAAAAAAAAAAATATATATATACACACACGTATATACATTAAAAAATCTTACATCCACAGTACATCTGATACTAGCTCCAACATAATTAGCAATCGTAGCTAACTAGGATTTATGAATTAGTTTGTCAGCTTGCACAAAGTAAATTATATTATTATAATACTGTAATGTCTTGACTGAACCATTAAATAAAGTACTGAGAATGGATGTAGCTTTATGCGTGAATTCAACAACTAGCCCTTGTGTTGGTTGCTACACAAAAATAAATGCGAATGAACGCTACAAAACAAACCCCCTTAGCAGGCCATGAGCTCCTTTCCAGCCTGTGACAACATAGAAGCTAACTAGCGAACTTCTGCGAGAATCCATTTATCACCAAACTAAAAATACTCTAGATAATTGCACTCCATACTGTTGATGATTATGATGATGATAATAACAATAATAATAATAATAATTTGTTTTATATATTTTTAAAAACGCTTACATATCCAGGCACAGGTCCATGCCACAGACTCATTGCTCTGCCTGAGGACTCACTTCTTCACCTCCGGAAACACTGCGGTGTTGTGCTCTTGTATTTTAAATGCATTTACTCTGGGGAAACTTAACTGGTCTAGGCTTACATGCTGTCCATTAAGTGTATGTAAAATGAATATATTGTAATACTATTTATTAATCATATTTAGAATTCCAACTTGGTCTTGCAAGCCGACCGATCCCTGATTGATCGAACTCGACGTGATGAACCCACAGGGGAGGTGCTGTCGCTGGTTGGGAAGTTGGAGGGGTACCAAAATGGGGGACAAATCTCAGAGGACCAAGCCCCAAATGTTGGAAGAGAGAAGAGCAAAGTAAGTTTGTTTCTTTGTTGGGAAATGTTTTTATAATTGGCCCTTGTAATTTTGTGTATTATCGTAGCAACTGGATGGTACTAGCCACAGCTTTTTTTTTTTTTTTTTTTTGGAGAACTGGGAGGCTTGCAACTTGTTTCATGTGTAAATAAAATGATTAAATTAAGATAATAAAAATGTCACCATTGATTAATATTCTAATTGAAAAACAAAAGTTCTGCACAGCTGTATGGGTCCCTTTGTTATCCCCCCCCCCAGCAAAATCCAAGTCCAGAAAAAATTTAATCTGATAATATGATGTCAGCCATCAGCTAGGCTTATGAATTATAGCCTATCTTTCTATAAAACCAGAGACACAGGGCAAGAGTGGGTTATAGATTTTTGTGGGATAAACAGCCAAAGTTATTGCAATGTCCGGTGACTGTTTTAAAATAGGATATTATTGGAGTTTCATGTCTGCAGCTTGTGAAAGTTATTTCTCGCTTCGTACCATGTTGCACAGGCGAAACGAAAACCTGGTTATTCTTGCTCATGAGAAAGCTATTAGCCTACTTGGGCTGTTGATATGGATGAAAGCAGGCTACGTGTTTTTGCGGAATTTCCTCATTCCTCATGTGAAATGGCCTACCTGCCCGAAGTCCAGATGTGGCTCATGTTGCATAGCATGTTATGGGGTAGGCTATAGCCAAGCAGGCTAGCCAGTAGCTTTATTGTTTTTTTGATTAAAAGCACAAACGTAATAGGTAATCGTACATTACCTTCATTTGACAAGTGTGAAAATACAAATGAGGGCTGAAATACAAATGAAAATGATGAGCTGGTTACAGTATCTTAGTTTCACATGTAAATAGAAAATAGCAGAGACTGAAATTAATATAGCCTAGCGTACATCATTAATATACTTGTTTCCATATAAGATTAGATAATGATTTGGTTTTATTGGGCATAAATAATGTTGTCCTATAAGATGGGGGGGGGGGGGGGGGGGCGGTGGGTTTAAAATGTAATAAAAATATCCACTTATGTAGCTACTGATTAGCCTACCATGGCTTATATGAAAGCATCTCAAATCACGCCTATAGGGCTTTGAGAAAAAAAAAAAAATATATATCTTTCTCCAAAAAAATACCCTGTGTGAGGTTTTGTAGAAATGCAGGGAATCAGGAAATTTGTTTTGAAAGGTTAAAAATTTCTTTCCAACTCTCCACAAGTATGCTTCCGTCCAGCATCTTCGTAGTTGTGTTTTGAGGTAGGCTTGTGGCTGTGGGTATTTTATCCCTCTTGCCAGTAATGCCAGGCACCTGGCCTGTGTTAGGAAGTTTCAGAAAATTAATGTTGTGATCCTGATAGCTAGAACGGAGAGGCAGGAGGCGAATCGTGATTGTGAATAGTGTGATTGTGAAGTGTTTGACTTTGTGATAAAAAAAATGTTCTGTGTGCTGCCTGCTATTCTTCTAAAAGCCATCACAATTGACAATTTAAACCACTGCTATAAAAAAATTTCTAAAGCTTTCAACCCCTCACAATGCCCCCCCCCCCAATAAATACAAATGAATTACGCCTATGGTTCATCCTGTTTTTGTTCTTGCTGGTAGTTGCATCCATGTTTTACCATCATTACTTTGCTACCTTGTCTGTTGTATTCATGATGGCTCGATCTTTTTAGATCGCTCGTCAGAATCGAGGCTGGCAAGTTACATCCAATGACCTACCAACCAAGCCAGGTGCCATGTTGGAAGAGTTTCTTTTAGTGGGGAAAATGACACAGCCTACTGGTACTGATAGCAAAATCTATTTTAAGTCTCTTTGGGCCAGAAAAAGAGCAATATTAAAATTTTTATTTCTGGATGGGCCAATGGGATCAGCTGAGCTTTCAGCTCGCAGTTGCTGGCAGAATATCAGCAGAAGTAGTCTTCCAACATGGCTGCCAGGGGTCTCGAACATTACCTGACAGCCCTCTATAACATTCATAATGTTTAAGTCATGAGCATAAATAGGGATCGGTATCGCTAGGACTTTATACCTATACTGGTACCGGTACTGCTTATCGATACCGATACTTACCGATATACTTATCGATACTACTCTCTGGTAGTGTGTTTTGTTGCTGCTTCACGACGAATACAATAAATTTAAGTGAACAGGATTATAGATTACCAAAGAACTATAGTTTTTGAGAATAATAATAAAACACAATAAGTTATAAATAATAAGTAATACAGTGGTGGTGAATGGGTTGGGCTTGGGTGTTTGTTTTGAACTGCTATCCCCTGAAGGAGCAGGGGCTGCCGCTTGACTAAAGGATATTTCAAAAGCTTTTAAAACGAATGCTGACATTGCTAGATTATCAGCGTTATTATAACATAGTAACAGTGCTGGACAATGATATATTGCTCCCATAGGCGGAGGGTGTGTAAAGCTGGGGCAGGCAATGCCTTCCCCTGGCTGGACATGGCAATTAAAATAATGTAGGCTATTAAATATAAATACTAGCGATAGAGGAGTTGGCTCATTCAATCCACTAGGCTACTGCCTACTGCGGAGGAGGTAACTACGCTGGTCGGCAGCGTGTAGCCGATTGCTGCATGGTTAGACTACCTGTACTAAGTTGGTTAGTTGGCCATTATCAACGCGTTGTCCTGTCAGTGAAGTGGCAGTCAAGCTGAAGGATCATCACAGACTCACGGAGCATTTCTGGACACACTGTCACACTCTCTGTTAATGTCAATTAAAAATGTTAGAAATTATGTGTGTGTTGGCAGCAATGCTGATAGAAAGAAACAAATCACGCATAGGCTTCGCTTAAATAATTAGCCTATCAATATGACGTGAAAATGTGATAGTCAGGGGTGCTTTAATGCACAGGCTTACATGGGCTGAAGCTTGGGGCCTTGATTGGCCCGAATATAATGTTGCAATTTGCCAGTGAGTGACTAATTCACTTGAAATAATGTTTTTGTTGTTAATTGGTTGTCTGGTCAGATTAATTGTATTTATTATTAACAAAAAGCAAAAAACATACATGGGCTACTGGTAGTTTGGTCAGATTCATGCAGGTGGGTTTGCAAGGTCATATTTAGGCTACGTCTTTGGTGGCTATACGCCTACTTGCATGTGCTGCTTATTTTGCTTGTTATTGTCAGAAGCTAAAATGTTGGAGTTATAAAAAGCATGCCAGCTGATCACAAAAATGAAAAGAGAAAGAAAAAAGACATTTGTGAACAGGAGTTGCTACAAAAACTTCTCATGCTAACTGGGTTTTTTCAAACCACCTTCCATTCAATGAGTGGAAAAGGGAAACCTAGAGACTGCTAGCAGCACATTAGCAAAAGCCACCAACTGACAGCTAGTCCAGCAGCAGCTAACGTTAGCTTCCTCCGTGAACTGGATTTTACGGACATAATCAAGGACTTCTCTGCCAGGAAAACAAGATGAAAGCACTTTTAAGAGTAAGACCATTGTTTTTTTTTTTTGGTGACGCTCTTGCTTTATTTTATTAATTGTGCATTAGTTAGGCCCATTTGGAAATAGTTGGCTGATAGCCCAATTGTTGCCCTGGTGGTCAATTCAGTTGAAATTCATCTATTTTCTATCTGTCTTTTACCAATGTGTAATGCTTAGACATGGCTTTTTGCATTGTCTGGTCGGGTTCGGTGGGTCAGGCCAGACCAATACTACACAAATCCGAACCAAACCTACAACCTAAAATTCCTAGGTACCAACTTTTACCACTAGGTACTGCTATAACAATAAAGATAACCACAGTTAAGTGTAGCCTAAGGTATTTGCCTACAGTTGCAAGGCTAGGAGACACAGACCATTAGAATAGTTATCTAGTAAATGTTGGTTTTGGTTCTCCTGACAAATTTTCCTATTGAACTCTATGGAAAAATAAGTCAGGAGAAGAAACCCTTCAAGTTATCCATCCATATCTACTGTATTTCTGGCAGCAGTGTGATGGTTTTAAGGCGTGTTTTCATACCTCAGACCCTTGTTGACTTACAGCTATTTAGCCAACCATGGGTTCCATACTATTCCCGTGTAATTTGATTGATTGATTGAAACCTTTATTTATACAAGGAAGTCCCACTGAGACCAAGGTCTCTTTTTCAGGGGAGCCCTGTTGGCAGTCAGTTACAAAATTTACAAAAACAAAGTTACAACTCATGTACAGATATAGTCACAAATATAGTAAATATACAAATAAATAAAATATATTTCCCATAGAGATCCATTCAAATGCAGAGAGGTTATAGTATTGCTTGTAAGAGTACCTGGAAATAAGATATCAGGAGTCTTTTGATATCCTTTTATACAGAATCATTATGGCATCACCTGTTTACCTGTGGAATACCTGTTTGACCTGTTTTTTATCACATAATGAATTAATTCTCTAAACTCCACACTGCTATTATTTTGAACACGCCCCTTTCAATGAATGAGTCAATTACTCAGAACAAGCAGCGTGCATGTCATGACAGTTGGGTCTGTTGTTTTTCTATTACAGTACTACATCTACAAGCAAATTATTTGACATGCAGAAATATCACTACTACTAATAACAGTGGTTCATCAGGTTACTGATGTTGTACTGCTATTTTTTTTGAACACCGCTGTAGGTCTGTTTGTCTGGCCTTGGCCTCCTAAGAAGTGGATGTGTGCTTCTAACTCTGTAAAATGTTCTGTCAACCTAGCATTTAGCTCGCTTAAGACAGGTAAACTTGCTGCTCCTGGTGGAGAAGTAGCTAAACATATTACACACAGTGCCTGTATCTGAATTTAGGTCCAACAATGAAAAGATTGACAAGAAGGTATTTGGATAAGTGCAAGTGGCATGGCGTACCTCGCTGATCAGCGTCTGGTGTTTGAACAGGAAACCTGTTCAGTCAGTGTATCTCAAATAGTGTATGTCAGTCAGTGTATCTGAAATATTAAAGAGCCAATAGTCATAAAACTTTGAAAGAGCTTCAAGGAATATTTCACTCATGTGACATAGGTGACATAGAGCCTACCCCATTATATTTGTATAGCGTGAATACTGGCAACATCTGCTGTCCCTGCTCACTGTTAACAGCATCCCCGGTAGTCCCGGTTGTCAGGCTCACCAAAATTTATCGTTTTAAAGCACAAACGAACTACGACAGATAATACACCGATAGAACTCGATACAAAGAGAACACAAGGGTGAAAAGGTATGTGTTTGTTTTGAGCTTATAAGCCATTTTCAAGTTTAAATTGGCTATAAATAGTGGAACTATTTTCGGATAGGTTACTGCGTAGTAGGGGTGTCACGATACCGATTCGAAATCGAAAATCAATCGAAATGAGCGTTCGATTTCGAACTTCGAAATCACAAGCTGGTTCGCGATTCTCCAAGTTTTTTTTTTTTCTCTCCACCCCCGCCCCCCGCGCGCTCTTCTTAGCCTTTCATGTGATGCGGGTAAAATGTAAAAAAAAGTAGCCTACTTGGGCATCTCTAATGTAGGCGTTTCCGACAAAACGAAACTTGACGCCTTCCACTGCATTTTGTTCGTCCACGCAGGCGTGCATCCGAAGAAAAAAAAACAACGATATTTCAAAGAAGACACAGCTGCTAGTTAACGTTAGCTTACCGGTAGCCTGCATTATTTTTCGACACATGGCCACTGCCGGAGTCGGAGATGGAGAGAACAGAACTGCAAAATCCTCCTGCTTCCCTCAGGTCACCGGTGTGGCAAACAGTTTGCCTTCCCCGTGAGTTATATAAACAACGAACGCGTCATTGACAAAAAAAACGACAGTTTGTCGGCTATGCTACACGCGAGTAGCTACCATATGCCACCTCAGGCAACACGTCAAATATGGCAGGACGCATTCGCAGGCATCACAAAGAAATAGATTTGACTGGGAAAAAAACATTGACACAGGCAACTCTTCCATTCTCATTTAGAGCCAAGCTTCCACAAAATTCAACTTGCGCTAAAGAAATAACTAGCGAATAGGAGTGTTTGTAGCATCAGACATGCGACCCTATTCGGTGGTGGAGAACGCTGGATTTAAGCATTTAATGCAGAATTAATTGCCTTGACGACAATGTAAATGTAAATGACCGTTGTCAGGGCATAAAACCAATGTGTAAATTGTTAATAGCGTGGTAAATGTTCAACTTTATTATTCTAGAGTCTAGTTTTGATAAAGCTCTTAACTGTTTAGGTGTGTTTAAATATTGTCATATTTTTGTTATTATTTATAATTGTTATTATTCAAATAAAAGTTACTTATTGAGAAACAAGTATTTTTCTTTACAAATCAAGACTCGATAGTCTAACAATGGCATAGCCATTAGTTAGACTATAGTGCTGGGAAAAAAAAAAAAAAGTGCTGGGAAAAAAAAGTGCTGAAAAAAAAATCGAAAATCAAATCGTTTCCTTAAAATCGAAAGTCAAATCGAATCGCGGATTTGGAGAATCGTGACACCCCTACTGCGTAGAAATACATCAAGCCGTAGTTTGATTTTTTGTTTTGACATAGACCTACAACTAACAGTAGCCTACTACGGGGTCAAGTCACGTGGCCAAGACCAAGATGGCAGCTTAGCGAAGAGGCTCCAAACAACCGTGCATGATTTAATATAAAATCCCTAATATATACTTGTTCAATAGAACCTCGGCGGTGAAATGTCAATGTCAAAGCAGACTGCACCCAAGCAGTGTGAAATTTTTACACGAGGACGCAAGACTGGTGGTACTACAACAACTTCGCCAAATCCATCGAATGACACAGTAGCTAACGCTAGCACTAGCGACATGGCTAACATAGCTGAAGTTCTAAGCGAACTGAAATCACTCCGGGCAGAGTTTGGAATAAAGTTGGACAACATTGACACCCGTCTGACTGACATGGCAAACTCAATGGCTGCGTTGGAAAGCAAAGTGACAGACGTACGACGAGATGCAATGCGAATCGAAGAAGCTGAAGGTCGAGTGCACGAGGCAGAAAAGACACTTGAAAAAACAGAAGCCGCTCTAGACTCGGCCGCCAAGCGAATCGCTTACCTTGAATCCAAGACAGACGACCTGGAGAACCGGGGCAGACAAAAGAATCTTCGGCTCTTTGGCATACGAGAGGGGGCACGAGGGCCGACAAACACTCTTCGACTTCGTCAATGACATGCTACCACGGTGGCTGGGGCCGGATCCTGATAGATAGTTCACCTTGGAGCGGGTTCATCGTACACTAGCGTCGGCCAAGCCCAACCAAAACAGAGCCATTCTCATTCGCTTTCTAAAGTTCCAGGAGAAGGAGCTTGTCTATCGTGAATCCAGGCGGCGAGACATCACACACGACGGGGTCAAGATAACATTTGCGCAGGACCTCTCGGCAGAGACTGTTCGGATCCGACGGGGATTTAACCCAGTCACCAAGCTGTTTGTCGACATCAACGCCTTCCGTGGGTTCCAACACAACCCTTGCAAGCTTAGGGTGCTACACAACGGCAGGATCCATCTTTTCTCAACGCCGCAGGAAGCTGAACAGTTCTACAAAAGCATCCCACAGTGACAGTCAACATAATTTCCACTGGTATGGGATCCGTGGATTCAAGATAACGCGCTTCTGAGGATTGTTTACACAGCCACAACAAACTTGGGACTCCTCTGGTACAGCTGATCAGCCGGGGGCAACAGATGCGCAGAGGAGTCCAAATAGTTCGAAATAGACTTTTGTTGTGGTGAGTTAAGTTAGGCTATAGCCTATATTTAGTTCATATATAGCCCTATATTTTTTTCTTTTATTCTTTTTGAAATACGCCTATTGAAATACCATTGTGTTCAGCGCGTGTTGATGGGGCTTATTTTATTTTTATTTACATATTTAGCAATGGATGTTATTGTTTATTAAACCAGTAGATATTGTTTTAACATAGATTGTATTGTTTTATAAAAAGGGAGAAATTACTATACCAAGTTGAAAGTGTATGGTTGAAGGGGACAGGTTTGTTGAAGCTTGGGTTAAGTTACGCTGGCTAGTTGCTCCTCAAATATTGTGGATCAGCGTCCCTCAAAATTTCTACTTAAGGGGAAGGGTAGGCATTTCAGTTGGGGAAATGCTAGGGCTGAGCGTGGGATTGTTCGAATCATTGTGTGTGTGTGTGTGTGTGGGGGGGGGGGGGGGGGTCTGTGTGTGTACACTTGCATCATTTTCTTTTTTCTTTTTTTTTTTTTGTCATTATTTTTTACAATTTTATAACTTTACACTATGCTGAGATAATCATTTATGGATAAAACTAAACAGAAACGTTGTTTGGATATTAAAATTACAAGCTGGAATGTCAGGGGAATGAGAGAACTGGCCAAACTGAAACAAGTATTAAACAGGATAAAAGATCTTAAATCTAAAATAGTCTTTATACAGGAATCACATTTGATTGCTTCAGACATACATTATTTGAGTAAAAGATGGCCAGGTCAAATATTTCATGCTTGCTATAATACTCACGCAAGGGGTGTAGTTATCCTCATACACAAATCAATACCATTTCAAATCATAAAAACTACCAAGATTCATCTGGAAGATATATTATTATTCAAGGTAATATTTTGTCACAAAAACTAAATCTTATAAATATCTATGGCCCTAATGAAGATGATCCATCATTTTTCGAAAGACTATTTCTAACCTTATCTGCCCTGGAAGGACTTTATATTATAGGATGAGATTTTAACTGTGCCCTCGACCCAGTGTTAGATAGATCCACTCAAATTGATACAACTCATGTACAAACCAGACGAACACTGATTAAGTATATGAAAGATCTAAGATTGATTGAAATTTGGAGAACGCAGAACCTGAACAAAAGGGAATACTCTTGTTATTCAAGCACATATAAGACTCATTCACGCATCGATTACTTTTTAATTTCTATGGAACTGGTGTCTAATGTCATAAACTGCTGGTACGATAAGTATAGTAATTAGTGACCATGCAACAGTATCTATGGAGATCTATTTAGGTAGATTTGAGCATTGCTCAAGATGGAGATTACAAGTTTATTTGTTACAGGATCCAGCCTTTGTTAAATTTGTGGAAAGTTGCATTGATAAATATTTTGAATTAAATACAGATGAAACTACAGCTAGTATTAGGTGGGAAGCATTCAAAGCCTATATAAGGGGAGAAATTATTAGTTATACAAGTTCTAAAACCAAACGGTACTACCAAGAATTACTAACATTAGAAAACCAAATTAAAAAAGCTGAAACCGAAATTTATAATAATAATAATGACCCTGAAAAATTACATAATCTGTCTATCATGAGAGCTAATTATGATAAATTAACAACTGACAAAGTGGCTAAAAGTTTAATGTGGACTAAACAAACTATGACCAAGGGGAAAAAGCAGGTAAATTATTGGCCTGGAGGATAAAGAAAATACAAGCTGAAAGAACAATTAATTGTATAAAGTCATTATCTGGCAACTCAACTATGGACCCATTAGAGATAAATAATACTTTTAGAGACTTTTATAAATGGCTATATAAATCAGAATATACAGAAAATAAAACAGCTCAGAATACATTTGAGCAGTTGCACTTTCAGACTATATCAGATGAAAAAATAACATTAGACAGTCCATTAACAATAAACGACCTTTATGAAGCGATAGGGGATACTAATAGCAGTAAAGCACCCGGACCGCATGGGTTACCAATCGAATTTTACAAAACATTTAAAAAAAACAACTTGTAAGGCCACTTCTTGACATGTATGAAGAATCGTTTATTGAAGGAACCCTCCTGGACTCATTAAGATTAGCTATAATAACCCTAATATTAAAACCAAACAAGCCCCCAACAGAATGCTCGTCTTACAGACCAATTAGTTTAATGGGATGTGACACAAAAATACTTTGTAAAGCGCTTTCTAGAAGATTAGATAAATATCTCCCTCAACTGATTATGGACGATCAACAGGGTTTTGTACAAAAAAGACAAGGTTATCACAATATTAGAAGGGTCTTGAATATATTATATGAAAGACATAATGCAAAAGACACAGCAATGTTATCAGTAGATTCATGTCAAGCATTCGATAGGATAGAATGGGGTTATCTTTTTGAAGTACTACCAAGATTCGGATTAGGAGAAACTTTTCTCAAATGGATTAAACGGGGCTCGAAATTAACTTTTTTACTTGGTAGCACTGGTGCTCCCAACTTCAAAAAGTTAGGAGCACCAGCAAAAATTTAGGAGCACCCACCAAAATGTAAGGAGCACCAACAATATATGTAATATATATTTATTTTATTGATAAAAAACGACAATATAACAGTACGGTGAAAGTAGCCTTAAAACGCATGGTAGGCCACCACTGGGGCTTTATGCAATATCCTGGGGCCAGGATTTAAAATTTGGTTGCAAACGCACTGTTCAGTGGCGGCTCCTGAGCTGAAATTTGGGGGGGGGGGGGGGGGGGCGGAAAATTTACCTAAAAAAATAAAATTATTTTAACTTGCGTCGCAAAATTGTGCACATTTTAATCAACATTATAATTGTGGATACATGTGCTCTTCGTTCTCCGCACTCTTAATTCCGAAAATATTCATGGAAATTAAACGATCTTAAAGCTCAGCTTTTGTTAGATTATTTTTTTATTGCAGGTTGTGCTAAATAAAAAAAATAATCTAACAAAAGCTGAGCTTTAAGATCGTTTAATTTCCATGAATATTTTCGGAATTAAGAGTGCAGAGAACGAAGAGCACATGTATCCACAATTATAATGTTGACAATAATAATAATTATAATAATGTTGCACAATTTTGCGATGCAAGTTAAAATAATTGTATTACTTGCCTAATAGCCTAATTGAGGAGAACTGGCTACATTTGATGGCATTAGGTAATTGGTGAATTAAACGCTGATGTAGCCTATTGTTAATCAAGGAAACTGATTGAAAAATGATTAAGACCAATAATCAGTTTAAAGGTAAATTTTCCGCCCCCCCAAATTTCAGCTCAGGAGCCGCCACTGGCACTATTACCTGCTATCTCCGTCCCACAGGCTAGTGCATTGCGCCATTGTCATACCTAAGCCATTCGAACGTTAACGTTACTAAAAAATGCCGTAATCGTTCGCTTCATATTGTTAGCTTTCGATAACGCTAGCTAACGTTACCAATTTAGCTAGTTAGGTAACGTTAATAAATTGATAATAAACTTTTGTCTTCCGGTAACATTAGTTAACGCGTTAGCTCTCTGTGTCACGTAACAGTGGAGTGCCGTGAAAGGGAGTGATTGAAGGCTAATCTTAACCAATCTAAAATCAGCATTAAAGGTAAGAACGTCAAGCTCACGTTTGATTGGTTAGAATGGTCACTGTCAGCTCACAAGGCACATACTGAGTGTACTAACTAGCGAATGTACAGAGAAAGGGACGTTCGACTGGGGGGGAAAAAAAAAGAAGAAAAAATGGTCGCACCAGAACAATTATTTGCACTCGCACAAATGCTCCCAATTATATTTCGAGGTCGCACAGATTAAATTTCGGGAGCATATGCGACCAAAACGGTCGCAATTTCGAGCCCTGGGATTAAACTACTTTACACAAACCCAACTGCTGAGATCCTAACTGGTGGTAACATCTCGAGACCCTATAGTTTGCAGCGATCAACCAGACAAGGTTGCCCTTTGTCTCCATTGCTATTCACACTAGCAATTGAACCTCTAGCAATGGTCGTAAGAGCACATACAGGGGTATCAGGTATTACAATTAGGGGGATAAATCATCGCATTTCTTTATATGCGGATATCATATTTTTCTAACAAATTTAAAAGATAGTATTCCCAATCTGATGAAATTAATTGAAAATTTTGGGGGGTTCTCAGGATATAAAATTAATAATTCCAAATCAGTATTAATGTTTCTCAATAAGGAAGAAAGACATAGTCCCATAGTAAATACCCCATTTATGACAACTACTGAAGGTTTTAGGTACTTAGGTGTTAAAATCACTCCTGAACTCAGTGAAATAATCCAGCAAATTATGACCCCCTGGTAGATGGGGTAACCGGAGCACTAAATCGCTGGTCCAATTTGCCTATATCTATGATTGGACAAATAAATATAATAAAAATGACTATCCTACCCAAATTTTTATTTATTATTTTCAAACACTCCCACTGCCACTACCAAATATGTTTTACAACAAAATACAACAAAGTTATTTGGTCAATTCATCTGGAATGATAGGAAAGCGAGGCTCAGCCTTAAGTTATTATATCTACCTTATGAGAGGGGGGGGGGGCTTCAACTTCCCAATCTTAGATGGTACTATATGGCTGCCCAACTGACCTCAGCTTCATACTATTTCTGCACAACAGCGCCCCCAGCCTGGGTAAGCATTGAACAAGATTCCGTTCCAGATCTACCATTGAATTTGTATTTATACTCTTTGGATATTAAGACATTGAAGAAACGTACAAAAAATCTATTTCTTAAAAACACAATTTCACTCTGGTATGCTGCACACAACCATATAGGTGATATGCCTGTATTGTCTCAATTTACTCCTATTTGGGGTAATGAACAGTTTACACCTGGTAAAAGAGATGGAGGATTTAAGTCATGGAATATAAAGGGTATTTGAAAAATGATGGATCTGTACGTAGATGGAGTTTTGCTTTCTTTTGATCAGTTATGTCGGAGATATCAAATCCCTAAAAAACATTTCTTTAAATATTTACAGTTAAAAAACTATATGTCATCAAAATATAAACAGATAATGTGTATACCACCTCTATCAAAACTTGAGGAACTAACACTTGTAAATTTAGAAGGAAGGGGCCATGTATCTAAATATTACAGCGTATTGGTTGCATATAGTAGTGAATCAACACTAGATAAATTAAATGCTTGGAAAACGGATATACAAGAAGATATTGATGAGACAGATTGGAATGATGCTTGTTTGAAAGCGCGCAAAGAAACAATAAATACAAGGTTTAAATTACTTCAGTATAAATGATTAATGAGAATGTACATAACTCCTGTTAAACTTCATCATACAGTGCATCCGGAAAGTATTCACAGCGCTTCACTTTTTCCACATTTTGTTCTGTTACAGCCTTATTCCAAAATTGATTAAATTAATTTTTTCCCTCAAAATTCTACACACAACACCCCATAATGACAATGTGAAAAAAGTTTTTTTGAGATTTTTGCAAATTTATTAAAAATAAAAAACTAAAATTTCTCATTTACATAAGTATTCATACCCTTTGCTTTAACGTATTTTAAAGTATCATATTTCATATTTGGTCGCATATCCTTTACATGCTGTTACTTCCTGAAGTCTGTGACCATCAACATCAAAAAAACTGTATCTTATTGTCAGGTACTGTTACAAGCGATACTATAACCTCTCTGCATTTGAATGGATCTCTATGGAAATTGGGGGGTGAGACTAGATTCAGCTGTAAATTACACTGGTACAGTATGGAACACATGGCTGGCTAAATGGCGGTAAGTTATCAAGGGTCTGAGCTATCAAACGAGCCCCAAACCATCACTCTGTTGCCAGATATGGAGTAGATGTGGATGGATCACTTTAAGGGTTGTTTCTCCTGACTTTTTTCCCCATAGAGTTCTATAGGAAAATGAGTCCGGAGAAATAACCCTTGCAGTGATCCATCCACATCTACACCATATCTGGCAACAGAGTGATGGGTTGGGGCTCGTTTGATTGCTCAGACCAGTGTAATTTACAGCTGAATCTAGTCTCACCCCCCAATTTCCATAGAGATCCATTCAAATGCAGAGAGGTTATAGTATCGCTTGTAACAGTACCTGAAAATAAGATATCGACAGTTTTTTTGATGTTGATGGTCACAGACTTCAGGAAGTAACAGCATGTAAAGGATATGCGACCAAATATGAAATATGATGCTTTAAAAATACGTTGAAGCAAAGGGTATGAATACTTATGTAAATGAGAAATTTTATTTTTTTATTTTTAATAAATTTGCAAAAATCTCAAAAAAACTTTTTCACATTGTCATTATGGGGTGTTGTGTGTAGAATTTTGAGGGAAAAAATGAATTTAATCAATTTTGGAATAAGGCTGTAACAGAACAAAATGTGGAAAAAGTGAAGCGCTGTGAATACTTTCCGGATGCACTGTATGTCTGCTAATATTCCAGATGTTTGTGCTAAATGTTTAGACGAGAAAGGTACTTTATATCATTGTCTATGGGAATGTCCAAAGATCCAAAACTTCTGGAAGGATGTTATAAAATGTATGTCAGAGATGTTTAATATCAAAGTCCCTTTAGATGTCAACTTTGTGTTCTTGGAATATAACATCGAAACAGACTAGACTTATGGACTTTGGACTTCTTCAAGCCAGGAGAGCTATTGCACTATGTTGGAAGAGTATGGACGCTCCATCATTGAGAATGTGGATGAGGGATCTTGCGGATTGTATTGGTCTGGAAAGACTAACTTACATAGCTAAGGGCAAGTGGAAAGACTTTGTTCAGCTCTGGGAGCCATACATGAACATCATGACAGCCGGAAAGGCAGGTTTTCCCTGAAAGGAAATTTTTATTTTTATTTTTTAAATTTGTATTCTATTCGATATTGGTGCAAGATGAGTGTGTGTGTGAATGCGTGTTTGTGTAATGGTTACATAATTCACATCAGTCTATATAAGAATCTGTATATTATGTACCGTGCTTGTTAATACTGTTTGTTTTTCTTTCTTTTTCTTTTTTTTGGGGCGGGGGGTATTTATGTGTTTGTAACTGTCCGTTATGTTGGAGGGGAGGGAGGTGATTTGGGAGAAGGGGATGTTTTGAGGGAGGGGGGTTGGGGGGTAAAAAGCTTACAACATAACGTTTTGTTCTAATGTTTCTGATAAAACTATATGCATGTTGTAGACACAAAATCAATAAATACATTGGAGAAAAAACAAAAAAAAAACAGTAGCCTACTACAGTTAGTGGATTAAATATAGCTTGGGAAGTTTGTCAGTTGGTATGGCAACCTGGACTAGATAACTGCACTAAATAAAACCCGGAAGAGGTCTTTTTCCTTCCATGTTCCAAATTTGGGAGGGTTTTGCTGTAGTTATCCAGTTAACTCAGTAATCCTGCTTCATAGTATACCCTCAGTTTTACTAGTAATGTTAGTCTACAAAGATACAAAAGCGGGTTATCATAACGCATCACTCATGACGTCAACTTTATCGTGCGCATGGATTCTTCACTGAATAAACAAACTTTTTGCCGGATCTTCTTTTTATAAAGTAATAAAATGTTGCAAATACACTAAATATCAAAACAAATGCGTACCTTTTGACCCTAGTGTTCTCTTTTATCGATGTATTATCCGCTGTAGTTTGTACTTTAAAACGATTATTTTTGGTGTGGTCCCGAAAATGAATTTGAGTGAATGGGGAGCTTGACAGCAGGCCACAAAAGGGGCAATTTTCCATCCTTTTTCACTTAAATCACCAGGCTACTAATTGCAGTTTAACTCATTGTGGGATTTATTCCAACCATTTCTGCTGCATAGGAGACGAAAAAGAGATGAGGATCGACATGACATTAACAAGATGAAGGGATTTACGCTGCTGTCAGAGGGAATCGATGAAATGGTGGGCATTGTGTACAAGCCTAAGACCAAGGAGACCAGGGAAACGTATGAAGTTCTTCTTAGCTTCATCCAGGCAGCCCTTGGGGATCAGGTCAGTAAAAAAAAAAAAAAAAAATTAATAATAAAAAAAATAATTACACAGAATCATCATCTCATATTAAAGCTCAGTATGATAAAGTGAAAATTAAAATGTGGAATACTGGGTTACGTATCCAGCGGAGGCACTTAAAGGCACTGATGTATTCAGGGGTGATGTATTCTGAGGGTATTCTGCCTGTGTAATAGTGCAGCAACTGTGCAGATAATCTGGTGAATCGCAGTGAGACATTAAACACTTGCTCAAGCTTGGTCTTGGGGAGCCAGAGTCTACTGGCTTTTTCTATTACTCAGCACTTGAGTAGCACAACATGTACAACTCGGGTGACATGGTTTCTTGGGGCTGAATCAGTTGCATGACTCTCCAGGACTAGGATTGAGGATCACTGCTTCAAAAATTTCAGTGATGGCACAGGCTTACAATTATGCCAGGAGATTTCTAATTGGGGAAGTTAAAGAATATTGAATAAAAATGTTGAGAATATTGTACAAATTGTTTCAATATCTAGACTGCAAGGAGAGTCCTTTACCTCAACACCTTTTGTTTCTATTGTCTCTCTGGACACGTTTCCTTAACCCTCAGCCCAGGGACATTCTGTGTGGAGCAGCAGATGAGGTTTTGGCAGTGCTGAAGAATGACAAAATGCGTGACAAGGAGCGCCGGCGTGAGGTTGAACAGCTGCTGGGCCCGGCAGATGATACACGCTATCATGTGCTGGTCAATCTGGGGAAGAAGATCACAGACTATGGGGGGGATAAAGAACTTCAGAACATGGGTATGAAATTTAATAATATTTTGAGTCGCCCGCATCAAAAAAGTGTTTTCAAACTAAGTGTCAGGTAGCAGTCGGATCACCTTCTCATGGTTTAACTGACGGCTGCCAGGTTTTGGGAAGCATTGCCATCTGCATTTATTTGCATTAATATTGAATTGACGTCCAAGTAATGAAATTAAGCAATCAACCATGAGGCATGAAGAAAATGAGACCCACATATAATTTGCTGTAAGAGGAATGGACTGCCAAGGGTTGGGATATCCCATGTCAAATAACTGGATTAGCTACACTGTCGCTTAACTTGTTGGTTCTCAAACTCGGTCTTGGGGGACCCTTTTGTATGCTGGTTTTTGTTCCAACTGCAATTTCAATCCCAGAATTGTAACGAGCTTTTCATTTTTCTCATTGGATGCTTTTCATGTTTAGAGGAATTGTTTACCATTATGTCAGGAATAGCTATGTGTGCCATGAAGAATGTTCACGTTGTACTTTTTTTTTTGCTATATTGCAAACAATTGCATAGAGTTAACTGATCCACTTAAAGACTAGGATGAACCAATAGCCTCCTAATTAGTTTGTTGAACACATGATCAAGTTATTTCATCATTTTCCTCTTAAGCTTAAGACAATTCAGGTTTGGCTCATTGTCATTTGTTTGTCTGCGAGTTATTCATTATCTACCAAATGGTTAGTTTTTATTTCCCCAACATTCGGCTACAAAGGGCCAATTGTTTACAATAAGCACAATAAGCATAATGTGAACATGGGACTTTTATTCTTCATGGCATGTATAGCTATTTCTGACAATGTGGTTTAAGGGGATAAATAGTCAATCGAAACATGAAAAGCACCTAAGTAAGAAATTAATAGCTTGTTAAATTTGCAATTGTGGTTGGAATGAAAACCAGCATACACAAGTCCTTGAGGACCACTACACCAAACTACAGATCCTTTCCAAAAAATTTGAATATAATGGAAAAGTTTTTTTTTTTTCCATAATTCCATTCAAAAAGTGAAGCTTTCATAGATTATAGATTCATTACACACAAAGGGAAATATTTCTAGCCTTTATTTGTTTCATTTTTCATAATTTTGGCTTACAGCTCCAGAAAATCCCCAAAACAGTATTTCAAGAAATTAGAATAGTGTGTCTCAAATCAGCATTTACTTCAGTTATTTCAGAGAATGAATGTTTTAGACTGAGTGTCACACTCTGTACGTGGTGGTTTTTGAAGCATAGCCTCAGTCCACTCCCTCTGCATCTCCGCCAAAGTCTTTGCTTGACAATCCGCTGAAGCCTACGGTCATCTCTTTTGCTTGTGCACCTTCTCCTGCCACATCTTTCCCTTCCACTAAACTTTCTATTGATATGCTTGGCCACTGCACTCTGTGAACAGCCAGCCTCCTTAGCGATGACCTTTTGTGGCTTACCCATCTTCTGGAGGGTGTCAATGATGGTATTCTGGCCAATTGTCAAGTCTGCAGTCTTCCCCATACTGAACCAAACTGAGATAAACTTTGCAGGTGTTTTGAGTAAATTAGATGATAGTGTGACACTCAGTCTAAAACATTCATTCTCTGAAATAACTGAAGTAAATGCTGATTTTCGACACACTATTCTAATTTCTTGAAATACTGTTTTGGGGGGGTTTTCTGGAGCTGTAAGCCAAAATTATGAAAAATGAAACAAAGGCTAGAAATATTTCACTTTGTGTGTAATGAATCTATGAAAGTTTCACTTTTTGAATGGAATTATGGGGGAAAAAAAAACTTTTCCATGGTATTCAAATTTTTTGGAAAGGATCTGTATATATCTCAGTGGTACTCAAACTCGATCCTCGGGGGGCCCCTATGTATGCTGGCTTTCATTCCAACCGCAGATGCATTCCCAGAATTTTAACAAGCTCTTAATTTTTCTTAATTGGCTGCTTTTCATGTTTCATGTTTCAGGACCGAGTTTGAGAACCACTGAGCTAGACAAATACCAAATTTTGTGTCGGCCCTGTCTTATGCTGGCTTGAACCTTATCAAGGGGAGAGTCTGCTATTCAGCATCTTTATAAAATAAATACATAAATTAATAATTTTTTTTTTGTTGGATCCCCCTTGAGCAGCGAAGCTGCCTGGCAGTCCATTCATCTTTTAGGGAAGTGGTTCTCCCAACTCGGTCCTGGGGCACCCCTGTGTATGCTGGTTTTCATTCCAACCACAATTGCGATTTGAGAATTTTAATGTAAATGTTTTTTAATTTAGGTGCTTTTCATGTTGAGGGATTATTTACCCTCTTAAGCCAAATTGTCAGAAAATAGCTATGCATGCCATGTAGAATGAATGTCCCATGTTCATATTTTGCTTATTGTGCTATATTGCAAACAATTTCATTAAAAGAGGTAACAAAACTGAGCAAATGAAAGACCGAGGTGAATCAATAGGCTCCTAATTGGTGAAAGTGTGGACACATGGCCACGAAAATTAACCATTTGGTTGATAATGAACAATTCAAAGACTACGCAAATTGATAATGAGCCAAAACATGCATTGTGTTAAGTTTAAGGAAACAAAATTATAAAAGAACTTAAACGTGTGTTCAACGACCTAATTAGGAGCATATTGATTCACCTCAGTCTTTAATTTGATTTGTGATAACATTTTGTTAACTCTTTATGTAGTTGTTTACAATATAGCACAATGTGAATATGGGATGTTTATTTTGAATGGCATGCACATAGCTATTTCTCACGTAATGTCATGAAAAGCACCTAATTACGACAAAATAACTGCTTGTTAAAATTCTGGGATTACAACAGTGGACCCAGGACCGAACTTGAGAACCACTGTTTTAGGGAACTGTGGATATGTGAGTAGCCCATAGCTCACTTTCATTTTGGGATGGAATGACGGGATGGGGGTTAAGAACAGAAACTCAAAGGACACCATATTGAATTTCAATGTTTTCCCATCCCGTCTAGATACAGTGCAGTCCAAAAAGTCTTTGGACTGACACATTTTATGTTGTTTTGGCTCCAGCACATTGATTTGAACTGGAACAGTGACTGATGTTAATTTGCAGACTTTCAGCTTTCATTTAATTTTAGAGTGTTTACATCCATATCGGGTGAATCGTAGCAATTGTAGCCCTTTTTATACAGTCACACACACCCCACCCCATTTTATGGGACCAAAAGTTAAACAAACTTAAAGTAATCATATTTAATATTTGGTTGCATATCCTTTGCATGCCATGAATTCCTGATGTATGTGACCCAACATCAAAAGACTGTTATTTTCAGGTACTCTTACAAGCGATACCTTAACCTCTCTGCATTTGAATGCAGTGTGGTGTGAATGGGTCAAACACAGGTCGGACCGGTGTTCAATATCCAGTGTCATTCCCAGATTTCGTGTGTGAAAGGGGTAAAAGGAAAAAGAGTGTTTACTTGCATGTCTTTCCCTCTACAGTGACCAGAATGGTGGACTTGCCAAATATTGAGAAATTTTGACTTAATTGTAATATTAGCAAAATGTTTTGACTTGTGTTGCTAACAAATTATGTGATCTTGTTTCAGATGTTTTAACTGAGTAAAACCTATGTTTGTTTTTGATGATGAAACATTTTGGTAGTGTTCTCAGTTCTGCTACACATTTTCAAATTGCTATTCAAATGTCAGTTTGTAAGCCTTAAGAAAAAGCCTGTTTATATCCCTGTTGTTTAGAGGTAGAAAATAACTGGGCTGTTGCCCATTATCACTGATGTTGTTTGGGAATGTCCTTGGCTCCATTTAATCAGTCCTTATCTGTAGTAATAAATATATTTTTGCACAGATGACAACATTGATGAAACCTATGGTGTGAATGTGCAGTTTGAATCCGATGAGGAGGTGAGTGCATACATTCCTCTGCCTTTATCAAACCAAACTTATTCCTTGGTCCCCCAGTGTATGCTGGTTTTGTTCCAACTAATCGCTTGTTCAAGTTAAGTCCTTCTGTAATTTATCTGAACCTATTTTAAACCATGTAGGTTAGTTGCATTTACTTTACATAGTAATGTAAAGTAATGATAAATTACATAGTAATTTATCAAAATTCAATGACCAGGTATAAACGCTTAAAACTAATGATTTCACCTGTAAATCTCTAATTTAATTCATTTAGAAATGTAAGTCCTTCAGCTCCCTTTTTCCCCCCCAAAGTTGCATTGTCCAATTGTATATTGAGGTAATTCTATAATTAAGTGTAATTAAGAACAATGGCTAGCTTGGTCCTCTTCAGGACTTGGTAGTAATGGTTGGAATGAAAACTAATATGTGGGAGGGGCAGAGTTTGGGAAGCCCTGGACTAACCAGAGTAGATTCTTACTGCAGTAAAATAAGTTTTGTGATTGTCCTTGACTGGCTTCTGTCCTGACTACCCAATAGGAAGGTGATGAGGACCAGTTTGGGGAGGTTCGTGATGAGGGATCGGATGAGGACAGTGAAGGAGTGGAGGCAGATGTTGGCTGCACCCTCACGGCAAATGTAAGGGCAAGTCTTTATAATATCTAGGAATGCATGGTAACATCTGGGCCATATCAATATCGGCAATAGCTTAGAACATATTGATATTTGCCCGATAAGATTATGGACTATAGGTAATGTACAGTGAGCACCAAAATTCTTTGGACAGTGACACATTTTTTGTTATTTTGGTTTTGTACCTTTTGTACATAGTCCCCCTCCATTTTCGGACATCAAAAAATATTGGACAGTTTAACACAATGTAGAATAAAGTAATCATTTTTAATATTTGGTCGTATATCCTTTGCATGCCATGACTTCCTGATGCCTGTGACCCAAAAATGTCAAAACACTCTTGATATCTTATTTTCTAGTACTCTTACAAAAGATACTATAACTTCTCTGCATTTTATTGGAACTCTATGGGAATTGGGGGGTGGGACTGGATTTAGCTGTGCAGAGAGGTTATAGTATCGCTTAGGAGTACCAGAAAATAAGATATCTCAGTCTTTTGATATTGTTGGGTCACAGACATCAGGAAGTCATGGCATGTAAAGGATATGCGACCAAATATAAAAAATGATTACTTTATTCTACATTGTTAAATTGTCCAGTATTTGTGATGCCCGAAAATGGGAGGGAGTATGTAAAAAAAAAAAAAAAGGTTCTATAATTTCTAAACGGTTCATACGATATGGATGAAAATACCCTCAAATTAAAGCTGACAGTCTGAACTTCAACCTCATTGTTTCCTTTCAAACTCAGTGCTAGAGTATAGAACCAAAATAATAAAAAATATCACTGTCCAATGAATTATCGTGCTCAGTGTATGTGCATGTGCTCTATGAAACCTTGGGTATGAAAGAGGCACAATACTGATAACAAATTACTATTATCATTCTGTTTTGTGGTTTCTCAGTAATGATAAATATAAGTTCACTTCAGAAGAATTACTCAATATTAACATGTCTGTTCTCCCTCCCATGCAATCACATGCCCCAACATTTTCTGTTTTATTACTAAATACTTGCTAAACCGAACCATCAGCTAATTTAAAAACAAAAACTCATACAGACGAATACACTGTTAAATGGTAACTGTTAGCTAACGTTGTTTCGTAGTATGGTAGCTATCTAGTTGCATTAGCACTGTCAAGTGGACCTGGGGTTTGGTAAAGAACAAGAATGTGAAGAGGGTTAGGTTAGGTTACAGTGACAGCATAGAATTCAAGAGATGTGGAAAAAGGAGCAACAAGAAATGTCCACTTGGATGAGATGAAGAAACATTAAAGTCTAGGACAGTGGCTGAATGTGAAGGCTGCCGAGAATGTACCGGTGTTCTCTGGGTTGATCCTTGTTTTGGTGAGGGCAAGGAAAAGACAGAATGGAAGCACAAAACTCCGCTTTTTGCACTACTGACTGGCCGTTCCATAACCCTCACTTTACGACCAAGGGGAATAGATGGTGTTGGATACAGTGTGCTGACGAGGTGGGTATCGCCAGAGCGACAGGCATATAAATTAAGCACATTGTGATATAAATGCTTGGAAGAGAGAAAGTAAAAAATAAAATATCATAAAAAATGTTAGTTTTAATGATATCAATGAGTTGATGGAAGTAGCCTACTGTTACCTTCCTCTGTTCTTCCTCAAGGGACTCTGGCGGATAGACTCCCTTGTCTTTCTGCACCCAAAAAGATAAGCTGAGGCTACTATATGCTACTGCTAATGAGTACAAACTACTAACAGGTGTGCTAAGGAAAACAAGCTGATTGTGTAGTAGGTGTACACTTAAAACAAATTGTTTCATCAGTCTGGCTACAAGCACATCTTCTCTCTGTTTTCTAGCTTGGTGCTGCCGGTGATGTGATGACAACCAAGAAGAAAGACCTTCATCCACGTGATATTGATGCATTCTGGTTGCAGCGGCAGCTCAGCCGTTTCTATGATGATGCCATTGTCTCACAGAAGAAAGCTGATGAGGTGCTGGAGATTCTCAAGGTCAGAACTTCATAGATGTGTGTCCACGTCACAAAGAAGATTGGCTGGCTGGTGACGTGTGTCCACGTCACAACATTGAAGATTGGCTGGTGGCAAATAAAACTTTCATTTTTATGAATTTTACAAACCCCATTTCCAAAAACGTTGGTACAGTATGTAAAATGCACATAAAAGCAGAAGGCAGTGATTTGTAAATTCTTACATATATTTAATTGAACCCAGTACAAAGAAAAGATATTTAATATTTTACCTGATGAACTTTATTGATTTTTGTAAATATACGTTGATTCCGAATTTGATGCCTGCAACACGTTCCAAAAAAGTTGGGACCGGGGGCAAAAAAAAGACTGGGAAGTTCAAAAAACACCTGCTTGGAATATTCCACAGGTAAACAGGTGATGCTATCATGCCTAGGTATAAAAGGATATCAAAAGACTTGATATCTTCCTTTCAGGTACTCTTACAAGCGATGCTATTACTTCTGCATTTGAATGGATCTCTGGGAATTGGGGGGTGGGACTAGATTAAGCTGTAAATTACACTGGAATAGTGTGGAACCCATGGTTGGCTAAATGGCTGTAAGTCATCAAGTTGCCTGAGGTATCAAACGAGCCTCAAACCATCACTGCTGCCAGATATGCAGTAGATATGGATGGATAACTTTAAGGGTTGGTAACAAAGAAGGATAGAACTGCTCATTTACAGTGGACGTTTATGTTGAACCATGCAGTAGTTATGTAACGGCATCAGCTCACAGTAAAAGAATAGTTTGATCGTTTTGATACAACACTCGGTTTTTGTTCCGTCTGCCTGCTTCACAATTTCAAAAGATGCAAATTGGGATTGAGTGAGAGCACAGATGGGAGGTGGGAGGAGTTACAGTTGGGGGAGGGGCGATAGATCCATTCAGTAACACGTCATAGGCACAGAGACGGAACCAGCAAGTTAGGAAAAACATTTGAAGTGAAAGGGCTACTCTAACGTTAATTTGCGCTGTTTGAATACCCATCAATCAAGAAGAGGGGGAGCTGGGGCGTTGACTTGCTTACGTGGAAAAAAGGTTTTTACACTTTTTTCACGTCATGGATAGGAGCATGGCTTAAATTTTCACTTTGGGTTGCAGCAAATGCCTCTTTTTGGCACAAAATGCAGTGGCTCAGCTTCATTACATTTTTTTAAATTTCTTTTTTAACAATGGGATATATGTGATTTAATGAATGGCTTTTTAAGTCGAAATGTGATTGTGTTTTACCCATTTTTGCTAGCATTCGGTATTTCACCTGTGGTTTTGATCAACTGGAAATCTCAAAACTGATCACTATTGAAGGGTTTAGATTTAGTAAATCATGTCATTTTTTGTAACCTGGTTTAATGATGCCTATCAAATCACGCACAATGATTTTGCTGTAGTTAAAGCTTGGTTATCTCCATATTTGCACAGACTGCCAGTGATGACAGGGAGTGTGAGAATCAACTGGTTCTACTGCTTGGGTTCAACACCTTTGACTTCATAAAGATCCTGCGCCAGCACCGCCGCATGAGTGAGTAGCTGTCATTTATTAGGCTGGTGTCATAACCTGGCTCAATGGCCATGACTAAAAGGGAGAAGCACACCAAATAATTTGGAAAACAAAGTTAAAATTGTATGAAAGTTAAATGGTGTAAAACAGAAAATAACAAACAAAAAAGCCAGCACAGAAGAACAAGCAGCATCTGCAGGCAAAGCACTGGTCTCTTATTGGAAACATAAAAATGAAAGATTTTACCAAAATAGATATGTGATATGCTCTTAGATTATATATCTTCTAGGTCCGTTGGATCATCTGGCACAGGTCTTTTAATTATTCCATGAGTTAGAACTAAAATTGCAGGGCAAGCAGCATTCAGTTTCTATGCACCCTGTCTTTGGAATAACCTGCCAGCTGACCTTCGGAATGTTGAAACATTAAGCGGTTTCAAGACGCATCTTTTCAGTGCAGCTTTTGGTTAAAGATGCTGTGTGTAGGATCTAGCGGCCTCTACAGGTGGTATTTTTTCACTGTCGCAAAACCGGAAGTCTTGTCGCACAACCGACAATAATAAAATACTGTCAAAGAATGTAGCAAAGATAGCCAAGGTTACCTAATGTGTACATACTAATTTCACCGTCATACTATCCTGTCCTTCTCTATTGAGATTGCAACGTTATCTAGACTAATTATTACTAACAAGTAAGCCAATCTATGAGACAAGCTTTTGAAGTAGGCAACGAAATGTTTACATTTATATTTCTGTCGTCATAAAACAATAAAGCACTGCTGAATAAAGTAGCAAAGATAGCCAGTGTAGCTATGCTCTCCTGCATGGATTGTCATCAGTAAAACTAAAATACAATTGCACAAAGAACATAACGTTACAGATTCAAGCCAATATGCACGTAGCTGCAGAATAGTGAGTAGAAACATGTGCTTGTAAAAAATTTTTTTCAATTACTTCCTGGTCAAGTAAGAAGAAAGTCTGTTTTGAAACCCTTCAATTCGCGGAGTTCTCGCCACCGAACTATATAGAAAATAGCTCTGATGCACAGATTCCTGGGAAATGCATGCGGTGTGTTGTCCGATTAAGCTTTTGTTAGCTCACATTTTGCCAGAGAAACGTCATTCAGCTGCTTTGGAAGTAACTACAAGCTAGGCCAAGCGAATCAAAATGCCTTCTACGTCCATTGCGGTACAGAAAACTTAACTAAGCACGGAGTTACGAGCTCAGAGCATTCCAGTTGTCACTTTGTACCAACCATAGCTGAAGGTAAGAACATGTCGCTAGCGCCTAAAACTTCAGAACTAGGCTGCTTTGTCACATAGAGGAAGAGAAAAACGCATACGGCAAGCCGTGTTGAATTGCCTAACGTTACATGTATTTCTATATAATACTAATGGGCCCATCATTATGCTACTTATGTAAACTGTTTAGGCTGTAACCCCATAGATTGCCTATATTTCCTATTTGTGTTATCAAGTGAAGGATGTGACATTTGCCTACCGGAAATAAACATCCATGTATGTGCTACGTTATGACCTTGTGCTTATTGTGCCTGATATCAATGCAGGAGTTCCCAGTTCACGTTACTTTTTACTGCAGCTACGCCAGTCATCTTCCCACATATCACATTAGCAGCTACACTGCCTGGCCAAAAAAAAGTTGCACTGTAATATTTTGTTGGACCGCCTTTAGCTTTGATTACGGCGGGCATTTGTCGCGGCATTGTTTCGGCAACGTCACAACATTTATTTCTGTCCAGAGTTGCATTCATTTTTGGCCGAGATCTTGTATTGACGACGGCAGAGTCGAACCACTCCGTAAAGTCTTCTCCAGCACATCCAAAGACTTTCAATGGGGTTAAGGTCAGGACTCTGCTGGCCAATTCATGTGTGAAAATGATCCTTCATGCTCCCTGAACCACTCTTTCACAATTTGAGCCTGATGAATCTTGGCATTGTCGTCCTGGAATATGCCCATTGATGGGATAACCTGGTCATTCAGTACATTCAAGGTACTCAGCTGACCTGCATAATGTTACTGAGCCTAGACCTGACCAATTGAAGCAACCCCAGATCATAACACTGCCTCCAGAGGCTTGTACAGTGGGCACTATGCATGACGGGTGCAACGGCAACTTTTTTTTTGGCCAGGCAGTGTATTTCTAGTGTAGCCTACCCTTTAAAACACCATCATAAGTCTTTTTCAGCTAGAATGTGTTTGCATCTAGTCTATTGTGCATGCATGTCTCCATATAGACTTGGTTCATTCATTTATTTGCTTCTTTCTTATGCATAGCACAGGTGGTGGTGGTCATTGTATTTTATTGAACATTAAATACCTAGTTTATCTACAAACGTTTTTAATGTAATTGTGGGCTATTGGTAATAGGATAAATGTTCTCATTCTCGTCAGTAGAGGGCGTGATGGTTACGCAAATGTCTTCAGTAGGAGTCTGCATGTATTCTGTCTGCATGTCTCTTTCGATGTCATTATCTTCATGCATTATCATCATTAGTTGGCTACCAAAAAGAAGTGAAATCTCAACAAAAACGTTTTCAATGTAAAAAAATGGCAAGTTACTCACGCATAGCCTACAAAGCGCACTCTATAAGTCCTTAATTCCAACTTGAAACTAGGCCTGCCTTTATAAGTATTGATATCAAAATGTGGCCAAGTTACAACTAACAATATTGCCTATCGTAGCTCACACTAAATAAACTAGCTCTATTCCAAAGCAATGCTATCCAAACTTTCCTAAATTATTTAATGCAACTTGGCCCTGTGTTTTTTCATCTCACCATCTGAAGAGAATGTGGTTAATGCAACTATGTTCTACATCAAACTGTGAAAGGAGAATCATTTATAGTGCCAATACTCTGATTCAGATGTGTTGCACTTAAACAGAAAAATTACTACACTATAGGGCATGTTTGAAGAATTGTTTGCATCCACTGCTTTGGGTCTATGAAAAGCACAGCATGAATAAAGTGTATTATTATTATGTATTGATTTATTTATTTGGATAAATAGCAGAGCCGAGACATTCTTGCGTTCACAAAATAATGTTCACAAATATAACTATTATTATGTTAAGAAAATTTGTACTATTATTTGCCATCATCTGACCCACAAACATGATACGTTTGTAAAAATGCTATATGTACGCTATTTTATAGGTGAAAATATTACACATTTTTATCTGCATTTATTTATTCATCCCCCTTTCTCTATTGTATATGATGTTTCTTGATATATGTCTGTTTGTGAATTGTAAAAAAATCTGTAGCAGCACCGAACATTTTAAAACCTGTACATTTTGTAAAGTAAACTTGCCAACAAAGTATAAACGTATCCTTTCTGGAGTGTAATTATTCATTAACTGTTTAAAACATTAATTGAAATCATATGTTGTTCCATGAGGCAATTTTTTTTATTTGTCATTTACAGTTTGAATGACCACATCTCTTCACATGCTAAGATGAAAAAACACAGGGTCAATTGCATTAAATAATTTAGGAAAGTTTGGATACCAATGCTTTGGAATAGAGCTAGTTTATTTAGTGTGAGCTATGATAGGCAATATTTTTAAAGGCAGGCCTGGCTTTAGCAAGCCGGAATTAAGGACTTAGACAGTGCTTTGTAGGCTATGCGCGAGTAACTTGGCATATTTTACGTTGAAAACGTGTTTTTGTTGATCTGATATTCAGCACATAAAGAACGTGTGGCTATTGTTAAGCATGCCCATTATTGAGCTCGTTTTGGCACATCAATTTGATTTGTCATATTGAGTGTTCCATTGATGCTCATCCTTGTGCTCTTTCTCCAAACAGTCCAGTACTGCACCATGTTGGCAAGTGCCCAGAGTGAAGCAGAGAAGGAAAGGATCATGGGAAAGATGGAGGCTGATCAAGATTTGTCCAAAGTTCTCTACCAGTTGCAGGAGACTGAGAAGGAGGACATTATTCGTGTGAGTGTTAACATTATTAACAAATTCTATTCCAGTCTTATTAACCAGGTTGAATATCCATTAAGTTTATAATCTCTGGTTACAAATTGGCCAAAGTGTTTTGGCCACCTGTAAAATTTGCTAATATTATTTCTCAGTAGCCATAATGCCAGCTTTAAAGAATCATGGTTTGGAATCAAGTTGATTTTTCAGCATAATTTTGCCGGCTGCTTCGGCAGGTGTTCTCTTTAACAGTCTGATCAAGGATGGACCCTTTTGTTTTGTCCGAAGTGTAACTGTCGTACTCTGTAGCTAACCTGCGAGCATAAAGTAATATGTGTTGCACTTCTGTATATTTGTTATTGTCCCATGTATATGTGCTTCTCTTATGTTTATTCATGGTTTTTTTTATTTTTAGTGTACTTGTAGTGTTGTACAGCGCTTTGAGCGTGGGAAAAGCACTCTGTAAATAAAATGTATTATTGTTATTAGATAAAATGTTCTGTAAATGTACTTAAAATCCCTGAAAGATATACTTATTTCCTGGTTTTTGCTGAGGATATTTTTCGCATACTGTATGTCGCATATTAGTAAGCACGGTGCAAACTGTTGGTAAACAATTTCATTTATCTTTTGCATATGTGGCTTTTGAGTCTAAAAACTACTTCTACACGCGCTATGATCTATGGCATCCAGACATTTTAAAATGGACATGGGGGCATACATATATAGTAGGCGTGGGGGGGAAAAAATCGATTCTCTTAAGAATCGTGATTCTTACCTTCTACGGTTCAAAATCTAGTTTCAAAAATCGATTCACTCAGTTTTTTCAGTCTTGTAATAATCTTATGGTTTCAATTTTTTCCTCGTTATAAATGCACTATGTCGGCAGTGCATTTATATTTTTAGAATTTACTCCTCGCTTAAAAAAAATAAAATAAAATAAAAATTCTAATTTACTCCTCGCTATGAATACACTTCCGCCTACAACTCTGGTCATGTGAGCACGCAGTGCAGTCCGCTTTTGTTTATGGAACTTTCGCGTAGTCTGCTCTGGTGTTGAGTCTTTATTATTTTTGCATGAAAAAATGTTACTATTTGTCTCAGGGCTATGTTGAAATTATTGCAGAAGACTGCGAGTAAAATGTTTCAAATGATTGCAGTTACCTTAACTGCCAGATATTTTTCATATTATTACAGTGGACTCAAGTGGGAAGCATAAGTAAATCCAATTTATTCAAGGTTTACATTTGATTGTGTGATTTATTTTTTTCTTTGAGATTTATTAAACTGTCTAGCACAGTCAAATGGGAATAACTCAAAATGGCAATCTAGAATTCTAATGTGTATTGAATCGAGAATCGATTTTGAATCGAATCATGACCCCAAGAATCGAAATTGAATCGATCGTAAGATTGCCAAAGATTCCCACCCCTAATGTATCGAATGTCACCATAACCTAACAGTGGTGATATTGCAGCCTGAACATTATATTTCCAACTATCCAGTGGGTCAGAAGTTTACATACACTAAGTTGACTGTGCCATTAAATTTTTAATATTTGGTCGCATATCCTTTGCATGCCATGACTTCCTGATGTCTGTGACCCAACAAGCGATAGATTTAGCTGTAAATTATGCTGGAACAGTATGGAATACATGATTGATAAAATGGCTGTAAGTCATCAAGGGTCTGAGGTATCAAATGAGCCTCAAACCATCACTCTGCTGCCAGATATGCAGTAGATATGGATGGATCACTGTAAAGGTTGTTTCTCCTGATTTTTCTATTTTTCTATTGAACTCTATGGAAAAATAAATCAGAAGTAACCCTTCAAGTTATCCATCCATATCTACTGTATTTCTGGCAGCAGAGTGATGGTTTAAGGCTTATTTGATATGTCAGACCCTTGATGACCCAGAGCCATTTAGCCAACCATCTGTTCCATACTGTTCCAGTGTAATTTACAGCTAAGTCTAGTCCCACCCCCCAATTCCCATAGAGATCCATTCAAATGTAGAGATCTTATAGTATCGCTTGTATGAGTAGCAGAAAATAAGATATTAAGAGTCTTTTGATGTTGTTGGGTCACATATATCAGGAAGCCATGGCATGCAAAGGATATGCGACCAAATATAAAAAATTTAAAGGCACAGTCAACTTAGTGTATGTAAACTTCTGACCCACTGGAATTGTGATATAGTGAATTAAAAGTGAAATCTGTCTATAAACAATTGTTGGAAAAATGACTTGTCATGCACAAAGTAGATGTCCTAACTGACTTGCCACCACTATAGTTTGCTAACATGAAATCTGTGGAGTGGTTAAAAATAGGTTTTAATGGCTTCAACCTAAGTGTATGTAAACTTCCGACTTCAACTGTATATGCAAACAGGATATAAAATCAAATGTCAAAATGTTTCATGAATAAAATAAAAACACCCCTGCATAATAAACAACAACGAACTCTTAAGGTTGTTTCTTAAGGGTTATATATATATATATATATATATATTTCTGCAATTGGGATGCACCCATAGATATCAGCTGAGGGCGACAAAGTGTATGTAAACTTCCGACTTCAACTGTGTTTGCATTGTAAGCAAGCCTGCACAGATGCGGCCAATTATTGATGTGCACTTTGTTTCATACAAATAACTAACAATGTATGTATAGGAGGAGCGATCTCGTAGGGAGAGGGTGAGGAAGTCTCGTTTGGACAATGACCTGGAGGCCATGGACCTAGACCACGGAGAGGTGAGCACTTTAATATGAACACACAGATGGAAGGTGTCTGTTTTGGTGCATATGTGAATGTCTAAGGGTGATTGCATGCGGTTCAGTTTATCTTGGCTGTTTAGTGCTGCTATCCTCACTTGTCATCCTTTCACTTAGGCATGTAACGATACCATACCGAGATTCATACCGTGTATGAGTACTGAGTACTGAGGTTTGGGTACTTGCAAATACCAAGTACTGATGCATGTACTTTTAAAATTATTGTATTTTTCTGTTACCATAAAAGTGAGACCGCTGGTTTTGAAAAACCTGGAGATTTCATTATTTTACATACATTTTTGTGTTCAAAAATAACAGAACTTAAATGAAACATAACATGGAACTGCTGCTGAATTCCAATAAAACATATCCTGGAACTGTCAGTCAGTTCCAATAAAACAACATGGACTTGTAACAAAGTTTCAGTGAAACAGTCTATAAAGCAGTCACCAAGTTTGACGATGGTTAACCTCTTCCTACCGAGGGCAAAATAGGCCAAATTTTGCCTGTTTTCACTAGTGACAAACAAAGGTGGTTATCTCAAAAACTATAAATGGTACAAATATGGTTCATGGCTTTTATTAAAGCAGACACCTGCAGTATTACGACTAAGCAGTGAGAACTCATAGAAATCCAGTTTTTGATACTTAACTACAACAATTTATGTACAGAAAATATAAAAAAACTAAAAAACGGGTACCTACATTCAAGTTTAAGAATTTTTACCTGGGGAGCTACAAATGCAATCAAGGAAATGACTCCTCTATCTGATTCATCAATATGCTGCCTACCTCTGGTAACAATCTGGTGTCAATATCTCAAACCATTCAAATTTTACAGGGTTTTTTTCAGGTGAACCTTTTTCGTTATCCAAATGGTGCCAAATGTTGCCAAATGTGCCAAAAATGGCAATGTTCCAGAAAGGTCTCAATATGATTTATTTTTTAGGTTTTTACAATAAAATGAGATAATTTGTCAATATTGGCAATAAAAGTTCATTTTTAGACGTGTTCTTGGTGTTCTGCATATTACACAACTAACTACCCAAGGTTACAAAAAGCTGTCAAAACCCATGTAGCAGCACAGTGAATCTTGTGTATTTCACCAGAGCCCCATTAGCCAGAAATGAGTCCAGGAATGTGCAAACAGGTTTTCAAATGAATAATGGGAATAGTATGAAACTTCCCTACACATTAATGCTTGCCAGTCCTGTTCTTTATTCTGTTGCCACCTCCTATGACAGGGACGTTGGGGTTGGGTTTTAGGAGGCAAAACTTTATACATGACAAACTTATATCAACTATATACAAGTGCACTAAGGTGTACTACTAAAAGTGCAGTGGATAAAAAATCAAAAGTCCACCAGTTTCCTAGATAAAAAATAAAAACACCCCTGCTGTAACAAATAAAAAGATCCTTGCCTCTAATTGCTGAAGTTACCGTATTTACACAAAGAAAGTACAAAATGGCAGGGTCCAAAAAGCTAAAAAAAATGAACTAAAAACAAAAAAAGGTAAAGGATCAAAACATGGGGGTGGAGGTTGAGGAGAGATTATTTAACCATTCATACAGAAGCCATTTAGACTACACATTCCCTCAGGAGAGCAATCTGCATCATTACAAATCCCACTAACCCTGTCCATGGAATTGTCCACCATGTTGATATACCCATTAGTCCCCCTTATACAACAACAATCAACAATAATAATAATCAACAAGTACTCCCTCATGTTATCATGTTCTCTCCCTCATACCATGCATAAATTACCATTTTGTTTACCTGCACATCCTTCTGTACTGCATATAGAACAATTTACTCAGGTGGAACAACGACTTTACTAAACACTTCCAGAAGCCATTTCACACTCAAAAAAATCGTTTTAGTAGCTCATCTCAGACACAAATAGATAGCTAGCTGCTTGTTACCTGTAATTTTGCTTGCATTACATTACATTACATTTATTTAGCAGACGCTTTTATCCAAAGCGACGTACAGTAAGTGCGCACAGAGACATCATCAAGATCACTACAGAACAGACAAGGCAAAGCACATCCTTCGCATAATGTAGCAGCTATCCCTAGCAATGAACGTCGTCTGTAGTTCACAGTAAGCTGTGGGCAAATCAGCAACACCACACTTCCATTCCTAATACTCGTATAAACTATAATAAACAGACAGGAAAACACAGGGATGCTTGCTAGCTTGCCACTGTAAAGGCAATACTATCTATATTAATTTAGCTGAGAGGGACCGATTTTATGCATAAGTATATAAGGTTAGTTAGCTTCACAGAAGAAACACAGGGATTCACGCATTGCAGCTAAATTTCCTTCGATGCTTACACCAAACATGTGTTGTTGGCAACGCCACGTAACACATGCGAGTTTGTCAACACAGACAATACACCCTAAGTTTACTTCATAAATTATTTATCATACCGTTGGAATGTGCAATTTGTAATATTAATTGTATGAAAAACAATAAAATACAGTTGACAATGGAATTACGAACCCGCATGGCATTGCGTGAATTCACACTGGTATATCGAAAAATCGGTAATACCACCAGCCCTAACGACGTTACCTGCCATGGCGAAATTCAATGCGTTTATAGCATAACACTGTTAGTATGATAAAACAACTTACATGTCAGCAACATCATCTCGGTCATCAGTGGATTCAGCGTCACTGAGACAGGATGAGTCTCCCTCGGCAAAAACATCTTCTGGCTTATCCAGTTCGTCTAGCACTTGGTGCACGGATAAACGCCTCAAAAATCTCGACATAACTACACAAAAACTGTATCAAAAATACTCTAAAGTAAAAAATGTAACTGCGGGCCTTACCTAATTAATTGTGCTTTGCTAAACGGAATGTAGCGAGCTACGCTACAAGGTAAAAACACTGCGCCATTTTGGTTCGATAATTACGCGTGGTCGCCACTTCCTCATACGCACGGCTCGATTTCCTTTTTTACGACGGCTATTGTATTCAATAGCCGGCTTGTTTCAAAGATAAGAGTCTTGGCTATTGCCTGGAATATTTGACAGACAGTTTTAAAACCCAATGGAAAGCAAATAATACTCAGTGGAGGCGGGTGGAAGACGGTTTTTCCCACTTCAGATAGGCCTATTGTGCTATCAGTCAAAGAAATACACCCAATTGACGACGGTTTTGCATAAATCTCTGCAAGCAAGTTCAAAACTACTCTGGCTAACATATACTAAGCCATGGGATTGGTACTCCAGAAACTGGCTGAGTTTCACAACGCCAAAGTGAACACAGCCGAACGAGTCGTAATCAAGTGCAAAAAAGCACACGTCGGTTTAAAATTGGAAAAAAATAATGTACAGCCGTATGAAAGTTTTAAAGTATTTTTTCTTGAAGCCTAAAGGTATAATGATTTTTCAAACCAAAGTTTTGTGAAATACAATTAAGCAGAACAGTTTACCAGCACATTGTTTATGGTGTGACATCAAGCTGCAATACATGTTTGAGAATTAGGTCCGAGTTTCCAACGTTATTTACGAAGTTTTATTCCGACGTTTTGGGCTTAAAAACCACTTTCCCAGAAGGAATGGATATATCTTAAGGATATTTAATCAAAATATTGAGGTGAGCAGTTTATTATATATTATTAAATTAATGAAATGTATAATGTAATAATTTCCGTCACGCCGGCGTTACCGCTAGGGGGCGTTTGGCATTAAGAGGTTAAAGTAAAATCATAATTTGCATCAATAGACTCCTTCAGATGAACAACTTTGCCTTAAGAACAAAAATCAACCATTTTGATTGTCTGCTATTTTGAATTTTTGCCAAAACCTGCTTTTGTGAACTAGAGGCCCAGCATCACCAAATAAAGCTTGAAAGAATCTGTGGTGTCTAACTCGATAATTATCAAAAAAAAAGTTTCAAATACTTTCTAAACTTTCTAAATTTGACCCCCACCTACCAATCATTCTTTTGTATTGTTGTCACAAATTTGCATGTGTAGGCAATATGTTAAAATGACGGATAAAAATATTTAAATATTGACAATTAACTAATTTCTAATGAACGAATGAGTTCAATGCCAGTGTGTTCCAGAACACTAATCCCTGCAATGCCAAGCTGATATGGCTGCCAACATTCTCATTTTTTAGATTGATCCTGTGAATGTTCAAACCTCTAATAGCGCACATTATTTTTCTATTGAACAGAATTAGTTTAAAGGGGTAATAAACACTAAATAAAATATTTTGAGTTATAAAGCCGAGTATCTTGCCTCCGTTTCATAAATCACATAAATCCTATTGCTTAAAAAAACTCAAATGTAAATATAGCTGCAAACAGCGATTCCCAGGGACCGAGCGGAATGAGCAGCATTTGTCAAACACAGAGACTGCAAAATGGTAGACAACTCTAGACAGGGTTGACCCGAAATACAAATTTGTTTCTAATCGAGGCTTTTGCCATTGTTGATGGTATCTTAACCCGATCCAGTAAGGCTTGCATATTACGTCTTTTAAGTACAAGTGAAACAGTTAAGTTAATATTGTTCAATTTCTTAACCTTTGCAATAAAAAGGTGTTTCTTAATGTGAAAACAACATTAAAAGAAGCATAGCATTTGCACAATAGTTTTGCCAAACATTAACCTAGCCATTGGTACCAAGCTGGAATTAAACCACTGACCACACACATGGAAAGCCAAGATTTTATCCACTAGGCCAAAGCAGGTTAACAGAAATGTGGAGGCCAAATAAGAGTGTTGTGTTGCGGTATCAGATAGTGTTGGCATACTGACTTAATAATTCAAACAGTTAACAGGTATTATTGTGAAATTTCTTAGCCTTTGCAATAAAAACAACTTGTTTTATGTTAAAAGAACATTCTTGGCATGACGTGCACATTGTGTGCCTTAAAAAAAATGTTGGGAACAGGTGGGGATCGAACCACCAACCTACTACACGGCAATCCAATGCCTTAACCACTAAGCTACAGGAACTTTCACCGTTGGTATGGTAGGTAGATGGCCTGTTAAGCATAGATAGTGTACTTGGTGGATGGCATACCTGCCATCCCAGCATTTGTATTTCTATAGCGCCACCACGCGGATTAATTAGGTTAAAGGCTGCAGGGCTCAAGTCTTGATCCAACTCTCAATCAACCCACCATGTTTCAGAACTTTATATCAAACGATTTCAGAATTACTAGCATTTTTGTGATAAGCCACGCCCAATGCAAAATTCATTGGCTTCTCATTCGGCCATTTTTTGACATTAGCCTTAGGGATATCCAATAATTGTGGCACACGTTTTTTTTTTTTTTCTCATAATAAATTTACTTCAATTAAAGGTGTGTTTTTTCTAATTTTTTCAGTGTGAGATTAAGCTAATTCACCAAACGGTGAATTTTTTTTATAACCCTTTTTCCTCATCTTTACCAGGGATGCCAATAATAGTGGAGGGCGCTTTGTGCTAAGATGGCTGCAAATATTTGTTCCAGCATTAGTTTCATCAATTGACTGTTTGGTGCTGCCCAGTACTGAGGTGATCATTCTTTCCTCGTCCAGTCTCTGGCTCCTCGGCAGTTGCTGGATTTAGAAGACCTGGCATTCACGCAAGGCAGCCACTTCATGGCCAATAAGCGCTGTCAGCTGCCCGATGGCTCCTTCCGCAAACAACGCAAGGGCTATGAGGAGGTGCATGTTCCTGCTCTGAAACCAAAACCATTTGCAGAGGATGAGGTTTGTCAAATATTTGTATTCACATGTGCCTGTCTATTATTGTTTTCGCCTTTCTCTATGGTACAACAGTCTATGCATTTCCACTTGGTCTGGGTCTGGGGCAAATCACATGTTTTTATTATTTAAGTATTTATCATTTTCATCTTGACTGTCTAATAATCAGCTGTACCACCAATAGGTGCTGGTAGCAATTGAGAAGCTGCCCAAATATGCCCAAGCTGGATTTGAGGGATTCAAAACTCTCAATCGCATTCAGAGCAAACTATTCAAAACTGCCATGGAGACGGATGAGAACCTGCTGGTGTGCGCTCCCACAGTAAGTAAAAAAAAACACTGCTCCCAATCCGGTTGAGAATATGAATATTTTATTTGGTTAATATTTGGAAGTTCCTAGTTTACATAGATGTATCCATTGAGAAGCATTTGTTGGGGAATGGGGTTGGGTGTTGGTTTGCTCAGTTAACATTACACTTCTTGATTATAAATGGGCCTTCTGTTATATCACATTTTTGTATTCAGTAACGCTGTTCTCCAGGTTTGTTCGTTGCTCTGGATGAGAGGAGCTGCTGAGTAATTGTAACAAAAGGAGGCAATGGTGCCCCCACATTTTAAAGTGACATTCTATATTTACAAGATTCAATCAATCGCATGCCACCAACTCGGCATCTCTTCTTTTAGTCTTGCTTGTCGCTCTTCCATGTTCCTCTCAATCTTAGCTTGTCTTCTCTTTGCCTACAGGGGGCAGGAAAGACCAATGTTGCACTTATGGCCATGCTGCGTGAAATTGGAAAGCATATCAATCTGGATGGCACCATAAATGTGGATGACTTCAAGATTATATATGTAGCACCCATGCGATCACTTGTGCAAGAGATGGTGGGCAGTTTCAGCAAGGTGAGTGACATTGAGTCCGTAATGTTGTCTTCACCTGAGGCTAAAAACCATAGTCCTTTTAAGTAGTTTCTAGTGTGAGAATATAGATTTGCCTTCATGCCTGTTTCACTTACCACCTCCAGCGTCTGGCTAGTTACGGAATCACTGTGGCCGAGCTGACAGGAGATCACCAGCTGTGTAAAGAGGAGATTAATGCCACCCAGGTCATTGTTTGCACTCCTGAAAAGTGGGATATCATTACACGTAAAGGTGGGGAACGTACCTACACCCAGCTGGTCCGTCTCATCATCATTGTGAGTACATCTGTCATACAGCAACACCTTTTTTTTTTTTTTTACCTGGGGTGAAAACTATTGTTAAACCTAGAATACAATATTGTATAACTGCTTGAAAAAAAACACTTCCGTCCATCTCAGTGTTTCCCTTATATGCACCTAGCAGTGGTGTTACGCCGCTGCTGAAATATGACCGCCGCTGCTGAATAATTTTAAAAAAAACTTTTTTGTAAACAAAACAATCCACTCTCTTCCCTTCAAAATGCTGGAGTAAACGGCATTGTAGTGGCCTTGTAAACGTTTTAGAGTAATGTAAAAACATTTTAAATGTAAAGCGCTTTCATGGAAAAGTTGCTGTCAGAAACTCATTTGAAATGCGATTGTGTCCAAACTTTCTAAGCAAAGCTAAATTTCAGCGTCATATATGGCCGTCAAATGCTCCGTCTTATCTCTTTAGAAACTATATTATTTTGTGCTACGGACGCTTCATATCCAGGTCAATTCACACACTTGTGAGTAAAGCATATAAACGAGAAACTTCGCGCTATATGTAGGCCTATATGATAATGTCAGCACAATGATTATAACAACAAAACACCGGGTAGATGTCAACAAGCAAGCAATGTTGATCACGGATTCAGGATTATCATTCGCCGAAGGGAAAACAGTCCTGCGACTTCACGTGAGTATCGTACAGTAACGTTAACAGCAAACGCAATCATTTGATAGGAATATGCAAGTAAACACACATCTGTGAAATAAACAACATTTGGAAGATCCATCTTAATACGTTTTGTTTCGGTAAAAGTATTCCACATGCACCGATTGTTTATCTCTTCTTCCTGGAGGCGGGCATTACTATGCGCGAGAGTATTCTATAGGTCGTGTCTTGAGGGCCACCGTGACGCGCAAAAGCTGTCAATCTCAGACAACTTTGACAGATTCCCTCAGAGATATTACATATTCTTTGGATTGCCTTAAAGAAACATCATAAATGTAAGTTATTTTATCATTGAAAATGTTATTACATTTAAATAAATTAACAATGTTTGATAATACAACAGTGTGGTGATGCAAGTTAATTCTGGAAAAAAGGACAGTTGAATGAATGAATAATTTGAAGAATGAATGACAGCTAGCTAGCCGCTAGCCAACACCCAGTGGACGTAAACGGTCACCCAGTGGGTGTCAGTCATTTAGCAGTCTAGCTAATGATATAGGCCTATGTGAAGCAAGTTGGGTAACGTTGACACATGTAGGGAACATGCCTCTATATTCCTACATTTGGAGTATTACTCATGCAAGGTGTTTACATATACATTTAGCAGTAATGGTGATAGACAATTAAAACATGTTCATCTTACCAGTCTTCACCCGGGCACCATAAATGTAGAGGATATCCTCGACGGGGCGCCATAAATGTAAGGAATATTTCTGTCTGTCTGTCTGTGTGTGTGTGTGTAAACTCTTACATGGGATGCCAGAAATATAGGCAATAACTACGGAATAATGAGGTTTACCCTTATTATTCTTAAGTTAGGTTAAAATTAAATCAGTCTCATTTGATTATTATGGATTATAATTAATACTGTCAATTTACCATCAAAGCACAAATAACTAATAATTCATAAGGGTTGGAGGTATTATGTTCTAATGATTAGGTTTGACTCAGCTCTCGTGTTCATACGACATCAAAACAGACACCAGGTTTAACAAAAATTGATTTATTAAACAAGGAAAAACACGAATATTACATTCTACTAAATAGACATATTGTGTTGTGTGCGTATTGTTGCATTTGTGTGTGTGTATGCACATATGTGTTTGTATGTGTCAGTGTGTAGGCCTATGCCACGTGTGCTTCAGGGAACAAAGGAATCACGTGGAGCAAGCTAACTGTGCCGCAGCACGATGGTGGTTATTGATCTCAAATCTGACGTTACTATAAATAAGTTCACGCACTTCTTTCACGAAATAACATATTTTTTATCTACAGTATGTTGAATTGAGACCATATCACGCGAATGTTAGTACGTGTTAAAGAGGAGCAAACCATGAGGCCTGCTTTGGTTAGTTAACATTACTACCACATTAGCAATGAAACGTTAGGCCAGCCGGCTAGCTTGCTAACCAGCACAACACGTTTATACAGCTATTATCGCACAAAGTCGAGATGCAATCAAATTACCGATAAACAGTTCAGACTAAAATCCTAAACTAATGCCTGAGATGTTTGATCAGTCTTACTGAAGTCCGCGGTGATTATAGCTGGCTTGTCCGTGAGGTGGATGGTGAGGGCGTCTCCTGCTTTGGCCTTTCTTATACTGGTAGGGATGCGGGTCATCTGGTTATCACCTGCGTCTTTGTCCGTGGCTGGAACACACCTCGGTTGGAGTTGCGTTAATTCAGTTCTATGGTTAGATGCCGTAGGCAAGCTAACCCGTTTGCGTCTGTCTCCGCGGCCTTTGATGCTGCTGCCGTGGTGTTGCTGGTGCAATGGAGATCCACCTTTGTAGCTGTGTAGCCTCTTGTGCAGCACTATCGAGGAAGAGATGGAAGAGTGAAGTGAATAGGATCGGCAGACTGGAATGCGTTCAGTCTTATCTGTTTTGGTTTTATGACCCCTTAGTGTCTCGTATTTCCAAGAGACATGATTGGCTGTGGCCGTGTTTTAAATGTATTTTGGGTTTCCTGTGAAATGAATGGAAATGTAGTCCATTGTCCCTACACACAACTTGCTTCATGTTAATGGACAGTGCTAGCTAGCAAATGCAGCTGTTCTGGCGAGAGAAGGCCATAGATGTACAACATGTTGAAGTGCTGGACTGCGTTCGGATCCAAAATTAATGCTTTCTTCCTGTCGTTCCCTTCTCTTGCTTCAATGTGAATTCCCTTGAATCAAGGAAGGGAACGACAGGAAGAAAGAATTAAATTTGGATCTGAACGCAGCCCTGTAGTTGTCCTTGTACTGTATGTACTTAGGCCTCGAGAGCCCTTCTGGTGCCGGCAGACACATAGAAACCTCCCGGCAGGGCGCGCTTTGTGAGCGCACAATGTTTTTTATAGGAATTTTTGTATTTTTTTATTATACAAGTGCTTCAGCTCCGCTGCTACATCCTAGGGGAAACACTGCATCTAGGCTTTACATTTTGCTGTTGTTTAGAGCAGGGATGATGGACGATCTGCAGGGTTTGCTTTTAATTTGCTTACACTTTTACAGTTTTTTTTCCCTTCATATAAAAATTTATAACCAGCCCTAAGAAACCAGGTAGTCAGTTTTGTCTATTCAATTGCTTTAATTCATTACTTGAGTAACTACAGAACTACCAAACCCTGTGGATCTGTAGGACAAGGTCTAGTGTTGAGCTGACAGAGGAAAAATTCCTATTTTCTCTTAATTGTGATGAGATGTAATCTCCAGAGCAAATCTGGCTTATGTTCTTGTAGACCCAAACTGCATGAAAGATCTATATTAGATTATATAGCAGCACAAAACGGAGAGAAATTACATTTAGTCCCAATGGCCATATTGAACTACAGTATTTACTACTACTTCAGATTTCACCTCTAATAATTGTAAATTATTGAATGTTTTTAAAATGTCGACCCAAACTTGCAATCCTCCTTCATTTAAGGTAAATTTAACTAAATTAAATGGTAAAAAAGTCCTTCCATGGTGTGTACAGATTTGGAACCCTTGTCCATAATTTTGTTCAGCCAGATGTGTGTAGAATAATGTAAAAAGAAAATAAGACCCATTAAGTCCAAAATATTATGCTGCTAAATAAGAAAATGTCTGTGTACATCATTTGGAAGAGGGAATGCTTGAAAACGGTTTAATTTTCTGTAGTAAGTTGAAAAAGACACAAGCTTGCAAACAGCTGGGTAAGTGGAAATAAATGGCAAATGAAATAAATGGACTGGTAATTGGCTAGATCCCTTCAGCCAGTCTTGCTTCAACTACTACGGCCAAGAATAGTTATTTTTATATTTTTAATAAGAATAATCGGAAACTGAAGCATCCTTATAAATGCATTTAATCATCCAGTACACATAGTTAAGATCTTATTGATTTGCCACCAGGACGAGATTCACCTTCTACACGATGACCGAGGGCCTGTTCTTGAGTCTTTGGTGGCCCGAACAATCCGTAATGTGGAGCTGACTCAGGAGGATGTGCGCTTACTGGGCCTGAGTGCCACTCTGCCCAATTATGAGGATGTGGCGGCCTGCCTACGAGTGGACTCTGCCCGTGGTTTATTCTACTTTGATAACAGGTTTGTAAAAGAGCACCAAAAGACAAATATGAAGCGGCAATCATTATAGCAGTTTTATGGCAGGATGCTTATCTGTACAATATATCAATGACCACAACCTCTGGCGTGTCACAGAAGACATTCCCAGATTCAAAAGAACTTTTTGTGTGCGATGGAGGATATTGAGAATCTTTCGTACGTATTTAAAATATGCTTCGACCACGAACGCTGTCTGGGCCAATAAAAAAATAATAAAAAAACTCATAATAATAAAGGAGAATTCCACCCAAAAACAACATTAACCTTATTGAACAGATCAAGCGCAACTAATGAAGTCTTTCTTTGTGGCTGGCCAAAAAAAAAAATCTTAGTTATTTGAATATAAAGTGGAACATTCAATAGAGGTATACGTCAAAATGGCGTATACCTCTACCACTTCCTAGTTTTTGAAAGACTACAGTGTTTTTAAGTGGGTGTGTAAATGACATAGCAAGTAGGCGGAGCCAGCGAGGGAAGAATTGCTGCCTGCATTTCACTGTTCTGAATAGGGACGGGGCACATCGTAGATCAAGCTAGCTATCATAGATATTTTATTATAATGTCAGAAAATTACATTGATAGGCTACGTTATTTCCTGAAGATGTTTTGGCAAACTAAACCAAACAGGACTCGAGTGCTGTCGGTTACAGAGTGGAGCTCCTCCGCTATTCCCCGATTTCCTGTAGCCAACATCTTCCTCTGCCTTATTGAATCACCCAGTAAGGAACCTAGCCCCAGTTCTGTGCCTCTTGTAATCATTGTTTTTATTTGTAATATTTTTGCATTGATGATTAGGTTCGAGTCACAGAGCTAACCATTCATTTTTGTTGGAATTATAACAAGCCGCGTCTTGCTTTCTGGATCCCGCTAAATGGCAACCGGAAATGGGTGCTTTTTCCTCGTCTTCTACCACGTATCGGACGTTTACACGAAAACAAAGCGCAGTGCTCTATTCTTCCGATACATGGTAGAAGACGAGGAAGAAGCGCCACGTCTACAAAAATGTGATACGTTTTGTTAAATGGCATGCCAGGTGTCTGGCGTTTTGCTTTGAATTAATTCTGACAAAAATGAATGGTTAGCTCTGTGACTCGAATGTAATCATCAATGCAAAAATATTAAAAATAAAAATAACGGTAGTTCGAACTTTCAATTAGCATTCGGTTACTAGCAAATTTATGCCCCAATTTTAAGTCAATGGACAATTCATTTCCGGTGTCGTATAATTATAAAGGCTTATTTAAAAACTACAATAAACAGAAGTGTTATCAGTCAAACGCATTAGTCCATGTCACGCCTGACATGTCGTTATGTCTACTTTAGCGATTAGAGTTGTAGAATTTGAGCTAGGTCTTTGGAAAAAGTCTTAATCTAAAGGCTAATTTTTTTATGTACTTGTATGAAAATGGCTTGGCTTAAATCTTTCCCATAATTGTTTTATGTCGAGATTGATGAGATGAGTTGATCTTGCAAGTGGCTTGGTAATTGATGCTAAAACGGCTGAGATATTGATGGGTGAAATTTGTGTTTTACTTAGTGAGATGCTACCGCGTCTGCTTTATTCTCCAATTGAATGTTAATGTGTTCTTTGATTGATCACCTCAGCATATGTGCATATACCCCAGCTTGTGCTGGTGAGCAACAGTAAGCTTTTTTTTTTGCTGTCTGGTGTTTGATTCTGTGCAGTCAGCCTAAAACCATAAAACCAGAATAAAATTTTACATTTACTACTGTAATGATGTAGTCTTGTATTTTAGTCAATATCAATATCAAATATTGCATGTGTTTTTCATGAGGGGGCCCAAGCAGTGAGGCTGCAAGATGCCTATTTTAGCTAAAGTTATTGTACTGTATTACTGATTGTTCCGCTTAATTTTTTCCTGTTTTGTCAAGTTTTCGCCCTGTGCCCTTGGAGCAGACTTATGTTGGTATCACTGAAAAGAAGGCCATCAAGCGCTTCCAAATTATGAATGAAATTGTTTATGAGAAGATCATGGAGCATGCTGGCAAGAACCAGGTAATTATACCTCTATTCTACAGCTATACCTGTATTTTTCTTTTTTCAAATAAATCTGAGCTGTCGCGATCCGTCAAGTTTGTTACTGAACGTTCATTCAGACATAACTCAAAATTAATAGCCCACACGTCATCTTGGTCTGTGCAGAATTTAGGCATGTCATTGTGTTTGTACCTTGTTTTAAACTTGGCAACGTACCATTAGATAAACATGAGTAAATGCTTTGAATTGGATGGCTGATTATTTATTCGTCACTCTCGGTTACGCACCTGCCGGAACTGGAGTCAAAAAAAAATTCCGTGAGCCCGGTTCACTCATACAACCATACAGATGATGTTTGGGCATCATGTCATGGTTTATTTAGCTAGGAATAGCATTTTCATTGGATTTTTAAGTTTTCTCAAGTCTAAGTTATGGTCAACATAAGTCGCTCTTTGGAATGTTAGTATTTTTGTCGACTTATGTTTCCCACGGCACTTAATGGGTTAAATTAATTAATTAATTGTAATTTCCAGATTGTTTACAATTTCTAGTTTTACATTTACATTATAGCCATATTCCTCTAAAAACCTGGAAAAACTATTAAATGCATGCCAAAAACGCATAGCCTCACTTGGCTGAGAGGCTTTGTATTTTTCGCATTCATTTTTTTTTTTTTTACCTCTAATAAAATTGTTGAAATTACAATGTCACAAATACGATTGGTTGTATTGAACACGTGACGATGACTATCTGATGAACACTGGTTGGAGCCAGCAGAGAATGATTCTCTTCTAGTTAGTCAATCCAATAGGCAAAATTCAGCAGCTCAATGTTTTTATTTTATTTATTTATTTTGTAAATATCAGTTTTGAGGGTAGTCTTTCGTATAGCCTAATTGTCTGTGGGGTTTGTGGGGATTTAATAGGGACTAAAAATAAGGAAGTGAATAACTGATATATTAGTGTAATACACTGTTTGTTTTTAAATAGGAAAATTGATGATTGCTTCAAATTAAATAAAAGGGAGTATGGTTTTAGTCTCACACCATGGTCTCTGGTTTGGTCTTTCTGCTGTTGTCCAGTATAACCACTGCCTCCCATCGCAACCTAGAGCATTCTGATGTACCTGGTCTAACAAAGCAAAAGTTAGCCACACGAGTCAATGGAATACATTCACGAAAATTCCCATAGACATCCATTGTTTTGCAATGCTAAACACAAAATATGTGTAGAATGTATATCACTGCACAGCTGCATGTCATATTGCTTTTATATTCTTAAATGTATTGTATACTTGACTTTCTTTAGGCTTTTAAGGCCTGAAACCCCAAAATCTTTTCCTCAATTGTATAATTATTCACGATTGTGCCGTTTGAGTGCCTACCGGGGCGATTAGAGGATAACAGTTACAAGTTTAAATCCCTGCCGATTCTTGTCGTTGAGATAAACTGGCCAGTGATAGGTCAGGGCCACTTTGATAAATTCCAGTCATGGACCATGTATATAGAATTTCAGGATTGTATTGAGCCATTAATGAGAAACTAATTTTTATGGTTTATAGTGGCCCCTGTAGTCGGTAATAAAAATACCTAAAAATTCTATAGGGTTACCGGACCCTTCGGGCCCATAACCCTAATTAATTGCAGGTTGTAGACCCTCGCAACTGAGTTACGATGCTAGGATTCACCATTGATGTCCTTGCGATGCTGAAATTTAATTGGGACATCAGTCACGTGAATATCTTGGCAAAATTGCAGTGTACACCTGGCATTAAACAATTTTTTAAAACAAGACGGCTGCAGGGTTGAGATGATTCACACAGGAAATCTAGTGATGCATTGTTTTCCCTTCCAGGTTCTGGTGTTTGTACACTCCAGAAAGGAGACTGGAAAGACTGCGCGAGCTATTCGTGACATGTGTCTGGAAAAGGACACACTGGGGCTGTTTCTCCGGGAGGGGTCAGCCTCCACAGAGGTCCTCAGGACTGAGGCAGAACAGTGCAAGGTGAGGATGAAGGTTTCACTGAGGTGTCAGTAGTCTTGCCAGTTGCCATCATGCTATATAAAACTTATTGGACAACATTAAAAGGAGCTCTTTGCCTGACCGAAGAGCAATAGTTGTCCCATCTAAATAAGTAAAACGAGATACGAAGAACATGAAACAAACGTAAGAGAAAAAAGCAACACGGTTGCCTCCAACAAAGCCAGGGAGGCAAAAAAAATAAATAAATAAAATAAATAAATGAAAAATGCGTTGTGTAGGTTAAATTTGTTGTACCTTAATCACCTTACCACTCATAAGAAATAAATCTATACTCTCAGTACATTTTCATACAGTTTATTCCTAATGTGACAACTGTACTACTACATTCTACTTTAAGGGTGGTTTCTCCTGACTCATTTTTGGATAGAGTTCAATATGAAAATAAGTCGGGAGAAACCACCCTTAAAGTGATCCATCCATATCTACTGCATATCTGGTGGCAGTGTGATGGTTTAAGGCTAGTTTGATACCTCAGACTTTTTATGACGTACAGCCATTTAGCCAACCATGGGTTCCATACTATTCCCTTCTTAGTCTAGTCCCGCCCCCCAATTCCCATAGAGATCCATTCAAATGCAGAGAGGTTATAGTATCGCTTGTAAGAGTACATGAAAATAAGATATCAAGTCTTTTGATATCCTTTTTTACCCATTCATGATTGCATCACCTGTTTACGTGTTACGTGGAACGTGTTTCAGCCATCAAATTCGGAATTAGTGTATATTTACAAAAATCAATAAAGTTGATAAGGTAAAACATGAAATATCTTTTCTCTGTACTGTTTTCAATTAAACATATGTAAAAGAGAATTTATGTGTATTTTACATACTGTCCCAACTTTTTTGGAAGTTGTAATTCTTTCTTTTCAGTGCACCTCTGGCAAAGGCAAAGATATAAAACAAGTCATACTTTACATTTACTGGTTCACACACCACTTGTCCACATGTGTACATAATTTTAGGGGGATATGTAAAACTACATAGGTTCTACAAGATAATTTGTAAAGACTGTATTCTGGCATCCCTTAGTGTCTCCAAATGTATCCAAAATGGATAAAATGTACATGACAGTAAATCAGGAGATAATCAGTTTCAATCAACACACAAAGTATTCTGACTCACCGAAAACGTTTGCATTCTATGCATGAAGGAATTTCTATTTTTTTCCAAAAGAATTGGCGGTTGAGATAGTCAAGCCGGAAAGTCTGCACACTCCTTTCACCTTCTCCACGTTTTATTACGTTACAGACTTATACTACAATAGATTGAGTTCATTTTTTGCCTCAAACATCTACACAAAATAGCCAATAATGACGAAGTGAAAACAGGTTTTTTAGAAAATATGCAATTTTATTTTACTGACAAAAATAGGTTATTTAGGGGTTACATATCTGTACACACCCTTAGCCTTATACTTGGTTGCTGCACCTTTGGCAGCGATTACAGCTTCAAGGCGTCTCGGGAAAGAAGCTACGAGCTTGGCACACTTGTTTCTGGACATTTTTGCCCATTCCTCTTGACATATCCTTGCAAGCTCCGTCAGGTTGGATGGGGAGCGTCGGTACACAGCCATTTTCAGCTCTTTCCACAGATGTTCAATTGGATTCAGGTCTGGGCTCTGGCTGGGCCACTCAAAGACATGCACAGACTTTCTCCGAAGCCACTCCTTTGTTCTCTTGGCTGTGTGCTTCGGGTCGTTGTCATGTTGGAAGGTAAACCTTCGCCCCAGTCTGAGGTCCAGAGCGCTCTGGAGCAGGTTTTCTTCAAGGATCTCGGTGTACTTAGCTGCATTCATCTTTCCCTCTATCAGGACTAGTCGCCCCGTTCCCGCTGCTGAAAAACATCCTGATGCTGCCACATCATGATGCTGCCACCGCCATGCTTCACTGTAGGGATGGTATTAGCCAGGTGATGAGCGGTGCCTGGTTTCCTCCAGATGTGACGCTTGGTATTCAGGCCAAAAAGTTAAATTTTGGTTTCATCAGACCAGAGAATCTTGATTCTCATGGTTTGAGAGTCCTCTAGGTGCCTTTTGGCAAACTCCAAGCGGGCTATGATGTGCCTTTTACTAAGGAGGGGCTTCCGTCTGGCCACTCTACCATAAAGGCCTGATTGGTGGAGTGCTGCCTGGATGGTTGATCTTCTGAAAGGTTCTCCCATCTCCACAAGGATACGCTGGAGCTCTGTCAGAGTGACCCTCGGGTTCCTGCTCACCTCCCTGGCCAAGGCCCGTCTTCCCCGATTGCTCAGTTTAGCCGGGCGGCCAGGTCTAGGAAGATTCTTGGTGGTTCCAAACTTCTTCCATTTACGAATGATGGTGGCCACTGTGCTCTTTGGGACCTGTAAAGCTGCAGAGATTTTTCCGTACCCTTCTCCAGATCTATGCCTTGACACAATCCTGTTTCTGAGGTCTGCAGGTAATTCCTTTGACCCCATGGCTTGGAGTTTGCTCTGACATGCACTGTCAACTGTGGGACCTTATATAGGCAGGTGTTGGCAATCCCCAATCATGTCCAATCAATTGAATTTATCACAGGTGGACTCCAATTAAGTTGTAGAAACATCTCAAGCAGTATCAGTGGAAACAATATGCACCTCAGCTCACTTTTGGGTGTCATATCAAAGGGTGTGCACACTTGTTACATATGATATTTTATATTTAGATTTTTAATAAATTAGCACAAATGTCTAAACCTGTTTTCGCTTTGTCATTATGGGCTATTTTGTGTAGAATTTTGAGACAAAAAATGAACTCAATCTATTGTAGAATATGTCTAATGTAATAAAACGTGGAGAAGGTGAAAGGAATGTGTAGACTTTCCGGCTTGACTGTATATAGGGGTCCAAAAACCTATCCAACCCTATCTGAAAATGAATACAATGCTTTGTTTGTCCATATTGTGGCCCATTGATGCTGGTGTGCTCAATATAGGATAATGCATGGCTAAGCTACACTAATGCCACAAGACACAATATGACTTATCCTACCATTCAGCCACAAGAAATTATAGTAAAATAAGAGCAACATAATGTACTATGTTGCTAATCAAAAATAAATACGGTAGGTCATTCAAAAAATAAATAAATAAATGCTATATTTTGCATGGATACTGTGACTAAAACTTACCCTGGTCACAAATAGTCACAATTAAACTTTGTGTAATTTACGCCATTGCGTCACAGGTATATTTGTTTATTGAACTATGACAATTTGTAATGTGTGAAATGTCCTTTATGGTGGACTAAGGATATTCACAGTTTTTTTAAACATTTTTTAAATATTTTTAAAAAGTTTCCAGGTGTGTGTCTTCATTCCTAGGATTACTGACATGGTGACCTGTCAGGTGTCCTACGTGCACTTTTACATGATCTTGATTTGACTAAGGAGGTGTTTCTGATGTCACCATTTGTCTATTTATACAGGTGTACTCACATGATCACCCTTACCTGATGAAGACCGATTTTGTCGATTCTGCTCACAAATATAGATAATTAAAGTGTCACTTGGGAGCATTACAGCAGTGTGCTGGTGTTTCTTTCTTATTTTGCTATTCTATTTACCTAGCACCTGCGCTGAATTTTGGATGTGGGTATGCCTATTTTACATCTTTCTTAACCCTTAGAACCTTGAGCTGAAAGATTTACTGCCTTACGGTTTTGCCATCCATCATGCCGGTATGACACGAGTTGACCGGACCTTGGTTGAGGACCTTTTTGCTGACCGCCACATACAGGTTAGTTTACCTGGTTGAACACTGTCCCATTGCCCATTTCTGCATCCTTTCAGAATAAGCTGGCACTATTGCCACTGTGGGTGAAAACATCTCAAATAGTTAGCTACACAACTATTGTGTCTACCGTAGAACCTCAGAGATGCAAACTTTAAGAGTTATGGGCTGCTTGTTAACCAAAGGGGGTATGAAACAGGAAGTTGTATCGGGCTCTTTATCACTGTTAAAAAAAGATGAGCATGGAATTGAAAGCTTACTTTACATTTACAAAATACTCCCAAGTACATTTAGGATCATATAAGATGAAAGTTTTGTATATTTGAAAGTCAAAATACAATTTTTTGAATAATTTCTTAATTTGTGCTATGTCCCTCTAACATAATATATGTTTAGATGTATAGTCTTGAACAGTATGAATACATCAAACGATACATCTGTTTTTCGCAGCTGAAAAATATTATGGCTACAAACCTCAGACATTAATGCCAAATTGAAAATTGTCAGTGTAGTTTGGCCACATTCCTGTAGTGGAGCCACGTGTTTCCCTGTAGAAGCTTTTTTGTTCATTGTTGCATGAATTTGGAGTAATATGTTGTTTTATGAAAGCTAACAATAATACATTAAACACTGATTTTCTCCTTTCTGCCACCCTTTGCCTTTGGTCATTTTCAGGTGTTGGTGTCCACAGCCACTTTGGCCTGGGGTGTGAACCTTCCAGCGCACACAGTGATCATTAAGGGCACACAGGTTTACAGTCCGGAGAAGGGTCGGTGGACAGAGCTTGGGGCTCTGGACATCTTACAGGTTGGTATTCTTTAGTGTGTGAGTTTGTTGGTTAAAAATGAATATCCCTATATTCAGAAACTTTGAAATTTAAACTCTTTGAAACTAATGGACTCGAGTTTTTCAACGTGTGCTTACCTCCATCCAGGGGCATTCTGAGATTGTCAGGGGGTGCTGGAAACATGATTGATAAAAGGGGGGCATCTGCCCTTTATTAATGCACTGGATTACCAGGGCTCAAGCCACTGACACCAAAGCTGTCAGGGGGCCAACAAGGTCAGAGGGAACAAATCACAATAAAAAAAATATATATATATATAACTATATATATATATATATATATATACAGTGAGCACCATAATTTATTGGACAGTGACACATTTTGTTATTTTGTTATTTTGTTCTGTACTCTAGCAGTTTGAGTTTGAAAGGATACAGTGAGGTTGAAGTGCAGACTGTCAGCTTTAATTTGAGGTTGTTTTCATCCATATCGGATGAACCGTTTAGAAATTATAGAACCTTTTGTATGTAGTCCCCCCCCCCCCCCCCCATTTTCAGGCACAAAAAATATTGGACAGTTTCAATAATGTAGAGTAAAGTAATAATTTTTAATATTTGGTCGCATATCCTTTGCATGCCATGACTTCCTGATGTCTGTGACCCAACAATATCAAAAGACTCTTATTTTCTGCTACTCCTACATGCAATACTATAACCTCTCTGCATTTGAATGGATTTCTATGGGAATTGGGGGTTGGGACTATATTTAGCTGTAAATTACACTGGAACAGTATGGAACACATGGTTAATGACTGTAATATTTCTTTTGAATTTTTCCAAGGTTTCTTTTGCATTTGTGGCACTTTATTTTGACTTAAATTATGAAAATAAACAAATCTAAGTTTGTATTGTAAATGGTACACCTGTCTTGTTTCATTGAAGCCATTTACCAAGTTTGTGATGCTCACACCTGGAGTTATAAAGCCTTAAACAGAGCACCCCCTAAATAGGTGAAATTTGCCATCTGCGCCAAGGGGTTAAGTTGGCTGCTCAGCTGTTTCTAGGGCAAGTGTTTCGTTTCATCGCTACTTCATGCACAAAATAGCTAATACAAAGGTCTAGAGTTGAGGCTGAAAATGAGAATAAACCAATCAGACGCAAAGCCAACACATTAGGTGTGCCGAAATCAGCTGTTTGGTACCAGCAATCTGAGTCACTGTCCAAATACTTTTGGAATGCCCTGTATATCATTCTGTTAGAGTACATTGGGACAACAGCTGCGATAATTCACCTGCTAGAGGGCAGAGCTACGTTGGCTATTTAGGAGGAAGTTCCACTTTGTTGTTTTTAAAAAAAAAAAAAAAAGGAGTAGCATGGCAAGCCTGTGGAAGACTTTGTTTTGCCTTTTGCCCCATTTTATTTTCCAGGTGAGTTAAATAGCTTTAAAAAGAAACTAAAGATCAGGTGAGTTAGCTGCCGCTTGTGCTTCCTGTGGTTTTCCTTCACTCCTGCTGCGGGGATCCCTCAAGCTTTTATAAAATTGCAGATCATTGTGATTGGTTGGAATACTGTTTATTTTGGTTTTGAGTGGTTGGTAGTACCATTTGTTTTTGTGTACGATCTCGGAGCATAGGCTGCCTACAGAGACGCGGTTTTTTGACGGCCTGCTTATGGGGCGGGCAGCTAGCGGATCGTGAGGAAAAATCAGATGAATGTGATCATTTATGTTTCCACCCAAAATCGCTGATACAACCTTTAATTTTGGCCTTACCTTGACTCTGTCCAGTTATACAGGCTTATTTAGTGCAAAGCCTTTTCATGTTCAACCTTTTCTACCCCTCAGTTATTGTAACATTGGTGAGTTTCGGGTCGTAACAAGTATCGGTATGGTATTAATTCAGTTCCATGTTTATATTAATCTCATCTCAAATTCAGATTCTGTTCAACTCCACAGGCATTTACAGTCAAGCCGGAAAGTGTGCACACCCCTTTCACCTTCTCCACGTTTTATTACGTTAGACATATTCTACAATAGATTGAGTTCATTTTTTGTCTAAAAATTCTACACAGAATAGCCCATAATGACCAAGTGAAAACAGGTTTGTAGACATTTGTGCTAATTTATTAAAAATCTAAATGTAAAATATATGTGCACAAGTGTGCACACCCTTTGATATGACACCCAAAAGTGAGCTGAGGTGCATTTTGTTTCCACTGATACTGCTTGAGATGTTTCTACAACTTAATTGGAGTCCTCCTGTGATAAATTCAATTGATTGGACATTATTGGGGATTGCCAACACCTGCCTATATAAGGTCCCACAGTTGACCGTGCATGTCAGAGCAAACTCCAAGCCATGGGGTCAAAGGAATTATCTGCAGACCTCAGAAACAGGATTGTGTCAAGGCATAGATCTGGAGAAGGGTACGGAAAAATCTCTGCAGCTTTACAGGTCCCAAAGAGCACAGTGGCCACCATCATTCGTAAATGGAAGAAGTTTGGAACCACCAAGAATCTTCCTAGACCTGGCCGCCCGGCCAAACTGAGCAATCGGGGAAGACGGGCCTTGGCCAGGGAGGTGAGCAGGAACCCGAGAGTCACTCTGACAGAGCTCCAGCGTATCCTTGTGGAGATGGGAGAACCTTTCAGAAGATCAACCATCCAGGCAGCACTCCACCAATCAGGGCTTTATGGTAGAGTGGCCAGATGGAAGCCCCTCCTTAGTAAAAGGCACATCACAGCCCGCTTGGAGTTTGCCAAAAGGCACCTAGAGGACTCTCAAACCATGAGAATCAAGATTCACTGGTCTGATGAAACCAAAATTGAACTTTTTGGCCTGAATACCAAGCGTCACGTCTGGAGGAAACCAGGCACCGCTCATCACCTGGCTAATACCATCCCTACAGTGAAGCACGGCGGTGCAGCATCATGATGTGGGGATGTTTTTCAGCAGCGGGAACGGGGCGACTAGTCCTGATAGAGGGAAAGATGAATGCAGCTAAGTACACTGAGATCCTTGAAGAAAACCTGCTCCAGAGCGCTCTGGACCTCAGACTGGGGCGAAGGTTTACCTTCCAACATGACAACGACCCGAAGCACACAGCCAATAGAACAAAGGAGTGGCTTCGGAGAAAGTCTGCATGTCCTTGAGTGGCCCAGCCAGAGCCCAGACCTGAATCCAATTGAACATCTGTGGAAAGAGCTGAAGATGGCTGTGTACTGACGCTCCCCATCCAACCTGACATAGCTTGCAAGGATATGCCAAGGGGAATGGGCAAAAATGTCCAGAAACAAGTGTGCCAAGCTCATAGCTTCTTTCCCAAGACGCCTTGAAGCTGTAATCGCTGCCAAAGGTGCAGCAACCAAGTATTAGGCTAAGGGTGTGTACAGATATGTAACCCCTAAATAACCTATTTTTGTCAGTAAAATAAAATTGCATATTTTCTAAAAACCTGTTTTCACTTCGTCATTATTGGCTATTGTGTGTAGATGTTTGAGGCACAAAATGAACTCAATCTATTGTTGTATAAGTCTGTAACGTAATAAAACGTGGAGAAGGTGAAAGGGGTGTGCAGACTTTCCGGCTTGACTATGTTCTGTTTTGTTAATAATAAACACATTCTTAAAGAATGTTTACATGTTTATTGAAATTAATGTTAAGGCACTGTCATGGTTCATCTGGAAATGCGAAGTACTGAAATAAATATGCTTAAACACATGTTCGCTGAAAAAGTTCTGTTCACAACATTTTAATTCATCCAGTTCCATTCAGCTTTCAGTTCATATAGCCTATTTCAATTCAACTGGCTCATATTAGTACATGCCATTGCTAACAATATCTGTTGTAATGTGTAATGTCTAATTTCTTTTCCCAAAAAATAGTGCTCAACTTGAAGTTTCTCTTCAAAATTGGCGAGTGTTACCCCCTCTTTCCATGCTCACAGATGCTTGGGCGAGCTGGGCGTCCTCAGTATGACACCAAGGGTGAAGGCATTTTGATTACATCTCACGGGGAGCTCCAGTACTACCTGTCCTTGCTAAATCAGCAGCTGCCCATTGAAAGCCAGATGGTGGGAAAGCTGCCCGACATGCTGAATGCTGAGATTGTGCTTGGCAATGTGCAGAACGTCCAGGTACGTGTCCAGTCTCCAGAGTAGTCTCCAAAATTTTACTGTCTGCATTCCTATGAATGCTTTCATTTTTGTATAATACAAAAGATGAAATATTCACATGGCAACAGTTCACATTGGGCATTCAAAAACTCATCTTAGGCCTAAACATAGACTGTGTTCACAAAATAAGGGTGAATTGTTAAATTTGAATTATTATTTTTTATTATTATCCTTTTTGCTTCATTCTGTTTTCTCTTCTGACTTCCATCCCTTCTGCTTTCTCTTCTTTTCCTTCTCACGTCACCTTCTCTCTCCACTGTTTCTCTTCCCAGGATGCATTGAACTGGCTGGGCTACACTTACCTGTACGTGCGCATGCTTCGCAACCCCACCTTGTACAGTGTGTCCCATGATGACCGCAGTTCCGACCCCTTGCTGGAGAGGCGCAGGCTTGACCTAGTGCATACAGCTGCCAGTGTACTTGACAAGAATAGCCTCGTTAAGTACGACAAAAGAACTGGCAGCTTCCAGGTACCTGGAACATTGCTAATTCATAAAGTCTCAAGTCTCTTTCAAAAACGTATTGCTGTTGAATTGAATTTGTAATTTTTTATGTGATGTCTGCATCTGTTTAATTACTTTCCATGTCAATACCCCCCCCCCCCCCCCCTTAAGGTGACAGACCTTGGAAGAATCGCCAGTCACTTCTACATCACGCATGACTCTGTTCAGACCTACAACCAGCTGCTGAAGCCCACACTTAGTGAAATTGAGCTCTTCCGTGTCTTTTCCCTCTCTTCAGAATTCAGGAATATCACTGTTCGTGAGGTATGTACTATATAAAGTTCAGCTTTAGCAACTCGTCAAAGGGTCACATTGAACGCAAAAATAATGTTAAAAATAACTTGAAATTTAGGGGTATCAACATTTGGTCTCTGATCATATAAATGACAAATTCACATCTGAACAAGTGGCAGTTTTAATGTACAAACCCCAATTCAAAAAAGTTGGGCCAGTATGTAAAATGCACAGAAAAGCAGAAGGCAGTGATTTGTAAATTATTTTATATATAATTGAAACCAGTACAAAAAAAAGATATTTGATGTTTTATCATCAACTTTATTCAATTTTGTAAATGCGTGCTAATTCCGAATTTGATACCTGCAACACATTCCAAAAAAGTTGGGACATGGGCAAAAAAAGACTGGGAAGTTCAAAAAACACCTGTTTGGAACATTCCACAGGTAAACAGGTGATACTATCATGACTGTGCATAAAAGGATATCAAAAGACTCAATCTTATTTTCTGGTACTCTTACAAGCGATACTATAACCTTTCTGCATTTGAATGGAACTCTATGGGAATTGGGGAGTGGGACTAGATTAAGCTGTAAATTACATCGGAATAGTATGGAATTTATGGTTGGCTAAATGGCTGTAAGTCATCAAGAGTCTGAGGTATCAAACGAGCCTCAAACCATCACTCTGCTGCCAGATATGCAGTAGATATGGATGGATCACTTGAAGGGTTGTTTCTCCTGACTTATTTTTCAAAAAAAATTTTGAATATTTTTTTAAATAGGAAAATGAGTCAGGAGAAACGACCCTTAAAGTGATCCATCGTCTTAGCCTTACGATGCTTTTGGGAAACGCACCCCAGGATGGTGAAAAGATGTGCTTGGGGAACCTGTAATACCTACACCGGAAACCCTGAAAGATTGGAGGGAGGACTAATTTTTTTCCACCTTTTCCGAAGCCTAAAACCAGCGACAAATGCATTTGTGCTACCTCAGCATTAGCTGTAATTATCCCAGTTCTCACAAAGTAACGTTAGCGCTTCAGTTATTGAGACCACACTGCTGTAACGTTAATGCTGGTCTTCATTACCACCATATCTGATGTGATCTCAGCAACAGCCAACTTTAGGTGATAAGTTATTTATATCTTGCTGGTGTTAGTTAGCTCGGCTGACCAGACGTACTCTTTCTTGAACATTTCTTCTTTTGGGAGTGGAAATATCCATCCAGGTGGGATTTCTAAATTCCTATAAATGTTAAGTTTTGCTCATTCTATAAACCGTATAGAACAGATGGTCTTTATGATGTGCGTATCGCCAGTCTACCCTTGCCCCCATTTTTTAAATCGAAAATATGGTCACCCTAACGTTACCAAGCTAGCTATTCAGTTTTGCATCCTGGCATCTTAACATGACAGCTTTGGGGGGGGGGGGGGTTTGCAGTGCAGGAACAACGCTGCTCCTCGACTGTGTTATCGGCAACATCGGTAGCTAATCAGCTGGTGCAGTTTTTCCAGCGGTACACTTTAACGTTAATTGACCTCGACTCTAATCACGAATCATTTCTACACAATTTTACTTATTGCACATACCGCTCCATTCCATATTTCAAACCTTTCTGAATGATTCTTTTTGGAAAAATTGCTCTTTCTCGTTGTTCTAAAAGCATGTCAATTAACGTTACCTGAGCATTTCGGAAAGGGCCAAATGCGGCCATTGTTTGCACTGTAAAGTTCTGACATGAAATCAATTGTTTGTCATTTTGGAACACTAACCAAGAGGGGCGGGACTTAGCGATAGGTCAATTCCCACAGAGATCCATTCAAATGCAGAGGTTATAATATCGCTTGTAAGAGTACCTGAAAATAAGATATCAAGAGTCTTTTGATATCACTTTATACCCAGTTTTCAATTAAATATATGTAAAAGAGAATTTACAAATCACTGCTTTGTGCTTTTGTGTACATTTTACATACTGTCCCAGCTTTTTTGTAATTGGGGTTTGCAATAAGAAGAATTGGCTGGCTGCATGTAGCATGGAGAATGTGCATGCTAGTTTGTACCTTCCCAAATGGGAAAATAGAAATTTGTGACACACAGAAAGAACATGGACAGTTTGACCTGTAGACTGGTTTTAATACTGGTTTCAAATTTGGTTTTAATATAGGAACTTGTGCGAAAATCTCAGTAGCCCTGTTGTAATATCCTCAAGGATGTTCTCGAAGAACAACTTGTCGATTACAGTGTGCGGTTGGTCGTCTCACTTCTTAAAAGGAAAAATATGCATGGGATTCAAAAATACAAACACAATATGCATCAAATTGCCCCTTCTATTATTTTTCCAGGAAGAGAAGCTGGAGCTGCAGAAGTTGCTGGAGAGAGTTCCAATACCTGTCAAAGAAAGCATCGAGGAGCCTAGTGCTAAGGTATTCTATTCTAAACGGTCAAAATGGTGGTGTGTTATGTGCCACGAGCACTTGAATTTTAACAACTGGAACATTCCATTTGGATAGTGCATCTCCTAGCTGTTGCAATGTATATTTCTACGTTGATGCTGAAATTTCATGTCATATTTACTTTCAGCCAATTTAAAACCAGCATATAGGAAAGTAAAACTGGCATTTGATTGGTTAGTTGGTTAGTTTATATCTGCAGCTGGGGCAGACTAACAGAAATGGTGATTTTTACATTACATTAAAGCAGGAAGAGGAAGTTCAGAGAGCAGCAGAAGTGAGAGAGGAATGTTAGAGAGGAGTGCGAGAGAGTGCGGAGATTTCTCCTGAAAGTTACAGTGGAAGAGTTGTGAGAGGAGTTGAGGGAAAGTGGGTAGGAGAGAGAATGACAGAAAGTGGTCTGTCGCCGTGATTTGTCATCACTACTCCTACGCTGCTTTTCATTTCTAATTACAACTATGGTCGCACCAGGACAATTATTTTAGTTGGCATAAATCTCATTTCAATTTGCATTAAATTTACATTCATATATGAACAAAAGTCCGTTTTGAGACCTGTGTTGTATTTGTATTTTATTGTATTTTATTTTCCAAATAAAAAAAATAAAAAAAGATTATATATATTTAAAAAAAAGAATAATATAAATTATTATTTTTTTTCATTAAAATTATTTATTTTCCCTCTTGTCCTGCCTGGCCAAGATAATGGTAGGGGAAACACTGAGCTAGTCAGCCTGCAAGGAAGTACCGCCAAGAGTTTTTTTCCCCCTCACCCTCTACTGGTGCATTTCACCCACTCACTCACCCACCCACTCACTCACTCTCACCCACCCTCTCACTCACCCACCCACTCACTCATTCTCACCCACCCTCTCACTCACTCACCCACCCTCTCACTCACTCACCCTCTCACTCACTCACCCACCCTCTCACTCACTCTCACCCACCCTCTCACTCACTCACTGACTCTTAACTCACTCACTCACCCACCCACTCTCTCCCCTGCCAGCATGTAGCCTATTGAAAAATGTTCAAAATAACTGAGCCATGTTTAATTACATTTTTGTATTCAGCATAAAATATTATGCAGGACTACTTTTTTTATAGAATAAATATGTTTAATAAGTAATTCTGTTGTCTGTTTATTTTTTCACCTTTCAGAAGAATACAGATAGTCTCACTCGCATTATTGCATGTTTATTTCATGGATATAGAATTTTGGTTAAAAGTTACTGAATCGAATCGTGGTTTACAGAATCGAATCGTTCCAAAAAAAAAAAAAAAAGTGTCCTTGAATCGAATCGCCAACTACTGAATCGTTAATCGAATCGAATCGCTGTGAAGCCAAAGATTCACACCCCTACCTACAGTATAACGGATAAGAAAGTTGGACAGTTATCCATGTGTAAAGGATACAGGTTTCAGGAGGAGGATGGATTGGTTTCTTATGTACCTGTGCATTCATATTTGTTTGATTTATTGTACATCAGGGGGGCTTTAAACAAGATTAACCCCTTCAAAAAAACAAAACAAAAAAAAAAACCCTCCCCTGACATGTCACTGCTAGTCTGGATTGGGCATGTAACGGTATGACTCTTTCAGGGTATGGTACCCTTGGCGAAAGCTATCACGGTGCACGGTATTATCTCGGTAATTTTAACTCCTTCACGCAGTGGCCATCTTGTTTTAAGTGCCGGCGCCTAAGCATATTTCAAATATAATTTCTTTTCATATGTGAAATTCATATTTCATACTTCATATATCATACTAATTATAAGTGTTTCATCTAGCTCTGACTGCAAAGTTTTTTTAAATCTAATTATTACACATTAATAATTATCTTAGCAAAATCACAATATTATGTACTCAATTGATACCGAATTAATATAAATGATCCAGCTAAAAGATGGCATTTTGGGGAATCCCTGCGATTAGCATTGGATGAATCAGTTCAACACGAGCAATATTAATACAGACAATCTTGGAAAATGTAATAGTTTAATGAACACAAAGTACCAAAGCAAAGCACAATTCACTACTACAATGTACAACAAACTGCGTGCTTGCGTGCGTGCGCGTTGGGCGCACGTGGGGGTTTCCATGTTCTCCTGCGTGTGGGGGTTTCTTTGTTCTCAGAGACAGCTGATCCTGTGGTGGCTGTTAGTACAATAATTACTACAACAACTGTACGTTTTATAGTTTTACTGAAACTTCTACTCGACTCACAAAATAACCATTTGCATCCGACTTCACTTACACTTCCGCACATGCGCAGTGAGAAAACATAGCACTTAACAAACTCCCTTTTTCTTTAAAGAAAAACACAGTCCAAAAAAACGAACATTTCTGTTTTCTTTTAACCTTTAACAGATAAACAGATAAAGCTGTAAGCTGCAGCTTTAATGACTAGAGTTAAATGATAGAAAAGTCTTTAGTCCATTTTGCCTTTAAGTTGCCATACACCTTCTCTGAGAGCCCTCAGCAGAACGAGTGCAGATGTCCCCTTCTTTGTCAAGCAGTCCGCAAGCTGCTCCTTGGTAGCTGACCACATGATCTGCCGAATGGTCCCAGAGTGGATGAGCTCCTTGATACTACTGATTTCAAGGCGGAGTCTCTTTTCTGTGACTGATTTGGTGGACTTGACAGCATCAAGAAAGGAGTAGTTGTCTGTTACACACACAATGGGCAAATTGTTACGTGTGCAGGCACCTGTGGTGAGCTCTGAGTAGAGTGTGGCTAAGAACTGCACTGTCAATGCCATCTCCAAGTGCCAAAGTCTCTCCCGCTAAAGTGCTTCGGACAACTCTCCTGATCTTCTTTGACTGCCAGCATATAGGTGAGAATCTTCCATTCTCTCCCATCAGCATGACTAGGTGCCCACCTTGAGTACCTCCGTCTGGAAGGTTTCCCATAGAGGAATCACTGAACACTACCAGTTTCAGGGAGCTGTCTTTTCCCAAATACTGAAACATCAACGTCACCTCTTCTAATTTCAGTTTTCTGATAAGTTTGTTTGCACAGTGCAGTGTCTGAACAGTAGCATACTTTGTACTGGATGCCAAGATGGATATGTCACACATTATGTCAGGTCTACTCTGCCTTGCCACCCACAATATTTGGCCAATCTTCGACTTTAGCATGTCATTTTCAATGTCAGTTAGAGGAGCCTCTCGCTGTGTGGCTCTGGTGGGATCCACAGGAATGGGTTGCAGATTCTTTATGTACATACATTGTTGTACCTGTATCTCATCCTCCAAAGAGTGAACCTCCATTCCAATGTAGCTGAAGCTGTGTTCTTCACGTCCAACTTGAAAATCAGCTTTCAAGTGAGGGATGACTGTTGTAGAGAATGTTTCTGAACCACCCCAGATGAAGTCATCCACATGACAAGCAAGGACTCCCATCACATTGCAGTCATCCAGCCAGTAGAACACTGCTGGATCGACTTTTGGCACACTACCTCCCAACTGCTGCATAGTATCTTTCACCCTATTGTACCAGTACAGAGAAGCGTCTGCTAGGCCATAAACACACTTCTTCAACTTCCACAGAGTTCCTTTGCTTTGAGCTTCTTGGGGAGGTCGGATGTAGACACTTCGGGTTAGCTCTTTACCTTGTAAAAAGGCTGCTTTAATGTCCATGGAGTTCAGTTGCCATTTATTTTGACATATAACAGCCATGATCATTTTTAGAGACTCTGAGCCGCATGTAGGGGAGTCTTTAGGGAGCTCCTGAATGTTAATTTCCTCAAAGCCTCTTGCAACTAATCTAGCTTTGGGTATAACACCATCAGGTGTCTCCTTGAGTGTGCACACCCACCTCGTAGAGATGCATTTTTGACCTTCATCCTTCACTTCTTCAAACACATTGTTCCTTTTCCAATTGCTGAGTTCAGTGTGTTTGGCAGGCGTGAAGGCATCATCATTCACAATAAGTATGTCGTCTTTATGGCAATCAGCACATAGCTCGGCATGCTCAGACGGTACCACTTGAAAATTGTCTACTTGTCCTAGGTCAACTGACCCTGTTGTGCCAGCAATTTCCTCAGGCTCAGTGTACTGCAAATTGTACCAATTTTTGTAAGTTCCAGTGACCTTTCCTGCCCGGCTGAGGATTTTTCCAGTATGTGCTTGGCCACTTTCGCTATCTGTGTATGTAACTACTTGTCCAGTTTTCAGCTTAAGGTCTTCACGAGTAGCGATTGAGTGTGTCTGTGATGCGTCAGATTGTCCATGATTACCCACTCCAGGCTGTGTTGATGTGTGACGGGACTCACCGTTATCCTCAGCATCAAGGGATTCCTCATTTGGAGATGTCTCACTTTCATTTTCAGTGTCATAGTTATTTTCATTGTGTCCAGTTTCTGGTAACGTGGTATGATTTTCAGTTCCTTCCAGCTGATTGTCACTTTCTCCTAGCATTGCTTGTGCGCCATCCATCTTTCTAAGTCTGGACTGATGTACCCGGACATAGGTGCCCCCATGCCGAACAAATATCACCACTCCATCTTGGCCGATGACCACACCTGGACCTTTCCACTCTATAGTGTCCACCCGCTTGTAGTAGACTTTATCCCCAGTTTCGTATCGGTCATCAGTGGGCCGCAGTTGTTTACGAAGGGCTCTTCGGATCCTCTCCGAGCATTCGGCTTCTGTAAATGCTCTCCTTGTAGCATGTAATGCTGAGATGTGCTGGGCTATCCAGGTACTCATGCTAGTCCCTTCTAGAGCTGGCTTCTTATCCGTGAGAACTGAAGGCAGATTTGGGTTTTGCCCGAACACTAGCTGGTAGGGACTGTAGCCATGCAGTTTTTTGCCATCAGGGCCCAGTCTAGGGCTGTCTTCCAGTCACATCCGTTGTCTCTTTTCACTTTCATCAGGATTTCAGTAAGGGTTTGATTATGCCTTTCCAAGAGGCCATTGCTCCATGGTCTATAAGCTGCAGTGGTTTTCACTTCAATATTAAAATTTTCAGCCAGGTCTCTAATTTCTTCGTTGTTGAATTCACCTCCATTGTCAGTGAACAGTTTGCGTGGAGGACCATGAACACTTATCCAGCAGTGAATAAAGTGCTTCACTATCTCCCTGGGTTTCTTGGTGGTAATAATGCTCCCAGCACTGAAGCGTGTGAAGTGGTCAATGGCATGCAGATACCATACTCCTGGCTCTAGCTCATGCAAGTCCATAGCTACAGTTTCATTGTAGGTTGAGGCCATGGGCAAACCCACTGCTGGCTTTTGCTTTGGTTTGCTGTATCTGATGCATGTCTCACAGTTTTTTACAATGTCCTTGAGAATTGTGGTGCAGTCATCATCATTATTACCTGAGCAGGCCAGTAGTTTTTGCAGTCTGTCAACTGAGGCATGTCCAAATTGCTTGTGTAGTTTCAACAGAACTTTCTGTTTTTCCTGTGCTGTCATGTTTTCTGTCACAATGAGAATGTCATTTTCATTTTGGATGTCACTTTCCTCTGGGGTTAGTCTCATCTCTTAGGTTCACACAATAATGTCCTGAAGATGTGAGTTCAAGTTTCACAGGTTGCTTGAACATTATGGCTTTGTCATTCTCAATGTCCAAAACTGCACCTGCTCTTTTCAGTGAAGTTTTGCTCAGAAGCAATGGGATATCTGCTGGGACAACTTCTGTTTCAATTTGACATCTAGTTTGTCCTATTATAGCTGGAATTTTCACTTTCTTTGTAGAGTGAATAACTCTCCCATCGCCAAACTTGAATGGTCTTGCACTTTTTATGTCCTTCATTTTCACTAACTCACTCTGTTAGCTGACTGACATAATGATCAAGCCATTTTTCTCCACACACTGTTCTAGTGCAAGCTGTGTCAATCACAGCTGATCCTAAAGATTCCACCATGAAAATCTGTCAGACAATGATTCTTTTGACAACAAAGTAATGTTGCATTCTTCAACATCTGTCAGTCTCATCTAATGTTCATTTTGCATGTTCATTTTTGTGCGGGCAAGATGTGCTTTGGCAGACTGCACATCTTGTTCTCCTCCCGTATCGGTCGAGCGGATTCGTGCCCTGAACAGCTGCTTGAACTTGCAGATTTGACCTACCTTCTCGCTTGCCGGTGAATCTTGTGTAGTAGGTGGAGTCATCAGCATCTCCGCTCACTCGCAGTTCACCAGCGCCCTTTTGTGACAAATTATCGCCAAAAATCCTCTTCAATGCAGCCTTCATGTTCACAAACGAGAGGCTTGGACAAGCGGTAAGCGCCAACTGTTTGTCTTTAACATTAAGTCCCGCAGTATCTAGTAGCTTGAACGCTAACACAGCATCCGGAAGCTCCATTTTGAACTGATGTATTCTGTTATACCGACGTTCAAATTCGACAATGTAATCCGCCATTGAAATGCCGTTTTCTCTTGTGATCCGGTCAAACTACGTGTATGCCTCGTACTGGCGGTCCTTTTCCTCTTTCAAAAACACAGAATCCAATTTGTTCAAAAGTGTAGTCATTCCATTATCTTTGTTCAAATCCTCTGCCGTGATTTCCAGCGTGCTGTCCCTCGCTCTTCCCGTTAGCGATAAGGCAACAGCCAAAGCCTGCTTTTTCTTCTCCAGTTCGGTAACTAGTCTCCAAATTTCGACCTAATTTTTCCAACTTTCGTAAGACTTTTTCTCACTAAACGCCAGGGGAACTTTGTAGTTGCCAGCAACCATCCTCTGCTACCAATGTTAGTGCAATAACTACTACAACAACTGTACGTTTTATAGTTTTACTGAAACTTCTACTCGACTCACAATATAACCATTTGCATCCGACTTCACTTACACAACAGGGTTGCGATAGGGGGGGGGGAACTGGCCGCCTCATCTTGGGTCCCTGGAACTGGTTTATGTCGTCATCAGGGTTGCAGTTCGTAGGGGTGGATAATGGAACTGGTCGCATTACTTCTCCCGAACTATGCAGCGTGATCCTACTGCAGACCGCTTGCCTCTTTGGGGACTCACCGGCGGTGCTGTAGGATCAGTGAGTGCGTGGTCCGCTTAGTGGTTTTTCTTGACAACGTTACTCTCGATGCGTGGTTCCACTGACTGCCTTAAATTGTGACACTTCAAAGGCGCAAAAACAACAGCCCCATAAATGCAGTGCATGCATAGGCCTACCTGAGAAAAAGTAAAAAAGTTTCTACAAAACTGCATACATTTCAAGCGATTTATTTAAACAACTATCAAATTACGTTACTGACCTCTAACAGCTAACAAGCTAACGTTAGTTGATACATTTAACTAAGGTTAACATGAGCCAAATTCGTTGCTAGTTCCCTCAATCTTGCTATATGCACATCCGAACTAACGTTAGATAACGTTGATTACCGTTACTAACGTTCGAAGTATTCTTAACAAAGTGTACTGAAGTTTACCTTGCACTCGCTGTACAGCATTGGATGATGAACGAGAAGATGCTCAACATATTCGAAGTGTTGCTTCCCCTTAGCGGCCACTTTTTTGAAACACGACAGGTAGGATATCCATCTTGTTTGATCGTCCTGTCATCATTTATAGGGTACCCAAAATACTTCCAAATGTCCGACCTACGTTTTTTTGGTGGGAGGAAAGAGCTTGAGGGGTTCACCTGCCAAAGCCATGACTCAATGTTTGACAGCAGACTTCAGTGTCAGTGACGGCAACGTGACCAGAAGACGGAAAGCGATGCCTTTGATGTGGCATTTCACTTTCTCACTTAAAGCGGTTTGAATTGAAACATTAATATAAATGTATATAGGTTACGGTAAACGGTAAAAAGAAATAATTCTGCGGTGTCCTTACCGTAGCTGTTTTCTACCGAGATATATCCTGACTCCAGTTACCGTTACATGCCTAGTCTGGATCCATACCATGTAGAACAAATCAGTAAGTTCAAACTACTTATTAATTGTAACATACACTTTTCACTATTTAGAGCAGTGGTCCCCAACCCTGTTCCAGGAGATCTACCATTCTATAGGTTTTAATTTCACACCTGATTCTACTAATTAGCAGCTCAAAGCGATTTCTAGCTGTTGAATGAGGTGTGCGTTGTTAGGGTTGGAGTAAAAACCTACAGGACTAGATCTCCAGGAACAGGGTTGGGGCCCACTGATTTAGTCATATCTTGACTAGCCAGAGTCTATGATGTGTGAAGCAACTCGACTATAACGCTGTTTGTATCAAGTAAAATCATGCTTTGATTCTTTTTCTTATATTGTATGTATTATGAGTATAACTGGGTTGAAAATATGACTGTAAACCCCTTAGTTTGGTAGAAAAAGGCAGGGCTTTTTTCATTATAGCCTATGGGAACCATATTAACGTTAGTTCCTGAAACTCCTGGCTCCTATCACCTCTTCAGTTCCTATAGCCTAACAGTTACTGGTTCAAGTTTTAGGTTTATGAGAGAGCCTAACTATAGTTGTTCAACTAACATGCCTAATCGGAATTTATGAAGCTTGCCTGTGACTATTATAGCAGCTAAATACATTTTAAAACGGAACCCGCTTGCTGCATCTGCAACGTTGAGTAGCTATCCTTTCTGGTTTTATGTCCACAGTTGGCTACTCGTGAAGGGTGGTCACAAGTTAAAATTTAATCAATATGTACATGAACATTTAGATGTATGCTATGGAATCTGGTTTTTAATTGCAATAAACAAGTAGCTGGTTAAATTTACAGGCCAGGCCTAAAGTAATTCTGCTGCCATTGAGAAAATTTGCTATAAGCTGTCAAACTAGAATAGGCTACACATCGTCGTTAACATCACGAACCATTGCCAATGCATTTTAGTTGATAGATGGTGGGATCTTACTCAACCCAACCCTATAGGTATGTATATATAAGCAATTTAAAGAAATATTCTTTGCAGAAACTAATGGTAATGGTGATTTGATTCTGCTTCCTTTTTACTGCTACTGTTGTCGTTTGTACCACAATAATGTGGTCTTGTGCATATACCATTTTTTCTAAAAGTTCCATGTGAATGCTTCTATTCCAAACTATTTCTATATTTTCATAATTTTCGGACTTATTTACTTTTCCTCAGTTTTGTATTTGTGTACTTCTGTTTCATAGATATTGAAAACTTTATTACATGGCATGTTAACAATGTTCACATTCATAAGCAGCACATAATTACACATTTCTACTCTAGATTAGTCATAAAACAACAAGCTTTGTCATACAAATTATATGGATTATATGTGTATCCCTACAGAGTGTGGGTAAGAACTGAAACTTAATATTAACCAGAACGTTTGTGTGTTTAAAGCCAGTTTCTGTTTTCTCTTGCAGATTAATGTGTTACTTCAGGCCTACATATCTCAACTGAAGCTGGAAGGATTTGCATTGATGGCTGACATGGTCTATGTCACCCAGGTAGAGCTTCCTCTTAATATGCACTGATACAAATGTCACAATACAAACGCCTGGGCATTTTTTTGGGAGGTCTCCATAAATGAATACCACTAGTTTGGAGTTTGCAATGGTGATAGTTTTTGTGTGCAATGAAGGATATTTTATTTCTAGACGTTTCTGACAACCTCCCTGGCTGGTATCTGGGTGTTTTTTGTTGTCTCAAATGAGTAAATATGCTTGAACACTTAAATACGCTCAAATTCAAGAACCTCCAAAGAAGATTGTAAAGCGACGTTATGTCTCCTGGTCTTGTGTATGTGTTTTTTACCCAATTATTCTTCAAAAATAGTGTAATCTCATTAATATTCAGATTATTTATTATCCATGGTGGAAATTTTGTTTATGCAGCCAACATACACAACACTTCATGCATACAACTTCCGTAATACATTAGTAAATCCAAAAAAAAGAAGCATTTTAGGTGAAATTTACAGTCTTCGATTGTCCGCTAATTAGCATTTTTTGTAAAACACTTAAAATGCTACTCCTATAGAATTAGACCAATTTGCACCAAACCTGTTTGAGGGACTCAACCCGCATCCCTTCATACATGCATTACTACATGCAGAAGGTAGGCTATCAGCGTGATTTTGCTCAACCCAGGTAAATTATGGCACCGTTGCGCTGCATAGGCAATCACATTTCAAAGACGCAGACAACACGTTACATTGTAAATGCATGGTAGAGTAGAAAATTTATTAAAAACACAGAATGAGAGGCGAAATTTTTATTTTTATTTTAAGAATTAAAAAAAGAAAAATCGTCCAGGCATCGACAAAGATAGCCATCGCCGATGGGTTCAACCATTGTCAATAGTTTATTCCATCGACCATCGTCCCAAGCCTAGTGTATGTCCAAAAGAAGGGACCGCATGGAATTAGTGGAAAATGGTTTCCATCAATCAACTACATCATGGGTAAGTCATAATTGAGACATTTTGTACAAAATTCCGAACTATCCCTTTAATTACAGATAAATCGTTCTCCCTGCTCACAGCCCCATCAACCTGTAGCCTCGGCTATTGTAATAATCTATATTTAGCCTAGTCATGAATAGGGTTGGGTATCAAGAACCGGTTCCAAGTTGGAACCGCTAACAAATTTCCAAGAACCGTGGATTCGTTAAGACACGTGCATTTCGATTCTGCTTCTCGGTTCCTAACTGTTGCATACATTTCAGTCGCGCTCCCGAGTGAACTGCAGTGAGCTTTTTACAGTCCATAAGTTTCACTTATCTGCCAGGACCTGCTACGTGGACCTAACGTCACATCATTTGTTACGCATTACGTCAGCGACTTAGCAAAGCACATTGCTACTGTTTACATTCTGGATCGACCGTCATGGCTGACCGCAGCAAACGTTCGAAAGTTTGACTTAGCTTCACTAAAAAAGATAGCAACACGGCAAAATGCAACACCTGCAGTAAGGTTATTTCGTGCAAGGGAGGAAGCACCTACAACATGACGAAGCATTTGCTTCAACACGGCGTGAATCCTCCCCCTCGATAAGTCACGCGGATAACTCGCGGTTGTGCAGTGCAGTTGGCTCCCAATTTATCAATGCATTGAATATCTGTACTGTGATATTACTGATGCTATTGAACAGAATAGACGCGACCGTAACGTTAACTAGTTTCTCACAAGCTTGGCATGCATGCAGCTTTGAGATCAATAGCACGCAGCGCACGCCGGAAGATTGGTCTCAATAGTAACAGTCACCTGTTTGCGTTGTCAATCGATAGTGGATACAGCGTGCTTTCTCGGACAAGAGAACTTCGGGCTTTCATTTGACTCATTTGATCAAGTCGGGTTGAGAGAAAAAAAAAACACTGCTCCATTAATTCTGTCAATTTGGTTTATAATACATAATTTGCAAAGAAACCGCGTGTGCTGCATTCCATACATCTTTAAAATAGACTTTTTAATGACGTTTTTATTCCTCAGCCTTTAATTTGCGGTAATTACATTTATTTTCGATAAGTCGCCCACCTCGTTAACTCGCGCTTTTTTGATGGATCCCAACAGCCGCGAGTAATCGAGGTGATGGTGTATCATATTATTTTTTTGTTATATTTCTCCATTATTTATTTAAATAGTTTTGGTTTGTAATAGTTTTTGTTGATTATTCCTTATAAGAAAGAGTAATATTTATTTTTATAAATGAAGGGAAAAAGAAACCTTCCTGTCACAGACAGTTGATTATAGCCTAAATGTTCCAAGAATAAAGGTGGCTAATTTTTGTTCTTGAAATGTGTTTTTTTTTTTCTCTCCGAAAAATATTGGGATCGGAACCGAGATTCGATAAGAACCGGATTCGATAAGCGGAATCGGAATCGATAAAATTGAAACGATACCCACCCCTAGTCATGAAGCAACATAGCCTACAGATTAAAACAAATGGGCATTTACACAATTTTTAAAAATTATATTTTTAGTTTATTATAATGTCACGCCATATACCCTACAACACAATCCACCGTCTTTGGTAGGCTAGCAGATAGGCTAACATTATTCGCACAATCTCTGGCGCTTTCCTGATCTCAATGCTGTAAGAATGTAAATGAAATGCAATCGCCGATTTGCATTTCCTTTAGAATTTTGGCGTGGATATGCTTCCATACATAATATCCGCCGTGCCTTATCAAATGTTCCCCACTGGCTGCATACAGGCATCCGGGCTGAGCTAGGCTTGCCTAGTCTTGTTAATAACCAAATAAGCAATCCAATGCTTAATTCTGTAAAGTGCAGATGAAATAAAACAAAGTGCTTAGATATCACAATACCAAAATTAGGATTGAAAGCCATTGACATAGTGGTCATGCCGTATGGCCTGTGAGTGAGTGTGTGTGTCTGTTGGTGTATGATGTTCCTCACTGCAGCATGTGGGATGGGGTGGGGCCAGATATGAGTGGAGTCAGATGTCAGACCCTAGCCATATAAAGAGGTGAGGTGGTCCTGTGTGCTGGTTTTTGTTCCAACCAATTACAGCTGACAGCTCTCTGACGGCTCTATAAACTGTTGGAAGCAAAATATCAACACCGTGACGAACCTACAACCTATTAAAGCATCTGCCTGACTACCACCCCAAACTCAGGAACTCCTGACAGATGTGATAACAGATGCATGACAAGTGCACATTTAGGTATTTTTGTTGGTTTAACAAGTTCTCTTGTTCACAAGTGCTCACATGCAAGTTAATTCAAACCCCCTTTCCCAAGTGTCATTTGACAAATAGAAACTCAAGTGCAGTAATTCCCTAGAGGGGATATGAATAGTCCCCTTTACACTGCCTCTTTTTTTCAGATCTCATTTGTTTGTCATTACAGGTTTTTGTATCAAGCATTGCCTTATAGCATTTCTACACAGTTTGTCGTAACATGAAAAATCTCTCTCCAGAGTGCCGGGCGTCTGATGCGGGCAATATTTGAGATCGTGCTGAGCAGAGGCTGGGCCCAGCTGACTGACAAGACTATGAACCTCTGCAAGATGATTGACAAGAGAATGTATGTCAATTGCCTACCATATTTTTGCCATTGAAATAGCAACCTGTGTATCTGTTGATACTCAAATATGGATATTTTGGGGCTGCTGGGTGCCTGTAATAGGTAATATTCTAGTGCATGGATGGGCCCCACGGTCTGGGATCGAATCCCAACCTGTGCCGTTTGTGGATGTCGCCCAGGGTTAGGGAGGGTTAATTCTGCAGGTATCAACGTCTCATCACTTCGTGCATAGTCTGTTTGCTAAAGCTGCAAATTCAATTTCTTCCTCCAAATCACGTCTGTGCCAGTTTGGTTTGTGGGTTACGGTGTGGAAAAAAAAAAAGCAGTTGGTGACATTGTATGCTTCAGTGTGTGCATTTGTCTGCACTCTCCCACTCCAGCTGCAGAGATTGCAGTATGAGCACAGCTGTATATGATTGGGCTATCCAACTTGGAGAAAATGGGGAGGAAAAGCATAAAGTGTTTTTTGTGTTGATGTCATTCAACAGATATGATATCCAGGGCCCAATTGTTCAAAACATTTAATCTGGATCAGAATGATCTGGATTTGGAAATCCCATGTTTTGCTATCCAGGATCAGGTAATCCATCTTACTTTTGTGCTGGTTTTTCAAAGCAACATTGGATTGGATAACCCTGATCCAGATACAAACATTTCAAGATTACCAAATCCGGATTACCAGTGCTCTAAATGGGGCTACATATCACAATGTAGGCTACTAGCTATGTAAAGAACAACAGGTAGAATAGCCAGCATGGGGTCACTAGGTGTTTTTATTTGAAGAGACAGAAAACCGCACATCCCCTTCCATTTTCAATTTCTTTTAAACAGTCAGACCCCTCATCTGACCCACAACAAATACATAAAAACAAACAAATATACATTATTCACAAATACATTGTGGATATTTTGGACACGTGTTTTAAATCATAAAAAGGCTAAATGTCCAATAGTTAACAAAATAAAGAACGTTTATGGATGCATTTGATGCAATTGTTCGAAACTACTTTTGACTGGTTCATCTCTGATGATTGTGTCATTGTAATTAATATACAGTGATAAATGACAATTCAAATTAAATATGTTATTTTTGTTTGATATTGACAGCTGTTTGGGGAATTATCTTATGGGGACAAAATCCTTTTAAAATAAAAAAAATAAAAAAATTTATACTGTACTGAAAGGATTACTAGGTAGCCTAATGTCTGCTTTATCTACTTTATCACTGTAACGGTTAAACAAATCAAGTGCAGAGTATGAATTAATATATATACAGTTGAGCTCAAAATTATTCAAACCCCTTCACTTTTTGCGCCCTTTGTGTTGTAGATTTAATTTTAAATTGATAAAATTGCCATTTTTATCATCAGTCTACACTCAGTAACCCATAATGACAGTGAAAACATGTTTTTAGATATTTTTGTAAATGTATTAAAAATCAAAAACTGAAATCATGTGCATAAGTATTCATACCCTTTGCTTTAATGTATTTTTAAAGTATCATATTTCATATTTGGTCGCATATCCTTTGCATGCTGTTACTTCCTGAAGTCTGTGACCCATCAACATCAAAAGACTTATTTTCAGGTACTGTTACAAGCAATACTATAACCTCTCTGCATTTGAATGGATCTCTATGGGAATTGGGGGGTGGGACTAGATTCAGCTGTAAATTACACTGGCACAGTATGGAACACATGACTGGCGAAATGGCTCTAAGTTATCAAGGGTCTGACCTATCGAACAAGCCCCAAACCATCACTCTGTTGCCAGAGTAGATGAAGTAGATGTGCATGGATCACTGCAAGGGTTATTTCTCCTGACTCATTTTCCTATAGAACTCTATGGGGGGAAAAAGGTCAGGAGAAGAAACCCTTAAAGTGATCCATCTACTCCATATCTGGCCGTAGAGTGATGGTTTGGGGCTCGTTTGATACCTTAGACCAGTGGTGTCCAATCTTATCCGGAAAGGGGCGGTGTGGGTGCAGGTTTTTGTTTTAGCCCAGCACTACAACACCTGATTCAACTAATTAACTAATCGTGCTCTTCAATCAAGACCTTGATAAGTAGAATCAGGTGTCATAGTGCTGGACTAGAACAAAAGCCTGCACCCACACCGGCCCTTTTCGGGTAAGATTGGACACCCCTGCCTTAGACCCTTGATGACTTACAGCTGAATCTAGTCTCACCCCCCAATTCCCATAGAGATCCATTCAAATGCAGAGAGGTTATAGTATCGCTTGTAACAGTACCTGAAAATAAGATATCGAGAGTATTTTGATGTTGATGGGTCACAGACTTCGGGAAGTCACAGCAGCCAAGGATATGCCACCAAATATGAAATATGATACTTTAAGAATACATTAAAGCAAATGGTTTGAATACTTATGCACATATTGAATACACTTATTCAGTTTTTGATTTTTTATACATTTGCAAAAATTTCTAAAATTTTTAGAAATTGTTTTCACTTTGTCATTAGGCCATGTAAAAAAAAAAATAAGTTGTTGATCGTCCCCCGCCCGACATCCGAGAACCCCGACGACTTTTTTATTTTATTTTTTATTTTTTCGTGACGATGGCCAGAAGTTGCAGAAAACACGGGGAAATCCTATTTCTAAGCCATTTGGATAGAAAATCGTACTCACACCGCACACTAGGAGATCCTATCCGATCCACTAGGCCTAGCCCTCTATCGACCACCACGCAAAATTGTTAGAGCGCATACGGGTTGCTAATGAACAATGCACGCCATCTTTGATCAACAATAGCGAGAGTTCACACGTGATTGTCTATGGTATATTATAAAACGGGTAATTCTGACCACGCATTATGATTGGTTGAGAGGCGTTCAAAGCTGTGTGTATATTCGCGATATAGTACCCCTATGATGCAATAATACACCTGTTTATTTGGACGTTTAAATTAATATCACTCCGCACGTCTGCAGCAAAAACTTTCTGATGCTGGGCTGGAGGCTAGAGAAATCATGTCCGTGAGTGGACATAAAATCGAAAGCTACTGGAAACCAAATCCACTGGAAAGGAAATTAACAGTGAATTGACATTCTCACTGGAGAGCCACAGATTTGTCTCTTTTATGCTAGTAACGATAGCAACAGTTTAGGCTTACAGCTGATTCATGAAACCGGTTAAAACATTAAATCTGCAGATAAAAAAAGTTTGTATTCGGCACGTTACAGCAACTTTAATCTAGCAAACCATTTTTGTGGTTAGCGGTGCAGTATTTATTCAGTTTGGAAATACAAATTTAGTAGGAATTTAGCTAGCTAGCTAGCTAGGCTTAGTAATTAGCTAGCTGTAAGTTAACGTGAGAAACATAGCCTGGTTGTGTGAAAGCAAGTTAACGTTACTTCACATCTGTATAGGCTATATATAGATAACTGTTTTAGCTAACGTTTTAACTATTACATTGTTATTATTATTATGTTATGTTATTAGCACATAACGCTAGCTATTAGTCCGTTTGCTAGCTAGCATTCCATTCCTAGCTTTGTTTCTGTGTTGCATGGCAACAGCTACACTGGGGACTATTTTCTCTGCTGCTGAAATTAAATTCACGTTAATTCAACATTGTTTTATTGAAAGTGTACCATGTCCTTATATATTATTTACAGTATAGCTGGCAACAGTTTTATAAAAGCAATAAGGTAACTCGACGCTGTACAATATCGTCAATATAGTCAGTTAAAGGGTTGCCGGCCCTCCGCTTCGCATCGGGCCTAACAACACACTTTAACTGTGACTATATTGATGATATAGTACTGCGTCTCGTACCTTATTGCTTAATTAACAAAACGTTCTACAACAATGCCTTTTATTGTGCTAACAATAGTCCGTTCTGGGTGCAGTACACCGATTAAAGATTGGTTTGGGTGTTCGGTGGAGGTCGACATGACTATCGCAGGTGTTTGATGAATTCAATCAAGGAACATTTATTGACCAAAAATACATGAAACATTACAATCAATATGAGCAAAACTGATGTTGACAGGCTACAATTAAACAGAAGCAATTTGGTCGAGAGACGCAATGTTCTATATATTCTGTCCTCTTTATTTCTCTCTACGGTCCGCTGTATCTGGTGCTTAAATAAAAAAATTTAAAAAATTCCCTCCCTACGACTTTAAAAAAAAAATTAAAAAAAAAATACTTATTTTTTTTACATGGCCTTATGGGTTATTGAGTGTAGATTGATGGGCAAAAATGGCAATTTTATCCATTTAAAATTAAATCTACAACACAATAAAGTGTGCAAAAAGTGAAGGGGTTTGAATAATTTTGAGCTCGACTATATATACTGCATGATACAAATGTTGTATTATTTGACCAATTTTAAAGTTTTTAGTACATTTTGTTCCTGAAATCCACCCTGAATCCACCCTTCTGCTGGGATCAGGATAATACAGATTTTTTAGATCAAAGGTATCCCAATCCTACTCAAAAGCTTTGAACAACACATGCTGAAGGTTTCATCCAGATCAAAACCCAGACTGGATTACGTTATCTAATTTTAGAATCCTTTTTTTCTTTTGAACAACCCATTTTCAAGATTTGATCCAATCCGATAGCCGAAATCTGATCAGATTACTTCTGAACAACTGGGCCCTGAGTGTTATAGTGCAGGGGTACTCAAATTGTATCCTAGGGGACCGTATGTATGCTGGTTTTCTATACAGTCAATCTTTTAAACAATTAAGTTGAAAATGTGTAATTTCGTAAAAAAGTAATTCCCCTTAACTTATTAAAAGTATAGTTCACCCGTTTTCAAGCATTTGATATTGTTTTTCTTACCCCCGTAATGGTATGTTAGGCTGTCGTGATGCTGTCCTGGTCTCGCTGTTGTAGCTATACTGAATTGGAGCAATGATAACAATTAGCATCTTGCCATTGGATATAATTTCCCCCTGGCTAACTTGCTTTAAAATTAACTGGCTAAATCCACTCAAATAAGGTTTAACAACAGTTTTACGAGTGTCGTTGGGAAGTGAAATTTCCCTTAACTTATTAAAAGTATAGTTCACCCATTTTCAAGCATTTGATATTGTTTTTCTTACCCCCGTAATGGTATGTTAGGCTGTCGTGATGCTGTCCTGGTCTCGCTGTTGTAGCTATACTGAATTGGAGCAATGATAACAATTAGCATCTTGCCATTGGATATAATTTCCCCCTGGCTAACTTGCTTTAAAATTAACTGGCTAAATCCACTCAAATAAGGTTTAACAACAGTTTTACGAGTGTCGTTTTACGAGTGACTGGGAAGTTCAAAAAACACCTGTTTGGAACATTCCACAGGTAAACAGGTGATGCTATCATGACTGGGTATAAAAGGATGTCAAAAGACTCTTGATATCATTTTCAGGTACTCTTATAAGCGATAATATAACCTCTGCATTTGAATGGATATCGATGGGAATTGGAGGGGTGGGACTAGATTAAGCTGTAAATTACACAGGAATAGTATGGAACCCATGGTTGGCTGAGTGGCTGTAAGTAATCAAGGGTCTGAGGTCTGAGCCTCAAACCATCACTCTGCTGCCAGATATGCAGGAGATATAGAAGGATCACTTGAAGGGTTGTTTCTCCTGACTTATTTTTCCATAGAGTTCGATAGGAAAATGAGTCAGGAGAAACAACCCTTCAAGTTATCCATCCATATCTACTGCATATTTGGCAGCAGAGTGATGGTTTGAGGCTCGTTTGATACCTCAGACCCTTGATGACTTACAGCCATTTAGCCAACCATGGTTTCCATACTATTCCTGTGTAATTTACAGCTTAATCTAGTCCCACCCCTCCAATTCCCATCGATATCCATTCAAATGCAGAGGTTATATTATCGCTTGTAAGAGTACCTGAAAATGATATCAAGAGTCTTTTGATATCCTTTTATACCCAGTCATGATAGCATCACCTGTTTACATGTAGAATGTTCCAAACAGGTGTTTTTTGAACTTCCCAGTCTTTTTTTTTTTTTTGCCCCTGTCCTAACTTTTGGAACGTGTTGCAGGCATCAAATTCGGAACTAGCATATATTTACAAAAATCAAAGTTGATAAGGTAAAACATTAAATCATTTCTTTGTACTGTTTTCAATTAAATATATGTAAATGAGTATTTGCAAATCATTGGTCCCAACTTTTTTGGGATTGGGGTTTGTACATAACTTCATACTATTACGTTGTAGCTATAGTTCACACCCATAATAAAAAGCAGAAAACATGCATCGTGATGAGTAAATTTACTTAATTTTGTTAATGAATATATTCTTTGTATCAGAAGGTAATTTGATAAGTAATGAAAATAAGTCAACTTTTTATCCATAGGCTCTTTATCCCTATTGCTCCTTTTCATCTGTCAACAAACAGAAACAAACAAACTTCATTTTCAATATTTTGAATGTGCATGGTTTTAATATACACATTTATACATGGAGATCCTCTTATGTTTTGTCCTCCAGGTGGCAGTCCATGTCTCCTCTCCGTCAGTTTCGGAAGCTTCCAGAGGAAGTTATCAAGAAAATTGAGAAGAAGAACTTTCCATTTGAGCGTCTCTATGACCTTAATCATAATGAAATTGGTGAGGAAACACAATTTTCTCATGTCCCCTGATTTAATTTTTATTCAAGCTATTAAAGGGGAATTCCACCGAAAAACAACATTAAGCTTATTTAACAGATCAAGGCGCAACTGATTAAGTCTGTCTTAAACAATCTGGCCAAAACAATCTGAGCCTGAAATTTTGACAGCTAAAGTTACAAATTTGGTATAGGTACCCTTCCTCATTTTTGAAAAACTACAGTGGGCGGGTAAGTCATGCTTAAGGAGGCGTGACCGAACTCAGAGAGGGAGAAGAGAGGTTGTGTCCAAATCAAAGCCCTATCTAGCTGCATTCTGTGTAGCCTCCTGTGTACTAGCATACTGTATAGCCACTGCTGACAGTTTTGTTGCGTACTTAACAGCTTTTCTAAAAAAAAAAAGTATGCTCAACTGGCATACATGCTCAACACCTTCCGAGTAATTTTTTTTAAATCGTGGAAGGCTACCATTTTGGGCCCAAATACACGGCTGAGGAGATTAGCGAAGACGTGAGGCGGCATCCGAAGACTGGTGGTGGACCACGAGGAGGAATGAGTAACGAGTAATGCCAAGGTCACACCACTTTTAAATCTTTACAAAATCTCATCCAAGGAGAGCAGCTCACAGCTAACGACTGTCAAATGTCTTTAAAAAAAATCACGGTGCAGTACAGCACACACTACACGATCTCTACAGGACTAAATCAAGAGGTCGAATTTGCACGCACAGTTGCCAAGGCTACGGAAGTATGGATCATTTCAAACCGTTTTTCGGTGCGTTTATTGTACGCTCTTTCATTGGCTGTTGACATTCTAGCAGAATGATGCGTCACTGCCGGTCAGCCAGGACTCCCGACAAAATCAAACCGGTTTGAAATTATCCTGGGCTCTCTCGACGAGGTCCAGACTAGTTTACGACAGAAATAATCTCGTCTTTGACCATCTCGCATCAAAAGACCGTTCCAGCCGATGGAACCAAGTTTTCTTGCAGATTTTTAAAAGATTATCATAGGACTGCAAAATTTGTTGGGAGTTGGTCTTTGATGTCAGAATCGGGACAAAAGTTGTGTAGTGTGAGCGTGGCGTAAGTGTCATAGACTTCTGGCTAGGCTAGCTAATGTTTTCACTATACCAAAAGTAGAAGGGCTGTTTTCCTAAATAAAACATAATGAATGGCAGTATTTCCCCCATTTTTATCTGGAGACTCCAGCTAACATTTTTTCAAAGCTGTAATGTTAGTGGCTAGCTTGCCTGTGATTGACATTAGCCTCTCTCAAAAAACTGCTTCCAGGCAGGAATAGTAGTAACATCCAGCCCCAGTTTGTATTCCGTAGGAGTGGCAACCTGAGACTGAGTTTGACTCTGATGAAGCCCTGATGTGCTCCAGTTCATTTGGGCTAGTCCTTTTATAAAAGTTGCCCAATAAGCTACCCTTTTCACTGTGACTAGCATTGTCTGACACCAGCCCATTAACTGCAAGCCCCTGGCCGTTGTGGTCCACAGTAAAACGGGTACCTGGAACATTTGCAGTAGTTTGGGGTTATCTCTGCTCTCACTACAGGTAGAGTTGGTAAATTTTTCAGTGGAATTCCCCTTTAAGTTATCATGAAAGTCAGAGTAAGTGCACAAAGTGAATTTAGGTTATGTAAATTTCTTATACAGGTGAATTGATCCGCATGCCGAAGATGGGGAAGACCATCCACAAGTATGTGCACCAGTTCCCTAAGCTTGACCTGGCAGTTCATCTGCAGCCCATCACCCGTTCGACACTCAAAGTGGAACTCACAGTCACGCCAGATTTCCAATGGGATGACAAGGTCTGTTCACCTGTGCTGCCTCACTGAATACGTGATACACTATTAATATAAATTTAAGTGATTTGGCTAATTAAATGTCAATATGTAACACTATCTGTAATACACCAAGTAATATATGGAACGATAAAGCAAATAGTGCAGTCCAAAAATACTTGGACAATGACAATTTTGTTGTTTTGGCTCTACTACAGCACATTTGATTTTAAATGGAACAGTGACTATGCGGTTAAAGTGTTAAGCGGTTAAGTAAAGACTTCCGGCTGTGACCCAACAACATCAAAAGACACTTGATGTCTTACTTTCAGATACTCTTACAAGCGATACTGTAACCTCTCTGCATTTGAATGGATCTCTATGGGAATTGTGTGTGATGACTTACAGCCATTTCCCCAACTTTCGACCTGATTTACTAAGACCTTAAGCGTGTGCAAAACCTTTAGCACACGCAAAACTAATGCAACGATTGATGCAAAACAAATACCATGACCAATCTTTGTTTAGGAGGTGACAATTTCTGGCACACAAACAATGCAATGTTGCATCTGAAATTTAAAGGTGTCCTATGTAGGATTTTTAGCCTTGCAAGTGGTCTTGTGTTTACAATCAAAGAAGTTGCCTCCTCCTCAATCCCTCCCACTTAAGGTACCCTACTTCAGCCATCTAGCAACCTAACGTAGCTAACTGGATAGCTACAGGTAATGTTATTTACAGACCCAACAGAAAACACGTCAACTCCACGTCACTTTTCATCCCCTTACAACATCGAGGAAAAGCAAATCCTAGGTTCACTCTGCTTCTTGAAAGCGCCCTGTTGGCTTGTTTGGCTTTGCTATGCTTGTGCTTCTTTACCTCTGCTATTGCAGTAGCTAGCTACAAATGCTCCACTGAAACCTGATCCCACTCTACAGGCTCTGTAGCCACACCCACCCCTCCCCACACAGAAAAGTGTGTGACGCCCGGAAACGTCCTGAACATCTTGATAAATACAGACAGAGGAGCACAGATTCAGCAAATGTGCAAAAAAACAGATTGCCAGTGCATCATAGATATGAGAGCATGGCTATTTTATGATATTTTCATGGTAAACACACTGCATAGTGCACCTTTAATTAAGGCTGAAAATGAGTTAATTCAACTGTTTTTAATACTCATCTTCCCTGACTGTCCCTTGCAGGTTCATGGCTCCTCTGAGGCATTCTGGATCTTAGTTGAAGATGTAGACAGCGAGGTCATTCTCCACCACGAGTATTTTCTTCTCAAGGCAAAATATGCCCAGGATGAGCATCTTGTCACCTTTTTTGTCCCTGTGTTTGAGCCGCTGCCTCCCCAGTACTTCATCCGTGTGGCATCTGATCGCTGGCTCTGTAAGTAACCACAGCCTTTGCAGTTTTTTCTTCTTGCTTTGAATTTGTTTAAAGGAGAAGTTCGGTATTTAGCATGTTAAGCCCTGTTAAAAGGTTATTTACGATCATATACAACGGTCCATATCAACATTTTGACAAACTGCAGTCTTGAGATATATTGCTTTTTGCTCATGTCACAGCTAACTTACACAATGGATGGGCATATAGAAAATCCTTCAAAAAACACCATAAACTCTCGTTTTCAAAGACGGGAAACTCACCGAGTGGTCTCTGGTGTCTTCTTGTAATTTACGTTTACGTTTAAAACATGTTTTACATAACCGTTTAAAGATTTATATAACTATTTTCAATGAAGAATGCGAGGGCAGTGAATAGGCTTGTTTGCTCGAATATGCAGGACGGCAGTTGCGTAGGCTAATTGCACTAAATTGTCTGCAGGTGGGTTTCTTTGCACTCAGGCTTGGGGTGTAGATGATACGGAGCTAATAATAATAATGGTAAATATAGCTGCAAGCAGCGATTCCCGGGGTCCAAGCAGTATAAGAAACAGTTGGGACACATGGAGACACCCAGAAAGTATGTGGAGGAAAGGAGGGGAAGAGACGAATCGAGAAAAGGAGAGAACTATGAGGCGTGAACACATTTGGGACAGCTTATCTACTTCTCTGTCATAAAAGTTGTTGTTGACTATTGATTAAAGGGATAGTTCACCGATTTAGAAAAATTTGTATATTGTTTTACTTACTTTTAAAATGTTGTTTTACTTACTGCCGAAATAATATGTAAGGTTGTAGTGATAGCTACAACACTGAGACCAGGACAGCATCACTACAGCCTTACATACTATTTTTGGGGGCGAGTAAAACTATATAAAAGTTTTCTAAATGGGTGAACTATCCCTTTAAGTAGCCCTATCATAACTTTTGCTGATGCCCTCAAATACTCCGATAGCTAATCACAGATCATAAACATTCATCAGCCTATTTAAAGGGGCACTATGCAGGATTTCTAGCCTTGCTGTGGTCCTGTATTTACATTCAAAAAGTCTCCTCCTCTTTGTAAACCCCACCCACTCCCCTACTTTGAGGTAGAAAATTGTATACTAACATACGGGCAAGAAACATGCAAAAAACATCAAACGAAGATAAAATAAAAATAACATTTTTAGCAATGTGTATTGTTCTATATGGATGGTAAAAGTAATTGGGCACTGTTATAACAATTAAATAAAAACGTTTTAAATCGTTTTGAAGTCCTCAGCTCCCCAACATTGACCCCTGCTTCATAATGCATGCATTCATATACTGAAGGCTACGTCACTCTGGATAAAAGTGCCTGCTAAGTATCTGGCTCAACGTTACTACAGTACCCGACAAACGCAGTTGTAATTGGAGATTCTATGTTTGCAACGTAAATGTTGCCAGTGGTTTCAAGGATTTTAATGTGTATCCTACTGTTTTCCTGGTGCAAGAGTGGATGGCATAGGCAACATCAACCTCCTGCGATCATTAAAAAACATAATGTAATCATTAATGTGGGTAGGAATTACAACAGGTTGAGAAAATGTGAAGTTTTAAAGAATGATTTTATTTCATTATAGGCCTATAACTGTATCAAACCCATTTGCATGCTTGTGATTTCAGGACCGCTTCCTGTTTTAAACCGTGGCAGTGAGAAATTCAGCCAGCTCAGTGCCCTAAATGTCTGGCTGAAAAAATGGTGTGCTTGTTCAGTGTCAAAATTAGCAGACCATATCTTGTCTATCATAGCCAGCTAAATACCATTGTTAAGTAAATGACTTTTTCATGAAGATATTTGCATACAAATATGATTTATTTTCTGAAATACAACGTAATATTCCATTGTTATATTAATTTAATTCAAAAGGGACCTGACTTCAGGCACCTAGTTACCAAAGGTAGCTTGCTGCATAGCTAGAAGTAACATAGCCTACTTACATGTCCAACAGAAAACACTAACTCTGTCGTACTTTTCATTCCATTGCTAAACTTCAGCTGTGGCCATTGAGGAAAAGAAAATCCTAGGTTGACTCGCTTCTTCAACATGCCCTGCAGGCTTGTTGCTTCGCTGTACCTCCTCTTCTTCACCTCCCCCATTGCAGTAGCTAGGTGGCAATGGCAACAAAGTCCTGATCCCACACCACAGGCTCTGTAGCCATCCCCACACAGAAAAGAGCGCCACGCCCCAAACACGTCTTAGAATAATAAATACAGGCATTGGAGCAAGGTTTCAGCAATAGTTTTTTTTTTTTAACAGCGATTGCTAGTGCTCAGATATGACTGGTTATGCATGTATGGCAGTATGCATGGTTATTTTATAATATTTTAAAGTAAAACATCCTGCATGCAATGGGAGAAAAATTTGATTCATGTAATAATCGCGATTATAGATTTTGTGATTCTGCATCGATGCGCAAATTTCAAACATCGATCTCTATTTTTCTGGGCTCCATTCAATTTTTTATTCCGACATACATATGATGTGGTTTAAACCCAACAATAGATAGCGCATTGACAAAAAAACTGAGTTTGTTTCAGAAATAAAGTTTGAGATGCAGATACTTCCTTGTCAGCCTGTACTGTGTTTTTAACATGATAGCATGGCAGATTGACGCCAGCAATCAACACACTAGATCAAGTTCTTGGAAAATTTCCACCCAACTGTGAGCGAGAAATGAACACAACTAAATCTATAGCATACTTAATCTCAAAAGTCGAAAGATTTGCGCCTACACAACGTGATAGAAAACCAAGGCTTTTGTGATATGCTCAACACAATAGAGCCTAGATAGGTCATCGGTTTTTTTTTTTTCCCGAAAAGATGATACCCAAGCTTTACAACAATATGGTTGCGCTGGAATAAATCAATCAACGTGACGGATGGGGTTGAAAAAAGTCAGCCGCCATCGCCTATTTTTACCAGTCATTAAGTTTGTTTTAATGTTATGTTAATATACGTATGTAGGCTATGTCAGTATTATAGCATTTTAATTCTAACTAATATAAATAGATTCATAATAAAAATTATTAGGTTGAAGTATGACATGAGCCTACTGTTCTTGCACTGTCCTTGCTCAGCTAGTGTTGCAAATAAAATTGGGGCCGATCAATTGGCTTTAAAATTAAGTGCATAACATGTTTATTTTAAAGAACCATTTCAATTCTAGCTTGCTCTAATGATAACAAAAAGCTAAATTTGTGACACGACAGAGTGATGCAACTCCGATAACTAGAAGAATCTAAGCTAGAATTAATTGGAAGATCTTTGTCAAGGCGTCTATCTAACCATTAGGGTATCGATCCAAATTGGCTTTAATACTGAAAATTGAATGTAACAGAAAATAGTATTTTGTGAAGAAATCTTCCTTACCAGTAATTGGATAAAAGGCTGCTTTCCATATTAAGTTATGCAGAGGTTTACAATGGACCTGAGTTTTTCAATTTCATGTTGGATACATTTGTTTTGATTTGTCTACACAATAAAAAAAAATTAGCCTATTGTAGGTTAATTCAGTTGTAGTATTTTTATTGAAATCATTAAGTATAACTGTTTAATGTTTTTGGAGGTATTATGCAGTCAAGTTGCAGAAAAAAAAGTGATCCATCAAATTAATTAGACGATCGAGAATTAATTGATGCATCGAGAATTGTTTGTTAATCGAATCACAGCCCCAATAATCAAAATCGAATTGAATTGTGATTCCCACCCCTACTGCATAGTGCACCTTTAAAGTTGCAAAACAACTTCTATGTTTCAAGTACAAGTATACGCAAACATAGGACAGAATAATAATTATATGTCGATAATGAATTATTACCTTAAGGGCTGTGGAGATGTATGACATAAATAACACTCCAGACACTATGTGATTCAAAACTTGAATTATTATTATTTTTTAAATACTTCCCTCTTTCTTTTGAATCACATAGGAGTGCACTCAAATGCATAAACACAATGGGTAATGGTAATTCACAAATCTCAAATGTCCTTTTGTTTAAACATAAAAAAATTTTAATAATAAAAAACACACACAATTTGTCAATAAAGTAATAAAAGTCCTAGCTAGGATGCAGCATGTTATTCAGTCTAGATGTGTAAGACTGCCCGTCAAAGTTCTGAGCTAAATATTAAAGCAACATTACTGTAGATAGATGCACCCTGATGCTCATTGAAGGAGCAAAACCTTGTAGACATATTACCGTAGATTAATTTGTCCAGATGTCCTTCATTTATAAAGGAGCGCTGTCCTCAGTATTATTGTTGCAGAATTTATCCTGATGCCTCTGTATTTATAAAGGAGTGATGATTAAACAAAACAAAAATGGAGCACTCTTACTTAAGACTGGTTGAACGATGACGAAATTGTCCCGCTCAGCGTCGCAACTAGAAGCGTCCACACCAGCATGCACATTCACAGACCAGTATCTCTTCCCATGCAGACAAGTCACTGCAAGCTATTTCAAAAATTATGATTTCAGACACAATGTAGTTGGCATTTACACACAGCAGTACTAATAACCATGCATATATAATGTTTCCAAAACAAACGGAGCAGCAGCTCTCTTCTATCTCTTATCTATCTCTTTATCTCATCTCTGACGACACCCAAGATGAATGATTCAAATAAATTCTACAATAACAGTACAAATGTGAATTTTTAAATCAAATCAAAAGAGCCAAGGGCATAGGAGTGGTTTGGCATCTGTGGGGGACACTTAAGTGGTAGGGGGGTCTGGGGGCATGCCCCTCCCGGGAAGAACATTTTTGAAAAACAGAACTTAAATGCTAATTTCTAGTGCCTTTTGAGAACAGTATTTATTAATATGTTAAAAAAAATTATAACGCAAAACAAAAGCACTCCAAATGAGCTAACAATAACCTACTGCAAATCTTTTAAAAAAAAATTTAATTTGTGCTCTTAAGTTATACTTTATTGACCCCGTGGGGTAATTTATCCTCTGCATTTGACCTATCCTAACTACTTAGGAGCAGTGGGCAACCATAGTGCAGCGCCCAGGGACCAACTCCAGTTCTGATGCCAGTGCCTTAGTCAAGGACAATAGCAGGAGTTTACCTAACCTGACATACATGTCCTTGGTGTGGGAGGAAACCGGAGTTCCCGGAGGAACACGAGGAGAACATGCAAACTCAACGCAGAGAGGACCAGGACCGGGATTCTAACCCAGATCCTCTTTCTTGCGAGGCGACAGTGCTAACCACAGCACCACCTTGTCACCGCTCTTGCAAAATCTCCCTCCCTCCCTTTCTTTTCTCATGTTGCTGGATCACATGCTCAGTGGTGTAATTTCAGCAAACTGGCAAGTAAGCTGGGGGGTGAAATGCTCAAGCGATTTTTAAAAAACGCCTTTTAAATAGTGGATTTTGGTGACTTCTAAAGAAAGATTATTCTAAAAATGGTCTTTCATGAGTTGTAAACTAATCGCGATTAGCATTTAGCTATCTAATGTGGTAAAACATACTAAACAATGTGTGATTAGCTAGGTTGACAAACATTCTTGAAATGAGAAAAAAACAAGTTGATTTCGGAGACATTAGTCTCTGCTCTATGCACTTGCTAGCTGGTTAGCATATGTAGGCGTAGCTCATTTTTCCTATTTCCTTCTTGCAGCAATAAAAAACCAATTCCCACATTAGACTAATGTTAATTAATTATACACTTCATTTTTTAAGCAAGATTTTCAGGACTCACCTGTAAAGTTTTGCTGTCTGCTAGCTAGCTAGCTGCTGGTCAACTAACAGTTTGCTAGTGTTAGAAGTTAACGTGCTGGCGAAAGTGATTTGCAGGAACCAAACGCCAATTCTGAGCGAATGAGCGAAATATTTCAACAGTAGCTTAATGGGTAAGCCTTAAGCTTATTGCTTGTGTTTTGCCTGACTTTAACTGGGACGGGGGATTGGGAAGGTGCGTTCTTCCTCACCAGGCAGAGTAGCAGGACAGCAGAGAAGCGGCGCCCGAATCGCCTTTGCAACCGGAGGCTAGGGTATGGCAAGAGCCATATTCTGCCATACCCAAATGACGCCACTGCTGTATTTATTATTAGATATTATTCTGTTTCCATTTAAATACTGGGTTGGGTAACATTACTAACGCTAGCTGTGTTAGTGAACGCATGATAACCAAACATTAACGTTATGCATTATCGCGTTAGCCATCATACACGTAGCTAACACTTTTAACATCGGTTAGACCATCATCCCACATTTGGTTTCTAGCTAACGTTAGTTGGAACACAAGCGAACAGTGACCCTGGGAACGAAATAAAGTTAATGTGTGTAAAAATGCACTTGCTTCTGGGTAGTTCAACTTGTTTGAGTAGGCTTTGGTGCGGTGGCAAGATAAGCTAACTCGACAGCTAGCAACGAACAAATGGCTCGACTGGCCACAGCAGGACGTTTCATCAGTACATAGTTATAAAACGGATATCGTAATAACTTATGTAATACGTGATATCTTTGCTGTCTAACTATGTTATGTCTTGTAATGTTAAGGTTACCTTTTTTGTTTTTCTATCGTCTCATCCGAATCAACTAACTTAATCCATCCCGCCAGCAGGCTACTTTGCGTGGGGGTAAGAGACTAAGAGAGAGAGATAGGGGGCGGGGTGGAGTAGTTGCGTTTACACATGGCGACTCGCCTTCTTCAGACCCAGGGCTAGCCCAATAGCCAGGGCCTAGGCACGCCGATGCAATTAATAAAACATTTATAAAAACATGTTCTTCATAAACTGTAGCATGCAATAACAGTGAGGCATTGATAGTAATTCAACAAAGAAACTGTGATTGTTTTTTTACCAAACTAGTAGTATACTGCGTTATACAATTAGCAAGCACACTTTTAGCATGCTAGCAAGCGTCGCTTTCATCAGTGCAGTTTTAAAATAAATCGTCATTTACATTTACACCAAAACATAAATGAGCTTATTTCAAGAATTTTGATTTCAGACACAATGTAGTTGGCAATTACACACAGCAGTAGCCTACTAATTATACATATAAAATGTTCTGAAATGCAGCAACATCTCTCTTCCTGCTTGTGGAAACTAGTAGGCTACATTGATTACCCTACAGCACGTGCAACGTGCTGGCGTAAAACAGGAAGACTGCCGTAGACTCGTAGAGCACTGATCAAGTACTGAATAAAAAAAAGGACTGACTTGTGTGACTTAAGTAGAAATAACTGCATAAAGGTGGCCTACTAAGAAATGTATCGCCATTCTGTGGATAGGTTACATTCACACTGAAATACAATTATTTCCCACTGTAACATATGAAATCAAAAGTGTTGGTAATAACTATGTCCTTTGGAAACAGTTGGTGAATAAATTAATTCATGCATATTCACATAACATTACTGAAATAATGATAGCTGCCAAGACATAGCATACAACATTTTAAGTACTTTGGTCATTTAGTTAGAGTTATGGGCAATTTCACATTTTTGCCTGCAATAGTGCCACCTATTGACGAAGCAAAAATATTTTTACAGCCAGCCTTCGATTGACATGCCAAACATAAATACAAGATGTATGTAGTACATATCTATGTTCCAAGTCAGAGTTTTTGTCAGTGTAGCAAGTTTGAAATCTCTGCAAAGGAACAGTGATTTTTAGTGAATTTTAAAATATATTTAGGGGACCGTACAGCGTAGCTGCAGGTACCCTATTGTTTTTGTTCAGATTTATTTATTTTTTCTTCTCCCCTTTCACCTAAAATTCCCGTGAGCTGGTTTGTCCTAGAATCACCAGACTTGGCACACTTGTTGGGATTCCCAAACTCTTGAATCCTCTATATTATGACGCAGATTGAACGCAAGCCCTTACTGGATCGGGTTAAGATACCATCAGCAATGGCAAAAGCCCTGATTATAAACAAATATTTGTATTTTGGGTCAACAATGTCTAGAGTTGTCTACCATTTTGCAGTTTCTGCATTTGACAAATGCCACTGATGCCGCACGGTCCCCGGAAATCGCTGCTTGCAGCTATATTTAGGGGACCGTGCAGCGAAGCTGCAGGTACCCTATTGTTTTTGTTCAGATTCTTTTCTAAAAAAAAAATTTTCTCCCCTTTCACCTAAAATTCCCGTGAGCTGGTTTGTCCTAGAATCACCAGACTTGGCACGCTTGTTGGGATTGCCAAACTCTTGGAACCTCTATATTATGACGCAGATTGAACAGCTGGTGGCGCTGTAGTCCACGTTACAAAATTTTGACATTGACACGCCCACTGCCGACGCCCCGTTTCACCTACAGTCACAAAATTTGGTATACTTGTCCATTTGCTCATTCTGAACAAATTTGCCTACAGGACCCATAAAGTCCGCCATATTGGATTTTTTGCTAATTAGCATTTTTTGTAAAACGCTTAAAATGCTACTCCTACAGAATTTGACTAATTGAGATGAAACTTGGTATGCTCACTCGTTAGACCATGTCTCATAAAAGTTATATTCAGAATTTTGATATTTTCAAAGATGGCCGAATGACGAGCCAATGAAATTTCACTGGGCGTGGCTTATCACAAAAATGCTAATAATTCCAAAACGATTTAACAGAAAGCTATGAAACTTGGTAGGTCTGTTAAGAGTGCCATTAGGACTAGACATGTACAGTTTTATCCCAATCTATCCATGTGGTGGCGTTATAGAGTTCAAAATATTAAAAAATTCATTAAAAATCACAGTTCCTTTGCAGAGATGTGTAACTTGCTACAGTGACAAAGAGCCGGATTTGGATCATAGAACTTTACTAATTTGGTGGGCGCCATCTTGAATTTGCCGACATTTTGGCTTAAATGTACTCATTTATTACTTCTTTGAGTTTTTCCTTAACCGCTTGGCTGATTAGCATGAACCTTGGCAAGTAGTTAGAAGTTGTCATCATACAAGCTCACACCGAATTTCGTGGCGATAGGCCAGTTGGTGGCTCTGTAGTGCACGTGTAAATATTGTGACATTGACACGCCCACTGGCGACGCCCCGTTTGACCTAGAGTCACAAAATGTGGTGTACAGGTCTCTCTGGTCATGCTGAACAAATTTGCCTCAAGGATCCATGAAGTCAGCCATATTGGATTTTCTGCTAATTAGCATTATTTGTATAACACTTAAAATGCTACTCCTCCTACAAAATTTGGCCAATTTACATGAAACGAGGTACACAATCTCGTTAGACCATGCTTCATAAAAGTTATATTCAGAATTTTGATATTTTAAAAGATGGCCGAATGACGAGCCAATTAATTTTCAATGGGCGTGACTTATCACAAAAATGCTGATAATTCCAAAATCATTTGACAGAAAGTTATGAAACCTGGTAGATCTATTAAGAGTAACATGAGGAATTGACCCGTACAGTTTCAACCCACTCGAGCCACGTGGTGGCGCTATATCGATCCAAATATAAGAAAATATTTAAAAATTCACAAAAAATCATTGACACGCCCACTGAATACGCCCCGTTTTATCTAGTCACAAAATGTGGGATAGAGGTCCGGCTGCTCATACTGAACAAATTTTCCTCAAGGAACCATCAAGTTAGCCCTATTGGATTTTCCGCTAATTAGCATTACTTGTAAAACACTTAAAATACTACTCCTCCTACAAAATTTGACCAATTTACATGAAACCTGGTAAACACACTCCTTACACCATGCGTCATAAAACGTATATACAGAATTTAGATATTTTAAAAGATGGCCGAATGATGAGCCAATAAATATCCAGTGGGCGTAGCTTATCACAAAAATGCTAATAATTCCAAAACCATTTGACGGAAAGTTATGAAACTTGGAAGGTCTTTTAAGAGTAACATCTGGACCAGAGCTCTCCAGTTTCAACCCAATCGAGCCACGTGGTGGCGCTATAGACATCCAAATATAAGAAAATATTTATAAATTCACTAAAAATCATTGACACGCCCACTGCCGACGCCCCCCTTGATCTACAGTCACACAATTTGATGGATACATCCCGCTACTCCTGCCCAACAAATTTGCCTCAAGAAACCATGAAGTCTGCCATCTTCAATTTTCCGCTAATTAGCATTTTTTGTAAAACACTTAAAATGCTACTCCTCCTACAGAATTTGACCAATTTGCACCAAACCTGTTCAAGGTACTGAACCCGCTTCCCTACATACACGCATTACTTTACTAAGGCGTATGTCAAAAATTGGCCGAATGAGAAGCCAATGGATTTTGCATTGGGCGTAGCTTATCGCACAAATGCTAGTACTTCTAAAACCGTTTGATATAAAGTTCTGAAACTTGGTGGGTTGATTGAGAGTTAGATCAAGACTCGAGCCCTGCAGTTTTAACCCAATCAATCTGCGTGGTGGCACTAGAGAAATACAAATGTTTGGATGGCAGGTATGCCATCCGCCCAGTACACTATCTCTGCTTAACAGGCCGTCTACCTACTATACCAACTGTGAAAGTTCCTGTAGGTTAAGTGGTTAAGGCATTTGACTGCCGTGTTGTAGGTTGGTGGTTCGATCCCCACCTGTTCCCAAGTTTTTTTTAGGCACACAATGTGCACGTCATTGTAAGAATGTTCTTTTTATTGCAAAGGCTAAGAAATGTCCCAATATTACCTGTTATCTGTTTGAATTATGAAGTCAGTAAGCCAAAACAATCCGATACCGCAACACACAAGTCTTATTTGGCCTCCTCATTTCTGTTAACCTGCTTTGGCCTAGTGGATACAATCTTGGCTTTCCATGTATGTGGTCAGCGGTTCAATTCCGGCTTGGTACCAATGGCTAAGTTAATGTTTGCAAAACTATTGTGCAAATGCTATGCTTCTTTTAATGTCGTTTTCACATTAAGAAACACCTTTTTATTTCAAAAGTTAAGAAATTTAACAGTATTAACTGTTCACTGTTTCACTTGTACTTAAAAGACTTAATACGCAAACCCTTACTGGATCGGGTTAAGATACCATCAACAATGGCAAAAGCCCTGATTAGAAACAAATATTTGTATTTTGGGTCAACCCTGTCTAGAGTTTTGCAGTTTCTGTGTTTGTTTTCTGTCAGTTTCAGTTTCTGCTGCTAATGCCGCTCGGTCCCCGGGAATCGCTGCTTGCAGCTATATTTTAGTTTGAGTTTATTATTATTTATAGTAGATTATTAGTTATTGACATGAGTGCTTTTCTAACATTTCTCACCTGACAATAATTCAAATTACAAACCCCAATTCCAAAGTTGGGACGGTATGTAAAATGCACATAAAAGCAGAAAGCAATGTTTTGTAAATTCTCTTTTACATATATTTAATTGAAAACAGTACAAAGATAGATATCTAATATTTTACCTTATCAATTTTATTGATTTTTGTAAATATATGCTAATTTCAAATTTGATGCCTGCAACATGTTCCCAAAAAGTTGGGAGAGGGCCAAAAAAATAGACTGAAGTTCCACAGGTAAACAGGTGGTGCTATCATGACTGGATATAAAAGGATATCAAATGATCCATCCATATCTACTGCATATCTGGCAGCAGAGTGATGGTTTAAGGCTTGTTTGATACCGCAGACCCTTGATGACTTGTAGCCATTTCACCAGTCATGTGTTCCATACTGTACCAGCCGCATAATTTACAGCTGAATCTAGTCTCACCTCCCAATTCCCATAGAGATCCATTCAAATGCAGAGATGTTATAGTATCGCTTGTAAGAGTACCTGAAAATAAGATATCCTTTTATACCCAGTCATGATAGCATCACCTGTTTACCTGTGGAATGTCCCAAACAGGGTTTTTTTTTTTTGGGCCCATGTCCCAACTTTTTTGGAATGTGTTGCAGGCATCAAATTCGGAATTAGCGTATATTTACAAAAATCAATAAAATTGATGAGGTAAAACATTCAATATTTTTTTTGTATTGTTTTCAATTAAATATATGTAAAAGAAAAATTACAAATCACTGCTTTCTGCTTTTATATGCATTTTACATACTGTCCAAATTTTTTTGGAATTGGGGTTGGTACAAGTCTGCCGGTAAAGAGTCCCATCCCTGTTGTCTACCATTTTAATTTTTAGGGCTAAACATCAGACTTGATCCTCTGCATGCAGCTGGAACCAATTTCACATACAGCTGTTGGGACTAAGAGTAATCACAATTCTGATGTCTTCCATGACATTTAGAGGGAAAGTTGTTTTAAAAAACTAAATAAATTAAAAAATTAAAAAAATAAAATAAAATAACTACTGTAATCAAAACAAGCATGTAATCCACTTTAGTGAAAGTACAGAACCCTCAGTTCATCTAAATTACTTAGCAAAGTGAAAGTATTCAATGAGAGTTGCTCTTATTTCACTAACTTTTCATACGGTACTGTTACAAAGATTCGTCTTTGTCAGGCTTATCTAGATCTTTCATTGTAATTTGGGATTTCAGGAAATTAAGTTAATGTTATGTTAAACGGAACTTAATCTACAGGTTATAACAGTCAAATTGAAAACTGGAGAAAGGTTTACATGTAAAAAGTTATATCAAATGTTTTTGAATTTTCTAAAATAAGTTCACTGGCAAATATGAGAAATATAAGCTATGATTCTTTCACCAAAATGTTTTAGTCTACCAATGCATTCAGGTATTAATGCTAAATTCTGTTCAGTCAAAACATAGTTAATCATTTAAACTACACAAGGCATTTTACATTACTATGAAAACTGGAGGGTTATTAGTTGTGAATATAGTCACAAAAGTTACACCAGTGTTGAGCAAGCTTCCTATAAAAAATTAGTTTTTTCCAAATTGACCATGAAGGAATATGTTAGAAATAAGATTACCCTTTTAATTTTTCTCAGCCTGCGAGACCCAGCTGCCTGTGTCATTCCGTCACCTGATCCTGCCAGAAAAGTATCCACCGCCCACAGAGCTGCTAGACCTGCAGCCCCTGCCGGTCTCAGCCCTCAGAAACTCTGCCTTCGAAAGCCTATACCAGGACAAGTTTCCCTTCTTCAACCCAATCCAGACACAGGGTGAGTGAGCAAAACATTTCATGAAGATACTCAGGCTTGTTCAGGTAAGTAGGAACAGTAATTTTACATGTTTTTATTTTTTGGGGGCCATGCTCTGCAGATATGTGGGCATGCTCTTGTGATTGTACAGGTTTTTACTCGAGGTTCAATCACTGCATGTACTGAAATGCAGGGGCGTATCTAGGACCTGAAAACGCCTGGGGCTTAGCCCAATACACCTGGGGCCTTCTTCAGACTTTGTAGGGGGGTCTGGGGGCTGATCTTTCTTCCTGGTACATTCTGGTCTTTCCTCTATTGCGGTCTGTCTCTTTTTGCAAGGTACAACCAGGAGTTGCATTAACTGAGAATTTTCTGACATTTACCGATTTTTAGAAGCTTTGATGGGAAAAGCGAAATACCATCCGTCATTTTGACAGATAAAAAATATTGCTGCAAATGTGTTAAACACCAACTGACTACAATAGCCTAAATAGTCTACAATAGTCTTGTCATCTAAATACATTTTGTTCAAGCATGCTAATGGATTAGGTATTTCCTGTGAATTTGGTAATGGTTAGATATACGCTTTGACAAAGATCTCACTTCTCATTAATTCTAGCGTAGATTCTTCTGGTTATCAGGGGCCATATTCATGAAACATTAAGGCAAACTTAACTCTGATTTAAGAGAAACTCTTAAAAGTATTGGGCGTGTCAGTCCTAACTTTTGGTATGAGTAATTCACAAAGCATTTTAACTCTACCCCTAACTTGCCGCAGATTTAGAAGCTGGTTTTAGTCAAGAGGACTCATAAGTCACTAAGACCAAATAACCAACAGTCCTATAGCTGTGGTATCGAGTCGAGTGTTTGGCAAGGGTTATTTCTCCGGACTCATTTTCCTATAGAACTCTATGGGGAAAAAAGTCAGGAGAAACAACCCTTAAAGTGATCCATCCACATCTACTCCATATCTGGCAACAGAGTGATGGTTTGGGGCTCGTTTGATAGCTCAGACCCTTGATAACTTACAGCCATTTAGCCAGCCATGTGTTCCATACTGTACCAGTGTAATTTACAGCTGAATCTAGTCTCACCCCCCAATTTCCATAGAGATCCATTCAAATGCAGAGAGGTTATAGTATCGCTTGTAACAGTACCTGAAAATAAGATATTGACAGTTTTTTGATGTTGATGGTCACAGACTTCAGGAAGTAACAGCATGTAAAGGATATGCGACCAAATATGAAATATGATACTTTAAAAATACGTTAAAGCAAAGGGTATGAATACTTATGTAAATGAGAAATTTTATTTTTTTATTTTTAATTTGCAAAAATCTCAAAAAAACTTTTTTCACATTGTCATTATGGGGTGTTGTGTGTAGATGTTTGAGGCAAAAAATGAACTCAATCTATTGTAGTATAAGTCTGTAACGTAATAAAACGTGGAGAAGGTGAAAGGGTGGGGAGACTTTCCGGCTTGACTGTATCTCTTAGGGCATGACAAATGCTCATTCCAGTTTTTTGCGCTGATATGTGGTAGATTAAGGTAAACATTTCCTTGGAGTCATTATGAATAGGAAAATAAAAATAAAAACTACAGAAAAATGCAATCCCAGGACAAAAGTATACATACTGTAGAGTACAGGGACAAGTGATGTTTTATTGAGGTACAAGAGTGAATGATTAGGCAACATATTTAGGTGTATGTAACCCTGTGATATCAGTGTTTTTATCTTAAGCCATCAGGGGGAGCAAATGCATCTGCTTTATAATGGACAAAACAAATTTTATTCATTTTATGACATGAAAATATTGTAATTCCCACTTGAAAATTATGCAAAAGTGAGTTTTATGAGCCAAAACTGTTGATTTGTAGTTAAATATATCATTATTTTTTATTTTTTTATTTAAAGCAGTGCACAATTTAGCCATTTGAATAGATTTGGAGACATTAATGGACAACAGGGTACACTGCTATATTTAGCATCATAGGCCTTTAGTAGTTCTGCATATCATCCTCAGGTTTTGCAAAACTTGTGGACATGGAGTTTATGATCGAGGAAATGTATATATATTACCGATTTCACTTATGTACCTCAGAAAACTAAAGAAAAACAATAAAAAATAAAAAAATGTTTTCAAAGTTTCTTTGCATTTGTGGCACTTTGTTTTGACTTAAATTATGCAAATAAACAAATCTAAGTTTGTATTGTAAATGGTACACCTGTCTTGTTTCATTTAAGCCATTTACCAAGTTTAAGTGATGCTCACACCTGGGGGCCCTATCTTACACCCGGCGCAAAGCGGCACTAACCCAAACGCAAGTGTCTGCTATCTTACACCCGGCGCTGGGTTCATTATAACGCCTAATGCTTACGTCCTTTAACTAGCATGTATTCTTGCGCCCGTTGCAAGTGGCCAGGATTATTTTTGGCGTATTCCTATCTTGAGCCAGCAGAAAGCGCTTGCGCTAGAACCACCACAAACCTGGTCTAAAGTCATGTCGCAGTTGTTTACATGTTATTTTAGCGGCGCATATAAGTGTGTCTACATAGGTGTGTGCACAACGTGCGTACCATCCTGTCTGTTACATGCAGGGGCGCGCATAAGCATGACTGAAATATCAAGATTACAATTTGAAATATTATTGTGTAGGCTATATCAAAAAATGCATAATAAAAGGGTCCATAGGTCCACATAGCTTACCTTTCCCTCAGCGAAGGGGAATGCCTTAAATTGCTTTCAGCCCACTCCATCAACATCCAGGCGATGTGCGATGGTACAGGACAATAGCTATCCATTAAAAAGGAGCTGATAACACCTATATCAAGCCTAATGCACAAATTGTCATTTACACCTAATGCGTGAATTGTCATTCAATGGAAAACTCGCGCACGGCAATAGACGGACATTTGAGTTCTGAAAATGCGCTTCAGATGTCATTACAATACAGCTCTGTTTATCTAGGAATACAGCCTGTAAGTAATTAGAATGGTTTGTGACTGAAAAAAGTTCAAAACCTTGTCCAGTGAATATTGCATTTATTGTTTTTCAAATAGCCTAGGCTACAGCGGATTCGCTGTGCATAAGGTGTTTTTCGATAGCCTATGGTAGTGTTGTCACGATACCAAAATTTTGACTTCGATACCGATACCAGGTTTAGTATCATGATACTCGATACTGAAACGGTACTTGAAACTGAAACGATACTGATTCGATACTCGGTACCTCTACTGAAATGACCTTAACCCTATTTACTTTGGCCCTTCAGAGGCAATTTCCTCCTCATTTCTACTAGTTTTATTTAAATGTCAATATCTAAAAAAATATTCCCTGCACATCCATGGTTTTAAGTTCGAACTGAAGAAGAAGCTGTATCATTCAGAAATTTGCTACAGAATACATTTATTTCAGAATAGTCACATACAGTACAGTGTTTCCCCTAGATTTTTTTTCAGGCCGGGTGGTAGGCCCCTCGAAACTACCAGTGTTGTTGCGCGTACACGGTGTCATCAAACGCGCGTGCGGGGCCGAGGTAGTATCATCGCGCCGGTCGGGGGTACGGAGAGTCGTCGCACACATGGGGAGGGTGTTGGTAACAAAGTGGTGCATTTCTCCATTCTGAGCTAAAATAACATTTGCTCACAAAGGCGTATGGTAAATAAATATTAGTTATTTATAATATTAATAAACTTAAAACAGAACTTATATACAATAAACCCCCCTTAGCTTCACAAATGATATTCAGAACTATACTATATATATAACTTAAAACCAGGACAAGGAGTTTGTTTCTACCGGTTTTTAAGGACTGTTTCTGGATCAGCTATCTTTGCAGCACTGTAGAGCTGCTTTTGCGACTCCTCCATAGTGCTGATCCATAATCAGTCCTTAAAAACAGGCAGAATCAAACTCCTGCCTCTGCAGTATTAGCTTTTACTCTACACTAAAATGTAAGAGTTCTGGTCAGATAGCGAAACGGACGAAAGTGCGCCATTTTGCGTAGAGGCGGAAACTATAATTACACCCTCATAATATCAGCGCTGCCATTGAAAATTTAATTAGGCCTAACGGGAAACCGAAGCTGTTTTGGCAAGGGTTTTTCCAGATGCTATTTTGATCATTCCAGCATTCTGCGGTAAGGGAAATATTGCAGCTACATAAAAGAAAAAGAAAAAAAAGATTATATTAAAAAAAAGAATAATATAATTTTTTTTTTTAAGTACCGAACGTAGGAAAATTCTAATACCGAACCGTTTTTTTTTTTAAGTATCGAAAAAGTACCGAAGTTTCGGTGTACCGTGCAACACTAGCCTATGGTTAAAAAACGGGGATAAATGTCACCATGTTAAGTAAATTGTAACCTTAGCTATTCTTCGTCCTTCGTATTTTTTAAATTACAGTGACAGGGTTTCCATACTCTTAGCTTATTAAAACCCAACTGATTTCACCTGTTATTCCATAACTGAACAAAGCGATTTTAAAGAGAACTAAGCATTTTGTTTGCAGCGCGTTACACAATTAATTCACAATTAATTTTAATGCCATTCTCTGCATGTGCGCTGCATGTCCTCTGTTTCCCCTGCTGTAAGTCGCACGTTTCACGGTCTTCCTGGGAAAGTGGATTGTTTTAAAGCATTACGCTACGAGTAAAACAGGTTGGTCACATTTCCATAAACAGGACATTATTAAACAAGGGGAAATATGCGTGAACATATGGGTTGCCAACCGGACAGCTTTATTGTATTTCATTAAGGCAAAATAACGGTATTTGTTATTAATCAATATTACTATGCAGGTAGCCTAATGAACTTCGGATGAAGCTTGAACTTCGAGAACTCCATGAGAACAGCCTCATGGAATTGATGTTTGACACTTTCATTGCATAATCAAACAAAATTCGCTGAACAAGCAGGCTTATTTGGCGTTTTCTAAGGTGAGACTGAAGCCATTGATAGCTTATTCTCAGCTGTTGCAGGTCCTTTTAACGAAATTTAACCGCATATATTTTGTAAAATAACAGCCCGGGAACTCATAGGCTAATGGTTAGTCCGAATAATATTGATCATACTGCATTTAGCCTATTCCTTGATCGCACAAAACACGCACGAGCATGTCTGTTTCGCCATCATATAAGCAATCTGCCCAGGTGGAAAAGCAGGCTTTTAAAGGGAATGGGATATGACATTTTGATTGGTTTATTGCATGTCACGCCCAAGACACACCTATAATTAATGAAGAGACTAGGTTCAGCCCACTTGAACGCTGCGCCGTGCTTAGTGCCCAAAAAATAAGCCGTTAAAATAGCAAAAGTGGACTAAATGGACGTTACGCCATGCGCTTAGACCAAGCGCCAAGATCGCCAAGATAGGGCCCCCGGAATTATAAAGTCTTAAAACAGAGCACCCCCTAAATAGGTGAAATTTGCCATCTGCACCAAGGGGTTAAAATCCTCATGAGGGCACTTCGCACCAACATTGGCGTTGAATGAGATTAATTGAAAATAGCCTTTTTAATTAACCTTCTTAATCGTATTCAGCTCGTTTCAATTGACAATATAAACGTAGTAACAGGGTGTTGCTTTTAAAACGACATTGATAAATATGAAAAGTTAATCAAATGGCTTTCACACTGTCAGTGTGGATTTGTGGAAATGGGTTAAATACGCTACTGCTTTTAACGTTCAAATTATTAACACTTCAACTCATCAAACAATGAATCACATTAAATCCCATTTCAATAATGCGTTAATTGAACTGCGCACGATTGAGTTAGATTGACAACTTACTATTAATCGATTGGAGAGTTCTTCGTAATAAATAGCCTTAACATATTAAACGCAGCATATAACGTAGGCTACAATATTAGGTTGAGTAATGTGTTACTAATTTCGAAAATGTAAATTAATATTATTACATGCATTTATATATTAATGCGTTGTATTACCACGTTACCCGAAAAACGAATATTATTACAGTAATGCATTACCTCCAGCTCTGGTCATTGCTGCCTTGTTATGGTGCTGCACTTGTTGACGGCTGTGCCATGCATTTCTTTTTTTATAATTATTACCAAATTGTCCAGTCGGGCTGGTTTTTTTTATGGTCGTCACCGTGGAGACATATTTTTTTTCACTGGAGTTTGAGTGGCTTGGTATCGGGCCTGATTGGGGACTGCGGGCAGTCCTCGGAAGGCCATCAGGGAAGAGAGGGAGAGGAGAACAGGGAAGGAGTGAGGCGATGAATGGGGTGGCAGCGTGGATTCGGTGCCCTGTTTTGACTGGACGCAGACTGCGCGTGCATGGAGGAGGGTCGCGGAGGCGGAGTTTGTGTGTGTCGGCGGGGCTTGTAGTGGAGCAGCTGTGATCCGGGAGACGCATTGCTCTGGGGCAGCTTTGTCCCTTTGGCTGTTGGACTGCTTGGTGACACTGGACTGTTCTTGCTTTTGATGCTCGATTGCTCGTACTTAATTAATTTGATTGATTCAATGATTCTGTTGAATGTCTGTTTATGTTTGTTTGTGTGTTGTGGGTCTGCCCCTTTTTTTGTTGCTGGTGACTACAAATGAAGTTCCCTAACAGGAAAATAAGTTATTCTATTCTATGAAATAATAATTAGCATACAATATAAGTAAGAAACATCTCGCCTATCTCAGTGACTAATTTTAAATAAGTCTAATAACTTCCTGGATGCAGAAGCAGCGAAAACACACACACCAGTGCAAGTGCAAACTTTCCGATCGGATGGAATAGCCAAGCCCTAGCTCTTCATAATTATCAAATAGGCCTGTCAAAACCACAAATGCCAGGGCCGAATTTTGGTCCCAGTACGGCCCTGGGGGACTGTATAACAAGGGCTGTAATTCCTACATGGATCACTGGATATGGATGTGCCCCCTTATATTAAAGCTGACCGTTTGTACTTTACCCTCATATTCATATTCACAGTACAGAGCCAAAACGACAAAAAATGTTACTGTCCAAATACTTATGGACTGCATTGTAAATGGGTAATGATTGGCCAAATTTGGCATCTGCGTGAACGGGTTAATGTTCAGCACTGATTATAGAACACAAATAGCTTCAAGTGGTCGAACTCTTCACTTATCCAACGTGTAAATATACTATATTTGATTTTATTTTTAATCTGATGATTATAATGATTAATCTGTTTACTATAGAGTACTCAAGTGACTACGTCACGCTGGTTTCGGAAGTAAATTCCCCATTAATTTAGAGCGTAGACATTAACTAAAGCTTACTTTTAAACCATTTCTACTGATTATGTCTTACCGTCAATTTTCCGGATTGTTCAATATAACGCCCGTTCGCAAACTGTCGTTTTTCTGGACCAGCTTCGAGTATATTTTACGTTTTAGTATTTTTTTTGTGAACATCCCAGCGCTGGCACTGTTTAAAAACTACACGTCCCATAATTCCCTCCGAACGAGCAGCCTTATCTCCAGACGTTTTCATATAACGTTAGCCAGCAGTAGCACACAGCTCCGTTTTTAAACACTTTTTTCTAACGTTAGCTAGCTAGCTTGAAGGACTTAAAGCTAGAATTGCTTCATGTGGTTAACCATAGCACAGTTTCTGACCTTGTCGGGCGGGCTTCTCTATTTAGCAAGCTAACGTTAGCTTGTCTTGAGCGACACGAGCCTACTCCATCTGCCACAGAGCAGACAGACGAGATGATGATATCTTATTGGTCGAGAACCACACGTGCGTTGCAGTACTGGATATGCAGTCCGTTAAAGTGGACTACAAGTCGAACTACAATCATTAATGCATTACTTTAAAAAATAAAAATTGGAACATGCGATATATGGTCTACATGCTTGTACCACACAGGCTAATCCAGGAATGTTTCGGCTCATTCTATGAATCAGATTTCAAGAAATAGTCGGTAGTCTCCGAAGCCCATTCTATTTTCCATAGGGAATTTACTTCGGAAACCAGACTCCGCCCACGACTGAGGTACTCACTTGAGTACTCTATAAGGGGTGCTGTTTATAAATTAAATCATGTTAATTTATTAATATGCAGAGATGTATGATAGGATTTCCTTTGCCGTGTTAAGCATCTGTGTGAAACTTGAACTCCCCACTTTGTCTCCCCATAGTGTTCAACGCTGTGTACAACAGCGATGATAATGTCTTTGTGGGCGCCCCCACGGGCAGTGGGAAGACCATCTGTGCAGAGTTTGCCATTCTTAGGATGCTTTTGCACAACGCAGAGGGCCGCTGTGTCTACATCACACCCATGGAGGCTTTGGCTGAACAGGTATACTTTGCATTATGTCTTGAGAATGTCAGGGGTGTGTAGCACTAGTATCTGGTTTTAGTAAAAATACTCAAGTAATTACCACCTTTTTGTATCACTTTTTATTTTTTTATTCCTTTATTTCTGCTCACTCGCCCACCTCGTTTCATTCTCTGTGCTATTTCATACTCTTTTCTATTCCCTGTTACATTTCTTCTATTTTCCCCTTTTGTCCTCTGCCTCTTCTCCACTCATTCAGGTGTTTGTGGACTGGCACCAGAAGTTTCAGAATGCTCTGAGTAAGAAGGTCGTCTTGCTGACGGGTGAGACCAGCACTGACCTGAAGCTACTGGGAAAGGGTGACATTATTGTTAGCACCCCTGACAAGTGGGACATCCTGTCTCGGCGCTGGAAACAGAGGAAGAACGTTCAGAATGTTAGCCTCTTCATTGTGGACGAGACGCACCTTATAGGGGGCGAGAACGGGGTATGCTGACTGTTATATTTAAACAGTTGTGATATTTTTGATTGTATAAACAAATATACATATAAGCTTTTTCTTTCTCCCTTCCTCCATTCCTCCCTCTCTCCCTACCTTGCTCATTAATCACCCCCAGCCTGTGCTGGAAGTGATCTGCTCAAGGATGAGGTACATCTCTTCACAGATTGAGCGGTCCATTCGCATTGTTGCACTAAGCTCCTCTCTCTCCAATGCCAAGGACGTTGCTCACTGGCTGGGCTGCAGCACCACTGCTACTTTCAACTTCCACCCCAATGTACGGCCTGTGCCCCTGGAGATGCATATCCAGGTATGTCAGAAGAGACGTCCAAAACAAAGTGCATCCAGAGTTTTAAAATCAAGCTGTTCTGGGTTATGTGTAATTGTGTGTGCCTTATGTGTTGTTGCTGTGGAGATGAGATGAGAGGCTGGGAAGACCAGTGATTTTGTGTGTGATCGTTAAGTGTTTATTCCTGTTGGAGACTGTTAAGGATGTTAACATCCATATTGGTAGGACCATGCCTTTTTATACATAATATTTCACTTATTTTCAATATCCAGGACCTTACCGGAGACACAATTCCCATCTCAGATGCCCTCTGTTCCAAAGAACATACTGAAAACATGTTTATCCTTTATTTATTACAATTCCTATGACACAGGAATTCAATAATCATGGAGATACTGAGGCAAAAAAATGTAATCCTGAAATGGACGTTTTTCTGCCATAGGTAAAGTGTCTCTCAAATCTGTGTCTATTTATTTATGATGGAAAAACTGGAGGACTTTGGCACTTTGTACCCTTAATGACCATACATCAAGCAATTTCCATGTACATTTATGTTCCTACTATCTACCCCACAAACCATTTGAAAATGACCAAAATATGCTACCACGCCTTGTTTGTTATTCATAATATCTTCATGTCCATTGGTGGTAGAGACCTCAAATATTGGCACAAAATTAATAAAAGATTGTATTTGCAGAAAAAATGATTGATATCATATTGGTGCAAAAATGTGGGTTTGTACTACCCTCAGTATCACACTCGTTTAGGAATTTTGCGCTTTCTTCCAAATATAGGGCCTTATAAAAATAAAATGGCATTTAGCACAGGGTTTTAATGGTTTCAGGATACAGAAAACATGTGTGTCTTCCATCCTACAAAGTTTGGTGAGGTTAGGAACAATACTTGTCAAGATATTAATGCCCAAACATGGCTTCCCAGATAAGGTGTTTTTGAGGCTATAAAAATGAAATCATATCAAGGGCTGAAAAAATATGAAAACAGGATTTAAACAGAAATATTTTACAGGCCTTGGTTTTGGGACCCATTCATGATATAGATAAGGTTTGAACAAAATCTGAGACGGTGCTGCAACAACCTTATCTGATTTGATACGGAATGACCGAACTGTCCTTATATGTAATTTTAATGTGATATGTGGACTGTTTTTGCGACTTTTAAACTCACCTTTTCCCTCAGCTAATAAAGCATCATACCCTTATTAGCTGAATTTTCCGTTTCATGATGCACCTTGAATGCCAGCTCTTGCATGCCTAGAAATGCTGCCGTATCAATCAAGCGTTTAAGAGTGTAGTGAGGTTTGGTCCGTTTTATTCAGAACGAATGAAGTTCAACACTCAATTAGAATTCTATACGTTGTGAAATAACGTAGACACGACAGTGGGTGGGAAAAATGACATACTTTATTGGCTACAGCTACGAATATGTGGATAATAGAAACAATAAATGATATAACATGAGGAATATGTTCTATGATTTAATCTTAACCAGAGGAAATGATAATTATGTGGTGGCTAGGGATGTAAATAACTAATAATTAGGTATTCAATTACTCACTTACTCTATTCGAATAGTATTTGGTTACTCGTTTGAAGGGGGGGGGGGGGGGTGTAGGCAGAAGAAAGAAATGACAGTAGCCTATGCTAAAGTTCAGATCAAGAAGTAATGTTTATTGTATTTTACCATTAAGCAACAAAAAGTATAGAATAACCTTAAGGTATATGAATTCAGATAAATGAAATAAATAAAAAGATACATTAAAATGTGTTAAATTGCAAATAACAAAAATATCAAAGCATTGTTTTTTCTTTTCCATTTAACTCCGTTTAAACACAAGCCGCAAACAAACGTGGGCTGACCGCTAGATAACTTAGCTAGTCTAACTTACATGTTTTTGTTCAAAAATATTAGCATATTCGACAGGCTCCAGAGTCAAACGTGTGTGTAGTCTATTGACCGTTATACCTGCGGCTGAGCGGCTGCACAGTTTGTCAAAATGTTGATATGGACCATTGTAGTGACCTGCTCTATCACAAACACATTTTGGGCTTTATATACTACATGAGGGAGGAAAATGTAAGCTTTCTAATGATACCAAAATGATCTCTCTAATCCAAATATCAAGCGAGTTATGTCGCGTTACATTTGGAATGCGATCAAACCATGTTTTTGAGAAAAACGCCTTCAAAGTTTAGTTACGAAAGTTACTAGCTAGCTATATATGTGTTAACGTTTCTGGATAGAGCTGGGTCTCATAACCGAACTCCGGTGTTTTGTCATGTTACGTTTAAATGCTTCAAAACTATATTTTTAAACTGAATATGACATTAACACACACAGATCATGGTGGCCAAGACATTTTTTGTGTAAAATGACATTAAACCGAATAACTTACATTAGCTTGTCGCCGCAAAAGTAGCTGATGTTATTGTGTGACTGCCTAAGCTGCAATGCATTTGACATTAAAACACACATATCATGAAAGCCAAGATATTTTTCAAGTAAAATCAGATTAAACCCAATTCATTTGTCGCCTTGAAAGCAGCCGATGTGATTGTGTGACTGATGGTGAAAGCTGGGAAGACAAAACGACGCGATGCTACGGCACTGGCTTGTCATGCTGCTACGTTTAAAAGCTTCAAAACTATATTTTTAAACTGTGACTTCTGACGGATTGTGATAGAACACGTCACCACTTGTCAAGTAAAAAGTAACTTAAAATCATATTTTTTCCCCTCAAAAGTGGAAAATATTAGCTTGTTTTAAGTCTCAAGACTAAAACACTTAAGAGACATTTTTTGCAGTGTAATTATGGCATGTGTAGCTTTGTCAGACAGCCTGCTTTGCTCATATCTGCCATGGAGTTTTTTTTGTATAAAGCGCCCTCGTGCGGTCAGGAGGTGTAACGTAGTTTTTATTATTCATTATTTGTTTGCATTATCCAAGTTTAAAATTTCGAACGAGTAACCGATTACCCGAATAACCATTTACATCCGTAGTGGCGGCTGAATATAGAAGTTAACAGTCCCACCAATAACAAAGGTTAGTCGTGTTATAGGTTAATGACACGCTAAACTATATTAGGTTGTTAGTTCGTTTTATCAGTCTCATAAATGTAAAGTTTTAACAACATAAAAAAACGAGAAATTGGCTATTCCCGACCAACGCACGTATAGAAAAACAAAATACAAACAACAATAGGAACAAGCAGTAAAATGACTTCAACTAGGTATCACAAGTTTTATGCTAGCCTATCAATTGATGTCAGTGTTAAATAAAATGCGTCTAATACTTCACGGTAACAAAGGGAGGGCCAGTCCCGATCCCGTAAGTGAGCAGCTCGTCAGCTGATCCAAGGTCCCGGCAGGTGCGTGGACTCCTGGAAGACTTCTTTGCTGAAGTCGGGTTGTGACGGGGTTCCAGTCAGCTCGACGTGGACGTGCACAGATCTCCACTCAGGTGCATGCCGCAAGTGAGATAGTGGAGGAACCGTCTGAAAAACGTGTCCTCAAAACAGCTGTTGAAGGAGAATAAACCGGCTTGGTTTATTCTGTGGACTGTGGCAGGCCAACTCTGTCTCGGTGATCAAGCGAGGTGCGGGTTGGGAAGTGCAGCGAAGTCCGTCCGGGTTCAGTGATTCGTCTGGTAGTTTGAGACAAGGTCTTTTCCATCGTTGGTAAAGTTCCCTGGGTTTTTATGGTCAAAATCCCTTTGATCCCAATTGGTAGATGGCTTTAGGGCACCCATACAACAGATTGGCTCATTCCCTTGGAACCAACAATGAAACATAGGTGTGTGTGTGTGTGTGTGTGTGTGTGTGTGTGTGTGTGTGTGTGTGTGTGTGTGTGTGTGTGTGTGTGTGTGTGTGTGTGTGTGTGTGTGTGTGTGTGTGTGTGTGTGTGTGTGTGTGTTACATTTGGATCTCCCCTCTCCTTCTCAACAGAGGGGGGGGGTCTTCCTACCCAAACAGGCGCCTGATCGATCAAGCAGTCTGTGTTCATCTCAGTCACATGAAGAATGTGGACAGACACCCCATTGTGTCTCATTTGATCAGGAGTGTTAATTGTGAATGACTCCGCATGATCAGAAAGCCAGAGTCCCAAAATGTCCCTGTGTAACCATTACAAGAGCATCTCTGTTTCTCCTTACCTTTTTGTTGTATTGCACAAATGTTTTACACATTTGGTGCCATTTCCTCGCCCACCACATCAAAAGCCAACCGCCCGACGCACCGCGTAAACTCTCGAACGTGGTCGACCAAGCAAGCGCCAAAGCATTCCATAGTTGTTCATGTACACATTCGGGGTGTATCCGGAGCCGAATACCCTATTCGGGAAAGCACAAGTAATGCGTTGGAACAGATTTTTTTTTTCTACCCGAAGTTGCTCGTTAATATTCGGATTCGGGGAAAAAAATTGAGAGAGGCACTAATTCGGCACAGCTAGCTATCTGCCAGAGATTAAATTAATTGAGATAGCCACTAACATGAGTGGTTAACACATTAACAAAATCAGCATTATAAAACCAAACTGTGACTTAATGTTTATAAAGATATTTTCCTAGCGTATTACTCTAGATCAGGAAGGTCTCGATCCTCGTATGCTATTGATGGACTAGTGTATGTTATATTAACGTTACAAATCCAGTCCAGTGTGGATTCATTGCGAGTTGAACGTTAAACAATTTGGGTAGAAACAAGCATTCACAGAATCCGTGATATAGGCTAAGTATTAATTTTAATTAAGTTACCACAGTGCAATTGTCACGAATATGTAGCCTACCTACATGCAAATCCACTTTTGATGTTTTCTCTCCACCCATTAACAGCACAGCAGCCGAGAGCTGGCTCTAGTTAGCAAGCTAACATGTACAGTAAGCTGAAAGTTTAATGAATTAAACGGATAGTGGGTTGGAAACGGATATTTCTCTCGACTCCACCAGGCAGTCTGTCATTCATTTTCTCGTATGGAGGGCGAAAGCGAGTGGCTGGCTAGCTACGCTGATTGTAGCTTGCTCTGCTGCAAGTGCAAATGTTAGGCCAAATCTCAGTGCTCAACACTCCGCACAGGCTAACGTTAATGCCAGTGGGCTCAGTCCGCAACAAGCACTTTCACTGCGGTCAGCACCACAAATGACACAAGCACACACACACATACACCCTCGCCTCCCGATTTGTGCAATCTACAATCTGTAATATGTTTAACCATCGTGAATTTGGCATCGCATAATAACCATTTCACCTTTCATTTCACAAAACGCAAAAGCAAAACGAGAGGACAGGCTGAGCTAGCAAGGAGTAATACAGGGGCTGAAACCATTGAGGTGGGGGTGGGTGGGTTTCGAAGTTCATATAGTAAAAAAATAAATAAACTCACAAAAAAATGAAATTACAACAGGCAGAAAGGTTTGTTATTGTGGAAATAGTTTCCATTCAAATGTATAATGGAATGGTTTTATGTTTTTATAAAACTGCCCTTTCAGTTGATTATATATTGTAGGCCTACCTCAGATTTTTTTCAGTTCTTATGCAGAATTATTGTTCAGTGTCAGTTAGGGGGTGGGAGGTAGGGGAATATAGTTCTTAAAGGTTTTGAAAAGAAAAAAAGACATGGAACGGGGGTGAATACTCATAAATTGCAATAGCAATTAATTTTCGACTAGAAAATATGACATTTCCTATATGTAACATCACTTCCTGTCGAAGCCCCACCAACTTCCGGTTTATATCCGAATCCAGATACAGATAATGTTGATGGTCCAACAGATACAGATAGTGGCATCGCTGCACACCCCTAGTACACATGCAAGAGAGTCACCAATAGCCAGTAACAAAAAACCAGTTTCCAAGCATGTTCCGGGTTCCCAGATGCACATCTACTCACTGAACCGGCCGCTCAGCATCCGCCGCAAACACGAAAACAACACCTCTAGTCCCTTTTATCTATAATAATAGGTCAAGGTTATTATAATTCATACATGTAAATAATATACATTCGTTAATCTCATTTTTGGTTTCATCAAACTTACCCAGCTGTCAGAATAAGTGTCACAAGCATGTTTTTAAATCTTAAGACTTTTAAAAGATGTTGATTTGGTAATCTTATCCCGCATCTCATTTTCTTGTGAGTATGCTTCCTCTAGGTTACAGCTAATTTTTTATAGCATCAACATTACATAGTAAGATATTAGCCACCGTTCCTCTTACATGGCATCTATATTTTTCCAGTTTAGAAGGCTGTTTTTTATTTTTATTTACCTCTGTCTCTAGTTATATTATCCAAATAGTTCAAGATGCAAATCTTTTGGGTCTAGAGGAACTGTGATTCATGAGAGTTGATAAAATTTTGGTGACTTATGCATGAACTGTCCACTAAGTTAATTACCTTTTTTTAACCGACGGATGGTTTTTACCGTCATGTTACTCGGTGAACTGGCCTAGTTAACAGTCAGCTGCTCTATGGACTGCGCCACACACTCAATTTCTGTGAACAGTTGATATTTAGAATGGGACATATTGTAGAAGCAAAGACCCTAGGGGTGTTTATGTCCAGGCTTGATACTTGGTACAGGCTTGATCCAGGTGCTTGGTACTAATTGGCTTGTTTTCTTATGTTCTTTGAACAACTGCATGATACCTGAGTCTTTATGAAAGACCGGTGTTCCAGAAACAAAAAAGTCCTTTAAACAAATTTATGCAATTGTGGAATGATAACCAAACTTTGATTGCTTCCTGTAAACCTGTAAGTGAATATTTTCAGCTGAAGAGGAAAGATTTTTCATATTCCTGGTATCTTATGGTGTTTTGTATTTTCTCTGTGTTCTGATTTCTATCTCAATTGTGTTTTCTGTGACAGGGCTTCAATGTGAGTCACACTCAGACCCGGCTGCTGTCAATGGCCAAGCCTGTTTACCATGCCATTATGAAGCACTCTCCTTCCAAACCTGTGGTGGTGTTTGTGCCATCTCGCCGACAGACACGTCTCACTGCCATTGATATTCTGACTTTCTGTGCTGCAGATGTTGTTCCTCAGAGGTGAGAGGTGTTGAGAATTTTTTTCCCTCTTCGGTTAATTTACTAGAAGACTAATAATAGAATTAAAGCTGCAAGCTGCGTTTGGGGGTTACGGGCTTAGTGCAACACAAACTACAGCGGCTGGGTTGGCTCAGAACGTTGGCGTTACTGACAGTTTGGTGTTCTATGCTAAACAGTGTTGATATGTAAAAGCTGTTATCGGTTGTAAATATGGAAACTTGGTATGTAGAGTTCTGAAAGGGTACCATTTTTCAGATCAATCGGAAAAACAAGATGGCTGCCAAGTGACTTTATGATGGACCACACCCACAATGACAGATCATCTCCATATTGTGGAGATAGGTTATTGGTGTCCTCTAGAGTATGTGTACCAAGTTTGCTGAAGATAGGTTGCACAGACATGGTTACATATACAATGGAGGTTTATGGCAGGAGCATTTTACACTTTCAAACTCAAACTCCTAGAGTATTTCACCAATCAGCATGAAACTTGGTATGTAGCATCAACAGAGGGACTTCTCCAAACGTACTATTTTGTAGACCGATCAAATAAACAAGATAGCCAGCAAGTGTTTTTGTGGTAGGCCATGCCCACAATAAGGAATCATCTCCATATAGTGGATATGGGTTAGCGGTGTCCTTTAGAGAACGTGTGCCATGTTTGGTGATAATTGGTCATGCAGATATGGAGATATGAATATAGGGTGAGTCCATGTCAATTCAACATGCTTTTTGACCACATCGACACGGATTTGAATCAGTTTTGGCATGCTGATTTGGTCTTATAAGAAACCCCTGGAACCAAAATGACACTTGTCCCAGAAGTGTAATTTCACTACACTTTCCTGAAGAATTAATATTTCTGAGTTTCTGCTATAATAGTTTTCAGAAAGCATATACAGTGGTCAGATGTTTTGTAATGTATACATTGCTTAATCTCCTCTCATACAACCCCTGGCAAAAATTATGGAATCACCACACTTAGAGGATGTTCACCCAGCTTTTTTACTTCGTAGCAAATAAACAAATCAGAGCTATGGCACAAAACAATTTTTGTTTAATAGCTGAACCTTCTGGCTTCGTGAAATATACCTCAAACAAATGAAATCATTTTAATTAATGGCATATTTTTTTCCAGATCAAGTAAAGGAAAAAATTATGGAATCACTCAATGTTGAGGAAAAAATTATGGAATCATCCACACAAAAAAATCACAATTAGTACTTTGTTGCTCTTCCTCAGGCTGAAACATGGCCCCAACAAGAGTTGTCAATTGAAGCAATGGAAATCCAAATAGAAATCCAATACGGAGTATGGAAGAAGATGTTGGTTGTTCCCAGTCAGCTGTGTCTAAAATTTGGTGGAAGTCTAAACAAAATATGAAGGTTATAAAGGGAAAACATACGGGTAGACCAAGGAAGACGTCAAAGCAGGATAGAAAACTCAAAACAATATGCCTTGAAAATAGAAAATGCACAACAAAACAAATGAAAAACAAACAGGAGTCAATGTTTACAGAACTGTAAGAAATTGGCTGAATGAAATGGGATTTACATATAGAAATGCCAAACGAAAACCAGCACTAACACCTAAACAGAAGAAAACAAGGTTAGTGGGCTAAAGAGAAGCAATCATGGAGTGTGGATGATTGGATGAAACTGATATTCAGTGATGAATCGCAAATCTGCATTGGCCAAGGAGATGATGCTGGAACTTTGTCTGGTGCCGTTCTAAACAATCAAATGTCATGTAAAGGACCAGGGGAGATGGCAATCATTACATCAACAGTCAATGTACAGGTGTACATAGAAATTTTGGACAATTCTCATTCCATCGATAGAAAATAGGTTTGGTGATGAAGTCATTTTTCAGGATGATAATGCATCTTGCCACAGAGCCAAGCGTGTTAAAGCTTTTCTTCAGGAAAGGCACATCAACTCAATGACATGGCCAGCAAACAGTCCGGATCTGAATCCGATTGAAAATATATGGTGGAAGTTAAAAAAATTGGTCCATGACGAGGCTCCATCCTGCAAAGCTGATCTGTCAACCGCTATTCGAGAAAGTTGGAACCAGCTTGATGGAGAATATTGTTTTTCATTAGTGAAGTCCATGCCTCAAAGAATTCAGACCGTCATAAAAGCCAGAGGAAGAGCAACAAAGTACTAATTTGTTTGAGGTATATTTCACGAAGCCAGAATGTTCAGCTATTAAACAAAAATAGTTTTGTGTCATATCTGTAATTTGTTTATTTGCTTCGAAGTAAAAAAGCTGGGTGAACATCTGGGTGAGGTGTGGTGATTCCATAATTTACTATTATGTTTTGTTATGTCAGGTTCCTGCACTGCACTGAGAAAGATCTGGCTCCCTTCCTGGAGAAAGTGACAGACGGAACCTTAAGAGAGACTCTGGCTAATGGGGTAGGATACCTACATGAGGGCCTGTCTGCAACAGAAAGAAGAATTGTGGAACAACTTTTCAACTCTGGTAAGGGAAAAGTCAAATGCAAGAGAAGTTATTTTACCTGTGCTGCTAAACTCTTGATTTACCTTTACAGCCTTTTAACACTAGAACGGCCAGGCTTTTTTCAAGACCGAAAACCGCCAGAGCCAAGCCAACAGGCGTCTGCATCTTTTTGTTCTCACTAATGGGCAATAGTCCTCCATCCCTTATAGTGCACAAAGCGATAAGGCCGAAACCCAACAAACCTTAGGTAACCGAAAATGCTATAGATCAACAATAAACAAGACAGATGGCTTCTTAAAATCTTACTGGTACCCTATTTACACTTTTAGAAGTTTGCAATAGACTTTTCACACGCTATCTATTTTCCGGAAAAAATCTTTCCAAAGTCGTGCTGCAGTAGGCTAGTCCAAACACAATCAGATCGGAATAAAACCTAGATGAGCCGCTCTTTTTATAACTGACCTGGCTCCCTTTTGAGAATAATGAATTCTTACGTGGAATGTAACATCGCTGCACCCGAGTTGTAAACAGGATATAGGCTGAACGCATATATAATTGTTGTTAATGCCTAATTATTTTCCTCTTGAAAAATAAAACTAATCAATTTTAACATTTTTGGGTAAATAACACAACTACAAAGGATAAACAAGCAAAGGAATTAGGCTACTGCGCTTTACAGACATAATAATACTGCTTTCGCCAACAAGTGCATGGAGCAACAAAAGAATGTTCTGCAAATACATTTCTGCTAAAGCATATTTTGTCTTCAGTCTTTTTAAAATTGTATCAGTTTGGATTAGAATATCTTAAACCACACTATCTATTTTCAGAAATTTTTTTTTTCTAAATTCACACTGCCATGAATTCAATTAGATGGCTCCCTTCTGATAATATGAAAATAAGCCGTGTGATATTTCAACCATCTACACACAAGAAAAACTGTGTAGCCTACTTTTATAATTATAACAACATAGGTCTTATTTTCAGATAATATAACCTCTCTGCATTTGAATGGATCTCTAAGGGAATTGGCGGGGTGGGACTAGTGTTAAAGATTTTTATATGACTAATGGAAGAGCAATGAATTATTTGAGTGCATCTTGAATACTTAGACTGCAACTTGCATGAGGGGTACTTTAAAATTTGTCCCTAATGTTGGTGAACAAACGTTGCCAGTTTGCACCATACCTAAAGGATATTCACCATTGTTATAAACTATTTTCCAAAGTCTGATATAATACAGGCCACAATTAATGCCATACTCTGCGATTAAACGCTTCTCCATAAAATGACAGAATGACACAAGAAGGCTATTCTGTAACTGCATTTATGAGGAGGCACTCACCATTGTCTGAGGCTAAATGTGTTTTATGAAACCAGTTTGATCATGGTAGACCAAATCAAACATGTAAGGCTTAAATTATGAAGTTAACACTTCATCTTATAGCTTTACATCAGAGTTAAGCAGAGATGGGGCGTTGATAGCGAGCTGAACTTTGAGGCGAAATTCATATTGAGAGGAAATGCACTTAGCTGGGGCTAGAATGCAAGATAGAATTCTGGAGGAATACCATTTTCTCTTGTTCATTTACTCCACAGCTTTCCTGATTTCATCAGTTTGTACCTGTATTTGGAAAAAAGAAAAGAATTCCGTATAGCCGTGGTATACTGTAGCTGAATTATCTGTATCTACAGTGGTCTTGAAATACTGGATTGATTAAAAACTTGCACAAAAAAAAGAATAATCAGCAGTCAATTCCATTTGGATAAGTCATGCCATGGAAGCCTCGAGATTGCAGGAAATGGTTGTTTTAGGCGTAAAAAAAAAGTTCTTCCGGTCGGGGGACCACCTCCCTACGTGCCGTGGAGCACCACCATGTCACAAAATCCTGGGGAGAGCACTGTGGTATCTAAACAAAACAATGCAGTGTCCATTTTTATCACAATATAAACTGGAGCGGAGTGGTAACGTCCTAATAGTGCTCATCATCCTTTTAAATTGTGTCTGCTTCCCCTCCTTGCTCGCTCCCGCTCACATCCTCTGACACACACACACCTTTGAGAATCAGAAGCACTCTGTCGCCCCGGTATGCAGGCCAACTTGCATGCTCCAGGACAATATCCGCCGTGCCTTGTCAAATGTTCCCCACTGGCTACAAACAGGCATCCGGGCTGACCGGATTAGGCTTGCCTAGTCCTTCTCTTGTTTTTTCCTTCTCTAGTCTAGACTACATACATGCTAGGTTGAAATTCCCCCATACAGACTTGGTATAGGAACGAGCTACGTAGTTGGTGAACTTGTAACTGTTGACAAGATGTCAGCTGACTTTATGCATTTAGGACGATGTGTTCTTTTACTTGACATCCTCGGCTGACAGGGGATGTTGCAATGGGATAATCCTTCAGTTAGAGCTGGTAATTCCAATTTTGGTAATCAATTGGGGTGCCAACAGCTAAGCTAGTGGTCAATGGCAGTTTTCAAGAGAGCATGAATGGTGTTGATATTTAAATCTTGCTTAATGGTTTTCACTTTACTTGTCTCTCTACCACTAGGTGCTGTGCAAGTGGTGGTGGCTTCACGGTCACTATGCTGGGGCACCAATATTTCTGCACATCTGGTGGTCGTCATGGATACACAGTACTACAATGGCAAGATCCACGCGTACGTACCTCTCTGGCGATGATGTCATAATTACAAAGAAATTATTAATACTTGTCGAAGTAGACCACTCGTAAACTGCCTTTCAACTTCATCGCCTACCATTGTTTATATTTTTTCGCTATGTTAATTGTTTAACCCCTTCACGCAGATGCCCTAGTGGCCATGAGATCGCTCAACTCAGAGATTCATTGCTCCTGCAACCAAACTATGAGTGGAAACAACAAACCCTGTGTTTTAGCTTTATTAGTACACAATTTGTGACAACTCTGCCGAATACTGAGTGCCACTATTGTCACATAGCTAATCCATTTAACCAGCAACCCTCCACCCAGTCTCATATGCAACTATATCTACCCTTGCATGACACAGTGGACAATAGTGTCTATCTGTTTAAGAAGTTTTTCTTGGCCAAAACAGCCGTAAAAAAACCTGCTCACTCAATTGTAAAATAAACAAGTGAAATTCTTGTTTTTTGTAATTCTTGTTCAAATGTAATTATACTACGTAATTCTAATATCAATATCTGCTACTAAAATTAAAAAAATATACAATCCTACCATTGGTTTTACGCAGATGTCCCTTTCAAGATTCAGTCGTTAATTATTGTCTTGGACAATCAGTTTGAGAAATACACACCCCTTACACTTCCTGTAACCTCAGTTACTTGACCTAAATTATGAAAATAAACAAATCTAAGTTTGTAGTGTAAATGGTACAACCGTCTTGATTCATTTAAGCCATTTCCCAAGTTTTTTGTGACGCTCACATCTGGAGTTATAAAGCCTTAAATAAACACCCCCTAAATAGGTGAGAATTGACCAAATTTGGCATCTGTGCGAAGGGGTTAATGTATTAGATGCATCTCTGTGAAGGACTTTGTAACTGTTGTTTGGATAAGTGCTCAATAAATAAAACTTGCCTATGTTGCATTGTACCTTGCTAATGCTGAGGACAAAATATGTGATCTACTGAAAATATGGTCAACTACCAGATTGGGCTGTTGCTTAGAAGAATACCATATTTATTTATGATCTTAAGATTTTGCACTGTAATATAATCCCCATTAAGCATTTTTCCAACAGCTCATATACGAATATTGCAATGAACTATGGGAATTTGAGGCAAGGGAAGCACATAAATGGCTGTGTGCACTTGCTTTCAAGATAAAGTTTAAAAGAAAAGAATATTTGCACACAAAATTGAAGGAGGGAATTGCATATATCTTGCTCTGGGTGTTTACATCATCAATGGCTTGTATGCATGTGGGTGCCTGTCCTTGTCAATGGTGCAAGTCAGCATGTCACTATAGTGTTCTTATCTTTTAAACTATATTGAAAGATATATATATATACAGCTATTAGCATGCTTCCCTTGCCTCAAGCTGTCATAGCTCATTACAGTTGCAGTCCCAAATGCCAGAATCAGATAGCTGGTGATGTCAAGTCTATTGAGTTGGTCCTGACTGAGCTCGAAAAACCATGAAAATGTCAGACTGGCACCTAAACTTACCTGTGTGGCTTCACTGTATTTTGTTTTGGTTTTAAATTTTTTAATTTTTAAATTTTTTTTGGATATAATTGTATAAAAATATGGTAACTCTCACACCCAGCTACGTGGATTACCCGATTTACGATGTACTGCAGATGGTCGGTAAGGCCAACCGCCCCCTGCTGGATGACGAAGGACGTTGTGTCATCATGTGCCAGGGCTCCAAGAAGGTAACAAAATTGTTTTTTCTTTTCTTTTTTCTTTCCTTAAACCAATCTTTACCCACTTTCCCAATATCCATACAGAGCAAGCTCTCCACTTCCACCCAGCTGGTTTTTGCAGACAGTTTAATTAGCCTTACCAGCTACAGCAGCTGGTGTTCTGTTTAATATTGAAATTGAGTTTGACTATTTAATTTAGGCTATACAAATTGATTAATAGTATAATGAATGCCCTACTTCACTTCTGAAAAACCCCAAAAAATTGAAGATTAATAAGTACTCATTATTTTTAAGTAAAATATATCATGCTTTGCATGGTAATGCATTGTCTGCTCTCCCTTGATTTCTTGAGAGTATGCACTGGACAAATCCTCTCCTTGTGCAGTTATTTTCAAGCCACTTATTGGTTTAAAGGGTAACAAAGTACGCTGGTTTAGCTAGACCCTGCCCCCTTTTGAAATTCGAAAAATGTTGAAATCTGGATATGATAAGGTAATAATATAGGGTCTGAGCTCCAGATATCAAACCACGCCCCAGCAATATTTTTTTCACTAGTAGCCAAAAGCCCATTCTGCTCTGGACAGCACTCACGGCAGCTGCTTTGTTCCACTCTCTCTCTCTCGCTACCTCTCTCCAGGGTGTCCGCGGGTCATTAAAAATTCTTAAATAGTCTTAAATTCATATTTATTAAAAAAAGGCCTTAAAATGTATTAAATTGTATTAAATTCGTTTTTGAAAGGTCTTAAATATTTTTTGAGGCGATGTGTTCCCAATCTCACTATACGGAGTTTTGCCAAATGATAAACTGAAAGAAAACCAAATACGATAGAAATTACGCAAGGATCCTTTTTAGGTGAAGTCACGTGATCGCAGAGTTCGCGGGTGCTTCTACGTTACCAAGCAACCTAAACTGTTCCACAGTAGTAGGCTACTGTCAGTAGGAGCGATTCTGACAAGATGACTTTCTGCTAAATTTCCGCTTTGGATTCAGTCAAGGGAGGTAACAATCTAAGTTCTATGTAATAGCCAAGCTAGCAAACTAACGGATTCATGGGTAAATGCAAGTTTAACGATAAATGGCTTGAGAAAAGCGAATACTCAACATGGTTAAAACCCGTGCCCGGTAATGTCTCCGAAGCCCAATGCAGTATATGTCGCAAATGTTTCAAGCTTGGTACAATGATGGGATTCAGGGCGGTAGAATCCCATATGCAAAGCGAGAAGCAGAAACAATATTCAAGAGCACGCCAGCAGACTCCAATTGCTCCGTTCTGCACAATTATACGATCCCAGATTTATGCGTTTTAAACCAATTTCGGTACTTTCCTGTTCTTTATCCTGCTCTTAGTCTTTTAATGTTTATTTGTTACAGGGATCACTCATTGGCAGCTGAAGGTAGTGGCGATTCTTTTTTTATTGTATAGCTGATTATTTCGCGAAATTCGTCTGTGTGCAAAGCTATTTTTCATTGACCGCGCAGTTTATTTTAGCTGTTTTGGCGCCATGAACGGGTTTTCTTTGCAGCGCTTATTTGCAGCTACAGCCCACACTTGTGTTGCCGCAAATTCGAACATCTCTTCTTGTATTTGCCCTGTCAAGTCAGGATTGAACTGACCACAGTGTGTACGTGTACAGTCCTTACACACCAATAACCACTTTCCTGGGATGAAGGAGAATTATTCTTCGTTGTCCAAAGAAGGGCATAATTTCTTCCGTGCCATTTGATGTTTGAGGGCAATAATGTAGCCTAGGCCTAGCGATTGATTCATTATACGGGAGCACTTCCTTTAACAGTGTGACCTTTAGGACAGAGAGTGGGTTTTTAAAATGCTTGCTTTGTTGTCTAATGGTTTAATATCTATTTTCAGCTTCATATTACAATCATATATCCAACCCCCGCCCAGTCACCATAGCTAGCTACATAGCTAGAGGTAACGTTACTTACAGGTCCAACAGAAAACACGCAAACTCCACATCGCTCTTCATCCCCTTGCTGAACTTCAGCTGTTGCCATCGAGGAAAAGCAATTCCGAGTCTGGTTTTTGAACGAGCCCTGTCGGCTTGTCATTTCACTTCACTGAGCATCTTCACCTCCGCCATTGCAGTAGCTATCTAGCTACAAACCTCCGCTGAAACCTGATCCCACCCCACAGGCTCTGTAGCCACACCCACCCCTATTTCACTGTAATAAACATTTGGACAAATGTCCTTAAACTCAAGTAATTAGTGTCGTTTTGCCTCAATGTTGATTTAGAACTGCATTCATCAAAAGTTTGACCACGATGTAAATTAATTTTTTTTTACTTGAATGAGGCCCAATTGGGTGCTGAGGCCCAATGGGTGCTGTGGTCCAATGGGTGCTGTTTTCAGGCTCTTACTCCAGTGCGCTGTGCACTAAGACAGGTGGTGTGGTGAAAATATGGCATGGAATTGAATGCAGTACACATGCAGTAGACACAGAGCATTCCATTCCATTACACATTTTTGCCACACCGCCTGTCTTAGTGCACTGGAGTAAGAGCCTGAAAATATCGCCCATTGTCTTCTCCAGTTAGGCGTACTGCTCCCTTTCAAGAGCATCCGGTGGTTTGTGGAATACCAGAACCACTTCTGCTAACTTAATTCTTGACAATATTACATACTCAGTTGCGAAGAGTGTATCTTTCACTTTTCATGCTTATTTTTGTTGCAAGTTTGGTCTTAAATTTCATTCTAGGTGGCATTAAAAATGTCTTAAAAAGTCTTAAAATTAACTTCTTGATACCTGCAGACACCCTGTCTCTCACTCGCACACACAGAGGCGATTCTAGTGTCTCTGGGGGCCCCAGACAAAAACATGCATGGGGCTGTTCGGACAGATTTTTTATTTTTTTCCAAAACAACATTCATAACCGTTACCTTAAGCTGAAGTTTGTGATTTGATGGAGGTGTCTTTTGTTGTGGTGGTTGGATGGGTAAGTGGTATGTCATCTTCATTGAAAATGCATGGAGGCGATGTAATCGCCTGAGAAATGCGCTCCACACCGCTTTCTGTGGGGCTTCAGGGCATGGGCGTAACCAGAGATATATGTTTAGGGGGGCTACTAGGGGGGTCTGGGGGCATGAACCCCCAGAAGAAAACGTTTTTTTTTTTAAAGCGTAGCCACAAAATGGTTGTTCCCCATGAGTTTTGAGAGCAGCAAAAGGCCCTAATTCAATAAATAATTTGGCATTGTTGTTGAATATTTCTTTAATTGCTTGGATATACAGCAATAGGGTCAGGCTGATGTAGCTGCGATACCATCGTCTATCAACTAAAATGTGTATGCCCATCGGCGATGATGACAGTGTCGAAAGACAATGGCAATGTGCATTCTAGTTTAACAGCTTATAGCAAATTGCCTTATAATGCCAGCAGAATTCATTTAGGACTGGCCTGTAGATTAAATTTAACCAGCAATTTGGTTTTTATTGAAATTAAAATGTTCACGTACACATTGATTCAATTTTCACTTGTGATCACCCTTCATGATCAGGAAATCATGTTGAGATGGGGGATTCCCTCAGAGTTATAACATTACTCTCATATAAGCTTCTCCCCATCATTAGAAAAAAACCTTCAAAGAAAGTACCTTTGATCATCATTATTATTAATAGTGTTTGCAATACGTTGTCTGCACAAGTATGACATGTTCGGAAGCTATTGTCATTTTTTTTTAAAGGGAGTAACCATGAAGCCGATATGTTTGTTGAACTGAGAGTAAATAATTATATATTATATGTGGAGTATATTATATACGGCTGTCTGCTAAGCTACTGTAATGCTAGCAGACCACAGTCCGACATATTGCGAGAGACTCATTCTTTATTCTTATTTAAATCAAACAAAAGTTGTTGTTTTTTGCCAGCTGCCTACTTCCTACGCCCATGGATGAGTCAATTTGTGTCAGTGCCCCATGGTACACTGTGTCCAGTAGACGCAATAACGCTGCTGGTGCACGCGTATATAAAATGTCTCAATCTATTACCGGTAAGAAAGTAACAGACTAGCCTCTGTCTCATCTCAACAGAAAAACAGGACTTGTTTCTGAAATAAAAACCTAAATTAAGCTTTAAAGCCTTTAAACCCCTGGATGTAGGTTATTGACTGACTGGCTGGCTGCCTGTTCCCCGTTGTTGAAAAGCGCATGCGTAAAATTGTGTCATTACGGTAAAAAGTTTGCCATCTAACCCTGATTGCGTGGGAGGTCGGATATTGGAGGTGGTTCATTACCGACATCAGTGCGTTCGAGCTGGGTTGGGGGGGTCGCGACCCTTCCAATATCACAACCAAGCCAATACGACCCCCCAATAATATAGCATAATGACAAGTATATATTAATTTCATAAAATAAAGACAAAGGTAAACAGATAAAATCTGTTTTTCCCATGTTTGTTACGGGCCACACTGGACCCCCCGCCCCCTGTCAATTTTACACTTGGTTGCGCCTCTTGGTCGCGTTCAGTCTGTTCCTACCCGCTTGCTGCCAAGCTGCAAGTCACACAGGACAGCCACCGTCCAGACAAACTTGAGGGAATAGAATGGTAGATCTATTCTCATGCACTTTTTAATGTTAACATTATAGCTACGTTTTCTAAAATTGTGTTTGTTGACTTTGGATGAGTGACCAGCAATACGTCGACTAAGTTAATGTTAGTTATCATTATTTTCTAGCTTTCCATATACACTGCCTTTACTAGCTAACTAACACGCGTCTCAGTGGTCGGCCGCCATGGTAAGGATAAAACAGTCACACCAAGGCAATAAAAATTATCATGATGTGGAGAGAAAGCTATTGTTAAACAACCAACCCATCGGAACGTCCCGCTATCCGTCTTGCGAGTTCCCGGTTAGCAAACAGCGTCACGGTATAAATGAACTAGGCTATATATGTACTTATAAAAAAGTTAAAAGTTGTCTCATCTACGTGATGCTTGGGTCTTTTCACATGCTGCGAAAAGCCTCAGAGCTTGCTAGCTGAGTTGTGCATTTGTCTGAAATAGTAGGCTAAGGCTGATTGGCAACTGACAGAAGTAGATCTGCTGAATTTTAAAAAAGCATGTTCTCCACTGCATAGTTCACGGTTGATAAGGCTAGGCTGCTCATGGAATACACACTAAAAGGTACTTACACGGTTTATAGGTATTTAAATAATTCCTACCTATTTCTGACCATGATGCTTGGGTCTTTTCACATGCTGCACTATTTTCTAGCTGTTTATTACTTATTACACTATTTAATGAAATATGGTCTTTGAACTGCAAATTTTTAGACAGAAACTGTGGTCTAAAAGCATTTAGTTTTTGGCTTTTACAAATATGTCCCAGGTGTGTCCAAGGTGTGTAAACATTTGGTGATTAAACTATCCTCATGTTCTGATTTTTTGATCAGTAGTCTTAAGTATTTTCCCCTTAAAATTCACCGGAAACTATAATTTCACAGCTGTTCTTTAAAAAAAAAATCTTCCTGGGGGGGGCGTGCCCCTGGACCCCCCTAGAGGGTTGGTCTTCTCGGGGTCTATGCATCTCACCCCCCCCCCCCCCCTATGTTCAAACCAAAGTTACGCCCTTGGCCGTCATGGACACCTTCCACAGGAAAGTTTTCGCTTTGCTAGCAAACATAGCTAAAACGGCAGAACTATTACTTCCAAGCAGATTATTTTTGGCCTGTGGTCCCAGTGTTGTGCCATTTGTTTTTTTTAACCAGGGGATGCCCTAAAAAAAATCAACCACAGTCAAAAAAACATTTTAAAAAAAAAATAAAATAAAAAAAGATAAGCACATAAGCATAATATTACTCATGTTTTTGTTTATTGCATAGAAAACACAACCTTCAATGCTTAACATTAACTCCGGTCCTTTCAAATCAATATTTAATTGAAATATTGATATGTATGCATATATGCCATATGTATCCTATGCATTATGTCAGGTTTTATCCGATGTTCATTGAATGCATCCGGCAAATAACTAAAAAGATAGTTGACTACAGTCGTGGCACATGTTTTCAAGTACAACAGCCACTTTGCATTTTAATTTTCAAGTTAATGCACGCACTTTATTTGACAATTTGAAAACGTTAATGCAAATTTCACATTTAGTTTTTCTCGCCCTCCATGACACAAACCTGCCAATTTAAATGAAAATGAAAAACCACATTTGCTTTACCAGTTTTGTATTGTAATTGCATGATCCATGACAAAAAGGAAATAATTCAATTCGCCATTGAACATATCGTTTTCATGCTTTTGCGGCAAGAGTTACATAATTCAAATGCAATGGCATTGCATCCGTTTACATTATAATTTCCGCAAAAACCCTGCCAAAACTCTGAACTGAAAATGCTAGATGTTGTCTGGTTTCAGTTGTCAGGCAGTTAGTTCTCTGTGTTTGGGGATTATAGGATAAATTATAAGAATTAAAAAGGAAACGAGGTAGCCTAATAGTTACGACAAGCCATAGCCAGCCAATGTTAACTAAGTTACGTGTCGCGTGCGTGCGTGCGTGCGTGCGTGCGTACGTGGGCTCTTTATTTGTTTTGGTTGGGCCTTCCATTTTAATTAGCATAAAGATTAAGACTGAAATGCGTGCATGCATGCCACAATACAAATGCATCTGTAATGTTGTCCTTGCAAAGGGAGGGCACACATTACTCTTCTTTTGGAAAATTATTGCATGTTAAATTATACAAAATTTTGCTAATTTATTTATCAAGGGTGCCAATAAGTTTGGAGAGCACTGTATCTCTCAGCAGACTAGCTGGTGTACACTGGTGTTAAAATGCTTTTTGGTTTCCCTGCCTTTTCTGAAATGGCTGCCTCCTTTGTATAAGGCTCACTGTTCCCCTCTTGCACGCTACATTTCAGGATTTCTTTAAGAAGTTCCTCTATGAGCCCCTGCCAGTGGAGTCTCATCTGGACCACTGCTTGCATGACCACTTCAATGCTGAGATTGTCACCAAGACAGTGGAGAATAAGCAAGATGCAGTAGACTACCTGACCTGGACCTTCTTGTACCGCCGTATGACCCAAAACCCCAACTACTACAACCTACAAGGTGAGTGGGTCATGGATTCTATTTGTTGAACTGGAAATCGAGAAAATCTGCTTGTAAATTATAGCTTTTGAAGAGGTCATATTTGGACTACATCAGGTGATTGTATTGGTTAAAGTGTTAAAGGAGCACAGTCAGGCATATGCATATTTTCTGCATTCTAATCTACTATTTAATGTTTAATACTTTCCAAAAAATCATAAAGATTGGATTTGTGGTTTTTGAGATATGGGCCTTCAAGAACAGCTCCATCTCCAGAGCAGCTCCAGCCTTATTTACCACATTTCCCATATCTCCCTGCGCACGCTTAAGTTTGATGTACATGAATATGTAGTAGGGGGCGTACACGCCACTGCTGCGAGCACGGTGACGAGCTAACCGTTCAAGTCAAGATACCGCAGAAAATTCTTGCGTATCTGCCCAAAATGCCATCGTGCGCCGTACGTGGGTGCGATATTGAGTCAGGATACCGTTTGCCCAAAAATGAGACGAGGTGCATCCAGTGGCTGGCAGCAATTAACAACCCGATCTATCTGTTAAATTTGCCAAAAAAAGATTACGACAAAGTTTGTGTTTGTTCGAAACACTTCAAGCCAGAGGACTTCCAATGCGACTATAGTGCCGAATTACTGGGAACTAAATCAAAGAATTTGCTTGTCCAGAAATCCAACATATTGACCATCGGGAGCAGGGTATCTTTGACGTACTGCAGAGACTACACACGATGGCAGAACAACTCTTACACCTCTCCCCAGTCGTTCGCCATGGAGTACCCATTCCAATAGCCAACGATAAGCGGTCAGTCTGAATTGCCTAACGTTAAATAAAGAGGTGACAGAAAAAACTGGTTATAGTAATGTAATATCTGTTGTTGCACAAAGGATGCTAAATGAGCTGCTAGATAGCCATCTAGGTATAGCCAACAAGCGACTGATTCCGACAGTAGCCTAACTGACGTTACATGGACTGTCCGAATTTTGGTGTCATGCTGGCAAGCACAACATATCGACTTTAACATAAGTTTAGCAAACGTTAGCTAAATTACAAGATTTTGTACAGCTTGTTAGCTACTCACTCGTTCCTGGACCTCTTGGATGTGGATGATACTTCCAATTAATCCTCCTATTGCTGCATGAGATGTTGGTAAGTACTGCAGGATGTAGCAAGGGTTCAAAGTTATTATTGGCAGTGATGCAAATTCCGTGTTCAGTTTCTGCCAACAGCCGTTGCCCTCAATCCCATTCGCGGCAGCAAAGGCTCTCCGTCTCGGTAGACATGGGTTCACAGTTCCCACTTCTCTGCTCTCTGTTAGCTTTGGCTCCCTCGTCCTCCGCTCTCTGTCTCTCTCGCCCACGCAATTCTTCCTCTGTAAATTCAGGTTCAAAACTGTAAGGTTGTATTTTTTCGTCAAAATCGAAAAGCTCGTCCTCTAACTCGGCGAACTCAGAGCTGTCCGCCATATCTCTCAGGCTATCGTCGTCGGCCAAGATAGGCCAAGTGATATTTGTACGCTAACGTTACCGTATTTTCGTGGGAGTGTCATGTGATCGCCTGGATGGGTGCCCGCCCATAAACCAGTCTCTGCGTTCAAGGGTGGAGTTTGAGCGCCCGTTACCTTCTGGGAAACACCGGCTGGAGATTCAAGCCAAGTGACGTCACTGGACGTATTTGCCCTTTGAAGTTTTGCCGCTGTATTTCCCATAAATAGGAAACGGCTGCACTGACGGTGATTTTAAAAAGGCCTACACACAGAATTTAAGCATTTAATCCAAATATTCTCAACTGAAACAAGCGTGACTGTGCTCCTTTAAGGATTCTGGTAAGCGTTAATTATATTATCCAGATATTGAAATTAGAAGTGCATGCAGTACATGAAGATCTTTAAAACAGATGGAGGGCTCTATTTTCAGACCACCACAAAATGTATCTCTACACTCAATCCACGTACCTAATATCTTATTCATGTTCTGAAATCTAAATCAGAATTTAAAAAAATTTAAAATAAAATTAAAAATTAAAAAATTCTGAAATTTCTTCTCCTTGCATAGGTATGTCTCACCGACATCTGTCTGACCATCTGTCAGAGCTGGTGGAGAACACACTGCACGACCTGGAGCAGTCCAAATGCATCAGTATTGAAGACGAGATGGATGTAGCGCCACTCAACCTGGGCATGATTGCGGCATACTACTATATCAACTACACCACAATCGGTGAGTGACTCTTATTCAGAAACAAAATGCACTCAAGTGTTTCACCTTTTTTCTTTTTAAGCTAATTTTTAGATTGACTGGAACATAATAAATAAAATGGGGTATAGTGCTGTTATATTTACTGTTTAAGGACAGTTACTAGTGCACCAGGGAAAAGGTTTTGATGCGCCCACTGGAAATTCCACGTTCCAAAAATTTGGGTAATTTATTCTAAAGTATAGCCAGAATTGAGTGCTGTGGTGGTTGCACATTATTGGAGCCCCTTGTACTTGCTACATGCAGATGTTTTTTTACAAAAAAGAAAAAAACCTTGTAATATTACTAACACCAGAGTATGGAAATGTAGCTTTTATACAAACATACAGATGGGTGACAAATTAAAGGAAAAGCCTGCATAAATTAATGAAGAAACGAATGCAGATGCTTCCATACAGGTGTCCTGCATAATAAAATTAAGCAATTAACATCATATCATGCTCTGTGGCATGTGTAAAAATTCTGAGCAGGCCCAGTTCACCTCGATTTTGGATCAAGATGGCAAGAGGAAAAGATCTAAGTGACTTTAACAGAGGGTTCATTATTGGGGCACGGATGGCAGGAGCTTCAGTCACAATGACTGCTCAACTGGCTATTGTTTCAATAGGAACAGTGACTAAAGTGACACCTGAATTTAGATCTATGGGAAATCAGTAAGTAGGGTAAGAAATTGTTGTCGAAAGCACGCATTCGATGACCGTGATGCTCGTGCATTTGTGCAGTATGTAAGGAAAAACAGAAGAGCAACTCTTCCTCAGGTGACTGAGCATATCAATGCAGGGTGTGATCAGACTGTCAGCAATAACATTACAAAGACGAGTGCACATTTGAGAGTTCACTGGTGCAAAAAGCATAGGCACTGGTCTACAGAGATGTGGAAAAAAGTGATATGGTCAGATGAGTCATCCTTCACCATATTCTCGACAAGTGGGCGAGTGCATGTGTGGCGTACACCGAGAACGGTACAGGCCTTAGTGTTTCCCCTACAAAATATTTATTAGTGGGTGGCGTTGTGAACCGATCAATTATTATTTTATAACCATTTTCTTTGACAGTGTCCTATTCTCACTGTGATTGTCGTAGGCTCGTGTTTAAAAGTGCTGATCTGGTGTCGGCTTTGACAATCGAGTGAGGTGATATAGACATGGGAAAAATGTTCCCTGATCAACTCTCAAAGTAATGACATTGGCGTGTGCTTGCGCACGTGGTGAAAATCTAACTGACGTTCCTCAAAATGCTTTGTGAAGGATGGAAGAGAAACGGTGTCATTTTGTCTCAATGTGAGGACATTTCATAAAGTCAAATGGAAACTTTACGACCATGTACTAACATACTCCAACAGCAGTCTGTAACGATGCAAAATCATGTAAGATATAAACACTTGACAGTGAAAACCGTGTAGCATCCACGTTATCAGCTTGAGTCGGACCGCATCAATTCTCAGTAAACATCAATACGAGAGCTTTCACTTTGGAAAATACCGTGTCCATCAGTGCTGCTGTTCTTATTCTTATCTGGATATTTCTTGTTACTGAAAATATATTAATTTTATATTTTGCTTTTATTAGCCTACCGTTGTAGCCTATCCTATCAACATATTTGTCTGCTCTGTAGGCTGCTACCCGCCTTTTCGTTATTTGCACTCTTCTAGAGAGCACAGTATTTGAAGTCTGCTCTGTGGTTGCTTTTACAACTTTGTATTTAAAGGCACGTCATTGTTATAATTTGAGTAGCGCCGGTTTAAATTGAAATACGGCAGGTTTACAGAGAAATTTTACTTCCCGAGTTTTGCACATCCCTGCTAGAAACTCTTGACGGGGGGGTGTAATGATTGGTGGGCGGCTACTCATTAATAGTCGGTGGCCCGTCCACTAATATCTTTTGTAGGGGAAACACTGGGCCTGAATGCTTGACCTCTACAGTGAGGGGTCTAGTGGCTCTGTTTTGCTGTGGGGGGCACTTTCCTGGCACGTTTGGGTCCACGTGTCCCCTTAGATGGAAGGGTCACTGCAGACCAATACAAAGTTATTCTGAGTGATCACCTTTAACCTATGATGAAACATTTATATCCTGATGGGAGTGGTCTCTTATAGGATGACAGTGCCCCCATCCACAGGGCACAAGTGGTCACTGAATGGCTTGATGAGTATGAGAATGATGTGAATCATATGCTATGGCCTTCAGTCACCAGATCTCAACCCAGTTGAACACCTATCGGAGGTTTTGGACCAACGTGCAGCACTCTCCACCACCATCATCAAAACACCAAATGGAAGGTGTTCCATCCCTCCAGTAGAATTTCAGAGACTTGTAGAGTCTATGCCAACATCTTACATGGTGGCCCAACCTTATGACGACGCTTATGTTGGTTTTTCCCTTCATTTGTCACCTGTCTTTGGGAATGTAATAGTAATCATGCCCTGAATGGATGTATTACGCCACGTTCACAATTCCCTGTGGATTGGATAACACTTGTGACAGCAATTGCAGTCAAAGATTGCATGATGCAGCTTGGCTGCAAATCACAAACAATGTTAAAGTTCCAGGTTTATAAAATTGATAATACTGATTGAGATTTGAGCAAACGACAAAACGGGGGTATACTACAAAGGAAGTTTTAACATACCAAGGGTTTCTTTGTGTTAGCTGGCTTCACGAAACGTAACCACCGCAACCCTGGTTTATCCGGTACTACGAACGTGGTTATCAACTTGCTAAATGAACACGGGCTTTGGTAATCAAGCTCTGTGCGTGTTCCCATAAAAGGGGCGGCGTCTGCAACAACGAGCCTATAGCGGTACAGCATGAGCTGTACTTGAGCAGCATATTTCTCTCTTGAGGGAAAGAGACTGATCGATAGATATAGTACGGATACGGAGAACATAAAACATAACAGCAAAAAGCAACACCGTTGTCTCCAACAAAGCCAGGGAGGAGCTTTTGCAAAAAAAAAGGTCATTGTGTAGGTTAAATTTATTAGTTAATAGCCTACATTATTTTACCTTACCACTTGTAATGAATACATTTATACTCAGTACATTGTCATACAATTTATTTCTAATGTGACAACTGTACTACATTCTAGGGCTCTTAACCTTAAACTGGATACGGCATGTTTAAAATCTTGCTGAAGCAATCGCCCCAAAGTTTATTTATAAACTCGGGGAAAGACAACAGATTTTGTCGGTCTCTAAAGCATTTTCCGGTTCTCGCCCTGCGAAGAGACTCCCTCACTATCTGCACATCTCTACTGGATCCTTTGGAATGGAGACGCCTTTTTCCAAAGCCAAGCAGCCACATGTATATACAGTGCTGAGCAGACAAATGTCCTCAGAAAGCTGCATAAGGGAGTTTCCACGCAGAAATTCAGATGTATAAAATATATGCTGCGAGAATCTGCATACCTCGGCACACACTGGACACCATAGATTCATTCCAATCGCTTATTTTTACTCCTTGCATCCTTTCCTTGCATCCTTTCCTCGCTCCTTAGCTCCGCCCAACAGAGGTCGCGAGGAAAGGATGCAAGGATCAGATACGAGGATGGAGGAAATGAGGCCACGTATTAGGCAAATGGAACGTCCTTGCTCAATCAAGCGTCAGCGTCATATGCTCACGTGCCTAACTATAATGGTTTTTAGCTTATTTTTTCCTGAATAAACGGTGCTTTTGTTAGTTATAAACAATGAGTGTCATTATGGATTAGCGCTTAATAATAAATGGAAAGGAACGGTAAAATTGCATTTGTGTAGAGGTGTGCCTGCAACATGGCAGATGTGGAGAGTGGTGGATAATTTATACACGTCACGCGTTCTGAGAAAAGGCTTCCGCAAAGGCTACACTTGTGTTTCATCACTGAAGAATCCTCCGGGAGCCTCATCGTTCCCCGTTCCTCGCTCCTCCGAGGAGCATTTCGCGGTTTGGAATGTCCTTAAAGATGGTGAACCTCGATCGATTTCCGGGTCAGGCGAGGACGGATAAAATAAGCAATTGGAATCCACCCCATGTCTACGCAATGTTTGTCAATGTGATATGGCGACACTGATAGAAAGGCAGAGGGAGAAAAAAGATGATTTCCGACTTTCTCCCTGAGCATTCTTTTACTCCGTTTTATACATGTGGCCCCAGGACTTGATTGATCAAAGGGCTGTGCTTTTATGTTTCAATCCGATAGCCTGAACATAACCTGCCCCGGAACAGGTTAGCTGTGCAGAGTAAGTTGCCATGGCAATAAACCCAGATTAAAAGTAAGTTGGCTTCGAGATACAGAAAACCTAGGGTTGAAGCTTAAGTTAGCTCGCTAACCCCTTAATCTTGGTTCGTTGTACACCCCTCAGGAGGCTGGGCGAGCTAGCTAGTGCTACAAAGTTTGGGTCTCATTTTGTTTGGAATGATCACACCTTTTACAGACTGATTATTATCAATAGTAAACACAGAGAAATTGGAGGGAGAACATATTTTCACTGGAAACAATTACAATAATGTAATATGTTTATGAATTGTTCATTCAATATCATCTACAAATTTCATGAATAAAAAGTCAAATAACAGAATATGTATTGTTAAACATGGGTCTTATGTTGCTGATTCATTCATGGAAAGCACATTGTTTATGAGTTGCCATGCCAACCACTATAAATTTATCATCTTTGGTGGTTTGATTATTTTCTGTGAAAATTACGAATTCTGACCGGTCCACTGACAATGCAAGTTTGGATTTTTTCAAATAATCGGCCACTCCGTTGTCAACAGAGCCATTGTACATTGCGTTTCCAATGTTGCAGAGGTCCTCCATTGACTTGAATGACTTTTGGCGCAGCCAATGGAGCAAGCGTACGTCAGTTGTGAACAAGGCTTTATTGATCTCTGAAGATAATGTATTAGGATGTTGGGGGAGAACATTTTAATCCTCAGCGACCTCACCCCCAGTGATTTTTTTTATTTAATTTATTTTTTTCAGAAATCACACCATGTATAGTACAATGTCATTGAAACATATGGTTTGGAAAGCACAGGTCGAACTTTTAATGGCAGCTATTTCAGTTTTTACACTGGTCACAGAAAACTATAACATCTATAGCAACATTGTGCTTACTTTATACTCTATTTCTTCCCCCAATAGTGAACATTTCAGAAAGCATTTACAGTACCCGTGTGGCAGCTTCATTCGGATGCAAACTGATGTGTATATTGTTTTCCAGAGTTGTTCAGTATGTCTTTGAATGCCAAGACTAAGATCCGTGGGTTGATTGAGATCATCTCCAATGCTGCGGAGTATAAGAACATTCCCATCAGGCACCATGAGGACACGCTGCTCCGTCAGGTAATGCCTGCATAATCACACATTTAATTAGTCTGCTTTTGGTTCTAAAGCAAATATTTACAACACAAACCCTTAGACAACTATATACAAATGTATAGAATTTAAGAATTATTCTCTTGTTGTTTGATTAGGGATGGGAATCGTTAGATTTTATTGATACCGATGCCATTATCGATTTGGCTTATCGATCCGATTCTTTATCAATTCCTTTATCGATTCCTTAAATATTATTTGCTCCCAGGCTATTAAAAGATCAACTATTACTATTGGGTGGTCATCTAAAATGGATTCAATGACACAATATTTATAAAGTATAAAGCATTTGTTTTTCATTCATATTTCTTAGTCATATCATGGAAAATATTTATCTGCTATATTTATGCCTTCACAAGGGGCAGAGCATCCAATAAAAGTCTGAATTGTATAATTCTGTAAATTTAAATGGCGTTATAAATGTCATTTGGCTTGATCAATACGAGTGCTTAAAAATGTCAGACATCAAAGAAAATAAGAGACACTGGAAAATAATGAAAAAGGACGCGAGAAGAGAGGATAAATTATCAGTTTAACGTTATGTCAATAAAGATTGCTAAAATATTGTTGTTTAACCACTGCCCTGTGATTGCGATATTAGTAGTTTCATTCTCTAACGAAGATCGCAAACTTTACTTATTAGTTACGCTCCTAGGCGTGTTTCATAAAGCTGCACCGTAATGTTTGCGTCGGTTTCTGTATTATCAGAAGTTTCAACTGTCACCATTCTACCCTATCTCATTTAGCCTATACATTTACATGGAAGAAAGATGAGATCTTTAACGTTACCTGAGGCAAGCTGGCTTCTCTTATTAACTGAAGATGACGAAGATTAAAGATTATCATTTAGCTAATTTAGGTTAGTTATTCGCTTTCCAAATCTAGGCTACTCATCTGTGCGTCGCCCAGCAGGCAATCGTTGTCAGATTAGTCTACCGCCAATCAAAACACTGTAGTTTTACACTTGTAGTTGGTTATAGGCTCCCGAGGGAAGTCCACACTCTCCACACATCTGTTATAGTTCTGAATAGTTGAGAATAGGATCACAAAATGGAGCTTACGCGAACACATTTTCTATTGATTTTTAAATGTTAGTAGTATTAGTTTTTTTTAAATGACGGCGCGAATGACGTGACGTTGTTTTGCTATGCGTAGCTGTCGGGAATACATGCTGGAATCGATGAGAATTGATAAGCTCGAAGGCGTACGATTCCGAGGAATCAGACAACTTGGAACCGGTTCCTAACGGGAACCAGTTCTCGATTCCCACCCCTAGATATGATCTTTTATTTGAAAATATATTTGAAATTAAGCATTTCTAGTTAAAAAAATAATAATAATTTAATTAAAAATTCCACCCAATGCGGGGCTGTAATATATCCAACTCCGCCCCCAATCTGGAATATCCCACGGTCTTTAACTGCAGCCACATTTCAAGCGTGAACCCACACAGAGAGCTGAAACACGTGCCGTCCTACAGCTGCTGCTTTTCACATTGCTGACCGCAGCTAAACTTGCACAGAGCAGTTTTGGAGGAGGGCCCTTTCATATGTAGCTTTGACAGTCTACGAGCACCCTAATCAGCTAGCGAGGGTCACCCAAGAGCGATGAAACAGACCCCTGTCCAACTGAATCCTCCCATACCCTAGGCGACACAGGCGCCAATTGTGTGTTGTTCTGTGGAGCTACCAGCCAGTCGACACTGGCACGGTACGGATTCGATCCGAAGCCAAGAGGGCTCATCCACGCACCACAGCGTGGTTCCGTAACCAATGAGGCATCCAGCAGCCCCCAGTCTTGTTTATATAACTTAATTACTTAATCATTCTGATTGATCTGCTCTTTCTAATGACCTAAAAGTAGGCAGCTACAGTACCCCAAAAGATAGACGCATGCTTACATTTTGCTTACATTGTTGAGCACAGCAATGTCTGATATAAGATTTAGTTAATTTCCTTCAAGTCCAGTGTCCAGCCATATTGCATGCTGTTCTCTAGATTTAGATTCAAATTATGAGTTACTCACACAGGATATCTGGAGTAACCATAATCTCTGTTTTCTTGTTTCACAGTTGGCCCAAAAAGTGCCGCACAAACTCAACAATCCCAAATTCAATGATCCACATGTGAAGACCAACCTGCTATTACAGGCCCATTTATCACGGATGCAGTTGAGTGCTGAGCTGCAGTCTGATACAGAGGAAATACTGAGCAAGGTGGGAACTGCGGTGGAGGATGTTGTGAACTTGAAATACCGGTGACGGAAATCTTACATTGATCATTGGTCTCAACTTGTTTGTTTTCTGTTTTCTTTTACTTGAATGACAAGTGTCAAATAGGTAAAATAATTAACAAATAATGCCAGAGTTTTCTCTTAAAGGGAAAGGCCAGCATAATTAAATATTTTTCTTTTCAACGTATCATATGAAAAGGCTTAGACCTACAATGCTTCTGTCCGACTCAATTCCTGATATAATTTACATGATTACTACAAATTTCTGAAAAATAATCTGACTGCCACAATGCATGAGACACTCAAAACTCCATCTGTAATACAGTAAGTGTATATTGTCCAAAAAAAACAACATTTAATTTTGCGCATCATCGCTGTGTATGTTACCCGATATGTGGTCATTTAGAGATTTAAATTCAATTTAAAGATTCAATGTGTGGCTACAAACTTCTCAGGTAGATCAAGTAAAAATATGTAATATACACTGCCTGGCCCAAAAAAAAGTTGCTGTTGCACCGGTCATGTGTAGTGCCCACTAGTAGTGTAACGATTCATGCGATGCATCGATGAATCGATTGTCAGTCCTACCGATTCAACTAAATCGATCTGCTAAAATAAATAAATAGAATGAATCGCTTTGGCTTCACCAATAATCGATATAAATGCTTTCAATCTTATGAATCGCGATTTTTAATTATGATTATTGTTTTAAGACTTAGTTTACACATTTTTTTGTGAAATGCAGCTCGGTAATCCGTAACTCTGTCATCAGCTAGTCAGCCTGCAAGGAAGTACCGCCAAGAGTTTTTTTCCCCCTCACCCTCTACTGGTGCATTTCACCAACAAACATGGCAGAGAGCGGCAGCGAGATTGTTAATGCACCAGCAAACTTGAAATCAAAAGTGTGGAAGCATTTTGGCTTCGCAAAGAAAAATGGTGAAATTGACAAAATGTCTGCAGTGTGTCGAATTTGTAAAAGTGCAATTAAATACCATGGGAACACTACAAATCTAGCCAGCCACCTTTTAAGGCGACACGGTATCACAGAAGCGTCCGCTTCAGTAGCTGCAGCTAGTTCGGCTAACCCTTCTGCTAGCGGTAACGTTGCTAACCTTTTTGAGCAAAAGCTCGGAGTAAATACGCCACGGGCTAAAGCCATCACCGCGTCGATTGCAAAATTTATTTGCACGGATTTACGTCCTTACAGCGTAGTAGAAAATGCTGGATTTAGGGAAATGGTAAAAACAGTGACATATTATGCAGGACTACTTTTTTTATAGAATAAATATGTTTAATAAGTAATTCTGTTGTCTGTTTATTTTTTCACCTTTCAGAAGAATACAGATAGTCTCACTCGCATTATTGCATGTTTATTTCATGGATATAGAATTTTGGTTAAAAGTTACTGAATCGAATCGTGGTTTACAGAATCGAATCGAATCGTTCCAAAAAAAAAAAAGTGTCCTTGAATCGAATCGCCAACTACTGAATCGTTAATCGAATCGAATCGCTGTGAAGCCAAAGATTCACACCCCTAGTGCCCACTGTACAAGCCTCTGGAGGCAGTGTTATGATCTGGGTAGTGGGAAGAATTCAGAGTCTGTATTGCAGGGGGGAAGAAGCTGTTTTTTAAACAGGTTGTTTTGGTGGGCAGTGATCTATAGCGTCTTCCAGAGAGCAGTAGCTGGAAGAGGTGGTGAGCTCGGTGAGTGGGTTCAGCGATGATTTTTCTTGTCCTGACCAGTGTTTGTTTGTGGTGAAGTGATGCAATTGTTGGGAGGGGGGTGCCGATGATCTTGGATGATTTATTGATGATGCACTGGAGTTTTTTCTGAGTGTGACTGTCCAAGCTGTTGTACCAGACTGTTATGGATGAGGTGAGGGTGCTTTCAATGATAGCTGTGTAGAAACGGAGAAGGTGTTGTCTGACTCTGAATTTCTTGAGCTGCCGTAGGAAAAATAATCTTTGCTGTGCTTTTTCTTTTCTTTTCTTTTTTTGTGATCAACTTTTTATTGAGTCACCTGCATATAGATATACACATACATATTACCATACACATTAACAAAACTCAAAACTATTTACAAATTGCCAGAGCCTTGTTGAATTATAAATTACATCCATTCAGAAATTAGGGAAAGAGAATACATACATTGATATGCTTAAACCTTTCCTTGCTCGACAGAGTAATATTGTGTCTTAAGTAGACCGAAGGGTTTGTGAGAACCGCAATGAGGCCATCCCAAGGACCCACAGTGGAGGCACGTGCTTTGTTTACTATTGCTAGGGATCTCTCTATGCTGGCTATATTTCTGTAGTGACCTACCCACTCCTGCACTGATGGATTACCCGGAGTGAACCATGAATGTATTATTGTCGTCTTTGCAACAGTTAGCCCTGCAAATATGATTTTTTTGTTGGATAATCTGAGATGTATAGAAGTCATCATTAAATAAAAAATAGTGTGGGGAGCTTTGGAACTGGGAATCCAAGGATCTTTTCAAAAATCAACGAGATGTGAGACCAGAGTTGGGACACCACTGGACAGTCCCAGAATATATGAAGATATGTGCCTACGGCTTTCAGGTTGCATTTTGTGCATTCTGGACTATCAATAAGTTTCATTTTGAATCTCCTATATGGCATAAGATTTGTGAATAAATTTATAATGTACAGTCAAGCCGGAAAGTCTGCACACCCCTTTCACCTTCTCCACGTTTTATTACGTTAGACATATTCTACAATAGATTGAGTTCATTTTTTGTCGAAAAATTCTACACAAAATAGCCCATAATGACAAAGTGAAAACAGGTTTTTAGATATTTGTGCTAATTTATTAAAAATCAAAATGTAAAATATATGTACACAAGTGTGCACACCCTTTGATATGACACCCAAAAGTGAGCTGAGGTGCATTTTGTTTCCACTGATACTGCTTGAGATGTTTCTACAACTTAATTGGAGTCCACCTGTGATAAATTCAATTGATTGGACATGATTAGGGATTGCCAACACCTGCCTATATAAGGTCCCACAGTTGACAGTGCATGTCAGAGCAAACTCCAAGCCATGGGGTCAAAGGAATTATCTACAGACCTCAGAAACAGGATTATGTCAAGGCATAGATCTGGAGAAGGGTACAGAAAAATCTCTGCAGCTTTACAGGTCCCAAAGAGCACAGTGGCCACCATCATTCGTAAATGGAAGAAGTTTGGAACCAACAAGAATCTTCCTAGACCTGGTCGCCCGGCCAAACTGAGCAATCGGGGAAGACGGGCCTTGGCCAGGGAGATGAGCAGGAACCCGAGGGTCACTCTGACAGAGCTCCAGCGTATCCTTGTGGAGATGGGAGAACCTTTCAGAAGATCAACCATCCAGGCAGCACTCCACCAATCAGGCCTTTATGGTAGAGTGGCCAGACGGAAGCCCCTCCTTAGTGAAAGGCCCATCACAGCCCGCTTGGAGTTTGCCAAAAGGCACCTAGAGGACTCTCAAACCATGAGAATCAAGATTCTCTGGTCTGATGGAACCAAAATTGAACTTTTTGGCCTGAATACCAAGCGTTACGTCTGGAGGAAACCAGGCACCGCTCATCACCTGGCTAATACCATCCCTACAGTGAAGCATCGCGGTGGCAGCATCATGATGTGGGGATGTTTTTCAGCAGCGGGAATGGGGCGACTAGTCCTGATAGAGGGAAAGATGAATTGTACCCAGAGTACCCCGAGATCCTTGAAGAAAACCTGCTCCAGAGCGCTCTGGACCTCAGACTGGGGCGAAGGTTTACCTTCCAACATGACAACGACCCGAAGCACACAGCCAAGAGAACAAAGCAGTGGCTTCCGAGAAAGTCTGCATGTCCTTGTGTGGCCCAGCCAGAGCCCAGACCTGAATCCAATTGAACATCTGTGGAAAGAGCTGAAAATGGCTGTGTACCGACGCTCCCCATCCAACCTGACGGATCTTGCAAGGATATACCAAGAGGAATGGGCAAAAATGTCCAGAAACGTGTGCCAAGCTCGTAGCTTCTTTCCCAAGACGCCTTGAAGCTGTAATCGCTGCCGAAGGTGCAGCAACCAAGTATTAGGCTAAGGGTGTGTACAGATATGTAACCCCTAAATAACCTATTTTTGTCAGTAAAATAAAATTGCATATTTTCTAAAAACCTGTTTTCACTTCGTCATTATTGGCTATTGTGTGTAGATGTTTGAGGCAAAAAATGAACTCAATCTATTGTAGAATATGTCTAACGTAATAAAACGTGGAGAAGGTGAAAGGGGTGTGCAGACTTTCCGGCTTGACTATGTTGGTGTGCTGGATTTTTTGATGCCAAGAATACATTGCTCCAAATGGTGTCCCAATCCAGTTCCAGACCCATTGATTTAAAATCCTGTTTCCAGGATTCGGTCACCCCAAGTGGTTTGCTTTGTACTGATATTAGTTTGTTGTATATTTTAGAGACTAGCCCCACTGTAGGTGATTGGGGATTCACCCACCTACTTAAAGGATGAGATGATAAAGGGGTATCCCAAGGGACACCGTAGGTGCGGAGTGATAACCTCAATTGCAGATATAGAAACCATGAAAAACCAGGTAGGGAATAGCTGTCTCTAAGATCTTGAAATGAGTGTAAGCCATACTCATTATATATATCCTGTAGTATATGTACACCTCTGGAAGCCCAGTAGTTCTTGGTAAATGGTACAGAACCCTGTAGCAAATTATAGTTGAGCCAAAGTGGAGAGCTGTCACAAAAAACACTTTTGCAACCCATATGTTTTTGTATAGCAGACCAAATATTTAAGGAGTTGGTAATAATTGGTCAAAGTTTTTTGGCTGCCATTTTGAGTTTAATACCAGAATACAACAAATCTATGTGGTGCTGCTCGCATCTGCTCAATCTGGCGCCAGGGGGTAACAGAGCTTGTATCACACCAGGTTCTTAATGCTTTCAATTGAAGTGACCAATAGTACAGTTTATAGTGTGGTAGCGCCAAACCTCCAGACGTTTTGGAGCGTTGAAGTGTATGAAATCGGATGCGGGGTCTTTTGCCATCCCAAATGAATTTTGTGGTCGACTGCAGTTCTTCAAAATATTTTAGTGGTGGGGGAATAGGGAGCATTGAAAAAAGGAAATTTAATCTTCCCAGGATATTAATTTTGGTGATTGAAATTCTACCTTGCAGAGACATTTTCATAGTAGACCGTCTCTGAAAATCAGCAGAGATCTGAAGTTTGTTTGTCATAATTATTCCGGGAAATGTTAGAAAAGTTAGAAATATTTATGCCCAAGTATGTAAAGGTAGAATTGTGCCATTTTACATGAGGAATGTAAGGTAAAGTATATTGCTTGGCGTGAGCATTTAGAGGAACGAGCATAGATTTCTCCCAGTTAATTTTGTAACCGGAAAATTGACTAAACTGGGTAAAAACCTGTCATATTTGAGGGAGGGACTCAGAGATGTTAGTAAAATAAAGTAGCACATCGTCTGCATAACATGATATTTTGTGTTGTGTACCTTGTACATCAATAGGTGAAATATGAGGATCTAATCTAATTATTTGGGTTAATGGTTCTAGCGACAATGCAAAAAGTAGGGGGGAAAGTGGGCATCCTTGACGTGTCCCAGGTTGTAGGGTAAATGTTTTTGAAAGTAAGTTACCTGTTTGTACCACCGCCAAAGGGTTTGCGTATAGTGTCTTAATCATTGAAATAAATTTATTTCCAAAGCCAAATTGTTCTAGCACAGCCCACAGGTACTCCCAGCCCAAGCGATCAAACGCTTTTTGGGCATCTAACGTAAATACACAGCAGGGTTTTGATCCAATTCGGAGGCCTCAATAATATGTAATAATCGTCTAATGTTATCTGATGCCATTCTCCCCTTTAAAAATCCTGTTTGGTCCTGATGAATTAATTTCCCTATATAGAGTTCCATTCTTCTGACGAGAACTTTTGCCAGTAGTTTGTTCTGTGGTAATTAAGGACACAGGTCGATAGCTGCTACATTTCAGGGGAGGTTTACCTTTTTTTAATAACACCGTGATTAGCAAGGTATTTTGGTCCCTATGAAATGAGCCTTTCTCAAATGCAAAGTTGAGAGAGTTTAAAATGAGTGGTCCGGCAACGTCCCATATTTCCATCAGCAACTCAGGAGGAAGACCGTCTAGACCAGGAGATTTCCCCCTATTCATTGATATTAGAGCTTCTTTAAGTTCAGAAAGGGTAATTGTAGAGCCTAGGTGGTTCGCTTCTTCTGAAGTAAGAGAGGGTATATTAAGTTTGGATAAGTATATTTTGAGAGCGTCTGGGCTGGGAGTAGGGCTGGCCGTGTACAGATGATTGTAAAATAATCTAAAAGTATAATTTATTTCCTCTGGCTTGTGGGTAACAGATCTTGATGGAGTCTCAATTGCGTTTATGAATGAAAAGGACTCATTCTGTTTTAATTTAGCTGCTAGGAGGCTGCTTGAACTTTCCCCCTGTGAGTAGTATGTGTCTCTGGTATGATGCATTGCGAATTCTGCTTTAGATCTAAGTAGATTGTTTAGCTCAAATTTGAGGGCAGAGAGATTTAGTTGTTTCTGCTTAGAGAACCCTAGCTTTTGTTCTGATTCAATTCTATTTATATAATTTTCTAATTCTGCTACTTTTTTCAATTTGGATTAGTTAATAAAGGATGCAAAGGATATGGATTCCCCTCTAAGGAAGCATTTTGTTGTTTCCCAGAGTGATTGAGGGTTTGAAGCCGATTTTGAGTTAATTTCTAAAAATGTTTTGAGATTAGTTTTCAGTCGTTTCAGGAATTCTGCATTCTGAAGTAAGGAGTTGTTAAAGCGCCATCTATGGGTTTGATTGCATGTGGTCTGTTGGAGTTGGAAGCTGTATAGCACGGGGGCATGGTCTGAGATAATAATTGGTAGAATTTCAGTAGAGTTTGTGGTAATTTAAATATGGGGAGACAAATATGTAATCAATCCTGGACCACCAATGGCGTCTTTGCTTGGGTTAGCAGCATTTGACCTGTCTAAGGTTACATTACATACTTGATTAAAGTCTCCACCTAGCACAAGGAGATAGTCGGTGAAGTTTAGGAGTGTATTAGATACTGTACTCATAAAGTTAGGATCGTGAATGTTAGGGCAGTGCACCGAGGTAAAACATATCCTGGTATTATTAATAATTGCATTAACATATGTAAACCTTCCCATACCGTCACAGTTTCCTTTCAAATAAAATTAAAACACCCTTCGTTCTATTTGTAGCACAGGAATAGGAAACACACTTATAAAATGTATTCTGGAATCTATGTATATCCTCCCTTTTCAGATGGGTTTCTTGGATCAAAGCAATCAAAACCTTTTTCCGTTTGAGAAATTGTAAACATTTTGTGCGCTTGATTGGAGTACCTAAACCGCGTACATTCCATGACATTACGTTAAACCCCATGTTGAGATTTGTGCATTTGCATATTCCGGAGTAAAACAAAAATACAATATGAACACACAAAGGCTCTGGCAGCGAAACATTAACAAAAATGATAGGAAAGACATCGCAAAAAACGTCCACCCGCAAGAGATATGACAACAGTCAGCTCTTAGGCTGGAAAATGACATAGGGCTTTGTAAGACCTGTGGCTTCCGACCGTAATTCACATCCCAAGTCCGAGTCCAGAAATAGGTATCAGATATAGACCATAGGCATTAGGCTATTGTGAATTAGCCAGCAACATAGCAACATGGATAGCAAATAACAAAGAGTTTCATATTCGAACCCCAATAGTAACGTTACCATAGCAAACTAAATACTTGTGGATATGCTAGGGTGATCCAACAGGATCCGCTTACCAGAACTTAATTGGGTGCTACATTACTAGTGTCCATTACGTTTTCCTGATCAGTGGCGGTGAACGGCTGAGGGTTGTTTGGGAGATTGTTGTACCTGGAGCCGGCGGATATGGGAAACGGAGGTTGATCTAGAGAAGCAAGGAACTTCTCAGTGTCGTTTGTGGTCTTGAACTGGTAAGTTGCGCCCTTCGCTTTAACTTTCATGATAGCAGGGTAGATGAGAAACGGGCGGAGGCCCTTCGCTATCATCAGCTTCCTTACCACATCAAAGTCTCTTCTCCTCCATGCGGTTTCATTGCTGAAATCCGGAAAAAATGCAAGACTGGATTTGGCGTGTTTCGGGGGTGAAGTGAGTGCCCGAGCCTCACACAGAATTGTGTCCCTGTCTTGGTATCGGAGAAGTCAGAAAATGAGAGTATGCGGTCGGGTAGTGTCGTAGCGTTGTCACCCTCCGCCGATTCAGGTAGGCCAACCAGGCGGACATCTGCGTGACCTGTCCTCCATTTCAATGAGCTTCTTGCGGAGATCAGTGATGTCTGACTGATGGTTGTTCACGTCCCGTTTAATCACTCGCACGTTAGTGTGCATGGCTTCGACACGGGCCTGTAGCGCTTTGCTACGCCGGTTTGGTGAGCTATATGGCAATTGAGGAGTTAGATATTTCAACCATCGCTTTAAGTGATTTGATCTCACCAGTTATCAGCTCCTCTACAGTTTCTCTGACTGATAGCTTCACCATTGCACTTAACCGTTCTTCTTGTTGTTTCAAGGCTAACAAGATGGCCGCATACGATGTCTCCCCAGCTTGTTCATCATTAAACTTCTTTTTTATCGGAGAGTCGTCACTAGACAGTTTATTTTTCGTCGAGTTTGGTCCTGACATTTTGCAGGGTAACTTAAATGCAAAATAGGTCGGTCTATTATCTGAATTGCAATATATTTTAATAAATTTCAGACTTTAAAGGACGGAGCTCAGACCTAGGTGTGCATCACGCTCGAGCAGCCAATGGAAGTCCTTTGCTGTGCTTTTTTGATTATGTGGTCTATTGGTTTTCCATTTAAGTGTATTGCTTATGTGAGTTCCTAGAAATTTGTATGAGTCAGTGGTGGTTATGGGCCCACACCAGAGATGAGTATGGGGGTTTTGGGGTGTGATTTGTGTCTGAGGTCGATGATGAGTTCTTGTGTTTTGGATGCGTTGAGCTGTAGATTATTGTGTGCGCACCAGGTGATTGCTTGGTTTTTCTGTTCACGGTAGTGTGTTTCATTGTTGTTGGATATGAGTCCTATAATGGTTGTGTTATCTGCATATTTGTAAATGCTGACAGAGCTGTGGTGGGATGTGAAGTGGTTTGTGTATAGGGAGAATAGCCAGGGTGAGAGAATGCAGCCCTGGGGGGCACCTGTGCTGAGGGTCATAGGGCGGGATGTTATGCTATTTACCTTTACCCTCTGTTGCCTGTTCCAGAGGAAGTTGCAGATCCAGTGACAGATGCAGGGGTCAATGTTCATGTCCAGAAGTTTTTTGAAGAGTTTGTCCGGGTTTATGGTATTAAAAGCAGAGCTGAAATCCATAAACAAGATGCGGGCGTAGGTGTTGGGTGTCTCCAGGTGCTGTAGTGTGTGATGAAGGGCCAGATTGACTGCATCCTCAACAGACCTGTTGGCTCTGTATGCAAACTGATGTGGATCCATGAGGGGAGTGTTAACGGTTTTCAGATATGAGAATGATGCGCTCAAATGACTTCATGACGACAGATGTTAGGGCAATAGGTCTATCGTCATTGAGGAAGGAGATCTTTGTGGACTTTGGTATGGGGATGATGATGGATTATTTAAGGCAGCGGGGGTACTGAGCATTGTTGGGGGGAGGTGTTGAGTATGGTGGAAAACACGGGCTAGTTCAGCAGCACAGTGGTGAAGAACGACAGAGCTTATCCGGTCTGGACCTGCTGCCTTCCTTTTATTCAGCCTCCTGAATGTGACCCTTACCTCTTCCTCCCGGATGTGAAAAGGGGGGGTGGGGGGGGGGAGTGCGGGGTGAGAGTGGTGGGACTGGGGAATGTTCAAACCTCCCGCAGAAGATGTTGAGTTCGTCTGGGAGCTGATTGTCATTTTCAGGTATGGGGGTGGGACTTTTTTTGTTACCTTAACAGACCTTAGTTTGTATTTAGCAGTCATGTACTGCTCCTTATTTCCACTTACAGATCCTTTCCAAAAAAATAGAATATCATGGAAAAGTTTTTTTTTTTTTCCATAATTCCATTCAAAAAGTGACTGTCATAGATTATAGATTCATTACACACAAAGTGAAATATTTCTAGCCTTCATTTGTTTCATTTTTCATAATTTTGGCTTACAGCTCCAGAAAACCCCCAAAACAGTATTTCAAGAAATTAGAATAGTGTGTCGAAAATCAGCATTTACTTCAGTTATTTCAGAGAAAGAATGTTTTAGACTGAGTGTCACACTATCATCTAATTTACTCAAAACACCTGCAAAGTTTATCTCAGTTTGGTTCAGTATGGGGAAGACTGCAGACTTGACAATTGGCCAGAAGACCATCATTGACACCCTCCAGAAGATGGGTAAGCCACAAAAGGTCATCGCTAAGGAGGCTGGCTGTTCACAGAGTGCAGTGTCCAAGCATATCAATAGAAAGTTTAGTGGAAGGGAAAAATGTGGCAGGAGAAGGTGCACAAGCAAAAGAGATGACCGTAGGCTTCAGCGGATTGTTAAGCAAAGACGATTCCAAAATTTGGCGGAGATGCAGAGGGAGTGGACTGACGCTGGAGTCAGTGCTTCAAAAACCACCACGTACAAACGTATCCGGGACATGAGCTACAACTGTCGGATTCCTCGAGTCAAGCCACTCCACTCATTCTCTGAAATAACTGAAGTAAATGCTGATTTTCGACACACTATTCTAATTTCTTGAAATACTGTTTTGGGGGTTTTCTGGAGCTGTAAGCCAAAATTATGAAAAATGAAACAAATAAAGGCTAGAAATATTTCACTTTGTGTGTAATGAATCTATAATCTATGAAAATTTCACTTTTTGAATGGAATTATGGGGAAAAAAAACTTTTCCATGATATTCTAATTTTTTGGAAAGGATCTGTATGTAGGCAGAATTTTTTTCTTTAAGTTTTGAATTTCTTTCATGAACCAGGGTTTATTGTTACTGTAGAGTTTGACCGTTTTTTCATCTTACCATCTGAAGAGAATGTGGTATTTTGAAAATGGTCCTTGAAAGTGCTTGAATCCACAATTGAATATTTTAAGTTATTGTCTTGCCGTTTAGTTGTATAGGTTCATTTGTATAGCTTGCCCTGCATAATGTAAGAATGTCCAAATGTCTCAAATGCATGTACACATTACCCACCTCTCTCCCTCCTGCTCACAGCTCTTGCATTCACTTGCGTGGCTCAGCTGAAAAGATAGACTAACATGGATGAGAGTAGGCAGGTCACTCGTGCACACACAATAATCAGCCGACCGTGAGCTGTGCACAGAATTTGGGATATTTTGATTTCGAGTGTGAAACTAGGAGTAACTTTGTAACATTGTACATCGCAAAATATTGTCCAAATGGAAATATGAAGAAGGCAGTTATAAAGCTAAGAGTTTTCCCTCTGCTGTGATACTTTCGGTTTGTGATTTGAATAAAAAATAAAGGTTTGGGAAAACAAAAGGATGTGCAAAAATGACTAAGTCCAGCTAATTAATATGCATAAATGTTTTTGAAAAATTTCGAAGATGCAGATATGTTGACATGGATTTTCCCAGTACCAAAAATAGCTCGTCGAGTGTCTACGTAATCAGGATCACGCCGGAATCGTCAATATTTTAGCGAGAATAGGGGGGGAGAGTTTTAACAATACCGCTTCCGATTCCATTTTAATTTATGTTGGTGTATTTGATAAAGCTAACTACGTTTAAATTGTCTCAGCTACTGTATAGCTGCTTTGGGTGCACTGGAAGTTAAAAAAGTTGTGGGAACCCTGATAGGAACTTGAGAGCACATTCTAGGGACCAAAATTACACTGGGGTAAAAACAATGTACTACAGATCAATCTAATTTAATCTTATTTTCACTTCCTATCTTGCAATACAACTATTAAATGCGATGTTACAGTGTGTCAACTGGAAAATACTTGTAGCATAATGTCACAATTTTATGGAGATTCCAAGAAGCCAGGAGGTCCAGTTTTAAGGTCAAAGTTTTTAGGAAGCAAAAAATTAAAATTTTCTGATAAATTGGTGTATATCCCAACATACTGAGGCAGTCCACAAACAGACAGATGAAGCATTTTGACTGATATGAACGTCTTAATCGATTTTCATTCATCTCTCCCCACTACAGGCTGTCCGTCTGATCCAGGCATGTGTGGATGTGCTGTCCAGCAATGGCTGGTTAAGTCCAGCACTTGCAGCCATGGAGCTGGCACAGATGGTCACTCAGGCAATGTTGGTCCAAGGATTCCTACCTCAAGCAACTGCCCTACTTTACCTCTGAGCATATCAAACGTTGTACTGACAAGGTTAGAGCAAGTCACTGAATGCGTAACCTCTAGTCATTTGGTGGAATTTCTTAATATTAAAAATATGCAGAAAACACACGGATTGATTTGTTGGGTAAAAAAAGGGGGATGCCAATGGGGATCAACCGTCATATAGAAAAACATTTACAAGACCATGGCCCATTGGTAGGCAATTACATCTTGCCTAGTATGTACAGTGCATTCCAGAAGTATTTGCACAGTGATGCACTCCAGCACATTGGATTTAAAATGGAAGACTGACTTTGAGGTTAAAGTGCAGACTTTTATCCCATTATGTAAAAAACCCTCAAATTAAAGCTGAAAGTCTGCACTTTATAGACCTCATAGTCACCGTTCCATTTAAAATCCAATGTGCTGGAATGGTATTTGTTGTTTTTATGCCTTTATTATGTTCAGTGTATATAATAAACGTATGAAAATGGTGGTTGTATCTCTTGCAGGGAGTGGAGAGCATCTTTGACATCATGGAAATGGAGGATGAGGAACGCACGGGGTTGCTTCTGCTCTCTGATGCACAGATGGCGGATGTGGCACGATTCTGCAACCGCTACCCCAATATTGAGTTGTCCTATGAGGTGGCTGAGAAGGAAAGCATTAAGAGGTGAGGGAGAAGGAAAAAAGAGGCTTGTATCGAGGAAGGTTAAGCTACTGATGCACTTGAAACTATGACAATACTGTTCCAGAAAATGTGAAAGAAGAAAATCCATGTTCGAAAACAACGTGTTTCTTAGAACATAGAATGGGTGGGGAATTAAATTTTTTGTCTTCAGATACAGCCCAGTACCCCCCACCAACTGGAACAACAAAACAATGTTATCTAATTTAGCTATAGGTGTCTTTTGACTCATCATACTTTATTATGCGAGTATAAAGTGTTAAATTTTATTTATTTATTTTTAACACACATTGTATAAATACCCCACCCCCCCCCAAAAAAATTTTAACATAAATTTGAGTTCATTACATACATACGTGTATTTTTTCAATACTGGAGAGATTTCGAGGGACAAGATTATTATTCAGATTATTCCATTTATACACTGTTAACAAAAACCTACCCATCATGCGAAACCTTATAAATAACACATATAAATAAGATAACTTCAAGACCGAAAGTCAAAAACTTTTTTTCACGACACACCAAAAATGTGACAGAAAACTGTGCCACATTTGGTCATGAATATTTCATTCATAAATAAACTTCATATGGCCCCTCATACATATAACATATACGTTTTGATAATGTTTTAGGGAACAATATTCATGAATACCAGAAGGAAATACAGTAACATGTCTGATATTCTGCCTAGCAAAGATCCGGTAACGGTCGTTGTGCTTGGTGTCAATTGCCACAACGACCGTTATCGGGATCAGCACCTCCGGAAGCTAACCACGGAGGCTCCAAACCCCTACTGCTTTACACAAACCCTTAACTGGGTGTATCCTATGGTAGCAGTAATTTTGGGGCGAGTTAATTATTTTTTCTGATATTCAAATTTAATATACCAAAAACATTGTGGTGTCAAAAAGGCAACGACCCTTTTTAAAATTGGTCATCAAAACTAAGAAACTTATCCAATCTTCAAGTTGGCAACACGTGGTCGCTTGTTTACCTCGCGTACATGCCAAGTCGCGAATTCATATGCTTCGTGTCAACTCCAGAAGCCCTACAATGATTGTTACCAAGACGTTTTACTTCCTAAAAAAATCATCCCAAATCAAACCCTTTGAGGAACCATCGGCAGTCGATATAGCTCAAATCCATAAGGTAATGTACCGTTTTGTCTATTTATGGATACAATTTATTGTAATGTATATTTTCTTACGTAACGCGCGTCGCGGTGTCCACTACCACATGCAGTATTCTTCCACATGATCAGGTGAATGAAGCGGAAACAGAGTTTGCAATGTTATTGTTCCATGTGGTATTCATAAACATAGGAAAGAATAAGAAATATGGGCACTTACTGTGCCAACCAGGTCACTGGTGGACACCGCGTGACAACCGTTACACAAAATGCATTTGTGTATTCTAATGCCATTTTCAGAAACTTGCCGTCAATATGCTATCTTTTCTTCTATTTTTGTTGATATTATGTATATTCATGAACCCAATAAAGTGCTTGTCAGCTCTTTTGAAGGAATTAGAAATTTGACCCTCTGTCACACTTTTGTACCAGCATTGTAAAAATACACACATACACATATACCCATATATATATATATATATATATATATGAAAAAAGAGAGAAAACCAGGGCGAAAATATACAATGCAAAGCTCCAATGTTCAGTCCGCACACTCAAACGAAAAAGTTAAGACTGACCTTCAGAGGCAAAAAGCGTTTAGATGCAAAAAAGATTTATTAAAAAGTTGAACGAACGACGCGCGTTTCGGCGTATCTTCGTCAGGTTCGTTCGTGAAACAAGCTTAGACACAGGTGACTCATATCATGTTGTAGAAACAATTAACACGTCATATCAATTAAGTTAGTCATTCACAATATCAATTAAGTTAGTCATTCACAATAATAGTTACAATAGGAAACAATTAACACTCATCAATAATGGTTACAACAGGAAACAATTAACACTTGATATCACGTAAGCTATCGTCATACACAATAATGGTTACAACAAGTAACACCTTGTGATGATCATTAAAGAATGACCCCCAATCTTTTATGAAATGGACACATGACAAACCAGCTAAATACGAGCTATCCATAAAGGGATATGGGGACACAGCGCAACATTTATAAAACAGAACACAACACAGAAAGGAAAACAATAAAGAAAAAATGGTAATAATGATACCTTTGAACATGCCATACATGGTCAGCTTGTGCAATTTCCCACAACATCTTAATTCAGTAAGTCTAACAGTACATAACTAGCCTACAATGCCAATGAATAGCAGACATAAACATTGGACATATACAAAGCCCCAAAATGTATATTCATCTGAACCTGGATATAAATATAATTGCCTACATCAAAGATAGATGAGACCTAAACATTAGACGTATACTCGGCCTTAAAGTGATATTAATGTGGATATAGATGAAAATGTCTACACCATAAATAGATGGTAGCCCCAAAACATTAGACATATATACAGCCTCGAAATGGAATAAGGTTACAAACCCCTCCAAAATGAACAAATGGTGAACTCAGTTCAAAGATAAGAACTCAAATCTATATATATACACATAAATACACACCCATATGCACAAGTACATACAAATGTACGCATGCCCATACATATACTATCCACAAAGCAGCGTAAGTTATAGCAGGGATAAGAGAGATTATTACTACTATGAATGCTTTAGGTTTTTCCTTTTAATGGCTTAACATTTTACTTTATATTTATAAATCACAACTGAAATATACTTATTTTCCCCTTATTTAAATTTATTTTATTGCAATTCACTTTTCACTAATTCCCATCTTTTTTATATTATATCTTCATTATTTTGAAGTTTTTCCATTAAATATACGTCCTGTAATGTTTCTTTCCAAGCCTTCATCTCTGGTGATATCTTTTTCCAATTTTTAGTAATTTGTTTTAAAGCTGTAATTCTGAGAATTTTTCATCTGGTAACCGATCTGGGTATTTCCCCAGAAGGATATTTTCCTTTTTAAATTGACCTTGTTTATAGAAAACATTTTCTATCACTTTATTCCACTAGGTACTTAGAATTTTGCAGGTATTAACAATGTTTGTGTAATTGGCTTCATTCCCACCACAGTTTCTCCAACATTGAGCAGTCACGGTTGTATTATATCTGCATAAAACATTGGGACTTAAAGAGATAGTTCGGAATTTTGGTCATAATGTCTCAATTACGACTTACCCATAATGTAGTTGATTGATGGAAACCATTTTCAGATAATTCCATGCTGTCCCTTCTTTTGGACATACACACATTGCTAATGCTAGCGCAACTCTAAGGTAACTGCTAGCATCCACTACCAAACGCGCTTAAACACTCCACAGTGCACCCAAAGCAAATAAAATACGACGACAGTCTATCAGGGTTATTTTCAGTGATTATACCATAATTTTTTAAGTCAAACTATCGTTGAATCCTTTACTTTGTGCTGACCTATATTCTCTGTGGAAGTACGGTGGCGGAGCGATCGTGGCCATTGCAACTTGTTGGTCTTCTTTGTTGTTGTAGTCGACCAGTGCCGGCACTACATTCGTAGGTAACGTAAAGTATCGCTCCGCCGCGATACTTTACGTTATTTAATTTTTGAAATTTCCATTAAATAAATCATTATCTGTAAGTATTTATAAAATTGTGCAATTGGAATGTTATATTGTTTTGCAATACATTCAAAAGAATCTATCCCTTTTTCATTATACATTGACCAAATCTTACCAACCCATGTTTTGCCCAATTTTTGAATATATTATCCATTTGATGTGGCTTGAAATCTAAATCATACGCTATTTCTCAATTTTTAAAAAAAGATTTCTGAATCTTTAATCTTCACTAACCTACATACCTTCCTCCAAATATCTATGGTATTTTTAACAAAATAATTCATCTGAATTCCTTGTGTGGGTTTCCTTCTACAAATAAATAAGTGTACTTAAGGAGCTTATTCCATTACTTTCTATACCTTTCCATTTTGCATTGGCATTAGTATTCATCCAAATCATAGGAGGCTTTTTTTGGGTAACATAATAATACTTAGTCAAATCTGGAACTGCAAGTTCACCTTCATTTTTCTGCATTTTTAACATTTTAAATTGAATTCTTGGCTTCCTCTCTTTCCATATAAACTTTCTGAATAACTTATCCCAATCCTTGAAACCTTTAGGTGGAATCTGGATGGGAATATTCTGGAACAGAAATAAGAATTGTGGGAGGATCTTAATTTTAAGACAATCTACATTTTCACATAATGATAAGGGCAACATTTTCCAACGATTTATATCTTGTCTAATCTCATTTTGTAACTCTCCATAATTACATGGATATAAACATTTATATCATTACATTGATATAAATTTTCCAATTTTTGTGGAATTATTATAAAGTGGTAATTTCACGTCACTCGTTCTCATGAATGGTGTGCACGGCGCATTGTCGTGGAATTTACGTCATACTCTAATGGTATGTACTCTAAATGGTGAGTAACGTTATCTCCAAATTTGTAGTAGAAGTAGTCTCGCAACGTTAGCTACATTACCGCAATTAGAAACCTTGCAAAACTTCAAATTCTGACCAATGAGAACAGTTTTGGTCCACTGTTAGATGTTTCAGTGTGAACACAAACCGAACCCAGGGGCAAGTCCAACATTGTATCGAATTAGTCCCTGATTCGGACAAAGCAAACGAACTACAGGTGTGAAAGCGCCCTTACATTTCAATTGTGTTAGCTTGCTACCAAATTCACCTGGTGGTGCTTTTTCCGTTCTGTGATTTAAACCAGTGCGCCGTGGGCCTCAATGTATTTGTACTTGTTTGCATCATGTTATCACTTGTAAAAGTCACTTATAACGCCCCTTTCTTCGAGGCCCTGCCTTGATGGGCAGCCATGACATTTTGCATGTTCAGTTTGGAGTTTTGGCAGGGTTTTGCGTGCATAATGTAAACTGATGCAATTCCATTGCATTTGAATTATGTCACACTTGTGCCGTAAAAGTATGAAAACGATATGTTAAATGGTGAATTGAATTATCATTTCCTTTTTGTCATGAATCATGCGATTACAATAAACTGCAAATGTGGTTTTTCATTTTCATTTAAATTATGGCAGGGTTGTGTCGTAGAGGGCGAGAAATTTTATTTGAATAAGAATGAATTACAGTTGATGGACTGTTGAATGACAAATTCATTAATCCTACTTATGGTTGTAGTTACTACTAGGTCTGACTGGGGCTTTATCTATTCATTTGTTATGGTCCATGTTGTCCAATTACAGCTTATTGAGTTTGGACTTCATAGACCCAGGTGAATCTGCTGTGCATGTGTGGATGTTTCTTTTTAATAACTTGAAACCTCTATCCATAGTGGTGGTCCAGTTCTGGTTCTGGTACAGCTGGAGAGAGAAGAGGAGGTGACAGGACCGGTCATCGCTCCACTGTTTCCACAGGTAATGCATATTGATCCTACAATTAATAAAAGTAATTTGCTTGTGAAACATGCAAAGGGCTGTTCTTTCTCAAGACCTTTGTTCTGCTTCTTATTAATGTCCATTTTGTAAGCTATTACTACAGTTCTTAAGCAGTACTGCAGTTCTTAACCGAAACAGAATACATACTATGATTCTACTGTATGTGCACATATGGAGATTTATGAAGGAAACATTATCCAATCAAAATGGGCTAGGATAGGGCTGCCATGATTATGAAATTTCAATTAATGTATAATATTAATCCAGATCATTGTGGTGAATGGTATTACTGGGGGTACAAAAACAATTTAGTAATTATTATACCAGCCTATTCAAACCACAGCTTTCATGTAATAATTTTTGTGCAATTACATGAAATGAGGAAGTGGAGCTCCCACCGTCTTGTTTTATTGGAGCCATTTTTGGCTCTGGAGCCTACTAACTGCAATGAAAAACTCCTTATCACCCTCAGCATTATTCATTAGATTTCTTTCCTTGAATTTAAAGACCTTCTGCCTTCAACCTTTGTAAAATATAAAATCAACAGGCAGTTCACCCAAAAATGATATAATATTAATAATGTACTTAAGTACATTAATATTAACATTAAACTTATTAATTATTAATAATATTATTTATATATACCTGGAGTGCTATCTACCCATCCAGATGGTGTCAACAGTGCAGCCTAGGATACTGGTGTGCTTTGGTTGAGATTTTGTGCAGATATACAAAGTTGGCGTACTTCACAACAAGGTTTGTGGATGTTCGTGAGTAACCGTGTCATTATATTTGGAAAGAGAAGTTGCTGTTAATTTTTGTTGAATGTAACATTTCATTTACATTTACATTAGTTATTTGGCACACGCTTTTATCCAAAGCGACGTACAATAAGTGCATATTGAAGGTCATTGACGTGACTACAAAGCAGATCTGACTAAGTACTTTCTCGCAACATAGGAGCTATCCCTAGTAATGAACATGAATAGTACACACAGTCAGCTATACATTCTGAACTATAAAATAACCCAAAAAAACACAAGTTAAATAGAAAACAAGCCAAAAACAGGAAGCGAGTACTATAGAATGGCCCTATATAGAGCTCCGTAGTCCCGCCCCCGTAGTCCCGTATCCCTGGCTGGTCCCGGAAGACTGCCGGAAGCCATTACTTTTCCCAATTTCGGGAACAACCCCTCATCCTTATGATGATATATGACATTGTATGGACCAAAATCTTTACATATATGTGATACATAGTCCATTACATACTCATCACTGCGTTTAAATCAAATTTTATTCGTATAATTAACGGAGTTTGAGAAACATAACTACACTACCCAGAATCCCTGGTCGTACATAGCTAACGAAGTCGCTACCGGGCGGCCGCTCTGCTAGCGAAAATGGCGAACACTCGGTCTGCTCTTGTAACCTGTTATGGAAGCTACCGGGCAAAGAAGTAGCTACCGGTCGCTCTGCTAGCGAAAAATGGCTGTCACTGTCTTATTATGGGACTGAAACTAACAGTATCACCAAGGGCGAGAATCACTATCAGTCTGGCCATGTCGAAAGTGTCAGCTTTATGGCTTTCACTTCAGCAGTGTGAGCAAGTGAGTAGACCGGATGTTGTAGTCGTTTTGGTTGTTTTTTTGAAAATGCTCTTGTTGTTTATTTGTTGGACATAATTTCAAATTAACAATTTTATATATTATTTAAAAATATGACAACCCCTCTTTTGGGTGTTTTGAAAGTCTAGCTGCCTGAATATAGAAAAAAAACTCAGTCCATTGACTCCCATTATATTTTTTTCGAAAAGTGCCACCAGAAGTTCGTCACCAAAGTGGGCGGGACTGCAGAGCTTTATAGGTAGTTTAGTCAAGGTGGAGTCTGAAAAAGTGCGTTTTCAGACCACAACGGAAAACAGACAGTGTTTCAGCTGAGCGCAGCAGAGTGGGGAGTTCGTTCCACCACTCGGGAGCTAGGGTGGCAGTCGGGACGAGCGGGAGCCGTTAACACGGAGGGAGGGAAGTGCAAGTCGCCCTGCAGCAGCAAAGCGAAGTGGTCGAGCAGGAGCGTAGTGCTTGATTAAGTCCTGTAGGTAGGAGGGGCCTGACCTTTTGGCTGCAGTGTAGGCCAGGGTTAGAACATTGAACCTGATCCTGGCCATGACCGGCAGCCAGTGGTGTGACCTCAGCAGGGGCGTGGCGTGTGAGAACTTCGGGAGGTTGAACACAAGCCGAGCAGCCGCGTTCTGGACCAGTTGTAGGGGCAGAATGGTGCAGGCTGGTAGGCTTGCGAGAAGGGAGTTGCAGTAGTCCAGACGTGAGGTGACCATGGTCTGGACAAGAAGCTGGGTGGAGTAGGTGGTCAGGTACGGCCGAATCCTCCTGATGTTGTACAGGAGGAACCTGCAGGACTGTGCCCTGATGTGTTCTTTGAAGTCCAGCTGGTCGTCCAGGACCACCCCCAGGTTCCTTGCAGAGCGGGAGGCGGTCACCATGGTTCCGTCGACGGTGATTGACAGGTCTAGGAGCGGGGAGGTCTTGTATGGCATAAAGAGCAGCTCAGTCTTGTCGAGGTTGAGCTTCAGGTGATGGCTAGACATCCACACAGAGATGTCAGCCAGACAAGCAGATATCCTGTCCTTTACCTGTGGGGTAGAGGGAGGGAAAGAGAGGAAGAGTTGAGTGTCATCAGCATAACTATGGAGAAGCCATGTGAATTAATAACCAAACCAAGAGACTTAGTGTAAATGGAGAACAGCAGAGGACCCAGTACAGATCTCTGCGGGACTCCTGTAAAAAGTGAATGAGGTGCAGAGACAAAGCCCTTCCAGGAGTCTTGGTAGGATTTATCTGTGAGATAGGATGTAAACCAAGAGAGGGCAGTTCCAGAGATGCCCATCTCAGCCAGTGTGGAGCTCAGGAGTTTGTGGTTGACCGTGTCGAACGCTGCAGACAGGTCAAAGAGAATCAGGACAGAGGAGAGGGAGCAGGCTCTGGCAGTGGTGAGTGCCTCGGTCACAGCCAGGAGCGCAGTTTCAGTTGAGTGCCCAGTTCTGAAGCCAGACTGATGAGGGTCGAGCAGATTGTTCTGGTGGAGAAAAACACAGTTAAGGGCAGCTCGTTCAAGAGCTTTGGACAGAAAGGGCAGAAGGAGACACAGGACTATAGTTTCTGACATCAGAGGGGTCTAAGCTAGGTTTCTTAAGGAGTGGGGTAACACGGGCAGTTTTGAAAACAGCAGGAACATAGCCACAGGTTAAGGAGGTGTTGATAATGGAGGACAGATGTGGAAGGACCTCACCGGATGTAGACTGGAGGACTGCCGAAGGGATGGGGTCCAGTGGGCAGGTGGTTGCACGCTGGTTTGTTACAAGTTGGAGTACATCTGTGTCCTCCAGAGTCTTAAAGGATGAAAGTGTAGCTTCGGATCATGGCTACCTTCTCCTCAGTGGAATTCGCATTACGCAATTCATATTGGCAGTTGTAATATCAAGAAACTAATTGTAATTGATTGACAGTCTTATTATCCAAAAAGAACACATTCTAAGCTTTCCAAAGAAATACAAGATAAGTCATTGGACAGTTGTGATCGATTGTCAGAGCTGTGCGTGTCACGAGTGTATTACCAAAACAGCATTATCAATAAGCGTCTGCATCTGTTATTTTACGCATGAAAGCGTGTTATACACATCGCGGAGTTACTACCGGTGAGAAATCCTTTTTTGTACAATGGCGAAGTAACAAAATAGTTTTCCATGCTAGAGTTGTGTGATGCTGCTGAATTGTGTAGTCGTCCTCTGGATTCAGATGAGGAGATTGACTTCATCTGAACCAGAAAGCATGGATTCCATAGCTTGTGTTGCCGTGTGCGTGCTGTATTTTTTTATATACTTTCAATACAACACACGTTTTGATAATAGTATAGCAAGCTAGCCACAGAAAGGTGGCTAGGTTGTGTTATATAGTTTATATATACTCTTCATCCTGTATATACTTCCCCTGGGTCAAATTCTCCGCCGCCATGGCCTCCGCTCCATTGCTATGCAGACGACACACAACTCTACCTCTCCTCCAAGACCATCACCTCAACCACCCACTCCACCCTCACCACCTACCTTGCTGATGTAAAAACATGGATGCAACAGAACTTTCTCCAACTCAACTGCAATAAATCGGAAATACTCATCATCGGCCCAAACTCCCTCATCCGCTCCGCCCAGATCTTCTCTCTCACTGTTGATGGTTCCATCGTCACCCCCTCCACCCATGTCCGCAACCTCGGCATCATCCTCGACCCCACCCTCTCATTCCTACCGCACGTCAACCACATTACCAAAACTGCCTTCTTTCACCTCCGGAACATTGCCCGCCTCCGCCCCTCCCTGTCCCTTTCCGCTGCTGAAACCCTCATCCATGCCCTCATAACCTCCAGACTCGATTACTGCAACAGCATCCTCTATGGCTCACCCAACAAAATCCTCAATAAACTCCAATACGTTCAGAACTCCGCTGCCCGTCTGCTCACCTCCACCCGTCGCCGAGATCACATCACCCCTGTCCTCCACAACCTCCACTGGCTCCCGGTTAAACACAGGATTGACTACAAAATACTGCTCATCACCTACAAAGCCCTAAATAACCTGGCCCCTCCCTACCTCTCTGACCTCCTCCCCCGTCACACTCCTTCCCGTCGCCTCAGGTCCGCTGACACGAACAATCTGACAATCCCCAGGACCAAGCTCCGGACCTGGGGCGACAGGGCCTTTTCAGTTGCTGCACCCTCCCTCTGGAACGCCCTCCCCATCCACATCCGTCTGGCAACCACCCTACCATCCTTCAAACAGGCTCTCAAGACCCACCTCTTCAAACTGGCTTTCCCCTGTTAAACATCCTCCCCTCTATCCCATGACTCAAATTTTAAATTATACTCCTTCTTTTTTATCTGTCTTAATTATTATTATTATTTTTTTTTATTATTTATTTTATTAATTACTTATTAAATGATTTTACTGTGTGTAATTTAAAACTGTAAAGCACTTTGAGTATCTAGAAAAGCGCTATAAAAATTGAATGTATTATTATTATTAAGATGTCAGAGTTTTACAGTAGTGGCGCCAAGTTCGGAATTAAAGGACCTGTAGTCTCATTTCGGTTTAAATTAGTTTATATCTAGTTAGCTACCTATTAGGTTTTAGCAATAAGCTAAGCTAAACCTGAATAAGGCTCAATGATAAAGTATGGGGAGTCTGTGGGGGGGGGAAAAAAGTTCCTGTCTGAGGCAACTTCTTATACCATTCTTATACCATAAGTAATGACAAATGTGGTGAACAGCATCATTTACAGCTAAATCTAGTCCCACCCCCCAATTCCCATAGAGATCCATTCAAATGCAGAGACGTTATAGTATCGCTTGTAAGAGTACGTGAAAATAAGGTATCAAGAGTCTTTTGATGTTGTTGGGTCACACATCAGTCAAAAGTGAGTGGTTAAAAATGAGTTTTAATGACTTCAACCTAAGTGTATGTAAACATGTGACTTCAACTGTACCTCAAACAAATTAAATTATTTTAATTAATGGCATATTTTTTTCCAGATCAAGGAGAGGAAAAAATGATGGAATCACTCAATGTTGAGGAAAAAATGATGGAATCACCTAATTTGCATTTCTAAAACAAATACCGACAAGTCTAAAAATGCAAATTAGTCTTCAGTTAAAAGAGAGTGCTTACAGACCTTAACGAGCTGTTGAACTTGGCTAATTGAAAGGAAACATGGCCCCAACAAGAGAGTTGTCAATTGAAACAATGGAAAGATTATAAAACTCCTTCAAGAAGGAAATCCCAACACGGAGTGTGGCAAAAGATGTTGGTTGTTCCCAGTCAGCTGTCTAAAATTTGCAAGTATAAACAAAATATGAAGATTATTAAAGAAAACATACGGGTAGACCAAGGAAGATGTCAAAGCGTCAGGATAGAAAACTGAAAGCAATATGCCTTGAAAATAGAAAATGCACAACAAAACAAATGAAAAACAAATGGGCGGAAACGGGAGTCGATGTTTGTGACCGAACTAAGAAATCGGCTGAATTAAATGGGATTTACATATAGAAAAGCCAAACGAAAACCAGCACTAACACCTAAACAGAAGAAAACAAAGTTACAGTGGGCTAAAGAGAAGCAATCATGGAGTGTGGATGATTGGATGAAAGTGATATTCATTGATGAATCACAAATCTACATTGGCCAAGGAGATGATGCTGGAACTTTTGTCTGGTGCTGTTCTAATGAAACATATAAAGATGACTGCCTGAAGAAACCAATCAAATTTCCCCAGTCATATATGATATGGGGTTGCATGTCAGGTAAAGGACCAGGGGAGATGGCAATCATTACCTCAACAGTCTAGCACAGGTGTACATTGAAATTTTGGACACTTCTCATTCCATCGATTGAAAATAGGTTTGGTGATGAAGTCATTTTTCAGTGTTTTAAAGCTTTTCTTCAGGAAAGGCATATCAACTCAATGACATGGCCAGCAAACAGTCCAGATCTCAATCCGATTGAAAATTTATGGTGGAAATTTAAAAAATTGGTCCATGACAAGTTGGAACCGGCTTGAAGGAGAATATTGTTTTTCATTAGTGAAGTCCATGCCTCAAAGAATTCAGGCTGTCATAAAAGCCAGGGGAGGAGCAACTAATTGTGATTTTTTTTGTTGTTTCCATCATTTTTTCCTCTACTTGATCTGGAAAAAAATATGCCATTAATTTAAATAATTTAATTTAATTTGTTTGAGGTCTGTTTCACAAAGCCAGAATGTTCAGCTATTAAACAAAAATCTGAGCCTTTGACCGCTGGACCGCCGCGGCGATCATTTTGGTTATTTCTGTAGGTAACCCTGATAAGTGGAAAACATGCTGTATAGGTATGGGGCATGTCCCGCCAAGCCGTAACTTGGTGGATGGCATACCTGCCATCCCAATAGCATTTAGCTCCATTTAACGCCATGTGTTCTACCAGATTCAGATATCAGATTCTACTGTCTATCAATGCCTCATTACTGCCCCCTGATGCCCAGTGCATGGCATTTTTATTTATTTATTTTCATTCCATTGCAGTCAGTTGTGCATGGCAAGGCTTTCTCTCTATGGGCTTTGCCCATACCGTGGAGAGGTTAGCACAACCCAGGTGCATGTGCTCACTCCACTAGTAGGTGTGGCTACTCAAACTCTCAGCCAGATCAAACGCCACCCTACTATGCTTGCCACCTCTACAATGCCAATCTTGCAAGAAAGTGCCGACACCAAGAAAAAAAATGATTAAAGTTTTTCTTAGAAATCCCCAAGGGCTTAAGGTGCCTTCTTGTAATTGTAAAATTTGTGAAACTCTGCTTTGACTGGTGCCCATAATATGCATCAATAAAGCTCCTGTGGGAGAGCAACAGTATGGTCGCCAACCACATTGTGCAGGTGTCTACATTATTTTTGTTTTGACTGGTGTTGATGAAAATGCAGGGGATAGAGGAAAAGCTATTTTAACATATTTGAGTCAACTTTGTGAAAAAGCTTTTGAGTGGGCGACTTTCTTACAAATGCGGGCACTTAAAATCCCTGGATGGAACCCTTATTTCCGGGGTTTTGTTGAGGGGATTCAGGAGCACACTCATAAAGCAGAAGTAAAAACTACAACTTGTAGTACAAGCCATAGAGCGTATATGCATGTGTATGGTACAAGAGCGGGACATATTACGAACTACTTCCTCACTAGTTTGGAAAGGGCTTTGCTGGATTTCTTTCGCACACTGCTTGCAAAGTGAGGGGAGAGGGCACATAGTGGGCAGGAGGCAGGGAACAGGGATCATATTCGGTCCCAAGCCCAAGTCTCTCCTGAAGTCGAAAATATACAACATGAGAGGAAATGGTGGAAGCCTATCTTAATGGCTTCCATCACTTTTGTAAATATAACTTATACTGTTTGTGTGTTCAATTTGTGTGTTTGTTCAATTATAACTCTGCCTAATGTTAAGATGGATCATAAAAGCCTTTTAGTTGTACAGTTGTGTTAAAAAAAATAGCAGTACAACATCAGTAACCTGATGAACCACTGTTTTTAGTAGTAGTGATATTTCTGCATGGCAAATAATTTACTTGTAGATGTAGTAGTGTAATAGAAAAACAACAGACCCAACTGTCATGACATGCACGCTGCTTGTTCTGAGTAATTGACTCATTCATTGAAAGGGGCGTGTTCAAAATAATAGCAGTGTGGAGTTTAATTAGAGAATTAATTCATTCTGTGAAAAAACAGGTGTCATTAATTGTCCTTTATTAAGGAAGAAGGGAAGCAAATGTTTCACACATTGTTATAAAATATATTTCCTTCTGAATTGCTAAGTAAAATGGGCCGTTCCAAACATTGTTCAGAGGAACAACGTAATTTGATTAAAAAGTTGATTGGAGAGGGGAAAACGTATAAAGAAGTGCAGCAAATTATAGGATGCTCAGCTAAAATGATCTCAAATGCTTTAAAATGGCAACAAAAACCCGAAACACGTGGAAGAAAACGAGCAACTACTGTTAAAACAGATCGAAGAATAGTCAGAATGGCAAAGATTCAGCCAATCATCACCTCCAGAAAGATCAAAGATGATCTAAAATTACCTGTAAGTGCTGTTACAGTCAGAAGATGTTTGATCGAAGCTAAGCTATCAGCAAGAAGCCCCCGTGAAGCACCATTGTTGAAAAAACGGCATGTGCAGAATCGGTTAAAATTTGCCAAGGAACGCATCGATTGGCCCAAAGAGAAATGGCGTAACATTCTGTGGACTGATTGTTCTTTTCGGGTCTAGTGGTCGTCGACAGTACGTCAGACGACCCCCGGGTACTGAATTCAAACCACAGTACACTGAAGACAGTGAAGCATGGTGGCGCAAAAATCATGGTATGGTGATGTTTTTCATACTACGGTGTTGGGCCTATTTATCGTATACCAGGGATCATGGATCAGTTTGAATAAATCAAAATACTTGAAGAGATTATGTTGCAGTATGCCGAAGAGGAAATGCCCCTGAAATGGGTATTTCAACAAGACAACGACCCCAAACACACGAGTAAGCGAGCAACATCTTGGTTCCAGACAAAAAGGTTTGAGGTAATGGAGTGGCCAGCTCAATCCCCTGACCTCAACCCCATTGAAAACTTGTGGGGTGACATTAAAAATGCAGTTTCTAAAGCAAAACCCAAAAATTCACAGGAACTGTGGAATGTAGTTTGTTCATCCTGGGCTGAAATACCTGTTTCTAGGTGCCAGAAGTTGGTTGACTCGATGCAACGCAGATGCGCAGCAGTTATCAAAAACAATGGTTATGCAACTAAATATTAGTTCAGTAATTTAAAGTGAAGTTAAATCTTGAAAAATTTCTTCAGTTTATACAGTAAGTGTTTGAGTTTGAAGAGAAAAATGTCGACACTGCTATTTTTTTGAACAGATTAATATTCCTTTACTTTGCTTCCTGTCAAAGAATAACGCAGACTTGATAAAATGTGTTAATGCTTTGATTTGGAATTGAATGTGTAATGTTTCCACTACATTTGAAATATGGAACTAAAAGCTATTAAAAAATATTTGCACTTTATTCCCTTTTTTTAACGCACTGCTATTTATTTGAACACAACTGTATGTGTTTCTTGCTGATGGCGTGTACTCATGAAATAATATGCATTCATATGCCGTCACATGACAATGTACCTTGTCTTGGCAGTGCCTGGTGATGTACAGTTTTGATTTTGTGCGCATGTGTTGGGACAGAAACGTGAGGAAGGCTGGTGGGTGGTGATTGGAGACCCCAAATCCAACAGCCTGATTTCCATTAAGAGACTGACACTGCAGCAAAAAGCGAAGGTAAGGCTGTCTGCCTCCAGTTGGAACAAAAAGTGTTGGGGAGGCGTTTGGGTCAAGATGGCAAGTGGTAGGCTGATTCGTAGGGTGTTTCTCAATGTCTGTATTTGCGGACTTGTGAACTTGTGTGAGGTAATATTTAACGGTCAAGTTCTGTTCCAAGTATGCGAGGGTGCATCCGAACACAGAGTTGCCAGACTGGGGGATTTACCCCTAAATGTAGGGGATTTCAAAAAACAGAACATGCGGGCACATACCATTTACCATTCTCTGCATTTTGAGTAAATGGGGTTTCCCCCAGTGGATGTTGTCTTAACTATAGCCTGTCTACATAGGAATAACAGTGACCATAAAGAAGAAAGTGTCCACTTGTTAACAAGGATAATATGCAATCATAAAATAAATTAATTAAAATGTATTTCTAAAAAGGTCAATTTCAGCTGGGTTGCAGTTATTTGCAAACTGTGCCACGGTTAGCTTGCAGCCCACACAGTCTCAAGAATAATTATCCTAGTAGTAGTTAGTAATTCTAATCCTACACCATCTTTTTCATGCTGTTTTCAGTTTACCTTGTACAATGGCAAAAGCCTTGTTCATTTAGTTAACAAATGTATAGGGCCCATTTTAACTGACATGAAATGATGTTCCCCCTTTCCCACTCCAGGTGAAGTTGGACTTTGTGGCACCTGCACTAGGGGTTCACAATTACACACTGTACTTCATGAGTGATGCATATATGGGGTGTGACCAGGAGTACAAGTTCTGCGTGGATGTCAAGGAAGCTGACAGTGAGGGAGACAGCGACTCTGACTGAGCTGGGAGGAATTGAAAATTTAACTTTTAGGGTGGGGGGTCATGCTCTTCCCCTTTATTTCACCTTCTGTCACTCTTGCTCAACCTTCATACCCACCAACCTACTTCTATTGTGCATACCTATGCCTTTTCTCAATTTAAGCAACAAAACACCGTAAGTCTTCTTTGTCAGTAAAGGTTGTAATCTGTACTTTATTCATTGTTTTGTAAGAATTTTGTCTTGAGCAAATGTTCCTGTGATTTCGGTTTGATATTCGATAATTTCTTTTATTTGCAGTGTAGTTTAGGCAAGTAAATGTGATAACTCATGTGTGTTCAGGACAAAACAGTGCTTGATTATTAATGTGATTGACAAAAAATCTAAAAGTTTTTAAAAGTTACCCAACTACTTTAAAAAAAAAAATTTTCATTTTGGAAGATATGGTAAGATTGCTCTGTAGTTTTAATAAAGACTTGAAATATCAAATGTGGTGTATTCACAATTTTGCAGCAGTGTGCATTAAACTGGGTCTCATGACACTGAGGTCACTGCCCCTTAGGCATTTTTGCCTATGTGACAGTCTATGAAACGTTGTTTTCTGGTTGTTGGATTGTTTATCAGTCATGACCAAAATTAACTGGTTTCCACAACGTCTGAATCTTGACAATGTATGAACGTGAACAAAAAGACGAAGTTGAATTGTCACTTGGTAACGTTATCAGGACGATTGAGAAATTAATGCAAGACAATGTAGAAACCAGACATCATGCTGCCATCATTAAAAATACATAGTAGGAACGTGTCCTTTGTGTTGTATTTGGATCATTGTGTAAATTAAAAAATTAGGCAGTGGATCAATGTGTTTTACCTGACATTGTGAATCTTTATCAAAAGTGCTGACGCTTCAATGTTTGACCGGCTCATAAACGTCGGTACTCAAGATACAGCTCAACGTAGGAACCAGCAGGACATATGTTAAATAATGTTGTTATACAATCTCATACAAGTTGTATCAGGGTACCTGCTTAATGGTTTAAAAAGAACACTGCAACGCCTTTTTCCTTATCAAAAGGGAAGCATTAAGAGAGAGAAGAACAGCTTAGATGCATGAAATGCGTGTTCCTGCCAATACCATATCATCATCGCCATTGTTATTGTGATGTAGTCCTCTTTCCATGTAAGAAATGATTATAAGCGCTTTTTCAATTCTGGGAATTGAGTTCGCAATGACTCGATTTTGTACAGCTCTGCAAATGACAACGTCAATTTTGAATCCTGCTCCACACGAAAAAAGAGCATGCCAATCTTTATATAAATCATAAACTAATAAATCATCATCGATTTTATTCTAGCTACGGCCAGGTGTCGACCCGGGGACTCGTTAAGCAATGGCACTGTTGGTCAAATTCCAAATAAAAATAAAGGTTATTTTTGCTCGCAATGTGTTAGCCTATAATCAAATCAATAAATGAAAGTAGCCTATATAGAACTCCCACAGAAGATGCACATCTTAAGTTATGAACATCAACAAGCATAGGCAAATATTCCGGTTCAGATATTCAAATCAAATGATTCCATAGAAGCAATTATCAGAGGGCGATCTAGAGGAATGCAAATGTAACCTAACACCCCAGTTTTATAAAAAAAGATTGCCTATCATTCGTTGAAAAAAGTGTAGGACTATTTTCTAATTAGGGGTGTGTGTTCTGTGGCCCAACGTGGTCATACGTATGTGGCTCTGAACGTTTAGGCTACTTCCGGCGTTTAACATTCGAATCCTACACTGCTCCATCTGATTCTTTTTGTCTTTTATAAATTATTATTCTCATGAAGAGGATAATGCTTTCCATCTGAAGATATCAAAAACCTAAACTGATCACTGAACTGAGGGCAGGTACGGCGAAAAAGATTTTTGCAAAGGTGAGATTCGAACTTGCATCACCACAAAAGGGAGAACCTACAGCGGGAGAAGCAACTGCTTAAACCAATGCGCCACCAGAGCATTCTGAAAAAGCGTATCCTCAGGCTTTAAGAGGTAAGTTTTTGTGAATTCAAGAAGTTTCGTGCTGTATGTAAACTGTCGCTTTAAGGCAAAGGGTTTGCGGGACTGTAGGGTGTGGTTGTGAGGGCATCGTCCTGGGTGCTCTTCTAAACTTTGAGTGCGCTATATTTATTCTGCTTATTATTATGGCGTTTACTGAAACATTGATAGATCTAAATGGTAATGTTATATCAACAGGTTAACAATGGCCTTAGCCTTGTGGTTTGAGCCACGACTTTCACGCTGTAGACTCGTGTTCGAGCCCTGCCAAATTCCTACCATAAGTTTTTATTTTTTTTATCCCCCCCCCCCCCCCCCGACAAAAACTATGTGCACGTTATGCTTTTTTTACATTACAATTATTTGGCAGAGGCTTTTATCCAAAGCGATGTACAATAAGTGCATATTGAAGGTCATTGACGCGAAAACAAAGCAGATCCAACAAAGCACAACTTTCTCACAACGTAGGAGCTGTCCCTAGTAATGAACATGAATAGTACACAGTCAGCTATACATTCTGAACTATAAAATAACCACAAAAAAAAAAGTTAAATAGAAAGCAAGCAAAAAACAGGAAGCGAGTACTATAGGATGGCCCTATGTAGGTAGTTTAGTCGGGTGGAGTCTAAAAGTGCATTTTCTGACCACAACGGAAAACAGTTTTTCGGCTGAGTGCAGCAGAGTGGGGAGTTTGTTCCACCACTGGGGAGCTAGGGTGGAAAAGCTCCACAGTTGGGACGAGCGGGAGCCATTAACACGGAGGGAGGGAAGTGCAAGTCGCCCTGCAGCAGCAGAACGAAGTGGTCGAGCAAGAGCGTAGTGCTTGATTAAGTCCTGTAGGTGGTAGGGGCCTGACCTTTTGGCTGCAGTGTAGGCCAGGGTCAGAACTTTGAACCTGATCCAGGCCACAACCGGCAGCCAGTGGAGTGACCTCAGCAGGGGGGTGACGTGTGAGAACTTCGGGAGGTTAAACACAAGCCGAGCAGCCGCGTTCTGGACCAGTTGTAGGGGCAGAATGGCGCAGGCTGGTAGGCTTGCGAGAAGGGAGTTGCAGTAGTCCAGACGTGAGGTGACCATGGTCTGGACAAGAAGCTGGGTGGAGTAGGTGGTCAGGTACGGCCGAATCATCCTGATGTTGTACAGGAGGAACCTTCAGGACCGTGCCATTGCTCTGATGTGTTCTTTGAAGTCCAGCTGGTAGTCCATGACCACCCCCAGGTTCCTTGCAGAGCGGGAGGCGGTCACCATGGTTCCGTCGACGGTGATGGACAGGTCTAGAAGCGGGGAGGTCTTGTATGGCATAAAGAGCAGCTCAGTCTTGTCGAGGTTGAGCTTCAGGTGATGGCTAGACATCCACACAGATGTCAGCCAGGCAAGAAGATATCCTCTCCTTTACCTGTGGGGTAGAGGGAGCGAAGGAGGAAGAGTTGAGTGTCATCAGCATAACTATGGTAAGAGAAGCCATGTGAATTAATAACCAAACCAAGAGACTTAGTGTAAATGGTGAACAGCAGAGGACCCAGTACAGATCCCTGTGGGACTCCTGTAAAAAGTGGATGAGGTGCAGATACAGAGCCCTTCCAGGTGACTTGGTAGGATTTATCTGTGAGATAGGATGTAAACCAAGAGAGGGCAATTCCAGAGATGCCCATCTCAGCCAGTGGAGATCAGGAGTTTGTGGTTGACCATGTCGAACGCTGCAGACAGGTCAAAGAGAATCAGGACAGAGGAGAGGGAGGAGGCTCTGGCAGTGGTGAGTGCCTCGGTCACAGCCAGGAGCGCAGTTTCAGTTGAGTGCCCGGTTCTGAAGCCGGACTGATGAGGGTCGAGCAGGTTGTTCTGGTCATCTTTTCACATGTAAGAACATTTCACATTAAATAACATCTTTTTATTGCAAAGGCAAAGAAATTTAACAATACTCATTGTTAAATGTTTAAATTATACTTTGCCTAAACAGAGGTCAGACATGGTCCGGTACTTGCTACCACCAAAAGATTTACTGCAGGTAAATTTGCACAGTACCAGAAAAAATTTAACATTTGTCAGGCAGTGAAAATAAAGTGTAAACACCAAGGAAGCATTTTCTAGCTCTGTCGCTTTCCCCAGTAGCTTATATAGCTTCCCCCTTTATAGCTAGCATAAGTCATACAGTAGCTTAATAATTAATGATTCTTTCATTTTGGGGGGTGAGACTTTTCAAATTGGGGGGTGAGACTAGATTCAGCTGTAAATTACACTGGTACAGTATGGAACACATGGCTGGCTAAATGGCTGTAAGTTATCAAGGGTCTGAGCTATCAAACGAGCCCCAAACCATCACTCTGTTGCCAGATATGGAGTAGATGCATGTGGATGGATCACTTTAAGGGTTGTTTCTCCTGACTTTTTTCCCCATAGAGTTCTATAGGAAAATGAGTCCGGAGAAATAACCCTTGCAGTGATCCATCCACATCTACTCCATATCTGGCAACAGAGTGATGGTTTGGGGCTCGTTTGATAGCTCAGACCCTTGATAACTTACAGCCATTTAGCCAGCCATGTGTTCTATACTGTACCAGTGTAATGTACAGCTGAATCTAGTCTCACCCCCCAATTTCCATAGAGATCCATTCAAATGCAGAGAGGTTATAGTATCGCTTGTAACAGTACCTGAAAATAAGATATCGACAGTTTTTTGATGTTGATGGTCACAGACTTCAGGAAGTAACAGCATGTAAAGGATATGCGACCAAATATGAAATATGATACTTTAAAAATACGTTAAAGCAAAGGGTATGAATACTTATGTAAATGAGAAATTTTATTTTTTTATTTTTAATAAATTTGCAAAAATCTCAAAAACTTTTTTCACATTGTCATTATGGGGTGTTGTGTGTAGAATTTTGAGGGAAAAAATGACTTTAATCAATTTTGGAATAAGGCTGTAACAGAACAAAATGTGGAAAAAGTGAAGCGCTGTGAATACTTTCCGGATGCACTGTATATGCTCAGACTCGAGCTCAGCACTGCTGTCACTAAAGTCCTACCAGTCAAATAGCAGGCAGGACGTGGTCTATGAGATACTGCAAAAAATGTACCATAGGAAGTGGCAGAGAGAGTCAGATGGAGAATTCAAGGGTCGGCACTTGTATACAATACAGAGGATGGTGGGAAAGGGGAGGCCTACTGGTAGGGATAGGCGGAAGGAGTCTAAAAGTTTGAGGTTAAGACTGGGGCACACAGGCTTGAATGGGACACAGTCATCGGGAAACACCAAACAGGGAAATGCAATAACTGCCAAGAATGGGAATCGGTATCGTACATCATATTTCATTGTAATAAATATCGGGAGGAGAGGGAAAGGATGATGGTAGGCCGAAGAAGGAGGGGGTTACGGGAGGGGATTTAGGGGCACTATTAAGCAAGCCGTCGGGTAGTAGGGTATATAAATATCCTGTTTTCTTAAAGGGCTGATGAGAAGGATTTAGGAGATAAGGATCTAAGGTGATAGGTGTGCAGGGTAAAGGCAGGAAGTATGTATATATCAGTATGTGTATATACACTACTCACAAAAAGTTAGGGATATTTGGCTTTCGGGTGAAATTTATGGAAAATGTAAGTTCACGCTACAGTGATATTATACGTATCATGAAAGTAGGGCATTTAAGTAGAAGCATGCAATGGTGATTTCCTCATCTCAAACAATTTATTGAAACAAAAGCCAACAACAGTGGTGGGTATACCACAACAAAAATGTCAATGTCTCAATAACTTGTCATGTGCCCTTGAGCATCAATTACAGCTTGACAACGACGTCTCATGCTGTTCACAAGTCGACTTATTGTCTGCTGAGGCATGGCATCCCACTCTTCTTGAAGGGCGGCCCTCAGGTCATTGAGGTTCTGGGGTACAGAGTTACGAGCCTCTACACGGTGAGTCAGCTGATCCCATAGGTTTTCTATGGGATTCAGGTCTGGAGAAAGTGCAGGCCACTCCATTTGAGGTACCCCAGTCTCCAGCAGCCTTTCCCTAATGATGCGACCTCGATGAGCTGGAGCATTGTCGTCCATGAAGATGAAATTAGGCCTGTGTTGTTCATGCAGGGGCACAATGACTGGATTAATGATGTTATTCAGGTAGTATGGGCTTGTCACTGTACCATTCACAAAGTGTAGGGCAGTTCTGTATTGACTAGACACACCTGCCCACACTGTAACACCGCCACCACCAAAGGGTCGTCTGGTGACAACAGTGGCTGATGCATAGCGCTCTCCTTGACGTCTCCAACATCGTTGGCGGCCATCATTTCTGCTCAACGTGAATCGACTTTCATCAGAGAACAGCACTGAGGCCCACTGGTCCCTCGTCCAGCGTAAATGCTCCCTGGCCCATGCAAGACGATGACGCCTGTGCCTGGTGGTGTGGTCAGGTACCCTTGCAGGTCGTCTAGCACGCAGACCACGCTGATGTAAACGGTTTCGAATGGTCTGACGTGACACTTGGGTGCCTCTCACCTCCCTTAAATGTGCCTGGAGTTGAGTGGCATTCATCATCCGGTTCCGCAGGGCACTGTTCACAATGAAGCGGTCATCAGTGTGTGGGATGTGGCCAAAGGACGTCCACTTCTATGCCTTTCTGTGACTCTTCCAGTCTCTCTGTATCTCTGTTGCAACCTGCTGATGACACTCTGTGACACTAAGCTCAGTGGCCACTTCCCTCTGAGAACATCCTGTTTGAAGCCTCGCAATGGCGAGGTACTGTTGATCAATTGTTAGGTGTCGTCTTGGTCTCATGATGTCAAAATGTGAACAGCATGATGAAGAGGACTGTTTAAATACCAATTCTAATTGAACCAGGAAATTTATTGGTCGATTCATGGATCAAACACCTGTTGTGAATTTTGCCGTTCAGCTCCTTGTTAGAGAACAGCAAGTTGTGCAAAAAGTACTGAAACATTGAATAGTTGGACATGTGCATTCAAAAGTTTAGAGAAGGTCAAATTAATTTCACCCGTAAAGGTTATAGTGCATTTTAGGTTCATCCTGAAATTTCACCCGAAAGCCGAATATCCCTAACTTTTTGTGAGTAGTGTATGTGTGTATGTGGGTGTATATAAGTATATGTACATATTATGTATTTAATTTCTCATTAGTAAGGTAATAAAGGTCACATAGAAATAGAAGGGGAATCAGGATCACACTCCAGCCCAGGTGGTGGCGGTAATGCACCAAAAGTTAGTTTACCAACCGCCATAAAAAGAATAAAGAAACAATCTGCCTGCTCTCATGCTATCAGTATCTATCTGTTTATGCTCTCTGACAGCATCGTTGGTAAGAAATATCATTTATAGTACGTTCATGCTTAATTTAAGATGAATATTAAAACATATAAATGTTCAGATTGTTTGTTATATCTGATGTTCATGTTGGCGAAATGTGCCCTCAAGTGGAACCCACTTTTTCTTTGGGTTTGAGCTTGTGGATGCATCTAAATTCATGAGAGAAAACTATTCACAATATGCTGGCTTTAAGTCTAGTCTTTATGTTTACAAACATCACAATTCATACTTGTTATGAAAGTATTCGTTCTTTCCGTTTGTCCATAGCCAGTAGCCTATATGTGTAGCCATGCACTGATATGTAGCCTAGGGTAATCTAGCTCCCTATTGTTTGATAGCGCTTCGTCTGTTGGGCTACTTTTTACTATACATTGTGCTTAACTATTATTTTAACTATGACGTTTATATATATAATTTATACTTTTTTGTGCATCTTCTCTTCAGTTTCACCCTGCCTATGTCAATAAACCAATGATGTTGGAGGAGAATGTCTCTGGTGGATTGTTTGTAGGAGGAGTTTAGCTGCCTGTGAAATTATGCTCAGCACAGTATAAGGAGGACAGAACAGGGGGGTTGCTTGTTAAATGGACTTGCTACGGGAAAATAGTAACACTTAGAAACTCCGTATTCGGCAGAGTTGCCACAAATCGTCTATCAATAAAGTTAAAACAGAGTTTGTGATTTCTACTAATAGTTCGGCTGCAGGAGCAACAAATGTCAGTTGAGCAAAATCTTGCCGCCAGCAGCATGGTCACTAGGCATCTGCACAAAGGGGTTATGCACCCTCTTTTTGCAAGGATAACACTACTGAGTGGTTTTATATAGTGTTATGAAATTTGCGGGATCCATGAGCATATCCTCATACAAAATCTTTACACACACTTCAGATCCTTTGGTCTGGACTTCTGGACTGTCCTCTTCAATTCAAACTAGTTAGGTTGTTTTTTGGTTGAGGTATGTTTGGGATCACTGGCTTGCAGAGAGTTAATTATTGAAGTTAGCTTCCTGGGAAGTGGGTGGGAGGGAAATCTGGTTTTATTTAAAATGCATTAGTACTTGTTGGAGTGTGTGAGAGTCCTCTGACCTTGAGCCCCAGTCCCCATAGATACCCAATAACATCAAAGAGCCACCACAATATTATACCATAGAAACTCCTTCAAGTAAGCCGACATACCGAGGAAACAAAACACAGTATATGTTGGAAACGCAATTGAATTTATTGTTGACATTTTGTACAGTAGAAAAAAATAAGGTACAGAGAAATCCAATCCTCTTCGTAAAAAGCGCTTAACAGTTACACTACTATTCAAAAGTTTGGAATCACATTTTTATGTTTTTGAAAGAAATTGATACTTTTATTCACCAAGGTAGCATTAAACTGATAAACAGTCAAGACACTGATAATGTTGCAAACTACTATTTCTATTTCATTCTATTTCTACTTTAGCAATTACAGTGGGATCCAGAATTATTGCCACCCCTGACTGGCAATGCACACAAAATACACAATATAATTATTGAGCGAAACTCAAAATGTGAAGAATATTGTTTATTAATGTTTCAATGGAACCAACCAAAATAATACATTTATTTAACAAAAAAAATGTTTTCACCAAAATCAAGATTTCATCATTATTGGAGCCCCTGGTTTAGTACTACTTTAGTACAACCACCTCTGGCAAGCACAACAGCATGGAGTCTTTTCCAGTAATGTTGGACAAGATTAGCCCCTTCACGCAGACCCCCTAGTTGCCATGGCACCGGCGCCAAGATTGTGCTCAACTCGAATATTAATTTCTCCTGCAACCAAACTATGAGTGGAAACAACAAACACTGTGTTTTATATTTAACAACAAATCAACTGTTTTGGTTAAATAAAACTCACGTTTGCATAATTTTCATGTGGGAATTACTATCTTTTCATCAGTATAGGAGGATAGATTAATGGCTGTAAATCATCAAGGGTCCTATCAGGGCCGTCTTTTTTTTTTGTCCAGTTAACATTTTAAAACGATAATACTATTGTGGTACGAGCATATGAACCACAAATTGTAGATTGTCCTATTGATTGTGGTGGAGCATAAAATAATTGTAGAGAGTCACGATGTTTAACACTCTTTTTTTGTTGTAAAGAGAGGCAAAAGACAGGCAGAGGTTTGGGTAACATTCAAGTGTCACGAAGCGACGTGAAACGTCTGACACGAAAATTACTCTGCAATGTTAACACGTTGAATATGTACGTCTTCACAAACATAGGCCTACTATAATGGGAATAATGATTAGAATCATCCAGAGAAATATGCGTCAAAAAATTCTGAATGAAATTCTGGTAGGTGCGACTTGCTGCAATGCGTCTCTCAATATGCTGTCAGTATTTATAAACTTGTATTTATATATCCCACCCTCTGTCTGCTTTTTACCTCTTTGCAATAAAAATGCTAGGGTTCAACATCATGAACTTTTGCAATTATTTTATGGTCCACCTCAATCAATAGAACAATTCATGGTTCATAGCTATTATCGCACCACAACCCAGTATAATTGTTTTAATTTTAATTGGAGAAATTAAGCAAAGTGTGGCGAGTTATCAATAATTACAATATTTTAATATTAATATTTTAAGGGCCAAGTAATGACATAGCCTACTAATTATTCAATTGGATGGTTGTATATGGTTGGTTTATGTGATGTTGTAGCCTGTAAATTCTTTGACGGGTTAGCTATGATGACATTGCGTTAACAGCTGGGCCCCGTAACAGTAGGTGACTCGCCCCGGGCCCCGCCCACCCTTGAGACGGCCCTGGGTCCTATAAAACTCTATGGGAAAAATAAGTCAGGAGAAACATCCCTTAAAGTGATCCATCCATATCTACTGCATATCTGGCAGCAGAATTATGGTCTGAGGCTCGTTTGATACCTCAGACCCTTGATGACCTATAGCCATTTAGCCAACCATACTATTTCCGTGTAATTTACAGCTTAATTGTTTACCTGTGGAATGTTCCAAACAGGTGCTTTTTGAACTTCCCAGTCTTTTTTTTTTTGCCCGTCGCAACATTTTTGGAACGTGTTGCAGGCATCAAATTCGGAATCAGTGTATATTTACAAAAATCTATAAAGTTGATAAGGTAAAACATTATCTTTTCTTTGTACTGTTTTCAATTAAATATATGTAAAAGAGAATTTACAAATCACTGCTTTCTGCTTTTATGTGCATTTTACATACTGTCCCAACTTTTTTGGAATTGAGGTTTGTACTCCAATTACACATCATATTCAATAAAACATTATTGAGAACAGTTACAAACCAAATTTTGTACTATATTGGATAAAAGCGCCGACAATTAAACCAGAATTAACTGTAATGAATGAGACAGGTTTGCCGAGCGTGGGGGGTATTATGCGTCTATGTTTCAGATCAGTGGTTGCGCTAGAATAAATCATAATCCGTCAACGTGACGGACGGGGGTGAAAAAAACCCCGTAAGCTCAATTATAATTCTTAGGTGAGTAGAGCACGTCTTTTCTTAATACTATGAAAAAAATCAGTCACCATATATTTTTACCGGTCATTAGGTGACCAAGCAGCTGGTGGTACCCTATTGTTATTGTTCCGTTTTTTTAATTTAATTTAATTTTTTAGTTTTCTCTAGCGGAAACGCTTATATCTCCCAGACGGTATGGTGAAAACTCTTGAAACTTGCTAGGCATGTTCGGGATGCGTGAAATTGTGATATATTAGAAAATGGCACCAATTGACCTTGTGGTGGGGCTATAGAGCGCGTTGAAAAATTTCCAACTTTGCCACTTCATAACTTTTGAACCGTTCGATGTAGAGACATGCCACCAACACTCTTAGATGCCTCTCGTCACAAGGAACAAATAATCCTCTTGGGCCAACAAGATGCGCCGGACTAGATTTTCCGTTATTTCTAATTTTTTGAAAAACACACAAAAATCATCTTCTTATGAACCGTACATCCAGTTAATGTCAGATTTGGAATGAATCATCTGGCTCCTCGTTTCTGACTAAATTGCGAAGCAATAGTTCATATGTCAAAAATTGCCGGAATGACAAGCCAATAAAAATGTCCAATTTTGGTGTGTTCATTAAAATCACTGTAAATAATTCCAGACATGGTCTTCAGCCTTGGACCATGTTCTGAATCGAAGCACACATCTTTCTGAACTAAACAAAACTTGAATGGTGTTGATAGCTTGAAAAACATGGCTGCTATAAAAAAATGGATATGTAGCACTGTCAGCCATTGTTCCATCTGAAAAAATATTACTTAAAAATCTTCTTCTCATGAAGCATAGGTCTGATCAAAATGCCCTTTGGAACAAGAACACTTTGTTCCACTGCCTAACTAAATTGCGAAGGACAAGTTTCTGTATTCAAAGATGGCAAAATGACAGCTAATCATATTTTGGTGAATGAAAACTAGCATACAATGCTAAGTGAAATTTTCATTCAGGTCGTGATTTCTCCCAGACGGTATGGTAAACTCTTGAAATTGCAATCTATTAGAATATGGCACCAATTGACCTTGTGGTGGCGCTATAGATCACGTTGGAACATTTCCAAATTTGCCACTTCATAACTTTTGAACCGTTCGACCTAGAGACATGCAAGAAACACTGTTAGATGCCCCTATTAGGGGACCAAGCAGCGAAGCAGGTGCTACCCTATTGTTATATTATTATTATTAATTTTTTTTTTCCCTAGGGAAAATGCTTATATCTCCCAGATGGTATGGTGAAAACTCTTGAAACTTGCTAAGCATGTTTGGGATGCCTGACATTGCAATCTATTAGAATATGGCACCAAATGACCTCGTGGTGGCGCTATGGAGCACGTTGAAAAATCTCCTACTTTGCCACTTCATAACATTTGAACCGTTCAACCTAGAGACACACAACCAACAGATGCCCCTCATCACAAGGAACAAATAATATTCCTGGGCCAACAAAACAGGCTGACTAGATTCTCAAATTCTGCTGGAATCATCTTTCTCCTAATCTCTAACTAAATTGCAAAGCAATAGTTGATATATCGAAAATTGCCTGAATGACAAGCCAATGAAAATGGCCAATTTGGGCGTGTCCATTACAAATTTATGTAAATAATTCCAGACATGGTCTTCGGCCTTGGACCGTATTCAGAATCGAAGCACACATTTTTCGGAACTAAACAAAACTTGAACGATAGCTTGTGTCGATAGCTTGAAAAACATGGCTGCTATAATACAATTGGATATGTAGCATTGTCAGCCATTATTCCATCTGAAGAAATATTACTTAAAAATCTTCTTCTCATGAAGCATAAGTCTCATGAAGATGCCCTTTGGAACAGGAACACTTTGTGCAACTGCCTAACTAAATTGCGAAGCTAAATGACAGCCACTCATATTTTGGTATATGAAAACTAGAATTTTAGTGGTATGACAATGACATTTTAGTTCCAACAAATACAAGTCTACTCGTAGGCTAACGAAAATTATTAGGCTGAATTATGAGTTAGCCTACTAACGACTCCATTAACAGCCACAATAATCATGTGTAGCCTATGCAATACAAGTGTAGAACACGTTAACTCAACAAAAAAAACAAAAATAAATTTAATTTACTGTTCTTGCTCAGCTAGTGTTGAAAATAAAATTGGAGGTGATCAATTGCCTTTAAAACAGTGCAGAACATGGGCGCCGATTTTGTGGGTGCTCAGGGACCTGGGCACACACGGGCAAATCGTATTGCAGGGTGAATCTTGGACAATAAAAATGAAATAAAAAGTTTGTAATAAAAAATAATTTTTCGAAATGTAGGCTAGAAAATGTAGCCAGGCTAAATCTTGGTAAAACCTGAGCCAAATTTATGTTTATGTTGAAAACACTTAACCTAAATTTCCACCCCTCTAGATGTCTCGGGTTCATTCCAATCGCTTACTTTCACTCCTTTCCTATGCTTGCTTCCTTTCATTGCTCATGAGCTCCATCCAACGGAGGATTGTCTCTTGTCTCAGAGCTTGTTTTTGTTTTTTATGTACCGTTTTATTGGAAGCTGTATTTCCGTCGTGAAATATAGGCTACATAGTAAATTATGAAAAATAGTAGGCTAATAGCCTAAAACATATGAAATGCTTCGGTAAAAGGCAGCAAATGCACATAAATAGACAAATGACATTATTAATTCCCCTATTTTACAAGAATGAAATTATTAATTCCCCTATTTTGAACTCAAGGCAGCTTGTATGTTAATGTTTGAGCTGTTGCAGTTGAAAACGTGGCGCGATTGTAGAGTCTATTTCATAGTTATTTACCGGAGGCATTCAACTGTATGAACATAGGATAAAACGTGACATATTGCATAAGATACATACGGCAAATATTGTTTTAAAAGGACTCCCGTTAACGTTAAGCATTGAATGTTATGTTTCCTATGCAATACTGGATGATATGGGGAACAAAAGCGTTAGGGTAGGCTACCCCCTGGTAAAAAAAAATTATAAATAAACCCGGCGCCTATGGTGCAGAACATGCTTATTAAAAAAACGTTTTAATTCCATGCCCTTGCTGTAACGTTAGCTACAAAAATGGCTTCATTTGTGACATGACGGAGAGATGCAACTCTATGCTAGAATTACCGGGAAGGGAGGAGCGCCAATAACAATGACAGGACCACAGCAAGGCATAGAACTACAATAGACATGCAGTCTTTTTAGGCTAGGGCTATTGCAGTCAGTTATTAATGTATAACGTGTTTGCAGCGATATTTTTTCTCTGTCCAAATGACGGATGGCATTTGGATTTCTCAGTCAAAGCTTCTAAAAATCGGTAAATGACGGGAATTTCTCTGTTAACGCAACCCGTTTCAGATAGTATAATAGCGTTATAAAGTGTTGTATATTTCTCAAACGGATTGTCCCAGACAATAACTGACCACTGAATTCTTAAAGGGACATCTCTATGCATAAAACCAATCGTAGGATTGGATATTTGTTTCATATTTAGTAGCAGATATTGATAGTAGAATGACATGGTATTTCACGTTTATTTTCACGTTTATTTTGAATTTGTGTGAGCAGGGCTTTTCACTGCTTTTTTGGCATACCATTAGGCTATTGTTGGGTTTATCTTGTTGCTTTGATGGAATACCAATTTTTGATGATAGAAAATGATCTCACACATAGATGCTATTGTCCACTGTGTCACGCATTGGTAGGTATAGTTGCAGGCAAGACTAGGTGGGGGGTTGCTTGTTAAATGGACTTTCTACGGGACAATAGTGACACTTAGAAACACTGAGTTGTCACAAACCGTGTATTTTCAAGCTAAAACACGGAGGTTGTTGTTTCCACTCATAGTTTGGTTGCAGGAGAAATTAATATCTGATGAATAAATGAATATGCCGGCGCCATGACCACTAGGGGGTCTGCGCGAAGGGGCTAAACTACAATATTTTTCGCATTTTGAGTTTATCCCAATAATTTTATTTTCTTTTTTCTTTTTAGTGCATTTGCAGTCAGGGGTGCCACATGAGTTTTACTCATGCTATGTTTTAGTAACTTTTTGTTTTTTCCCTAACCACATCTGTGTATAGCTGTCTTTACAGAGTCCCTGTGTTTCCATGTTTTACATCTCAATTTTTGTATCTGACATACTCCGTTGGTAGTCTCTCGATACTGTAAGGTAGGCATTGTCTTATCATATTTCACATTATCCAAGCTTCTCAATCAGATTTTTCCTGAAACCTGCCACCTGTCTCCAATTAATCTGGTTATTCCTGTTATTTAACAGGTGCGGCGTGTTGATGAAATGGGATGCCAGGGTTACAGGCTCGCAGGAAGGGCTTTTGGAAGTGGCATGCCCAGGTGGTCCAAGTGTTTTCCTTCACAGCAGCGTTGGGAACCTAACATCAAAAACAAGTTTTTGTTTCTGTACCTTTGAGCAAAAGTTGCGTTTATGAACATTGCTGTTCTTCTACAAAAAATGTCCTCCTGTGCACAATTTGTAAAAGGAAATTGCAGCTATGTGTTAACGCTTGTACATATGTCTCCACAGGGAAAGCGCCCCACATCCCAGAAAGAGGATCACCCCTACAATTTTGTTCAAAAAAGACATCATACACAGCAGCACAGGGTGTAGCAGTTGAGTTTTGTAGAATTTCCTCCTGTCCCCCCATGCCGGTTTTTCTTGGGAAGCAGCAGTACGAAGGACAATGCCATGGACAGGTGGTAGAAACTGTGGACATAGGCATAGTCCCATTCCTGTTGAGACAAAGTGATGGTATCATCATTTATCAGCTACACCGTGTTTTTTTTTTTTTTAAACTTTTTATTTTAATGATTTTTCAAACACACCAACACAAGAAAAAACAACAACAAAGAAACATATGGGGCACGGAACCTGAGGTCTTGCTTGGTATCTTGGTAGCTTGCTTGATACTTGGTATCAAGTATCAAAGGAAGTTAGACAGGGACAGTATATAACACACATTTTTTGGCAATAGTGCCTAATATAGAAGAAAAAAAGAAAAAACCTGAATAAATAAAATAAAAAATAAAAGATAAATAAATAAATTTAAAAAAAAAAAATAATTTAATTTTTTTTTAAAATAAAATAAATAATAATAATAAAAAATCCCTATTCATTGTCCGTTTCCTGGGAGTAACAGTCCCGTCTCCTCCAGTATTGTTCTACTATGTCTTTCTGTAGACGAAGGGTATAAGTCATCTTTTCCATGGAGCGTATATGATTAACAATTCCTTTAAAAAGGTCGACAGTAGGGGGATTTCTCTGAACCAACATTTGGTGACAGCTTTTTTACATGCAACCAAGAGAATTTTCAGGAGGTAGGAATCACTTTTACATAAACCTTCAGGCATAACACCAAGATACAAAAAGAAAAAGGACATGTCAATAGTAAAACCCAGAATCCTAGACATTAAAAGACCCACATCTTCCCACAAAGGCTGAATATGTGGACACAGCCAAAATATATGGGCATAGTCCACTTGCACTGATCCACACTCCCTCCAGCACGGGTGCTGAGTCCCAGTGATTTTGGATTTCTGCTTTGGTGTTATAAAAAACCGAATCAGACTCTATCAGCTAAAATCCCTCCAGGTCAATGAGTTAGTGGTGGAACACTGGGTTTCCCAGGCATGTAACCAGACCTCCTCAGGTATTACCACCCCTACATCCTTTTCCCAACGCTGCCTTACATAGTCAGTTGAATTTTTATTCATTGAGGTGACAGCACAGTATAGTTTGCCTACAACCCTCTTACTATTTTCACCCTTATAAGCATCTATGAAAATCTGAATCATTTTTGAGAAAATTGCAGGATTGGGCCCTCTGACCTCCTTCAAATAAAAATTGCGTAGATATCTAAAAAAAATCCTGTCTATTGAGTTCAAATAATTGTTCCCCATTTGATATGATTCTACAAAGAGCAGTAACACCATGTTGGGCCCATTGCCTGTATCTATGGTCCTGCAATGCTGGTGTAAAGTGTGAGCTGTAGGCTGGCCAACTTAATACTTTCACCTCTCTATACAGCTGAAATCGTCTAATCACCTCTAGCCATATCTTAATAGAAAAGTTGACACACTGGTTTTGTAGTTGGGATATTTCCTTCACTCTGTCTAGACAACCCAGGATTGACTGTATCGGTGTATCCATCAAGGAAAATTCTATACCTTTCCATTTAGCTTCATAAGTAAAGTTACACCAAAGTACTAGTGGTCTTAGCTGAGCAGATAGATAATAATCCCTCAAACACGGTAACGCCATACCTCCCCTCTCCCTTGGCAGCTGCAAAGTTGAGTATTTCACTCTAGGTTTCTTTTTGTTCCATATGAATCATAGAAATATGTTTATCCCACTCCCTAAACTGTTTAACTGGCACCTCCACTGGCAGGGCTGTGAATAAATATAATAATTTGGGGAGGATATTCATCTTAATTGATCTTACTCTACCACCTCTATCAAGAGGAAGCAAGGCCCACCTGTCCAAATCCTTATATATTTTTTTGTTAATCCGATTATAATTTATAGCATATAGAGAGGACATGTCTTTTGGTAAGTAAACCCCAAGATACTGGATATATGACAAATGCCAGTTGAAAGTATATCTATTCACCAGCTCCAGGGCAGGGGCATAGTTAAATGTCAAGGCCTGTGTTTTGTGAACATTAAGCACATGTCTGTCTGTTTCTTATAAACCCAGTTTGATCCTCGTCAATCAGAAGTGGCATCACCTTTTCCATCCTCTTAGTCAAAATTGATGCATACAATTTATAATCTGTATTCAAGACGCTTATTGGCCTATATGATTTGCAATCCAGCTTGTCTTTGCCTTCCTTTGGTATTACAGAAATAAAGGCCTCCCTCCAAGATGGGGGGAGGGTCCCCTCCATCATGGTATAATTAAAACAGGTTTTAAGTAGTGGGAGCAATGATTCCCTCATCGATTTATACCATTCTGGAAACCCATCCGTACCTGGCGATTTACCTGCATTAAGAGCTGAAATTGCATCATCTATTTCCTCATTAGAGATTTCAGAGGTGAGTTTTCGTTATGCTCTTTGCCAATAGATGGGAGATCCAATGAATGTAAAAACTGTTCAATTTTTTGTTCACTAGCTTTCTCAGGTTGGGTATATAATGATTTGTAATATGTTTCGAATGATTTCTGAATTTCCTCTAATTTAGTTGTTTTTTTATTTGTTATAGGATCTCTAATTTTATAAATTGAGCTTTCAGCTTTTTGCTTACGGAGCCTCCAGGCCAACAATTTTGCCGCTTTTGGACCAGCCTCATAGTACCTGTGTTTCATAAATCTTATTTTCTTCTCAACCTCCTCACTATGAATTTTATCTATCTCCTGCTTAATAGCTCTTATTTGTAAGAGGACAGAGGAGTCTTTAGTGGAACCATGAAGCCGCTCCAAATCCCTAAGTTTAGCCTCGAGCTCAAGCAATTTCTTAGCTTTCAGCTTTTTTAAGAGAGCCGTCTGAGCTATAACTTTTCCTCTAAGAACGGCTTTAGCCGTATCCCACAGTGTAGCCGGACTGACTTCCCCATTGTCATTGAACTCTAGAAAGTCTTTCTATTCTTGTACCATCATAGCCCTAAATGCTGTGCTATTCAGCATACCTGTGTTTACCCTCCATATGGTTCTCTTTGGGGCACAATCCAGATGCAGTTCTAGATATAATCCAGAGTGGTCCGAGAGGTCCCTCTGCCCTATTCTACAGTCCCTAATTCTGTGACGGTCATTACTAAACATGAGGAAATAGTCAATTCTTGAATGGATATTATGACGAGCAGAGTAAAAAGTGAAATCTAAATCAGATCTATTCAAGTCTCGCCATACATCGATTAGGCCCAAATCTTGCATCATATTATTCACCAGAATCTCAGATGAGCTCTTTTTTCTTGTTTTGCTGGTTGTGTCCAATCTAGGGTTCAGTAACATATTCAGATCGCCAGCACACACAAGGGTGCCATATGTTTCAGATGATATTAAATCAAATATCCTCTTGAAAAAGGCTTTACTTCCTGGAGGGGCATATATGTTTAGCAAAGTAACTTCCCTGTGTTCAAGTCTGCCCTTAACCAAAACATACCTGCCCTCTTTATCTTTCAACTCAGAAATCAATTCAAAACCAATAGAATTCGGTATTAGTATTGCGACGCCCCTTTTCTTCCCTGATTTATGTGAGGAATAGATAGTACGGAAACCCAGTTTTTTGAGTTTCTCATGCTCAACACAAGATAGATGGGTCTCTTGCCAAAACGCTATATTAATTTTCTCCCTTTTCAATTTAGTTATCATTTTGCTCCTTTTGATGGGACTGTTTAATCCATTTACATTTAGGGATAAAATATTATAATACTGAAAAGGCATTTCCCTTTCCCCAACAACCTTCCTGTACCTGTGACATCCAAAACTTAAATCTCAAATAACAATTTAAAAAAGCAAGAACCAAAAAACCCCAATAACTATTATACAATTCTACACTAAACTCAAACAGGGCTTCCAACCAAGAGGGATCATTGTCTCCTCTAGCGACAGTGAGGGGGGATTGGCCACAAGGTGGGGCCCCTCGTTGACAGACATAAAAAATAAACAAACATAAACAAGGGGGTACGATCAGTCTCCCCAAAAAAACTGTTGAACATAATTTACTTTGTCTGCATCGGCCCTTAATTATAACAAATTATCAGAGAGGTCATTTTAACATTGGGCTATTATCCATCTTCAGTCCATGGGCTATACTCTCTCTCATATCAAGGAAAAGGTTAATGGCTATCCCTAACTTTAACCCCATAGACTGAACGGTTATTTGGTAGCACAACTCACAGTTAAATCTCTTTCCTACGGAGCACCATGGGCCATGGGGAGTAAATAGTCATCAGATGTCTGTCGCACCGTCTCGATCCATCCTCTGAAATCCCCGAAGTTTCTCCCGTACTTCAGCAACTCGAGAAGCAGGTCTATTCGGTGCTCGGGGCGCTCCGCTGGCAGTGCTCCATGGTGAGGGTCTCCTCCGTGTTGCCCACGATCTTGTTCGCATGGATAGTCCCCACCGGGAAGCCACGCTTGGCCAAATTCACCGCTGCATCGGGGGCGTTCTTGTAAGTCACAGTGCCCGAGTCGAAGTGTACACGCATCCTGGTGAGCGGGGTTTGAAAGCGGATTTTATTTTCCTTAAGCACCTTCTTGATCGGGGTGTACTCCTTTCTCTTCCGTTGCACCTCCTCAGCATAGTCGTGGTCAAAGTACACCCTCTTGCCTTGTATGTGGACGTTCTTCTTCCAAGCAGCGTGCAAGACGTTCTCCTTAATTGTAAACCGCAAAAACCGAACCACGACTGAGCGCGGTGTTGCACCCGCTGGTGGCTTGGGGGCCAATGTACGATGCGCCCTTTCTATACCCAGTTCTTTCCCCTGCTGTAGGTCCAAGGAATCACCCAGTTCTGTCTTGATTAAGTCCTCAACATAGTGGTGCATGGAGGTGCCCTCGGCACTTTCTGGGACGCCGTATATACGAATATTGTTGCGCCGGGAGCGACCTTCCAGGTCCGTCAGTTTATCCTGCAGTGCTCGTTGGTTGTTGATTAATTGGATTAAAGTGTCTTTAACTCCGATATCCCACTTTTCTGTCTCTCCCATGCTCTTCTCCACTTCCCCCAGGCGTCGAGTGGTTTCCTCGATTTGGCCAGTGACGTCTTGTATTTTCTGATTGATTTCAGTAGTCAGATCGTCCAACTGTGCTTTCATATCCTCTCGGAAGCTCTCTCGAAATTCAGATAGCTTTTTTCATATCTGACCAAGTCGCTCAACCCTTTAGCCATGACTTCACTAACCACTTTACGAATAGAGCTAAGTGTAGCTGTGCCCCTTTCGTCTTCGGAGTCGCCATTTTCCTCCGAGCAGACCTCGCTAGCCGAGACGCTAGCTGCTTTTCCACATTCCTTCTCTGTGATGCTCCTTCTCCTTGACCTCAAATTTTTCCTAGTTTTGTCCCCTTCCATTTTCCTTTTGTTTGAATCCAATTTATACAGTTAGAGTACTCGAATTACGGGGATTTTATTTGGCCGATACCAGAGCTATATTTTATGCTGCCATACTGTGGCTTGCGTCACCGGAAGTCAGCTACACCATGGTTAACATATAATTGAGGCAGAAGGCAGGAACAAACTGCAGAGTTTACTACACTCTAGATTCCAGACTGGAAAGGGTGAAAGAGGTATATATAATATATGTGGTATTTTCATGAAAATGACAGAAAATTTTACAATTCCTACCATTTTTAGTGGTTTGTGTAGAATGACTGTTGACCTCTGCTGAGACTGTTTCAAACAGTTCACAGCTAAGAGGAAAGGTACTTGAATCAAAAATAAATGGTACATAAAGGATTTTTAAATGCATGTTATATCTCATAATACACTGGTTCTCAAGTTCAGTCCTGGGGCCCCCCTGTGTATGCTGGTTTTCGTACCAACCACAGTTGCAATCCCAGAATTTTAGCAAGCTGTTCATTTTTGTTAACTGCATTTCATGTCTAGATGGATTATTTACCCTATTAAGCCACATTATGTTAGAAATGGCTATGCTTGTCATCTAGAATAAACATCCCATATTCACAGTGTGGTTATTGTGCTATATTGCAAACAATTAACACTTAAGAGTTTATTACATAAAATAATTTTTTTAATTGATCGAATTAAAGACTGAGGTGAATCAATACGCTCCAAATTAGGTCGTTGTTGTCTTTCTTAATTTTTTCCTTAAACTTACTAACACAATGAGTGTGTGCCCTGTGGGTTAGATAATGGATGGATGGTTAGTTTTAAATGCCAATTTGATTAGTTGAATAATTTTGCTACCTCTTTGCAATATAGCACAATAAGCACAATGTGAACATGGGACATTTATTCTACACGGTATGCATAGCTAATTCTGACATAATATGGATTAAGAGGGTAAATAATCCCTCAAAACATGAAAACCGCAATTAAGAAAAATGAACAGCTTGTTAAAATTCTGGGATTGCTATTGTGGTTAGAACAAAAACAAGCATACACAGGGGGAGGACCGAACTTCAGTACCCTGCCATAATGTGTGTAGCGTGTAGATTTGTGGCCTTTATAATTAATATTAAGGAAATGAAACTCAGCAATACAGCATATCTTGCTGGTTGGCAAACAAAAAACAGTGCTTCAAGAGTTACATTTTTTTATTTGCATTTGCGTGTCTCTGGCACCTGCAGTATACACTATCCAGTGTGCAAACAGTTATTCCCTAATACTGACCTAAACAATTTGAAATCTTTACAAAAACATTTATTTTTAAATAAATAAAAGGACAGTGGGGGCTCATACCTCAAAGTAGAATCGCAACATCAAAGCAAGTGCTCCAAAGCAGAAGCCAGGTCCCACCTGCTGGGTGTAAACACTTTTCTCTGGATACAGTCCTTTCTTCTCCTTCATCTTCTGTAGCTGTAGACACACCTTTGTCAGAATATGTATGCACACCAACATGCACATACACAAAAACCCAAGGCACGCAAATATACTAGATGGACAATTGATGCCCTTTTATAAAAATAAGATTAAATAATCAAAATGGCTGGGCATACAAACCCATTTTAAGGTAATTATCAGCACAGCGGTTCCAATTGGTCCAGAGTAAACACCATATCCCCATCGGTCCTGGTAGATTCTCACAGCAGTGGTCAGAACACCAAACATAGTGAGAGTAGAACGTCTGGGTTCATCAAAGTCTCCAAGGGCTGTGTATAAACAAATACAAAACACACTCTTAACTAGAGGGCACAGGAACAAAGATGGCAAATGCCACCTTGTATAATATAAATGTTATTAAAAATAGCAACATAAACAAACAGTTGCGTGACGTGTGAAAAATCCCCTTTATATTTTCCGGTTTGAACCAGAAGCTGCCAGTTTGAATGGTTTCTAAGTCGCTAGAAATATTATCACAAAATATGGTTCAATGTAACAGCATGTAAATATGTAACGTATGTCAAACATGGTAATACGATACATTGTGCCATGTTAAAGCACAATTGAACTTTGGTAGAACTTTGGGTTGTGTAGTTACCTGGCCATGATATGAGTCCAAATGGCAGCAAAATATGTTTGTTAGTTGCTCTGTGTTCCCCTGGGGTGATAATCCAGAATATAATATAATAATTCAATATTTGTCTGTCTCCATTCACTTTTATAGGGCAGCTAAAAAGGTCTCAAAATGACACTTCTAGCACAAATACAAATGTGAACAAAGTGGATTCTGTCAATACAAAAAATAACCAGTCCTCAAACTTTATTTTTTTTGTTGAAAATTAAATGGCCCTTTCCTGGCTTTTTCGTATTTTATTTAGTCCAAATTTCCACGGAAGCAAGCGTTCCTGGTAGTATATATCTATGGTAAACAAACCGACCTGCCGCCATTTTGCTAGTCTTTGACAGAATCCTCTTCATTCTAGTTCGTATGCATTTTAAGACCGTTTTAGCTGCCCTATAGAAGTGAATGGAGAGCGACAAATACCCTATTCTGGATTATCGCCCCAGGTGAGCAACTAAGGAACATATTTTGCCACCATTTGGACTCGTATCATGGCCAGGTAATGAACGGTTACGGCTGTAACCATGTTCTATGAGTTCCGGATAACCATTAGGGTCGCCAATATGGATAGCCTTCTGGGGCCAGATGCAGTGAGACTCTTATACCAGAATTTGTCATGGTACATGACCTCCGCGTAGTGATGTAATTCCTCCCATAAAAGGAGGTATGTCACAGGCCGACAACACGGCTTCCTACAACACCTTTACTGTTGTAACCGAGAAACAGGGTACCGGAAATGCCACTATCTTAACAGTTCGGGCATGAGCCAGAGTTACGTGAACTCCTGTGATGTTATGTTTAGGGGTTGTGGGTGGGGTACGGGAATCACAAACTCACAAAAACCAGGGGGTCTTTGAATTCAACATATATCTTGGTTATGACTTTGTAGTACATTCCGGTTCGTGTGCTCCCTTCGAACCACGTCTTTACCCCGAGGTGTGAGCATGGACGCCTGGCCAATCCTAGCGCTTGAATGCTATGCAGGGCGTGTCTTGCCAAGAAAAGCAGTGGGACGCGTGACGTCATATCCTACTACCCTCACACGTGATGTTTTCGGCCTATCACAGCCCTAGCTTATGCATACTAATGAGATACCATTCTGCTGTTGTAACCGAGAAACATGGTACCAGACATAGCTCCATAAAAGGGGGAGCGTCACTGCGGACGTCCTCGGAACAATTTTCTCGCCCTTAAAAAGGTCTCGAGGGACCATGATCCCTAAGGGTCATCTGGAACTCATAGAACATGGTTACAGCCGTAATCGTTCGTTCTATTTTGTTCCTAAGACCATTAGGGTCGCCAATATGGATGACTTATACCTAAGGTGTCAGGAGGGACCATCATCCTTACGTGGATGCCAAGGCCGCAGGTAAGACGGTTGCACTGTCCGTTGAGCCGGGCGCCACATTAAAAAAACCTCAACAAAGTGCAGGGGGATGCCTACGTCACCGTTTCACAAATTTCTTTAAGAGGTACGCCTTCCAGGGCTGCCCATGCATACTTCTAGTGGATCGGCCCTGGATATCAATAGGTGAGGGTTTAGCACTAGCCTCATAGGCTGTGGCTACTGCCTTCACTACCCATTGGGAGAGGCTTTGAGCCGAGAGCGCTGTCCCTTTTATATTTATTTAGTTTTTGATCCAGGAAATTTATATGTTTACCTGTTTCCCTTATGTAGCTCTCAGTATTTTGTTGCAAACTAAAGAAAAACTTTTTTTTGCATTTTTCCAAAGTTTCTTTGCATTTGTGGCACTTTATTTTGACTTAAATTATGAAAATAAACAAATCTACGTTTGTATTGTAAATGGTACACCTGTCTTGTTTCATTTAAGTCATTTACCAAGTTTATGTGACGCTCATACCTGGAGTAAGCCTTAAACAGAGCACCCCCTAAATAGATGAGAATTGGCCAAGTAAGTACAGTAAGGACTAAGAAGTCCAATAGTACAGGAATCAGACAATGTACGTAGTCCACACCTTCCCGAAAGCACCATGTGTTCAATGGCTGCCACATACACCTATAGGCCCTGCATGTAGAGGGGGCTCTGGGGTTAAGTCACGTCCACTGGACAGGGGAGCCACACTCCTTCAAACAGTGCCGCTCTGTTGTGATAGCAGATCCTCCCGAAATGGAATTCTCCAGGGTGGATTGCAAACAAGGCAGAGGACCGTGGGAAACCAGGGCTTCATTGGCCATCTGGGGGCTACCAGCAAGAGCTTGTGCTGGCGCATTGATCAGCGACTCGGGTGGAAACGCGTATAGCAGACCGTCCGGCCACTCGTGCGCTAATGCGTCTATCCCCAGGTATCCCCTCGAATACTCGTTCAGGGAGAACTATTGGGGGCAATGAGTAGACTCTTGAGAGGGGAACAGGTCTGTCTGAGCACGACTGAAGCGCTAGCATATCTCTTCCACCATCTCAGGGTTGAGATGCCATTCGCCGGGATGAATCTCCTAATACCTGGTAGGTGAATGGCATGCAGGGAGGTAAGTCTGAGAAGTGCCCATTCTAGCAGGCGCTGGGTCACTTCCAACGATCGGTGGGACTTCAAACCGCCTTGATGGACCATAACCCCTGAGCTGGGAGGTGCTGGGAGACAGCCCCCCCAACCGCTCAATGAAGCGTCTGTCGTAACGACCAGGCATCGTGAAGGTATAACCCCCATCCGGACACCTTCTTTCAGGTGGCTCACTCGTCGCCATGGGCGGAGTAGCCGGCAAAATTGACCTGTTACCCTGATTCGGGCATGACGGTCCCACCTGGGGTGCAGCGATTTTGCATTCAACCAGTGTTGAAGTGGCCAGGCTGTCAGGAGTCCGAGAGGCACGACTGCTGAGGCAGCTGAAATTAGGTCCAAAAACCTCTGAAAGTCCTCATTTCGAGGAACTGTTTTCCCCAGAGGTCTCCCATCCAAGTACTAACCAAGCCCACAACCTGCTTAGCTTCAGCCATTCAGCAGGCGCAGATTGCATAGTGGTATGGCTGCTGGCTACCGCGTCAAGCACAGTGATTATGCAATCACTGTCAGTGATGCTTTCATGCTTTTTTTTAATCGAGCCGCAGACCGATGTATTGAATTGATTGTATTGGAATCAGCTGGCTCTTGCCGTAATCGAAATTGATGCTCACCTTGCAACATGTTCCAATGTCTCAGCAGTGTGTGTGAGCGCCATACGATACGACCGTACGATTGTGCGCATATCAGCCAATCGTCTATGGTATGATTCTCAGCCCCCTCAGCCTGAGCGGCAAGAGAACCACGCTCATGCAGCGAGTAAGTACATGTGGGGCTAGAGACAAACCAAACGGGAGGGCATTGAACCCCTATGCCAGACCTCGGAATGCAAATTGTAGGAATGATGATGCTCCACCCCGACAGGGATGTGGAAGTCTGCATCTTTTAAATCCACAGCCGCGAACCAATCCTTCTTGTTCGTACGGCGTGTATAACATTCAACGTCTGGAGCATCCGGAAAGTGTATAGTTTTAGATACATATTTAGGCCTCTCAGATCCAGTACCATTCTCTTGTGAGAGCCTTCGCATTCACCAGTATACGTATATATATATATATGCTATACATACAAAACCGTGTGCAAATTGTGAAGAAAACACAGGAGGCATCCGCGCACATGTACACGTAGGTCTTACAACATCTGCACGCAAATTCTTTTACCGGAATATGCGGGACATCATGTTGATTTTTCGAGGCATTTGTGAGAATCGTACCCTATGTTCAAATTAGCCCATAAAGCCTAATAACGTACAGGAATCAATTACCATGCATCTCAGATACTGTGGTGGATGCGTCCCCGGTGGAAATGACGCCTATGATTATTAATAAAAACGCCTAAATGGTACCGTTACACTACACCTGATAAGAGCAGTGCAGATGGCGAACATAACTTCTGAACTAAATCATAGTCTAGAATTTAATTGTGACACTCGGAAATGTATAAACTTATTTGTTGTTCGGGATTTACTATAACACATTCAGAACGAAAGACAAGTATCAGAGGGGGGAATGATAGCATCCCAGCCTGGGATGAAGATTAGTCAAGTAAGAGGAGAGGAATTTGCACACACTAGGCTATATAATCACTGACCTAACGTTAAAAGTCAAAATATGCAAGATACAACCATTTATTTGTTCAATTAGCAGAAACTACGAGTATACAGGACATATATGAAACATATACGGACTTAAATTAAACAAGACAGGTGTACCATTTACAATACAAGCTTAGATTTGTTCATTTTCATAATTTAAGTCTAAAAAAAGTGCCACAAATGCAAAGAAACTTTGGAAAGTTTTTTTAATTTTATTTTTTAGTTTGCTGAGAGCTACATAAGTGAAATCAGTAATATATACAGTATATACATTTCCTGGATCATAAACTCCATGTCCACAAGTTTTGCAAAATCTGAGGATGATATGCAAAACTAATAAAGGTCTATGATGTAAAATATAGAAGTGTAGGCTGCCCTGTTGTCCATTAGTGTCTCCAAATCTATCCAAATGGCTAAATTGTGCACTGCTCTAAATAAAAAATATTATCATATATTTAACTACAAATCAACAGTTTTGGCTCATAAAACTCACTTTTGCATAATTTTCAAGTGGGAATTACTATAAACTATATTTTCATCAGTATAGGTGGGAAATTTGTTTTCGTCTACCTAGACGACATTTAAATTTTTTCTCCAGACCTCCCATCTCACGTCGCTCACGTCAGACAAGTTCTGAAGGCCCAACTTTTTGTTAAAGCCGAGATATGCGTTTTCCACACCAACTCGTTTATTGTGGCGGAAGGCAAAGTGCTAATGGACCCAGAAAAAATTTTGGCGGTCAAGAATTGGCCAACGCCGAATTCAGTGAAGCAGGTTCAACGCTTCTTGGGTTTTGCCAATTTTTATTGGAGGTTCATCCGTAATTTTAGCACGGTTGCCGCTCCCATTACCAGTCTCACTAAAAAGACACTTCCGGCCCACTTCCACTGGAATTCTAGGGCTGAAGCGGCTTTAACCGAGCTAAAGAGGAGGTTCTGCTCCGAGCCCATCCTTATAACTCCCAATCCCTCCCTCCCCTTTGTGGTAGAGGTCGACGCCTCTGAGCTGGGGGTTGGGGCCATTCTCTCCCAACACTCGCCGCTGGACCGCAAGCTTCACCCTTGCGCATATTTTTCTCGTGCTCTTACATCGGCTGAGAGGAATTACGATGTTGGAGATCGTGAGCTGTTGGCGGTCAAGCTGGCGTTGGAGGAATGGCGCCATTGGTTGGAAGGAGCGGAGCACCCCTTCACGGTCTGGACAGACCATAAAAATCTAGAGTATATCCAACAGGCTAAGACACGCAACTCACGTCAAGCCCGTTGGGCTTTATTCTTTACCAGGTTTAATTTTATTCTGACCTATCGCCCGGGTCAAAGAATATTAACCACTTGGCGCACCTATTCACCTATTTAGGGGGTGCTCTGTTTAAGGCTTTATAACTCCAGGTGTGAGCATCACATAAACTTGGTAAATGGCTTAAATGAAACAAGATGTACCATTTACAATACAAACTTAGATTTGTTTATTTTCATAATTTAAGTCAAAATAAAGTGCCACAAATGCAAAGAAACTTTGGAAAAAAAATAAAATAATGTTTTTCTTTAGTTTGCTGAGAGCTACATAAGTGAAATCGGTAATATATATACATTTCCTGATCATAAACTCCATGTCCACAAGTTTTGCAAAATCTAAGGCTGATATGCAGAACTACTAAAGGTCTATGATGCAAAATATAGCAGTGTACCCTGTTGTCCATTAGTGTCTCCAAATCTATCCAAATGGCTAAATTGTGCACTGCTGTAAATAAAAAGAAATTATGATATATTTAACTAGAAATCAACAGTTTTGGCTCACAAAACTCACTTTTGCATAATTTCCAAGTGGAAATTACATTTTCATCAGTATAGGGGGGTAGATATCTATGGGTCCAAAACCCCTATGCAAAACATGTCATAAAATGAATAAAATTATTCATTATTGTATTATAAAGCATAGACCTATACATTTGCTCCTTCTGATGGCTTAAGATAAAAAAACATTGATATCACAGTGTTACATACACCTAAATATGTTGCCTAATCATTCACTCTTGTACCTCAATAAAACATCACTTGTCCCTGTACTCTACAGTATGTATACTTTTGTCCTGGGATTGCATTTTTCTGTAGTTTAAAAAAAAAAAAAAAAAAAATTTCCTATTCATAATGACTCCAAGTAAATTTTTACCTTAATCTACCACATATCAGCACACAGTAAATTGGAATGAGCATTTCTCATGCCCTAAGAGACAAGTATATACGCCATAGCCTATATTATGTACGATAACATGAACATAAAATAGTATTCCACCATCTGCAAAATGCTGCCAAATGTTCTATCTTCAATGAACATCGGTAGCCAACATCAAAAATACATTTAAGAATTGCACTACAGTATGTGAAATGCACTCAAAATGCGAAAATAACAATAGGGCTATCAAACATATTGGAAAGACAGTGCTCGAGTGCAAACACGAACGTACATATGTAGCCAGCGAGACCAACGGTATTTTAGACGCAAAAATACTTACATATCGGAAAAGGGAAACTCCCCTCCCTAATGCGTATTCTATAGAGCTTGCATAATACTAGACCGTTAAAACGAAAACTGCCGTTACGCTGGGCTGTAGTAAATTGTTCAAAGCATCGAAAAAGACATGGCATATACCGTTGCTAAGGTTATAATGTACTCTATTGGATAAAAAATGACACCAGAATGAACTGGAATGAATGAGACAGGCTTACAGGGCATGGGGGTATTACGCGTCAACGTTTCAGATAGTGTAATAGCGGCATAAAGTGTTGTATATTTCTCAAACCGATTGTACCACACAATAAATGACCACTGAATTTTGAAAGGAACATTTTGATGTGTAAAACCAATGGTAGGATTGTATATTTCATATTTAGTAGCATATATTGCTAGTAGAATACATGGTAGAATGAGACAGTACTTTCACAGTTTATTTTGCATATGAGTGTGCAGGGCTTTTCACGGCTTTTCTGGCATAGGCTACGATCAGGCTATTGTTGGGTTTATCTCGTTGCTATGACATTATTCTAATTTTATATGATGAATAAATATATTTATGAACGTAAACATAGACGCTATTGTCCACTATGTCACGCATGGGTAGGTATAGACTAGGTGGGGGGTTGCTTGTTAAATGGACTTGCTACGGGGAAATAGTGACACTTAGAAACTCCGTATTCGGCAGAAATCGTCACAAACCGTCTACCAATAAATTTAAAACAGTGTTTGTTATTTCCACTAATAGTTTGGCTGCAGTAGCAATGAATGTCTCAGTTGAGCAAAAAGATTCCGCCGGCGTCACCTTCTGTGCAAAGGGGTTAACATTCCTCCACATTCACCAAAATGATTTAGCCTCTAGGCTAAAGTTACTGGTAAATTATTAGCGAGCCCTGCTGTTGTGAAGATTGAAGATGTCATTCATAGCCTATCCTAAATAAACTTGGGGCGCATTTTGATTGCCTTTACTTAAACTCCAACAATTGTGAACGGCGGGGATGTAACATTAATGTTTAGTTTTTTCTGGCTGCACTTTACTTTCTTATGCTCTGATTCTTTTGACATTTTTGCAGAAGCATGTTCACAATATAGGCTACATGGCTATTGATAGCGAGCTGAGCTGAGCTAACTTTAAAGCACAACTGAACTTTGGTAGAACTTTGGGTTGTGTAGTTACCTGGCCATGATATGAGTCCAAATAGTGGCGAAATATGTTCGTTAGTTGCTCTGTGCTCCCCTGGGGTGATAATCCAGAATAGGGTATTTGTCGCTCTCCATTCACTTCTATGAGGCAGCTAAAACGGTCTCAAAATTACACTTCTAGCACGTACACGACCGGGAAAGAAGCGGATTCTGTCAATACAAAAAATAACCAGTCCTCGTACGTATTTTTTTTGTGTAATTAGAATTATTTATAAAGTACTATTTTCTTCAATGTTGTTAGCAAGCTACCAGAAAAGACTACCAAAATGTCGGCAGGTCGGACCATAGATATATATACGAGTACTAGGAACGTTTGCTTCTGTGGAAATTTGGACCAATGAGTGGTTTCTGACGCATCGGATTCGGCGCATTTACGCTGTTTCTGGCACAAGAACATTGCCTACCTACCGGATCTACGTTCCAAATAAAATACGAAAAAGCAAGAAAAGGGCCATTGAATTAAAAAATTAAATACGTACGAGGACTGGTTATTAAGCCTCAAACCATCACTCTGCTGTCAGATATGCAGTAGATATGGAAAGATCACTTGAAGGGTCGTTTGATACCCTCAGACCCTTGACGATTTACTGCCATTTAGCCAACCATGGGTTCCATACTATCCCCGTGTAATTTGCTGCTTAATCCAGTCCCACCCCCCAATTCCCATAGAGATCCATTCAAATGCAGAGATGTTATAGCATCGCTTGTTAGAGTATCTGAAAATAAGATATCAGGAGTCTTCCAAACTTCCAAATTATTATATAATAATTGGACAATTGTTTACACCTGTTTTGTGCCCATACATCAATTTTAATCAATATATTTAATAGTATAGATAGGGTTGTACTTACTTTTTGCTCATGAGGAATTTTCATTTATGTTCATTTCAATTGCTTAAGTGATTCCAAAGTCTACTTTTTTAGCATCATTTGTTGAATTAGTGTACCTTAAATCAATCAATATGGTTGAAATTAAAATAAATAAACTTGTGTCCAGGTGTGTCAAAAATTGACTTCCGTTTGAGGGTGTGCTTACTTATTAACATGACTGTACACTGCTTTACCCCGCATACATGTAAAAAGATGGTTTAAGATACAATTTAGGTAAATAAACCTAATCTGATTAATGCTTACAACTAAAATATTAGTGAAGAAGAAACTAGTGTACTATATATTGACGTGCATAGCTTATTATACACTGCCTGGCCAAAAAAAAAGTCGCCGTTACACACACACCAACTGCCACCATAAAGAGTCTTTAGTGTCCTTAGTCTCTTCACACTTTAGCTGTTTCTTGTTGGTACCATAGTGTGTGTGATCCCCGACAGGAGACAACTCTCAGTCTCTGAAATGCATGCGTTTTGGTGCTGCATTTGAAGGGTGGGGGTGTGTAGTGTCTGTGCATTCAACAACCCTTGTGGAAATAAAATACAGTATATTGCCTTGTTTAAACAACTTATTGTCATTCTGTTGATGTCTGTTGAAAAGTTCCATTATTTACATGTTCGTGAGTAGCTAATGAATAGCCTACTTTAATTCTGCTACATCGAACATTCTAACTGAACATATCACCGGGCACGGCTTTAATGGCCTGACCTTTTCAGTTTAAGACATTAACTTTCACATATTTTTTATGTCACACTATCCGTAGCTAGCTACCTCTTTTCCCGTAACAGAGAAAAACCCTCAAAATACACTTGGTTAGATGTTTATGTTTGTGTGCGTAAGTCCTATTGCCTAAACAATAGGTCACGTTGTCTATGTTTGCACTGTTATTTTGTTAAAAGCTACATAGTTACAAACATAACAAGCCCATTTTAAAATAAAATTGAATCAAACACACACACACGCTCCTGAAAAAATAAATAACCTCCTGGTGATACCTAAGGGGGCCTTAACCATGTGTTAGGTCTGTTCCGTGCATTAAGATGAGCAAAGCAGGAATAAAATTTGATATGTATCAAGAATAAGAACCCTCACCCCAAAATATCCAAATATCCTCACCCAAAAGCTATCCCTCACCGACCCTTCCATCGCCCTCCACTAGCCTATTAATTAGTATTGTCCTTCATTAACAAAATTAACAAACCATTATTTCCTACAGTCTCTCTCCGGTCCCACGCACACATCACATCTAGACCTATAGTAGGCTATACGTGTCTCTCCACCAGCTACAGCGAATAATTATGGTAGAGGCGGGCTTCCTCTTCATCATTGTAAAGCGTTTTGATTCGCTGACCATTGAGAAAGGCGCTCTATAAATGGAAGGTATTAGGGCCTATTATTTTTTTTATTATTTCAATCCTAAACTAACGTCATAATATTAATAGCCTAAGCTAGGCCAGCATATGTTAAAAATCATTAACACATCCTTAGTAGCAGGATATGTACCAGAGCCACTAAAAATGGCGGTTATTAAGCCATTACTGAAAAAACCAAACCTCGAATCTGACAAATTGGAAAACTATAGACCCATTTCAAATCTTCCATTTCTATCAAAAATATTAGAGAAAGCTGTTGCTAAGCAACTTGGTGCATACCTTAGCTCAAACCATATCCATGAAATGTTCCAGTCAGGATTTAGACCCTACCATAGCACTGAAACGGCACTTGTTAAAGTTATTAACGATTTACTATTATCAGCCGACCAAAACTCTGTGTCTGTTCTTGTACTCATTGACCTAAGTGCAGCTTTTGATACAATAGATCATGAGATTCTACTGAACAGACTCCAGGACTCTAAATGGTCAAGCTCTTGCATGGTTCAGATCATACTTATACAATAGGAAGCAGTTTGTTAAATTAAATGAAGTATCATCCAGTTACTCAGTAATGAAATATGGTATTCCACAAGGATCAGTGCTAGGCCCAGTACTCTTCATTATATATGCTACCCCTTGGTGATATTATTCGGGCACATGGGGTAGAATTTCACTGCTATGCGGACGATACGCAGATATACATTTCCATGAAACCCGGCGAGGCACTACCACTTTTTCGGTTAGCGGCTTGTATTGCAGATATTAAATCTTGGATGCTTTCCAATTTCCTGCTCCTAAACTCAGAAAAAACCGAAATGCTGGTTTTAGGTCCAAAAAAACAAAGGGAGAAATCTACTTTAAATTTTGATGGTTGTTTAGTTGTTCCAAACTCAGCTGTGAAAGACCTAGGTGTTACTATAGACCCAGATCTAACCTTTAGCGCGCACATAAAAAACATATCTAGAGTAGCTTTCTTTCAGTTAAGGAACATAGCTAAAATAAGGCACTTCCTATCAATAGGGGACGCAGAGAAATTGATCCATGCTTTTGTTACGTCTAGGCTAGATTACTGTAATGCCCTGCTATCTGGCTGCCCTAAGTCCTTGCTAAATAATCTCCAGCTTGTGCAGAATGCAGCCGCTCGCATTTTAACTAGAACTAAGAAATATGAGCATATTACCCCAGTACTAGCATCGCTTCATTGGCTACCAATTAAGTTTAGGATAGACTTTAAGGTTTTGCTTCTGACCTTTAAAGCTTTAAATGGACTTGCGCCAGTGTATATATGTAATCTGCTTTTACCATATAAGACAAAAAGCTCACTTCGTTCCCAAGACGCAGGCTACCTAGTAGTCCCAAGAATATCTAAAAACTTGACGGTGGTAGAGCTTTCTCCTACAGAGCGCCACTACTGTGGAACACCCTGCCTAAGGGAATCAGACACCGTCTCAATATTTAAGTCTAGATTAAAAACGCACCTTTATGATCAGGCTTATAATGAGCTATAGTCTGGAGACAGGACCAGAGAAGCATTTAGCCATAGAGTAATGTGGGGTGGCATCCTTTCCTTACTGTCACCTGTCAACAGCTGTGACCCCATCTTCCTGGGCTGGCTCTTGATAGGTGGGTAGGATTGTTTTCCCTCTCATGACTGCATGGTTTCTCAAACTCTATCTTCATAGCTATGCAGCCATAGATTACTCCTGGCGGGGGCACTTGTCCAACCCTCCCACCCCTTCCCCACCCCCCACCCTTCCAGTTGGTGCTCCTGCTGCTCTATTACACTTTCCCTAACTGTTTTCTCTCTCTCTTTTTCTACATTTGCCGGTGGGGCTTATGCCCCGCATCTCGAGAGTTGCTGTCCGGCTTCCTGTCCGTTGCCGCTTACCCCTCCCTCCTTACCACCGCTGCCAGCTGCTCCCGCCGCCATCGGCGCCCGGCTGCTGCAAATTATATTATCATGGACATTCGCTGTTTTGACCATGTTGGTCTTTAAGCCCTAGACCCTGAGCCGACCAGAGGAGGATGGGTTCCCCCATTGAGTCTGGTTCCTTCCAAGGTTTCTTCCTAGTTACACCAGGGAGTTTTTCCTTGCCACTGTTGCCCTTGGCTTGCTCTTGTGGGGGGTTTAGGCTGGGTTTTGCTGTGAAGTGCATTGTGACAACTTGTTGTGAAATGCGCTATATAAATAAATATTGATTGATTGATTGATAAGCAAAAACACCGTTCTGGGTTTTGCCCGAGAGGAGTAGCCTAGCCTGCACGAGAGGTGTAGCTAACTTAGACTTACAACATCTCTCACAGAATGAGATCAATGGAGTTATTACGAAACAGTTAATTAACAGTCCATTACCAGACCTATGAAATCAAAAGGCTTCGGTATACTGACACCTGGATGACTGGAAACGTTAAATTCAATCCGTTGTGACCGAACCTTATCCCAGCCATAAAACCTCCTTTTTCCTGTTCCTCCCCTTAACATGCTTTGCTCTGACAGCTTTCTGTAGCCTAGTTCAGCTAGGCCTGTGTAAAAAATTAAAAAGGTCCTGTAATAGTAGGCTACTACCTTGTATCCAAGTTTATATCTTTACGGACGGCTTATGTGTGTTAAAATGTATTATAGCTAGATAGTTGCGTATAATCCGTTTTAAATAAATAAATAAACATCTTTGAAACACGTTTTAAACCGCTATTAGCCTAAGTATTGTCATTGCTAAATTATATCAAGGTACTATCCTGTACAACTCAACAACCCCTGATTACAATGCAGAGTTTAGTTTATTCGTTTTTGAGGGTTCACACATGTCCATATTCAACATTTGCCTGTAGACTTTATTGGAATTAAATGTTGACATGGCTAAAATTGGATCAATGGTATTGTTTCACGTGTCCAAGACATTTTCTATATGCCTCATGTCTCTATCTATGTTGTCTTTGTAGCCCATACTAAAACCTTTATAGCCAAATTACACCTCATGACCGAAAAGTGTTCTGATGGGTAGGCTACTGGTCAATAAAGCAATTGTTCTACAAAGCTTTCTGCGATAGTGCTTTCACGTCACACCGCGAGTTATATTAATCCGTTCTCCAGCTCTCCAAAAATTAAAATACACTTTTAAAATAGCTATGCTTACACAATATAGGCTACATATCATAGCTCAACCCTGGTTAAAATGAATAATCCATCCTTTTACAAGCCCTTCGATACTAAACAGTCATATTGACGCTAAGTATTACCTTGTGCAAAATACCGAAAGGTTTCTTTCATGAAGCTGACCGATGAAAAAACACATTATAGGGTATGACCTTATACAATGCTTTGGAAAACGCTTCTTGGACGCCTTTTGCGGCCTGTTGGTTTATTTTCTAGGCTTTGCTAGCTATATGCATCACACTATTTGCTGCATTCAAAAGGTCTTGGACATCCCGCCAAACCTGACGGCTGTTCAAGCCACTCCGACGTCACCCCTCCTGTGAAATCTGCGCATGCGCAGTTCTCCGAAATTAAATACACTTTTTAAAGTAACTACGTTTACACAATATAGGCTATATATAATCGCTCAACCCTGGTTAAAATGAATAACCCATCTTTTTACAAGCCCTTCGATACTAAACAGTCATATTGACGCTAAATATTACCTTGTGCAAAATACCGAAAGGTTTTGTTTCATGAAGCTGGCCGTTGAAAAAACACATTATAGGGTATGGACTTATACAATGCTTTGGAAACGCTTCTTGGGCGCCTTTTCAATGGGTTTTCAATTACATTTTGGGGCCTTTTGCGTACTGGTTTATTTTCTAGTCTATGCATTTCATTCAAACTATCCTGTAATATCCCAGCCAGTATTACAGCTGTTCAAGCCATTCAACGGCAGATGGGGATGTTTACATCACGCACGCACGCACGCACACCCCAGCAGCTGTTACTAAGCAATCAGTTACTTTACGACCCTAGTTTGTCACAAGCTGTCTAGCTCTCCTTGGACCGTGTAAACGTCCGTCAATTTCATAGGGGACAGGAAGCGGATACTACGGGGCGTATCCTCTTTTTAGGTATACTCCATACGGAACCAAATGGCCCATTTGTGTTGTCGCCATCATGCGGTGAACATCTCTGCAGGCTATAGTCTATAGGCTATCCATGGGTCTTGGAAAAAATTCTAAGTTCTTTTTAGATTTTGCGTTTTAATTCTGTAAAACGTTACATAGCCTATTTTATTTTTTATTCTTTCTACTCTTTCTTTCGAGTCATCCTAGGCTTTCTTTTAGAACACTAACTTGCTTTTTTAGATATACCACTTGGCTTCACGCAATCCCGGACCCAAAGAAAATTCCTTGGCTACACTGTCGCTACATAGTCATTCACGGACCTCTCTAAAACTTGGCTAAGTTTTTCATCGGCTCTAACAAACATTTAAAAAAATGCCATGCTTTCTTTCTTTCTTTCTTTCTTTCATTCAGACAACTAACTTGCTTTTTCGATATAGCCCTTGGCTATTTTTCACGTTTTAACAACCTGCTTGAATTCTTTTATTCTTTTAAAATGTTTCTGCTAACGCAAACTGTTTTTTAAAAACTATTGCTACTAACATACACTACTCACAAAAAGTTAGGGATATTTGGCTTTCGGGTGAAATTTATGGAAAATGTAAGTTCACGCTACAGTGATATTATACGTATCATGAAAGTAGGGCATTTAAGTAGAAGCATGCAATGGTGATTTCCTCATCTCAAACAATTTATTGAAACAAAAGCCAACAACAGTGGTGGGTATACCACAACAAAAATGTCAATGTCTCAATAACTTGTCATGTGCCCTTGAGCATCAATTACAGCTTGACAACGACGTCTCATGCTGTTCACAAGTCGACTTATTGTCTGCTGAGGCATGGCATCCCACTCTTCTTGAAGGGCGGCCCTCAGGTCATTGAGGTTCTGGGGTACAGAGTTACGAGCCTCTACACGGTGAGTCAGCTGATCCCATAGGTTTTCTATGGGATTCAGGTCTGGAGAAAGTGCAGGCCACTCCATTTGAGGTACCCCAGTCTCCAGCAGCCTTTCCCTAATGATGCGACCTCGATGAGCTGGAGCATTGTCATCCATGAAGATGAAATTAGGCCTGTGTTGTTCATGCAGGGGCACAATGACTGGATTAATGATGTTATTCAGGTAGTATGGGCTTGTCACTGTACCATTCACAAAGTGTAGGGCAGTTCTGTATTGACTAGACACACCTGCCCACACTGTAACACCGCCACCACCAAAGGGTCGTCTGGTGACAACAGTGGCTGATGCATAGCGCTCTCCTTGACGTCTCCAACATCGTTGGCGGCCATCATTTCTGCTCAACGTGAATCGACTTTCATCAGAGAACAGCACTGAGGCCCACTGGTCCCTCGTCCAGCGTAAATGCTCCCTGGCCCATGCAAGACGATGACACCTGTGCCTGGTGGTGTGGTCAGGTACCCTTGCAGGTCGTCTAGCACGCAGACCACGCTGATGTAGACGGTTTCGAATGGTCTGACGTGACACTTGGGTGCCTCTCACCTCCATTAAATGTGCCTGGAGTTGAGTGGCATTCATCATCCGGTTCCGCAGGGCACTGTTCACAATGAAGCGGTCATCAGTGTGGGATGTGGCCAAAGGACGTCCACTTCTATGCCTTTCTGTGACTCTTCCAGTCTCTCTGTATCTCTGTTGCAACCTGCTGATGACACTCTGTGACACTCTAAGCTCAGTGGCCAGTGGCCACTTCCCTCTGAGAACATCCTGTTTGAAGCCTCGCAATGGCGAGGTACTGTTGATCAATTGTTAGGTGTCGTCTTGGTCTCATGATGTCAAAATGTGAACAGCATGATGAAGAGGACTGTTTAAATACCAATTCTAATTGAACCAGGAAATTTATTAGTCGATTCATGGATCAAACACCTGTTGTGAATTTTGCCGTTCAGCTCCTTGTTAGAGAACAGCAAGTTGTGCAAAAAGTACTGAAACATTGAATAGTTGGACATGTGCATTCAAAAGTTTAGAGAAGGTCAAATTAATTTCACCTGTAAAGGTTATAGTGCATTTTAGGTTCATCCTGAAATTTCACCCGAAAGCCGAATATCCCTAACTTTTTGTGAGTAGTGTATGTATTTGTATATACCATTACTTTTTGTTGTTCTAATAAAAAATACCAACACATGTTCACCTAAGCATCAAGACCCCCCATAAAACCAACGATTACAACAACCACCCCAACAAAATGACATCACGATGGCAATACATCCCGCCCTTGAAACAACCCCCACACCACCCGAATAATAATACATAATAAAAATAAAAAAATACAGTACCAGTCAAAGGTTTGGACACACCTACTCATAGAAGGTTTTTTTCCGTTATTTTTACTGTTTTCCACATTTTGGAATAGTAAAGACATCTAAACTATGAGATAACACAAATTAAATTATGCAAAAACCAAAAAAGGTTTAAACAAATAAAAAAAGTCTTATATTTTAGATTCTTCAAAGTAGCCACCCTTTGCCTTGATAACGGCTTTGCACATTCTTGCCATTCTCTCAAACAACTTCTGTGGTAAACAGGTATTCCACAGGTAAAAAGGTGATACCATCATGACTGTATAAAAGGATATCAAAAGACTCCTGATATCTTATTTCCAGGTACTCTTAGAAGCGATACTATAACCTCTCTGCATTTGAATGGATCTCTATGGGAATTGGGGGGTGGGGACTAGATTTAGCTTTAAATTACACTGGAACAGTGTGGAACACATGGTTGGCTAAATGGCTCTAAGTCATCAAGGGTCTGACGTATCAAACAAGCCTTAAACCATCACTCTGCTGCCAGAAATACAGTAGATATGGATGGATAACTTGAAGGGTTTCTTCTCCTGACTTATTTTTCCACAGAGTTCAATAGGAAAATTTGTCAGGAGAAACAACCCTTTCAACCCTTGTGTGAATGGGGAGCATGGTTTTCAAACAACACTGAATATTTTACAAACTAAAAATGTCACAGCTTAGATATTTACACCGTAGGAATCCTGGGAACCACATGAACATTTTGATACATATTATGTCTGTGTACCTTAAAAAATGTAGTCGTCTTCACAAGTTAGAAAATGGGTTCGAAATTGAAATTACCAACTGCCGCTAGAGTGGAGTTTTGAACATTCCACCTGTTAAGGCCGGTATACACTGTGCGATTTCTGCCACGATTTTTCAGTCCCAGACAAAATTTGCGAATCGTAGAAGAATCTTTCGTCGTGGCCAAAATCGCCCGTCTTAGATCGCTCAGTGTGACATACTCTCCGACGGCCGATTTTGTGAATCTTAACCTACGACGGAAGACTGACAGTGTCAGAAATTTCGGCCCAAAATCTTGCAGTGTGACAGCTGCTACGACCACAGACTGTAGAAGTTTCATGGACAACCAATAGGAGAACAGCAACGCATGACGTAAGAGACAAACTCCTTTGTTTTCTCTATAACGTTACCGGTTTGCAACCGCTCTCAAATCATTTCGCGTCCCAAATAAACAGCCTTAAACCAAGTTGAGAAACTCTACCAATGTAATATCCTTAACGAAAGCAAAGAAAGGAAGAATGTTTCCTTTGAAGCACATCTCTCACTTCAGTAAATTTCGCCCCAGCCCATCTTGGATGAACAAACAAGTGAATGAATGCTCGGCTAGCTGCGTGCAATGTTGCCATATTCTTAGCCTAAATTAATTCCCCCAAAAAACTCCTGAAAAAATAAAGTTTCTTTATACGCCGTCAATACACGTAGTCCCTACTGCAAGTAAGTTAGCTACTAGATTGTTTAGCCATGTTAGCTACGCCAATGAAAACTAACAGCCTATCAATCACCTAGTTAAAAAAAACAAAACATTGTTTTTTCTTTTTCTTTTTTTAAACGACGCTTGTGGGAGATTCACAAGCAGCTTGGATCAGACTCGGGCCGCCGAGCTTTGCGAAACCGCAGAGCTTGCGCGCAAGATAATACCAGGGGAGGTCAAGTAGCTTAGCCTACAGTAAAGCTAGTAGGGATGCAGCGTAACGCTACTGTAAAGTCTGCAGACACTTTCCAGCGGTGCATAGAGAGTTTGCGGAAGTATTTTAGGCAGGCTTGTTCAAAACACGAGAACAGCAAACAGCATCGTGTAGCACTTGCTAAGTCAGCGCAGTTTTCCCTGTGAACATTTTTGTGCTGAAATGTCGGTGAAACGCCGTCTTGCATTCAACATTTCCATTCATAGAGAAACCGCATGAAAGTATTAAATCGTAACGTTAATAACATGTGCAAAGCAGGATATTCCACTCCACGGGCACAGGGAAACGGATGAGGCTATTAACAAAGGGAACTTTATAGAAATATTATCTTTGGACAATGATGACATTATAACCATAGCCTTTTCAACACCAATAAAGCCCTGCCCTATTGTCATATAGAAAACTGTCACACGCCAATTCAAGTCCATCAAAGGTAGGCCTAAGTTGTGTTTATATTTTTAAAAATGATTTCTGTGCCCACCTTTTGTGTGTAGTTGTGCATTCAACTTCAAGTGGCTGTTGAAAGTTAGGCCATATAGCCTATAACCTCGTATCGTATAATCTGTGTGCGTGCTGAATTTTAACGTTAATTTTCCTTGCCTCTCCACTGGAGGTCAATTGGATTCCGATCCGTTTGGCATTTTGCTTTTCTAATTTTCTAAATGACTTTTTCGTTGAGCGTCTCGCAACTTTGTCTGGTCATATTAGGAGCCAGATCGCATAGCCTATAGGCCTATGTATATGTTTATAGACTAGCCTGCTATAGATTGTGTTTGTTGTACAGAAAAGACAGACAGTGTTTTATTATTCTGTATGGCCCGGGGTCAATATTGTTGTAGGAGTGTTCCCATGCGAACCATTGATTTACAGTTTTATAGACTGTCTGTTGGAGTGCGTATTTGATCACGTCAGATGACGGAGGCTACTTTAGCCAAATCGTAGGATAGAATCTCTGAACTTATTATAGAACGCTTTGGATCTTATCGCACAGTCTGACTACAACGAAGACAATAGATTATCGTGGTTGCATCGCACAGTCTGACATGCAACAATCGTAAAGGACGGCAGAAATCGCACAGTGTATACCGGCCTTAAGTAAGGTGAGTCGCCGTAGCAACCATCAATACAAAATCTACCACCAGTGTTCTGCTGGACCCAGTCAGTTATGGAACGGCCCAACAATCCATGCACCCTCTTGTTGAGTTTGGAATTCCATTGTTATTGTTCAAGTAATAACTGTAATCTTTCCTGTTTGTTATCAGAGTACTAACTGTCATATTTCCTGTTTCTTCTGAAATACCAATTGCTGTCCTTTTATCTCTATCTCTCTTTTACATGTTTGTTAAATGCAATGTCTGTAAGTATACTAATTAATAAGAAGCATAATGTAAAAATATCACCAAACCAGAGGCCATTGTTTTTGTACATGTAAACAACACACATTTTCTATTGCATTTTTTAATATGATTGCTCAAAACCTGCACCGCTTACTTCACCACCTGGGTGTGATTTGTTCTCATAACAATGCAAAAACGCATCTTTCATGCCCTAGCCTATTCATATTTTGACCATATTTTTTGACGACCGTCATGAATCTAGCTATCGATAGACTTTTAGAAGCTATGCCTTAATGTTCGTTTGAAGTAGGCTAGCTAGATCTATCGGAACCAGGTTAAATGTGTAAATGGTCCAGTGACTCATGCACACACATGAAGTGTGTAATACAGTAAACACAATTAACGATAGATGGGTAACAGAAACACTTATGAGAGCTATTTTAGGATAATAATAAACAGCTAGCAAGCTCAATTTAAGATTTAACCCTGGATTTTTTGTATGACGAAGCGGACTCACTTTCAAATAGCCTACATTAACATTTCTCATTTTGCATAACATACAGAATAGAATCTGGCTGTCGATAGACTTTGTGAAACAATGCCTTAATGTTCGCTTAAAGTACCGGAGCCAGGTTAAAAGTTTAAATGATCCAGTGACTCATTTGCGGTCTTCATTTATTTTAAGAGAGGATTTCATTTATTTCCAGCAGTCCAACACAACTGATCCAATCCAATGTTTAACCTGGCACAATGTAGCCTATCGTAGGCTACTACCAGGTTTGCAGAGGTGGAAATTCCAGGAGTCAGAAAGTAAAAGTCCTGCCGTGTTTCTTCCACCCATGAACTCACAATTTCACTAATTAGCCTAGTTAGCTCCTACCTCTTGGCTGAAGAATTGTGACAATTAGCAAAGCCAGGTGATTGGAACGATTGGGGAGGACTTTCACTTTCTGAACGTGGATTTTCCACCTCGCAGGTTTGACCTATAGCCTACGCAGCGTAGCGCTGGCTAGCTAGCTCCGTTTCTTTCATAAAACAAGAATACTTTATAGCACTGCTCAGATTCTTCATCATTTCATCCATTAAAACTTACGAGTGCCCTGAGAGCATAGTATCAAGCATAGACTGTTACCCATCCCTATGCTATGCTCCCCCTAGTGTTCATTGTGCTACTGCACTAAACCTGTATGAGGCCCACCCTGCTTGCTTTGATTGATAGGAGGACCATACCCCCTCAATTACATAGATAAAGTTTGAAAATGAAAACTAAAATGAAAATGAAAATGAAAAGTTTTAAATTTTAATTTTGGGCTGAATAATCCTTCATTTTTGTTTTCATTTTCTGCACAACTGCACCGACTGAAAGTCGGCGCTTTTACCGCTGTACCACCGCGAGGCCCTTCATTTTCATTTTCATTTTGGGCTGAATAATCCTCCATAATATCAAGCCTAATGCGCAAATTGTCATTTACACCTATGAATTGTCATTCAATGGAAAACTCGCGCACTGCAATAGACGGACATTTGAGTTCTGAAAATGCGCTTCATATGTCATTACAATACAGCTCTCTAGGCCTACAGCCTGTAAGTAAATAGAATGGTTTTGACTGAAAAAAGTTCAAAACCTTGTCCAGTGAATATTGCATTTATTGTTTTTCAAATAGCCTAAGCTACAGCGGATTCGCTGTGCATAAGGTTTTTTCCATAGCCTACGGTTAAACAACGGCGATAAATGTCACCATGTTAACTGAATTTGAACCTTAGTATTCTTCGTCCTTCATATTTTTAAAATTATAGTGACCAGGTTTCCATACTCTCAGCTTATTAAAACCCAGCTGATTTCACCTGTTATTCCATAACTGAACAAAACGATTTTTAAGGGAACTAAGCGTCTAATTAGAAACGAAAATAAATTTGCGTTACACAATTAATTCACAATTAATTTTACTGCCATTCTCTGCATGTGCGCTGCATGTTCTCTGTTTCCCCTGCTGTAAGTCACACATTTCACGGTCTTCCTGGGAAAGTGGATTGTTTTAAAGCATTACGCTACGAGTAAAACAGGTTGGTCACATTTCCATAAACAGCACATTATAAAACAAGAGGAAATATGCGTGAACATATGGGTTGCCAACCTGGCAGCTTTATTGTATTTAGTGTCATCATTAAGGCAAAATAACGGTATTCATGTTATTAGTCAATATTGCTATGCAGGTAGCCTAATGAACGTCAAATGAAGCTTGAACTTCGAGAACTCCATGTCCATGAAAACAGCCTCATGGAGTTGATGTTTGACACTTTCATTGCATAATCAAATTAAATTCATTGAACAAGCAGGCGAAGGTGAGACTGAAGCCATTGATAGCCTATTCTCAGCTGTTGCAGGTCCTTTTAACGAAATTTAACCGCATATATTTTGTAAAATAACAGCCCTGTCGGGAATTACCGGGAACTCATAGGCTAATGTAGTCCGAATAATATTGATCATACTATTGATCCATTTAGTCTATTCCTTGATCGCAGTAAACACGCACGAGCATGTCCGTTTCGCCATCAAGCAATTCGCCAAGGTGGAAAAGCAGGCTTTTAAAGGGAATGGGATATGACATTTTGATTGGTTTATTGCATGTCACGCCCAAGACACACCTATAATTAATGAAGAGACTAGGTTCAGCCTATTTGCGCTGTGCTTAGCGCCCAAAAAACATGGCGTTAAAATAGCAAAAGTGGACTTGGACACGCCCTAAATGGACTTTACGCCATGTGCTTAGACCAAGCGCCAAGATAGAGCCCCTGGAGTTATAAAGCCTTAAACAGAGCACCCCTAAATAGGTGATCTGCGCCAAGGGGTTAAATAAACAAACATTAAGACGACATACTCTGCCTAATGAAAATAATTTTTTTGACATTGCTTCCCTTAAATTCATATAATCTTCATTTGATTAAACTATGACAATTACTTTATGCTGTTAAAGACTGACAAGACATTACAATATAATCTCAAGGCTTACTGTATTACTAAGAAATTCATAGTATTCGATCGCAGGCATCTTGGTGGTAAACAACAGGTGAATAATCAAATAGCAGGTGATTATCATTAAATGACAAGCATGGCTAAATGAGTTGTGGCCTTGCACCGCATTGTACGGCAAAACACATAATGAGAATAGATTCAAGATGTTTATTGTCACACCAGTTTCATACTGTGTACAAAACTGGGTGACAAGTTTCAGCCAGGAGGTTCCAGTGACATAAAGTGATAAAAGTGACAAAGTGGGGGGAAAAAAATAATCCGAACAAACCCAAGACCGAGACCAGACCAATGTGAGTCCAATTCAAGACCATGGGCCCTATCTTACACCCGGCGCAAAGCGGCGCTAACCCAAACGCAAGTGTCTTTGCTATCTTACACCCGGCGGTAGGTTCATTATAACGCCTAACGCTCACCCCGTTTAACTAGCATGTACTCTTGCACCGTTTGGCCGTGTTGGTCTTAAGATGAGGAGTGGCCAGGATTCTTTTTGGCGTATTGCTATCTTGAGCCAGCAGAAAGCGCTTGCGCTAGAACCACCACTAACCTGGTCTAAAGTCATGTTGCAGTTGTATACATGTTATTTTAACAGCGCATATAAGTGCGTCTACAAAGGCGTGTGCACAATGCGCGTACCCTCCTGTCTGTTACACACAGGCGCGTGCACAAGCATGATTAAAATATCAAGATTACAATGTGAAATAGTATTATTGTGTAGCCTATATCAAAAAATACATAATAATAAAAGGGTCCATAGCCTACCTTTCCCTCAGTGAAGGGGAATGCCATGCACATTAAATTGCTTTCAGCCCACTCCATCAACATCCAGGCGATGTGCGATGGTACGGGACAATGGCTATCCATTAAAAAGCAGCTGATAACACCTATATCAAGCCTAATGCGCAAATTGTCATTTACACCTAATGCGTGAATTGTCATTCAATGGAAAACTCGCGCACGGCAATAGACGGACATTTAAGTTCTGAAAATGCGCTTCAGATGTCATTACAATACAGCTCTGTTTATCTATGAATACAGCCTGTAAGTAAATAGAATGGTTTATGACTGAAAAAAGTTCAAAACCTTGTCCAGTGAATATTGCATTTATTGTTTTTCAAATAGCCTAGGCTACAGCGGATTCGCTGTGCATAAGGTTTTTTTCGATAGCCTATGGTTAAAAAACGGAGATGTCACCATGTTAACTAAATTGTAACCTTAGCTATTCTTCGTCCTTCATATATTTTAAATTACAGTGACCAGGTTTCCATACTCTCACCGTTTAAAACCCAGCTGATTTCACCCGTTATTCCATAACTGAACAAAACGATTTTAAAGAGAACTAAGCGTCTAATTAGAAACTAAAACAAATTTGCAGCACGTTACACAATTAATTCACAATTAATTTTAATGCCATTCTCTGCATGCGCTGCATGTTCTCTGTTTCCCCTGCTGTAAGTCGCACGTTTCACGGTCTTCCTGGGAAAGTGGATTGTTTTAAAGCATTACGCTACGAGTAAAACAGGTTGGTCACATTTCCATAAACAGGACATTATTAAACAAGGGGAAATATGCGTGAACATATGGGTTGCGAACCTGACAGCTTTATTGTAGGCTATTTAGTGTCATCATTAAGGCAAAATAACGGTATGTATGTTATTAATCAATATTAGCCTACTATGCAGGTAGCCTAATGAACTTTGGATGAAGCTTGAACTTCGAGAACTCCATGAGAACAGCCTCTTGGAATTGATGTTTGACACTTTCATTGCATAATCAAACGAAATTCGCTGAACAAGCAGGCTCATTTGGCGTTTTCTAAGGTGAGACTGAAGCAATTGATAGCTTATTCTCAGCTGTTGCAGGTCCTTTTAACGAAATTTAACCGCATATATTTTGTAAAATAACAGCCCTGTCTGGAATTACCGGGAACTCATAGGCTAATGGTTAGTCCGAATAATATTGATCATACTCCATTTAGCCTATTCCTTGATCACACTAAACATGCACGAGCATGTCTGTTTCGCCATCAAGCAATCCGCCAAGGTGGAAAAGCAGGCTTTTAAAGGGAATGGGATATGACATTTTGATTGGTTTATTGCATGTCACGCCCAAGACACACCTATAATTAATGAAGCGACTAGGTTCAGCCCAGTTGCACCTTGCGCCGTGCTTAGCGCCAAAAAAACACGCCGTTAAAATAGCAAAAGTGGACTTGGACACGCCCAAAATGGACTTTACACCATGCGCTTACACTAAGCGCCAAGATCGCCAAGATAGGGCCCCATGACTCTAATTGTGTTGGTCTACCATCATAGTGATGGCTCAACATTTACACCATTTCGCTTCTAAAATTCAAAACGCAGAAAGCATTATTTAGGAATTTTAATAAAGAAAGCAATATTTTTGTGAAAATACTGATGTACAGTATACAACAGAAGTGAGTACACCCCTGTGCAATATCACTTAAATGTCAAATGATTCAAAATTGTATCACCTCTCAATAATTGCATTATTTCTAAGTTGACAAGTAGAGTGTTTCCTCTTATGAACAATCAAAAACAAATACTTTAGAAAGACAAATGTGAATACACCTGTGATCACTGACACACAAGTTGGAAAGTTACACAAGTTAGTTAAAATCATTTTTAATATTTGGTCGCATATCCTTTGCATGCCATGACTTCCTGATGTCTGTGACCCAACAACATCAAAAGACTCTTGATATCTTATTTTCTGGTACTCTTACAAGCGATACTATAACGTCTCTGCATTTGAATGGATCTCTATGGGAATTAGGGGGTGGGACTAGATTTAGCTGTAAATTACACTGGAACAGTATGGAACACATGGTTGGCTAAATGGCTGTAAGTCATCAAGGGTCTGACGTATCAAACAAGCCTTAAACCATCACTCTGCTGCCATAAATATACAGTATATTTTGTCGCTTGCCCGACGATAAAAATGTGCGTGAAGCCAAAGAAAAAGTCTGACCAGGTAATTTCAGCATTAGCGTAGCCTAACGTTACATTTACAAAACGTTACAAAATTACATTTTTATTTAATTATTATTACAAATTGCCAAATGCCACTGATAACTGTCGAAAAACTCTGAAGAGTCTCACTGACGTCAATGATTTGAAACGATTGGTTAGCAACGGTGCACGTGATCCAAGCTGGCCGTTACGCTTTTTCAATGTCTCCTGAAAATCTCTGGTAATGATGTCACAGCAGTTGTTGTCTTGACCAGTGGAGTGTCCAGACCAATTTTAAAGGGGGGTCCAAGCTTGGCACAGAATTGCACAGGGGGGGCATCTATGAATTACTAAATTTGACACTTGTGTGGCTATCACAATAAATGTCATTTCTTTCCAATACTGTCAAATGTTCATTTTGTTAAATTATCTTATAACAATCTCTTGACTGTTAAAATTACATTGCAGACTACTAATAAAGCCAATTACAATATGAATATCACACACTGATTGATGGATAGAGGATAGAGAGACACTACATACAGAGTGATAGGTGACATATAGAGAGTATATAGAGGACAGAGGTTTGAGAGAGGATAGAGGTCAGGATAAACAGAAGTTAGACAGAGGGTAAATATGCTAGAGGGGATTGATAGAGGAAATATAGGAGAGAGAAAAAATATAGGATTCAGAGGGAAAAGGAAGGAGAGATGCAGAGGGAGAGGGAGATAGAGGGAGGGAAAAATATAGAGACGGACAGACTGATCATATTGCAATCACACTAAATAAAATATGTATATTGCAGGACCCCCTCCACAATCTCCCTATGGCTCTCAAATAATTGTCAAACTTCAGTTGCAGTCATTTAGCAGGTGCACTAAACCTGTATGTAGTGTCATTTAGCAGGTGCAGTCATTTAGCAGAGCAGTCAATGCAGTCTAGTTACAGGAGGTGGGTTTCTTTGCTAGTAGGCATTGCACTGCTACAAAGGATCAATAATTTGTGTTGGTTTTGCTATATGCAAATGCAGGTTGGCATCCTTAAAGTGCCTGCTTGTTTCCCATTTAAATTACAGAGCTATACTTGTACAGATATGACTGTGGCAGTCCCTATGTTGGTTAACTAACTTTTTGAAACAATAAGAGAAAATACCATGTAGCTCATTCAAGTATGACAAAATAGTCTTTATAGATTGTGTAAAACTAAGAATTTAGCCCATTTTCAGATGGTGGTAGCCTACACTTCCTGTTTAAAAACATTTCTTCAAAAAGCAGCAAAGTTGAAGTCAGATTTTATAAATTATAACATTGACGGTATGAGTACTGATTACATTTTAAGAGACACCCAAAATCAAACACAATGGATTACCTACAAAAGTCAACATCAATAATCACCAGTGACGAGAATGAAAAATTAATTACTCTCAATTTAATGAAACTTCAGCCTATGCTGCATTTCGAAGCAATTTGAATCTGTAACATTCAGACTTTACGTTAAATTTAACTTTTAAATAAAAAAAATGCGGCCAGATTAAACGTTGTCTTTGGATATCGATTAGGTTAATGGTATAGTCATAATATAGTAATATAACAATTAGGTTCATGTAAAATTTACTTACATTTGATATGATTGGTAAACCCTGGGTAAAGTAACGTTTGCTTAGCTAGTAACCTTTTACCTCAGGATCAGGTAACCTAACGCAGATCACAGGTTTATAGAATTTGGCGAACATCCTTGACCGAAAACGTGACACATAGATAAACAGTTTGGTGTAATCTGACCTAGTGCACAAAATGCCACCAAATGCTGTTGAAAAGGCCTCCAAGACATGTTTCCAACACAATTTAGCCATCCATGGACGACTGTTGTTCACTGGGAATGAAAAAGAAAATGGAAAATTATAGAGGCCTAATTATGTATATTTATAAGAATCTGGTTCATATGGGTTAATACTTACTGAACAATAACGTTCGCGCCTTCTCACACTGAGAGTGAACGTCCGACAAAGAGAGGGGCTGTGTTTCTCCTGCAGTAGCAGTTTCAGTTGAGCTACAAAATATTGCGATTGTAACACAACGACTCGTGAGACTCACATAATGGCACTGTTACTGTTCAGTGTTCAACTGCAGAGTGCAGACAGACTGGTGAGTGAGCTGGCTGTCGGTCTTTGTGATGTATGTGATGCGACTTGGGGTACAGGAAAAAATAAGTGGTTAGCCTAACGTTATTTACAGCCAGGCCTACGCTTTGAGGTAAATTAATATTTAAATCGTTAATATGTGGTTTTATCTAGCGATCTAGCAAAATTTCCGTCCACTAAACCTATAAATCAATGATATCCCCTGCTCATTGACCTCATTGACCTCCACTGGCTACCTGTGATGGCTCGCATCAAATTCAAAACATTGGTGCTCGCCTTCCAGGCAGTCCGAGGATCAGCCCCTCCATACCTCCAAAAGCTCATCGGACCCTACACACCTACCAGATCCCTGCGTTCCGCCTCCTCAGGACGACTGATACCCCCCCCCCCCCCCCCACTTCATACTAGCACCCGGTCTCGACGTCTGTCTGTCCTGGCCCCACGGTGGTGGAATGAGCTCCCCGTGGAGCTCAGAACAACAGAAAGTCTGACCACCTTCAAGCGCAGATTGAAGACTCACCTCTTCAAGCTGCACCTCTCTCCACCCCTCCCTACCTCCTTGTGACCTCCCTTGATTGTGTTTTTCTGAATCCTTGTTTAAGTGGTTCAAGCTGCTAGTTTATTACTTAAGGTTATTTATTGGCTTACTGTTGTACACGCCAATGATTGATATTGTGTGCCCCCCCCCCCCCCCCCCCCAAAAAAAAAAAAAAATTAATCATACTGACTGCGCCTGGTGTTTGAAATCGTATTTATCTTTTAGGGTTGTTTTAACGCACTTGTTTCAAGTTGGAAAATGCACTAATGTACGTCGCTCTGGATAAGAGCGTCTGCCAAATGACTAAAATGTAAAAAAAAAAAAATCAAATAGTAGCATATTTTGTCATCTGTAACTAGTTTTCCGTGGTGGCCAATCAAATTTATGTGGGGGCGGGTGCCATATGTAGGCTAATATGAGTTCAGTGCGAATGAAACAGTACTATATAACACAACTGGAAATATTCTGGAGCTTGTGTTCTGAGTAACCATGTTTTGTTTTATTTGCAAATTGAAATGTAAAAGTAATTTTTTTTGGACCTGAAAATCACAGTTAACATGGAGTAATTTGTGGAGTAATTCAGTTTGTGCTCGTGTGATACCCGTTTTTTATTATGAAACCATTTTTACACTCAGTAATGGTGGGGAAATTGACCCTGCTTTGAGACTCAATACAATGGAGGAGATATTTTAATAAAAACATTTTCTAAGTTGCCCATTTGTGTTTGAAATCATTTGTGTTGCGGCCCCTTCGAGCCTGGGTCGGAACACAAAGATTTGACAATTTTTCACGAGAAGGTCGTGGTTATTGGAAAAAAATGCAAGCTCTTGCAACTTTAGCGGAATTTTGTTGATTTTGCATTAATAGGCTAGTTGCAATCGCAACATCCTGGAGGGACTGATTAATAGTGCCAATACTATAGCTACTATGAATACCCCAAACAAGAGTCAAAACTGACAAACACCACAACATTACAGTTTGCAACAGATGCAAACATTTGTGTAGTTGAGGGCTTTCCAACAGTCTTGTTTTTATCATGGTTCAAGCTATTAATCTTAATTTCTAATCATTTATATCATTATGCTCTCCACGCCATCTTGTGAGGGAATATAATATTAATAGTTCCAACTTCCAAGTGTGTCAAGGAGGTAGGCTACATGTGTAGAAAGATAGTGAACAACTTGCCCATCAGAAAGAGGATGAGTAAAGATAACCAGAATTTACATTTAGCTGTGTTAGCTTGCTAATATTAATGCATTCACGTTATCATGTGGGGAAAAACAACCGCTTTCTGCATAATCGCTTCTTAGATGTAATTTAAATTGTTGGCCTATTTCTTTCCTTTTCTTGTCCTCTGAAAAAAGCCAAGAAGACGCATTTGTTTTTTACTTTCCATGATTATGCCATAGCCTATGTTGCGCAATGCTATCAGTAAGTTACCCGAAAAATATCCTCAATATTATCAGCGAAAACCTGGAAATAAGTATAGCATCCAGGGATTTAAAGTACACTATATTTAGAGAACATTTCGCCTACTTAACAACTTTCTCATTCAGCGTAAACTACTTAGCTAGCATACTCAACAGTAAGCTCTAGAACGGCATTGATTCGGGCAAAGCTTTTGTTCAGCACAAACAAAGCCATCTAGCTAGCCGCGTGTCCAAACAATGTATCATTTGCAGAAATGTTTGTTGTGATATACGTAGCATCAGTCTATCTTTGTTTAACGCAAACTAAGCCTTTGCAGTTAACAGTTAGCTATCTAGCTAATCCAAATAATGTATCATGCATAACCACTGTCAGCTAGCTTGGCTATAAAGGCGTGGGGGGTATTTCACATAGCAGGATTACTCAGTTACCTGGATAGTTTCTGCTTTGTGAAATACCACCCAGGTTTGCTCATGGTACTCGAACTCCACAACAGCTCAGAACAAGACTCTCTGTTTGTAGATTCATTTTGACTGCATCTCCCCAGATGCACTGGACATTAGAGCTGAACATTGAACACTGTGCTAATTCCCATCTGACCAGAGCAGGACCCTGCTATTGCACACTTTAAACTAGACTCTGGACTTTAAATGCATCATTATAGTTTATGTTAATGTTTTATTTTAATGTTGTCACTTGCATTATCTTTGAATTCTTCATCTACCAAATGGTTTAGTGGCCATGACATGTGTCCACACTTTTACCAATTAGGAGCCTATTGATTTATCTCAGCCTTTGTTTTGATCAGTTAAAAAACTTTTGCTACCTCTTTATGTAATTGTTTGTAACCAGTGACAGATACTGACAGATACCCTAGGGGGGGAGTGGTTGGGGGTGGGGTTAGCCAGCTACTGTTCACGCCCATTAAGTTTGCCAGCCTGAGGTGTGAATCTTTGAGAGCTGTTTTCTCAGGAAAGTGTTTTAAGGTGTACCAACATTCAAAGAAGCATATCTTCTACAAATATTTGCATATTGCAGTATATGAGACATCATTTGAAAGCTCAGGATTTGTACTTTCCTAAACTATAAAAAACAGAAAAATGACCCGTGCTACTTGTGGACCATTTTACCAGCACCAGTCACATATGATGCAGGACACCATATAATGTTAGTTTCCTTTCAACTGCTCGTAGGCTACCTGTATACGTATTACTCACTAATCATTCGTAGAGGAGCCTTCCACACTTGAAAAGTTGTTGTATTTTCACTTTTAATGTGATAAAATTTTAAATGCTTGTAACATAAACCTGATCCCAGTCGGTTGTTGACGTAGCTACGCAGTGGGCTGGGCAGTGTTTTCACTCGATTTAAAGCGGGAGAATTGCGCCCTTCTCCCTCTATCAAATCTCCCATTGTCACGTACTGAGAGAGTAGCTGAGTGTGCCCTGTGTGAAGGCCTGTTACTATGGAAGACCAAATGTGACAAAATTAAATAAATAAATAACCAATGAAATAAATATCTATTCATTATTTTACGTCTCTTTTATTTATTTCATGGTGTATTTATTTCCAGACGTAGGGCCTATTCATTTCATAGCATATTTATTTCAAAATGACTTCGCCTGTCAGTGAACATGATAGGGGCAGGGTCAGCTATGATCATTGGTTGCTCAGTTCATACATATAAAAACCTAGACAAACCTTTGTTTAAAAAAATTTAAAAAAAACAGAGATTCAAACTTTTTTTCAGTTTCAAAACGGTTTCAGAGTTTTAAACATTTCTTTCAGTGATTCAAAACTTTCAGATTCAAAACTTTCGAAACGGTTTCAAGGTTTCAAAACTTTTTTTCAGCCCTTTTTTTTGAACTTGCAATTCATTGTGAGACTGATTTGACACCATACAGACATGGCTATTTGGGGTCTGGATGATCCAGGCAAGGAAGTTGGCGGTTCCGTGAAACTCCAACTTGCTTGACTATCTCAGTTGTTAGTTGATATAATTTAATTACAAAACTAATGATCTGTGTTAGTAGCTGGCTTATAAATTTTTATAAATTAGCAGCTGGTACATCTGCAATGTAGAGAATGGATAGTAGGACCAGTTTTACTATAGTTTAGAATGATACATAAGCGGGTTATCCTCTGACTTGCCTCACAACGCATGACGTCAACTTCTTGAGCTCTATAGGTGTTCAAACATTAGTGAGAAGTGAGATCTGCAGATTTTGGAATTGGCATCCATCCATCCTGTTTGATAGCTGCAATCCAGCCTGCCCTTTGTATTTAGTTTTTTGGAAAGCTAAATGCTTTTATGGTTGAGACTGGGTTGGTCACCAATGACACAAGGGCAGCTTCCAAGCTTTGGCATTTTTGTTTTTTTTCTCTTTAGAGTAGTTATCTATCTATGGATTCTAGCTCCACTGAATTTGTTTATCAAAACAACCGGATATTGGTATGGGCCACTGACGTCACCCTGCAGCTCATGAATATTAATGAAAATACATCTATATTCACGTCTGATATAATTTATCTGGAAACCAGGAAGAACATAATTGACAGAACAAAAAAAATTGAGAATATTCTTGATTGTTTTTCTTACAAACCTAGTAGGGTGACCCATGTGGAGATTGCTGTTCCAAAGACAGTGAAGTATTCAAGAATATCGTACTTCATGAAACATAGGACAGACAGTCCAGGTCCATCACATGCATGGTAAATCTGTAATTAAACAGATTCTGTTTGTTCAAAGATCTCTACATGGACACAGCACAGCAATCATACAGCATTTAGTTTACATTATAAGTTAGTTATGATTTTTTAAAAAGTGCTTCCAATTAAGTATAGAAAGCACGTAAACACATGCTGTTAAAACTATACATAAAAAACCAGACCTCAAACCTGAACAGTGTTCAGTCCTGACAATTAGAGAAAAAACATGAACATGCATTTATAAAAAGCCAGCTGAAGAACCCAAATATCTCTTTGGTCAACTTTCAGTGTCATTTTTCTTTGCAGTCTAATTGTACATATTAATACAGCTGCCTGCTCCTGCTGATTTAAGTTTTTCTCTTAAAGAGTCCAGAGCCTATCCACACATACACACAGATATTAAGTAAATAGGGTTCTTACCACAGTGAAAAACATGGTGAAGAAGTAGACCATCGCTTCCATATGAAAGCCTCTTTTGGTTGCCACACTGACAACTATCAAGAGCACCAGGCTGCTGATGGTTGGGAGCAATAATTTAGCAATAAATGCACCCCATCCTGGAGAAGCAAAGTGCTGTGTGGGAAACCTGGATAGAGAAGATCAGTTTTGTGACTAGAATGTCTGATTCAAACAGACTTAAGTTGTAAAGTGGGGATGAAGGTTTGAAGCTGGAGAAAGGAACTTAATGAGGCCCGGACTACTCAGAGTACAGAGTGAGGCAACTCGTGAGGAAAGCTGTGAGAAAATGGGGGAGAATAGAGTGACAGCTGTTGCACAAAGCGCTTTAAAATTTAAATGTCCGTCAGAAATAGAAGAGCCAGAGCCATGTGGTCATGCAACAGCAGCTGCTGTTGCCAAGGAACAAGAGGAGCTGTTGCTGTTGCAAAATTCACCCTTCCCCTGAAGCTGTTCTTAAAGTGATCCACAATTCACTATAAACACAACACAAACAGTCAGTAATCCATTCTACATTGCTTCATTTAGGACATGGAAATTCTCTCAAAACAACAGCACAACCATTTTATTTTGTTTTATATACAGTGCTCATATACTTAACTTTTCTGTGAGGACATGTGGTGGCCAACTATATCCACAGGCCACTTTAAAGGGTAATGTTATCTGTCTGTGGTGATACTGTGACTTTTGAAGGGAAATATTATGCTTTCATTACTGGAGCCAGATGATGATATAATAAACTTTATTTGCACAGCACCTTTCATACAAAAAAATGCAGCTCAAAGTGCTTTACAATAAAGAAATGTACATGCACCGAGTGCTTCACATAAAAATAGACATAAAATGAACATAAAAACAGGGATAGGGTGCCAGTTAATGCAAAATAAGATGGAAGATAAAACCCACTTGATAATAATAAAAATAAGATAGAACTGAAGATGAAAAAAATAGAATGCATGAAATCAAGTAAAATACAACATTTTAAAGAAGTGGAGCAGTGCATAAGTGCGAAGCAAGTGCAAAAAAGAGTTTCAGGCCTGTATCAGGAAAGTCATAGCTAGTTAAAGGCTAAAGTGAAGAGATAAGTTTTTAGCTTTCTTTTAAAAAATATTTAGCAAGCTGGCTTCTCTGATATCTATAGGTAGCGTGTTCCATAGCTTTGGGGTGTAATTGACAAAGGCTGTGTCCCCGATCTTCTTCCAGCTGTTGCTGGGAACCTCCAATAAACCAGCAGCAGATGATCGCAGTGTTCTTGAAGGCAAGTAGTTGACAAGATGATGCTTTGACTTAAAAATAGAAAAAAAACCTGTGTACATTATAGCTATATCTCATTGCCTTCACTGCTGTTATCTCGATTAGATTACTGCAACTCTCTATACGCCTGCTTAAGCAATCATGCACTGTCTTGGCTCCAGCTAGTTCAAAATTCAGCAGCGAGAGTTTTATCTAAGCACAGTAAAAGAACACACATCACCCCAATCCTTGTAGCACTCCACTGGCTTCCTGATATTTTTAGGATTGATTTAAAAATTCTATGAATCACTTTTAAAGCTCTGCACGGCCTGGCCTATATTTCAGAGTTTTTAGTGCCGTATAGTTCTGGGAGAGTGCTCAGATCCTCACAGAGATCTCTCCTTGCTGCTCCTTACTCCAGGCTAAGAACTAAAGATGATAGATGAATTAATTCCCTGTTAACATTAGAAACAGACAATTGACAGATTTAAGTCTCTTTTGGTTTATATTTTCATTTTATGTTATTATTATTGTGTTATTGCGTATTTTAGGATTCTTGTCCTTTTTAATGCCGCCTTATTAATTGTAGGTCTAATTCTATCTTCAGGTGTTATTTAGCTTATTTAATCCTATTTTTATTGTTTTGGAAGGTGCTTTGAGCGCCATGTTCTGAAAAACAGTATACAAACAAAAATATAATTATTATTATTATTATGGAGGAGAAACAAGTTCTGACTGTAATCAGAAGCAAGTTTGCAGGCAGCTGTTGCCCCACCTCTACCCAGTTGTCCCATCTGTCTGTAGAGATTCTGCTGAGGCACAAAGGGTACAGTGTGAGAAGGGGTTTTGCTCTGAAATTTGATCTCCTGGGAGAGTAGGAGAATGTAATTTCATGATCCTGTCTGCAAACGCAGTGGGATGATGATGATTTTTTTTTAGAATTAAATCTACAGGTATTGTTTTTTGTTTTTTTTGGGGGGGAGGGGGGGGGGGGGGGGGGGGGGGTAAAATACACCACAGGTCCAGATTACTAGCTACCTTGTAATTGTGACAACACAACAAGCCACTTTCTGACAATCAGCTAAAACTTCATAGCATGCAAATACAATAGTTCACAAGATTTTAATTCAATCAAAAAATGTATGTACTTTTATGGAGTACATACCTTTATGGAGGACCAGATTTATGGAACACCATTTTATTTATTCATTTATTTCTGTGTATAGTTATTTATTTATAGCCGTATATTTTTCTGTATTTATTTCCCAATTTCTGTATTTCCCTACGAGCACAATCTGTCAATTAACTTGCTTTGGTCCGGCCATTAAATTTGACGGTCCAACCTACAGTTGAAGTCGTAAGTTTACATATACTTAGGTTGAAGTCATTAAAACTAATTTTTAACCACTCCACAGATTTCATGTTAGCAAACTATAGTGTTGGCAAGTCAATTAGGACATCTACTTTGTGCATGACACAAGTAATTTTTTGTTTAGAGACAGATTATTTCACTTTTAATTCACTATATCACAATTCCAATGGGTCAGAAGTTTACATACACTAAGTTGACTGTGCCCTTAAATCTTTTATATTTGGTCGCATATCGTTTGCATGCCATGACGTCCTGATGTCTGTGACCCAGCAACATCAAAAGACTCTTGATATCTTATTTTCTGGTACTCTTACAAGCGATACTATAACGTCTCTGCATTTGAATGGATCCCTATGGGAATTGGGGGGTGGGACTAGATTTAGCTGTAAATTATGTTGGAACAATATGGAATACATGATTAGTAAAATGGCTGTAAGTCATCAAGGGTCTGAGGTATCAAACAAGCCTTAAACCATCACTCTGCTGCCAGATATGCAGTAGATATGGATGGATCACTTTAAGGGTTGTTTCTCCTGACAAATTTTCCTATTGAACTCTATGGAAAAATAAGTCCGGAGAAGAAACCCTTCAAGTTATCCATCCATATCTACTGTATTTCTGGCAGCAGAGTGATGATTTAAGGCTTGTTTGATACGTCAGACCCTTGATGACTTCGAGCCATTTAGCCAACCTTGTGTTTCAATACTGTTCAAGTGTAATTTACAGCTAAATCTAGTCCCACCCCCCAATTCCCATAGAGATCCATTCAAATGCAGACACGTTATAGTATCGCTTGTAAGAGTACCAGAAAATAAGATATCAAGAGTCTTTTGATGTTGTTGGGTCACAGACATCAGGAAGTCATGGCATGCAAAGGATATGCGACCAAATATTAAAAATTTAAGGCACAGTCAACTTAGTGTATGTAAACTTCTGACCCACTGGAATTGTGATATAGTGAATTAAAAGTGAAATAATCTGTAAACAATTGTTGGAAAAATTACTTGTGTCATGCACAAAGTAGATGTCCTAACTGACTTGCCAACACTACAGTTTGCTAACATGAAATCTGTGGAGTGGTTAAAAATGAGTTTTAATGACTTCAACCTAAGTGTATGTAAACTTCCGACTTCAACTGTATGTGTTTGGTCTATGGTTCAGAGCGTTTCAGAGCATAGCGTACAATCAGAGACCTTAGGGCCGAAACATACCTTATGCGAACTTGAATGAAAACACCGGGCCAACGCACTGCAAACGCACTACCCGGTTGAACATTCTCAACGTACGTTGTTATGTCCCACTGGAGGTTATCAACCCGAGTCCTCGAGGGGGTGATCGAGGACAAATCAGAGCGTCTGTAAACCGACTGTGTGTGATTTTGTTTTCGTTTATACTCTTAAGCCACATATCAGAAATAGCTGTGCACGCTGTCATAAATAATAAAAGTCCCATATTCACATAATATACATTGCTGGTCTATTTGAATGATGAGGTGACAAATTATCATAAATATGTTTATGTGGGTGAAACACAGTTGTGTGGAGCGAACATGCTCAGCAAGACACTCGTCCAAACTGGGTTCCCATGACATTTGTGAAAGACAAACCAGAGGAAAGCACACATCGAAGAAGAAAGCTGTTTCCTGTTGTTGCCTGCTATAGTGACCCTCGCTGCAATGCTTGCCACTGCAGCTCACACTTGCGTTTCAGGTGACACATTTTATAACGCAACAACGCATGAAATCGACTTTTCTTAGCTCTAAGCGTCCACGTTCACGTTTTTGCGTAAGGTATGTTTTGGCCCTTAGAGCAGACGCGTAGCCATGGGTAGGCCTGGTTACCCCTGAAGCCCCACAAAAAGCGGTGTGGAGCGGATTTCTTGTGTGATTACATCACCTCCATTCATTTTCAATGAGAGGCGATTCCTCGTGTCTGCAAGGCATGTTGGGATTGCTTGTGATGCGAGGAGACCAGACGAGACGGGGAACGTGGCGCAGTAATCAGATTAAAGATCCGACTTAAATAAATTGTTCCCCTTTTCTAATTTTAATTCCCTATTCCTAGTTCTGTCATGGAGGACCCATTAATTATTGTGGGGATTTCCCATAGAATATAGGTCAGCACAAAGTAAAGGATTCAACGATAGTTTGACTTCAAAAATGATGGTATAAACACTCAAATTAACCCCAATAGACTGTCGTCGTATTTTATTTGCTTTGGGTGCACTGTGGAGTGTTTAAGTGCGTTTGGTAGTGGATGCTAGCAGTTACCTTAGAGTTGCGCTAGCATTAGCAACGTGTGTATGTCCAAAAGAAGGGACAGCATGGAATTATCTGAAAATGGTTTCCATCAATCAACAACATCATGGGTAAGTCGTAAATGAGACATTATGTCCAAATTCCAAACTAACCCTTTAACCGCTTAGCTGATTCTTATGAAACACCCCACAAGCCACTTGGTGATGATAGGCCACTGGTTGGCGCTATAATAGTCAGTTGAATTTGCAATAATTAAACAATCACAACTCCTGTACTGTTTGACCTAGTGACTTAAAACTAATGTAATTAGATGTCCCTCCTCACACTGAATAAATGTCCATCAAGGAAACATGGACCAATATATAGAATCTTCTGAAATTTTGAATAGTCTTAAAAACACTGAAAATGCTACTCCTGGCCAATTTGCACTAAACCTGGTAAGTTGACTTATCTCATGCGCCTTCATATATGCATTACTTTTCTAAGGCCTACGTTAAAAATGGCCAAAGGACAATCCAATTAATTTCTAGTGGGTGTGGCTTATCACATAAATGCTAATAATTCTAAAACCATTTGACAAGACATTCTCAAACTTAATGGGGTGATTGAGTTAGATCAAGACTCCAGTTACCATGGCTTAGCCAAATCAAACCACATGGTGGCGCTATAGAGATCCAAAAATTCACTGTTCCCTTGCAGAGATTTCAAACTTGCAAAAATGACAAAAGCCCTGATTAGAAACATAGATATTTGCTTTTTGGGGCAACTGTCTTGAATTGTCCATCATTTTAGAGTCTCTGTGTTTGACAAATGCTACTGCTTTTTAGCTTGGTTCGGTCATTTCAGTCCAACATAGCTTTTATATATATAAACGTTGGCTAAACTAACAAACAAGCTAGCTATCTGTTTCCTTATGTAAAAGCGATGTTGGACTGAAGTGACAGAACCAAGCTAGCTCAAGCTGCTATGTAGTTTTGCTCCGCGTTGGAATGCAGGTTGACTTCTGGGGAAAGAGCACGTCAAACTACAAGCTATGCTTTAAGTATAAACGATCTAGCTAGCAGGCAGAGGGTGGGATATATCTTTAAGGTAGCCGACAAGATCGCTATCTTGCTGACTTAGCAATATACAATCTACCTGCCGTTTCTCTCAGAATATTGACTTCTCCATTAATATACTTGCTCACATTGAAAAACCATAATGAAAAATGCGTTCTGAAATGCTCTAAAGTATACCATAGACTCTAACACATAGGTCGGGCCGTCAAACTCAGTGGGCGGACCGAAGCAAGTTGATTGACGGATTGTGCTTGTAGGGAAATAGGTAAATAAATAGAGAAATATGGAAATAAATACGGAAAAATATACATAAATAAACAAATAAATAAATAATATAAAAATTAAGCTGGGGTGGGACTAGATTAAGCTGTAAATTACACAGGAATAGTATGGAGCACATGGCTGGCTAAATGGCAGGAAGTCATCAAGGGTCTGATGTATCAAACAAGCCTTAAATCATCACTCTGCTGCCAGAAATACAGTAGATATGGATGGATAACTTGAAGGGTTTCTTCTCCTAACTTATTTTCCCATAGAGTTCAATAGGAAAATTTGTCAGGAGAAACAATTATTGCCCATATTTCTGGCATCCCATGTAAGAGTTTATATTGTATTTATATAGAGACTGGTAAGATGAACATGCTTTAATTGTCTATCACCATTACTGCTAAATGTATATGTAAACACCTTGCATGAGTAATACTTCACATGTAGGAATATAGAGGCATGTTCCCTATAGCTCTAAATTCATTGTTGATCTGAAGAGCAAGACTAGTCTGTCTGGAGAAATTCAAGATCAGACAAGAAAGAATTGGGTCTTGTGACTGTGTGAGGGAGTCACCCTTCTCATTGATCAATGAGAGAACTTCTCTCCTACAATCAGTGAGGTTCAGCTGATTCAGGAAACCTACGTAGCCAGGTGCTAAGCCTTGGGCTAAAATAGAAAGGTAGGCTTCAGTAGATATGGGTTCCATATCTAATGCACTGAAAGCTAAAGGCTGAATATTAATAACTTGAGGGGAAACTCAAAGTTAGCTATTACACAAGGGCCTTGAGCGCCGAAAGGTGCAGTGAAAACTGATTATACACCAACGTGTTTAAATCACAATCCAACATACAAGTTGTGATGAAGGATAAGAACATTTCTAGGAATGTTTTCTCGCTATAGTACAAGGTAGCTACAGCACGACAGAGACTTATGTTAGACTAGCAGGATGCACTGTAACAACATCAAACTTACAGAACATAAGGTTTATGTTCTAATTTTCCAGCAAACAATTTGGAATTGTGATGAATCCCAAATATCAAATATCAGAATGTGAAATTGTCTGAATTACAATTACTACTAAATTTCCGATTTAATAGTAAAATGCAATTAATCAAATTAATTAAAATTACTGTAATGAAGTAATCAATTATTAATACAGAATGGTTAATAATACTATTATTGATAAAAAGGTATTATACCAGAATGTAAAGGCAATTAACTATGGAACACCGAGAGTGCCACAATAATAAATGTGAAAATAAATAAATGTGGAAATATAAAAATGAATGAATAAAATAATTTGGAAATAAATAAATCTGGGAATGAATATAGAAATGTAAATGTATGTTATTACATTTATTTTCAAATATTTTTTCAAATATATTCATTTATTTATTTCCATATATATTTCCCGACTAGCACAATCTGTCAATCAACTTGCTTTGCTCCACCTACTAAGTTTGCCTCGTTCACACCCTTCTAACTGTATGTGTTCAGTGTTGCCAGATTGGGCGTATTCCAGCCCAATTGGGCTATTTAGTTTTATGTTATTGTGTGGGGGAAAATGACTTTTTGCAGCTTGTCATAATTTGGTTATATTTGGCGTTTTTTCATCTTCCTCTTTTAGCTAATTATTCACGTTAACTCTGGTGTAGTTTGTCCCTCCTCTCGCTGCCTATTCCTCGGTTGTCATTGAAACCAGTTAATAATCGCTGCTTTTGTTTGATATTGTAGCGAGCGCGGAGAATGAGGGAGGGAGACAGCAACTGCAGTACCAAATCGCTCCTGCCGAGCTTCGTTTTATTTAGCGCTACCTTACCAGCTCTGAAAAGAGCCGTTGGTTTGTCACATGATCCAGCTCAGCGTTGTTCACAGTTGGAAGCACATTTTTAACTAACTCGAATCGCTTCAGGTACTGCCTTATATTTGAACTAGTCGGCTGTGATTGGCGCACACACTTACACATTCCTTGCCAATCACAGCCACACAACAGTTAAATAACAGTTAGTTTACAGTTACGTTTAAAGTTTAGGTGACAGCTAAATGACAGTTACAGTTTAAAGTTTACAATTAACACAATACGCGGCTAACAAGCTAACAACACGATTAAAACACACACAGCACGTTATTTACAAGTATCTACACATCGACCGGGTAGCGGCTCACTAGCCGGTCCTAGCTGGCTAGTTTACAACCCCCAGGCCGCCACATTGCCCCCACCCAAGGGGTCACAAGTCCCCGACGACACCGCAAGTCCTGTAAGTGGCCTGGGGGCCGCCGGTGTCGTTTAGGTCTCCCGGTAGCACTCAGCGGAGTGTCGCTGGGCTCAGGCTCACTGGGTAACGCAGTGTCGCTGCTCACCTCCAGCTCAGCTGCATCAGGAGTTGCCAGGGGCCTGTAGGGCGCGAGCCGGTCTTGATGCAGCACCACCAGGCGCCCCCGGCCTGGCATCCTGATGCGATAAACCACCTCAGAGAGCCCTTCCACAACTTCCCCAGGCCCCCGCCAGCTCGCTCGCAGCTTGGGCGACGGGCCTTTCTTTCGCTCAGGGCAATAAACCCAGACCTGCTCTCTCGCTGCAAAGGCCCGTCCTCTGCAGCGCGTCGTACCACCGCTTCTGCTTAAAGCTGGCGGAGGCCTGGGCCTTGTGGGCGAAGTCGTGAGCGACGAGGAGGCGGTCCCGCAGCCGGTGGTTCCTCCCGAGTACGGCTGGGTTCTTCAGGCTCGGGCGGAGCCCCGAACACCAAGTCCACTGGTGTCCTGAGCTCCCGTCCGAACATCAGGGCAGCAGGGGTGAGTTGGCTGGACTCCTGCATGGCTGACCTGTAAGCCCACAGGACCAAGGGCAGGTGGCGATCCCAGTCCCGCTGGTGCTGGCTGGCTAAGATGGCTAGCTGGGTAGCTAGTGTGCGATTGAATCGCTCGACGAGGCCGTCGATTTGGGGATGGAGTGGCGTCGTTTGGGTCTTTGTCACACCCAGCCGTTTGCAAACCTCAGCCAGCAACTGGGACTCGAAGTTGCGCCCCTGGTCACTGTGGAGCTCGGCATGGGCCCCGAAACGGGTGAACATTTCCTCCACGAGCCTTTCCGCCATCGTCGCCGCACTCTGGTCTGGTACAGCGAACGCCTCCGGCCACTTAGTGAAGTAATCCATTGCTACGAGGATGTAACGATTGCCGGAGTCGGTTACAGGGAAGGGCCCGAGAACGTCCACCCCCACACGTTCCATGGGGGCCCCCACCAGGTGTTGTTGCAGGGGTGCTCGGGAGCGTTGATTAGGCCCTTTCTGTGCTGTGCAGGAGTCGCAGCAATGGACGTGGAGCTCGACGTCGTGACGACACCCTGGCCAGTGAAACTTCCCCCTCAGCCAGTGCAGGGTTTTGTTATTGCCAAAGTGGCCCGCCCCCACCAAGCCGTGGACCAACCTGAGGACATCAGGGCGGAGCGCCCGTGGCACCAATAGCTGCAGGATGTCGCTGCCCCGGCCTGGAGCCTGCCACCGTCTGTAGAGGAGACCGTCACGCTGCACCAAGCTGCTGTACAGGCTGTAATAGCTCTTAAGCTCTGGGCTCTCTGCTGACACCACCGACCACTCGGGACACTGCCCCGCCTTTGCAGTTGTTCCAGCCAGCGAGCAACTTGCCCCTCCGGGTCTTTCAAATTTAGGAGCCAGGTGAGCGAGGCGTGGTCGGTGCACAGGAGGAAGTGGCTGCCTTGCAGGTACGGCCGGAAGTGGTGCAACGCCCTGACCACAGCGAGCAGCTCCCGCCTGGTGACGCAATAATTGCGTTTCGCCTTCCTCAGGGCCCGGCTGTAGTAGGCCACCACTCGCTCGCCGTCTTCGTCCTCCTGTGACAGGACGGCCCCCACTCCGGTGTTGCTTGCATCGGTGTCGACGATGAAGGGTCGCTGGGCGTCGGGGTACGCCAACACTGGAGCTTCAGTGAGGGCCGCCCTGAGCTGGTCAAAGGCCATGGATTGCCCCTTCTGCCACACAAACGGCCAGCACTTATCGGTTAAGCGATGGAGGGGGCTAGCCAGGGTAGCGAAGTCCCGGACAAAGCGCCGATAGTGCACCGATAGTAAGACGCTAGGCCCAGGAAGCTTCGCAGCTCACCCACGTTGCCAGGGACCGGCCAGTCCCTCACAGCAGCCACCTTAGATGGATCGGTGGCTACGCCCTGCTCGCTGATGATGTGCCCTAGGAAGGCCCTCTCCCTCCGGAGAAGCTGGCACTTCTTTGGGTTTAGCCTCAACCCCGCCTGGCGGATTGCAGCTAGCACATCAGTCAGGTTAGCGAGGGCCTGCTGGAAGTCGCTGGCGTGTACCAGGAGGTCGTCTAGGTACACGACACAGCGACTGCGAGGGACGGTCGCTAGCACCCGCTCCATCAGCCGCTCGAACGTGGCCGGCGCGTTGCATAGCCCGAAGGGCATCACCCAAAACTGCCACAGACCCTGCCCGATAGTAAAGGCGGTCTTAGGCTTTGCTTCGGGTGCCAGCCTCACCTGCCAGTAGCCGCTGCGGAGGTCCAGTGAACTGAACCAGCTCGACCCGCTGATGTGGTCCAGGGCCTCGTCGATGCGGGGGAGTTCTCTTTCCCTCCCTCTACCCCACAGGTTAAGGAGAGGATATCTGCTTGTCTGACTGACATCTCTGAGTGGATGGCTACCCATCACCTGAAGCTCAACCTTGACAAGACAGAGCTCCTCTTCATGCCGTACAAGACCTCCCCACTACATGACCTCTCCATCACCGTTGATGGGACCGTGGTGGCTGCCTCCCGCTCTGCAAGGAACCTGGGGGTGGTCCTGGACGACCGGCTGGACTTCAAAGAGCACATCAGGGCGACGGCACGGTCCTGCAGGTTCCTCCTGTACAACATCAGGAGGATTCGACCGTACCTGACCACCTACTCCACCCAGTTTCTTGTCCAGACCATGGTCACCTCACGCCTGGACTACTGCAACTCCCTGCTCGCAAGCCTACCGGCCTGCGCCATTCTGCCTCTTCAACTCATCCAGAATGCAGCTGCCCGGCTTGTGTTCAACCTCCCGAAATTTTCCCACGTAACCCCCCTGCTGAGGTCTCTCCACTGGCTGCCAGTTGCAGCCAGGATCAGGTTCAAAGTTCTGACCCTGGCCTACACTGCAGCCAATAGGACAGGCCCCGTCTACCTGCAGGACTTAATCCAGAACTATGTTCCTGCTCGACCACTTCGCTCTTCTACAGCAGGGCGACTGGCACTTCCCCCCCTCCGTGTCAAAGGCTCTCGCTTGTCCCGACTGCGGAGTTTTTCCACATTAGCACCTCAGTGGTGGAAGGAACTTACCATTCCCCTACGTTCTACTCCAACCCTGCCTGCATTCCGTCGAGGCCTGAAGACACACCTCTTCAGACTCCACCTTGACTGATATCCTCACCTAGGAATATCAGTTCCCTGTTCCCTGTGTTTTCCTGTCTGTTTATTATAGTTTATAATAGTATTTGGAATGTTTTATCATAGTATAGTTTATAATAGTATTTGGAATGGTTTATAATAGCAGTTTATAATAGTATTTGGAATGGAAGTGAGGTGTTGCTGATTTGCCCACAGCTTACTGTGAACTACAGTCAACGTTCATTGCTAGGGATAGCTGCTACATTATGCAAAGGATGTGCTTTGCCTCGTCTGTTCTGTAATGATGATGATGTCTCTGTACGCACTTACTGTACGTCGCTTTGGATAAAAGTGTCTGCTAAATAAATGTAATGTAATGTAATGGGTAGGAGTCTTTGGTGGTCGCGGAGTTAAGACGCCTGTAGTCCACACAGAACCTCCACTCCCCACTCTTCTTCTGGACCAGGACCGCAGGGGCTGCCCACGGGCTGTCGGAGGGCTCGATCACACCAGCAGCTGCCATTTCCTTCACCTTTTCCTCTGCCACCAGTCGTTTGGCAGGGGACATCCGGTGCGGCCGCAGACGGATGGGTTGAGCTGTGTCGGTGTTGATAGTGTGCTGCACCAGCTTGGTCTGGGTACAGTCCTCATCCCGCACCGCGAACAGGTCTGCGTTTCCGTCCAGGAGGCTTTTGAGCTGCTGGCGCTGCTGGTGGTCGAGCCCGCTGCTGCTTCGTTGCCACAGGGCATGGACAGCTGCTGTCGTCTCGGCAGGCAGAGCTGGTTTGGGCTGGGCAGGCGGTTGCTGTGTGGCAGGCTAGTGGTGGTGGGCGAGCGAGTGGTCAGGCTGGGGCACTGTGGTCGGGCTGGGGCACTGTGGTCAGTGACGGTGGCTTGGGTGCGGTGGCTAGCAGGTGTAGCTTGCTTGCTGGCTGGGCTGTGGTGACTAGGTGGCGTGCTCGTCGGGCCGGATTGGAGGGCTACAGTCTCCGTGCCAAGGGTGATGCTGGCCCTTGACACATCAACACAGGCTCCCCAGCGTTTAAGCAGGTCCAGGCTGATGATGCACGAGTCCGCGATGTCAGCTAGCCAGAACTCGTGCGACACCTCCTGCCCGCTCACCGTCACCTTCACCTTCACCTCTTTCTTCCCCCTCATCGCCATCTTTGCCCCCATCACTGATGTCAGCGGTGTGGCAGTGGGCGTCCACGCCCCGGGAAGTTGGGGCCCGCCGGTGTTGTGGAGTACTCCTGGCCGGACAAGGGAGATGGTAGCCCCTGTGTCCACCAGGGCTCGGCAGGCCTGCCCGTCCAGCTGACAGTGGATAATAATAATAATAATAATACATTCAATTTTTATAGCGCTTTTCTAGATACTCAAAGTGCTTTACAGTTTTAAATTACACACAGTAAAATCATTTAATAAGTAATTAATAAAATAAATAAAAATAAAAAATAAATAAAATAATTAAGACAGATAAAAAAGAAGGAGTATAATTTAAAATTTGAGTCATGGGATAGAGGGGAGGATGTTTAACAGGGGAAAGCCAGTTTGAAGAGGTGGGTCTTGAGAGCCTGTTTGAAGGATGGTAGGGTGGTTGCCAGACGGATGTGGATGGGGAGGGCGTTCCAGAGGGAGGGTGCAGCAACTGAAAAGTGGAGGTACAACCCACTGGCTTTGCCCAGCCGACCTACCCGTGGATGGGACTTATGCTCAGTCTCTTTTTCAAAGGCGCTTGTGCTAGCCTCCGCAGAGGTAGCTGGAATCTTTGCCACTGGAGCGGGTAAGGCCGGACTGGGTTTGGGCACAGGGGTGTGTACCTGGTTGAGGAGGGTTGGTTCCCGGGGCGGCGTTCTCCTCACTGCGCCGTCCCTGCCTCGTTTCCCGACGGCGGGTGCTTCCGTGGCTTTGGTGCTGGAGCTGGGCAGTCGCGCGCGATATGGCCCGGCTCATCGCACCGGTAGCACCGGCCTTGTCGCCCCACTGGCCGTTGTAGTGGCGTGCGTGTCCAGCGGACCTCCTCGCCGTCGGCTACCCTGACGTGCTGGCGGGTTGGTTGTGGAGTGGGCCGGATAGCTAGGGTGTCTTCCGCCCGTGTTGTCTTGATCAAAGCCTCGCTGATGGAACCCGGTTGGGCTAGGCTAACGTGGTCACGTAGCCGCTCTGGCGTGAGGGCTCGCAGAAATGCATGCAGCGCTAGCTTCTCCTGCGCTGCTGCATCGAACTCCGGGTAGGCCTCGTGGGCGTAGCGCTGTACGTCGGCCGCCACTTTTCCCCAGCTCTCCTCCTCACAGTGGTAGCGGCTTAGCAGCATTTCCCGGCTTGCTTCGGCGGAGCAGTGCTGGATGAACCGCCGTTGGAGTGCTGCTGTCAGAGCCTGCAGGTTTTGTCGCTCCGCCGGCGGCAGGTCCAGGATCGCCTCCAGCGCAGGCCCCTCCAGGGCGAGTGCCAGGTGTCCTGCTGTCTGCTCCGGCGTCCAGCCACCCAGCTGAGCTGCTAGCTCTAGCTGTGCTAGGTATGACTCCAGCGACGCTGTTCCATTAAAATGAGGTAGCTTCAGCTGCATTGTCGGCTTCGCGGGCGTGCCGTCGTGGCTTACCGATGCCGGATTATCTTGTCTGCCGCTGAAGCCGTCCGGTCGCCTGGACACTCGCACCGCGGGAGTCTGCCACTCGGGGCTCGTCACAGCCCCGGCCCTCCTCGCCTTCCTGCGGGTTAGCTCGCTGATCGACCGCTCCACTTCCCCTATCTCCCTCAGTAGGGCTCGTTCCATCCCACTTCCGGACACCAATGTAGCAAGTGCAGAGAATGAGGGAGGGAGACAGCAACTGCAGTACCGAATCGCTCCTGCTGAGCTTCATTTTATTTGGCGCTACCTTACCAGCTCTGAAAAGAGCCGTTGGTTTGTCACAGGATCCAGCTCAGCGTTGTTCACAGTTGGAAGCACATTTTTAACTAACTCGAATCGCTTCAGGTACTGCCTTATATTTGAACTAGTCGGCTGTGATTGGCGCACACACTTACACATTCCTTGCCAATCACAGCCACACAACAGTTAAATAACAGTTAGTTTACAGTTACGTTTAAAGTTTAGGTAACAGCTAAATGACAGTTACAGTTTAAAGTTTACAATTAACACAATACGCGGCTAACAAGCTAACAACACGATTAAAACACACACAGCACGTTATTTACAAGTATCTACACATCGACCGGGTAGCGGCTCACTACCCGGTCCTAGCTGGCTAGTTTACAACCCCCAGGCCGCCACAATATGCAGAGGCTTGCTAGTGGGTTAGAAAGACAATCGTGAAAATCAGAAAGAACGCTGACTTTCAGTTGCTTGTGGAAAAGTAGGCTAGTAGCTGTTATGCTGTGTTCATGCTTTAACGGGGAGACGGGAGACGTGGCTGATCTGTAAACTTTACTGTTGTGTAGACCACCGTGTCTTATCTTTGAACGCACGTTGACTGCCATGTCTTTTCGTTTGAGTTATTTTCCTAATCACACGTTTCCTGCTTACGCAAAATCGGGGAAAGCAAGCTTGCACACAGAAAAAAGCAAGTTGAGCAACATAGAAACATAGGCTGCTCATTTCTCGCCCACTACTTCTATGTTGCTCAACTTGCTTTTTGTGTGTGCAAGCTTGCTTTCCCCGATTTTGCGTAAGCACAAAACGTTTGATGACAGCGTTTCTTATGAGCAAGTAGAGAAGTCAATTTCTCAAATATTGAAAGAAAAGGCGGGCGGATAGCTTGCTGTGAGCAATATAGCGATCTTGTGTCCGAGAAAGCTAGCAACATGACCATGTTCAATGTAGCCTACAACGTTCACTGGCATCCAATGCAAATCTAAATCTAAAACAGATACCTAGCTGGCTTTCTCTATCTGTCGTTTCTCTAAATATGTGAGGAATTTCAATTAATGTATTTGCTCATTGAGAAACGATGTCTGCAGCTCTGAAACACTTTTCTACAGTCTAGTCTCTATGTTGGAAGGGTGGGAACGTGGTGAACGTAGTGGGTGGAGCAAAGCAAGTTGATTGATTGTGCTCGTTGGGAAATGACAATGACAATCGGGAAATGAAAATGGCAATCGGTAAATATATATGGAAATAAGTAAATAGGGAAATAAATTGGGAAATATATATGGAAATAAATTATTTGAAAAAATATTTGAAAATAAATAATTTTTTATAACTTAAATTAATTGCACATACATTTACATTTCTATTTTCATTCCCAGATTTATTTATTTCTTTATTTTTATATTTCCACATTTATTTATTTATTATTGTGGCACTCTCGGTGTTCCATAATTAACAGACCACAGTGCCAAATGCAGGTGCAATAACACAACCGTACACGAAGGGGCAGTCTATTGGGAAAGCTGGGCAGGCAGACTTTCAGATATGCTGCGAGGGGGACATCTGGTGGTCGTTCGGGGAATTGCACTTTACGTTTATCTAGCTGAGAATGGAGAACGTATACTCTGAAATGAGTTTTGATATAAGAACACGGATTTTGAGTCAAATACCAATTATGTATGGAACACGTATAAATTGGTAGCAGTGGCGATGATTCCTAAATCATTCCTCGTACGGGGCTCCAAAAATGTAAGGAACACGTACGAATCTGATAGCAGTGAGCAAGATGATTAGTAATATGATTTCTGAATCATCAGAGTCCTCATGCGGGGTGCCAAAAATGTAGGGAACATGCCTCTATATTCCTACATGTGGAGTATTACTCACGCAAGGTGTTTACATATACATTTAGCAGTAATGGTGATAGACAAATAAAACATGTTCGTCTTACCAGTCTTCACCCGGGCACCATAAATGTAGAGAATATCCTCGACGGGGCGCCAATAAATGTAAGAAATATTTATGAATCCTCACACCAGGGCACCATAAATGTAAGGAATATGCCTCTGTATATATATAAACTCTTACATGGGATGCCAGAAATATAGGCAATAACTATGGAATAATGAGGTTTACCCTTATTATTCTTAAGTTTGATTTAATTTTAACCTGTCTCATTTGATTATCATGGATTATAATTACTACTACTTTAATTACTACTATTTACCATCAAAGCACTAATAACTAATAATTCATAAGGGTTGAAGGTATTACGTTCTAATGATTAGGTTGACTCAGTCCTCCTGTTCACACGACATCAAACCAGACACCAGGTTTAACAAAAACAGATTTATTAAACAAGGAAAAACATGAATATTACATTCTACTAAATAGACATATTGTGTTGTGTGCGTATTGTAGCATTTGTGTGTGTGTATGCACATATGTGTGTGTCAGAGGTTTCTCTAAGACAACAGGTGAAGCAGTGCTTCACCAAAAAAAGGGGTGAAAAAGAACATGCATATCACACAATCACACACACAACATAGGATTTATTTAATATTGAATCATCACTGACTTTCGACTTTCCCTTGTGAAGCTAAATAAGTGCTTAGATTCAAAAATATGCCTTGTATCTTCTTATATAGTTCTGTGCTTGTATCGTGAAAAACAGCGCCACCCTTTGACTTTTAAAAGGAACTTCAGTGAGGCACAGTGTCTGACTGCTTCACTTGACCATTGGAAATCAATGGGGGACTTTATAAGACATGATTGGATAATTGTGGATTATGACGCGTTTTTGAGCCCACCCGTGAAGCAGTGCCTTACTTAAAGGGATAGTTCGGAATTTTGGAGATAGAGGGTGCGTACCAATATTCTTCACTCCCCACCTCCACTCCCCCACTACCACTCCTCTACTACCAGGTAGTATGTGGAGGAAGGGAGGGGAGTAGGGGAGTGGAGGAGAGGAGCCGTGAACAAAATTGGGACAGCGAATCTGCTTCACCGTCATCAAAATCGCCGTCGACTATTGATGAAGTTGCCCTATCATAACTTTGACTGAGGCCGAACCCACACATATTCCCAAAGCCAATCACAGATCTTCCACATGGTCAGCCCATTTAAAGCTGCAAAATGTAGTTTAAGTTACAAGTGCAAGTAACCTATAGATGCATCAGTGTAAACAAGTCTGTATTGCGGTTCGCGTCGATACACTATTTAACATGTAATCAGCAACATTAGATCAAAGTAAACATGTTGTAGTATAGGCTACGCAAACATAACAATTTACTGTAATTCCAGAATCCCGATGTCCCCAATGTCTGAACATACCGAGCACTAATTCACCTATAGGCATAGGCTACTGTAATTTCTGAAATCAAATTTAAAAACGTCCTTTGGAATGGTTGAATAAATTAATGCATATTCACATAGCTACTGAAATGGTAGCTGTCATGCTTAGGCTATATTTATGTAGGCCTACAGTCATGTTCGTTAATAAGCAACGTTAATGAGCAACGTTAATGTGCAAGCAAATAAATAAAGCCGTTTCCCCCGACTTAAATAGCTACATTTTTATGGAGGTTATGAACCACTATCCGTTGTAGGATGCTATGTCCTTTGTGTGCTAATAGCCTACTGAAGCACACACAATTTAGGCTAAATATCTTGCATTGGGGCATCATTATCTTGGGGAAATTCATATAAGGCATAGGGACGCATCATCACTGTTGCCTCTGTGGGTGTGAGCACGATGATGTCACCAAAAAATGTGAAAAAACTTCCGCAGTAGCATACATCGATGTATGCTTCGCCGGAGGGGAGGAAAAGCCGAGTTTGAAGCCGCTTCGCTGGTCTTCTACACTATTGGGACAGTGGAGGGAGGGAGTAAGAGTGGTAGTGGAGGAGGAAAGGTTGCATTTTTGGACTATTGGGACGCACACAATGTCTCAATTATGACTTACCCATGATGTAGTTGATTGATAGCATCCACTACCAAACACACTTAAACACTCCACAGTGCACCCAAAGCAAATAAAATTGTACGGCGGCGTTGCGAACGTGGCCATTGCAACTTGTTGCTCTGCTTTGTTGTTGTAGTCGACCAGTGCCGGCACTACATTCGTAGGTAATGTAAAGTACCGCTCCGCCGTACTTCCACAGAGAATATAGGTCAGCACAAAGTAAAGGATTCAACAATAGTTCGACTTCAATAATGATGGCATGAACACTCAAAATAACCCCGATAGACTGTCGTCGTATTTTATTTGCTTTGGGTGCACTGTGGAGTGTTTGGGTCAAGGGGCCAAGACTGGGCTTTCGTTTTGAAGCTCACTTCCTGGTGCTGTTGCTGACTAGCACCACTGCGATTGGCTCCAGTATAGGTCTTTCACCATGTAAGTCAATGGCATCAATGTGGTCAAAATACTCAGTCAATAAATTTTTCCAACAAAAAAATGTAATTGCAATAGGTGCCTTCCCTTCATCTAATGCCTCTGCATGTGCTGATTTTTTTAAATATTGTGTCGTTTGGACAGGGTATTAACATTTGTTCAGGACCAATCAGAGGGACAGGTTGAGTCCTCTTCGGCTCCACGGAGCAGACGCAGTTTGTACAAACTGGCGGCGAAAAAGACATCCGGTGCCTCAATTCAGTTTTTACGAGGCCATGGAAAGGCAATGGGTGACGTCACAGTGGCTTTGTCCATATCTTTATACAGTCTATGGTTTAGGTGCGTTTGGTAGTGGATGCTACCGGTTACCTTAGAGTTGCGCTAGCATTAGCAACGTGTGTATGTTCAAAAGAAGGGACAGCATGAAATTAGCTGAAAATGGTTTCCATCAATCAACTACATCATCCCTTTAAGCAATAAGGTACGAGACACAGTACTATATCGTCAATATAGCCTAGTCACAGTCGCGGAGGGCCGGCAACCCTTTAACTGTGACTATATTGACGATATTGTACTGTGTCGAGTTACCTTATTGCTTTTATAAAACGGTTGCCAGCTATATTGTAAATAATATATAGGCTAAGGACAAGGTACACTTTCAATAAAACAATTTTTAATTAACGTCATGAATTTAATTTCAGCAGCAGAGAAAATAGTCCCCAGCGTAGCTGAAAAACAAACTAGGAATGCTAGCTAGCAAATGGACTAATAGCTAGCGTTATCTGCTAATAACATAACATAATAATAATATAATTAGTTATAACATTAGCTAAAACAGCTATCTATATATAGCCTATACAGATGATGTAAGGTTAACTTGCTTTCACACAACCAGTCGGTAGGCTATGTTTCTCATGTTAACTTACAGCTAGCTAATTACTAAGCCTAGCTAGCTAAATTCCTACTAAATCCGTATTTCCAAACTGAATAAATACTGCACCTCTAACCACAAAAATGGTTTGCTAGATTAAAGTTGCTGTAACGTGCCGAATACAAACTTTTTAAAAATCTCATTTAATGTTTTAACCGGTTTCATGAATCAGCTGTAGCCTAAGCCTAAACTGTTGCTATCGTTACTAGCATAAAAAAAGACGAATGGCTCTCCAGTGAGAATGTCACTCCACCGTTAATTTCCTTTCCAGTGGATTTGGTTTCCAGTAGCTTTCGATTTTATGTCCACTCACGGACATAAAGCTAAAGGCTCATGATTTCTCTAGCCTCCCTCCAGCCCAGCATCAGAACGTTTTTGCTGCAGACGTGCGGAGTGATATTAATTTAAACGCCCAGGTAAACAGGTGTATTATTGCATAGGGGTACTATATCGCAAATATAGAGTACTCAAGTGACTACGTCACGCTGGTTTCGGAAGTAAATTCCCCATTCATTTAGAGCATAGACTTTAACTAAAGCTTACTTTTAAACCATTTCTACTGATTATATATTACCGTCAATTTCCCGGATTGTTCAATATAACGCCCATTCGCAAACTATGTCGTTTTTCTGCACCAGCTTCGAGTATATTGTACCTTTCAGTATTTTCTTGTGATTATATCAGCGCTGGAACAATTTAAAAACTCGATGTCCCATAATTCCCTACGAACGTGCAGCCTTGTCTCCAGATGTTGTCATGTAACGTTAGCTAGCAGTAGCACACAGCTCCATTTTTAAACACTTTTTTTCTAACGTTAGCTAGGTAGCTTGAAGGACTAAAAGCTAGAATTGCTTTATGTGGTTAACCGTAGCGCAGTTTCTGACCTTGTCGGGCGGGCTTCTCTACTTAGCAAGCTAACGTTAGCTCACCTTCAGCTGCAGTACTCCAATCTGCCCAAGAACGTCCAGACGACAGACGAGATGATATATTTCCAGACAGATTATTTAACTTTTAATTCACTATATCACAATTCCAGTGGGTCAGAAGTTTACATACACTAAGTTGACTGTGCCTTTAAATTTTTTGTGTGCCTTTGCATGCCATGACTTCCTGATGTCTGTGACCCAACAACATCAAAAGACTCTTGATATCTTATTTTCTGGTACTCTTACAAGCGATACTATAAGGTCTCTGCATTTGAATGGATCTCTATGGGAATTGGGAGGTGGGACTAGATTTAGTTGTAAATTATGCTGGAACAGTATCGAATACATGATTGGTAAAATGGCTCAGTCATCAAGGGTCTGAGGTATCAAACAAGCCTCAAACCACCACTCTGCTGCCAGATATGCAATAGATATGGATGGATCACTTTAAGGGTTGTTTCTCCTGACAAATTTTCCTATTGAACTCTATGGAAAAATTAGTCAGGAGAAGAAACCCTTCAAGTTATCCATCCATATCTACTGTATTTCTAGCAGCAGAGTGATGATTTAAGGCTTGTTTGATACGTCAGACCCTTGTTGACTTAGAGCCATTTAGCCAACCATGTGTTTCCATACTGTTCCAGTGTAATTCGCAGCTAAATCTAGTCCCACCCCCCAATTCCCATAGAGATCCATTCAAATGCAGAGACGTTATAGTATTGCTTGTAATAGTACCAGAAAATAAGATATCAAGAGTCTTTTGATGTTGCTGGGTCACAGACATCAGGAAATCATGGCATGCAAAAGATATGTGACCAAATATAAAAAATTTAAAGGCACAGTCAACTTAGTGTATGTGAACTTCTGACCAACTGGAATTGTGATATAGTGAATTAAAAGTGAAATAATTTGTCTGTAAACAATTGTTGGAAAAATTACTTGTGTCGTGCACAAAGTAGATGTCCAACGTGACTTGCCAACACTATTGTTTGCTAACATGAAATCTGTGGAGTGGTTAAAAATGAGTTTTAATGACTTCAACCTAAGTATGTAAACTTCCGACTTCAACTACTTGTCATTGTATTCTATCTGGTGTTATTCATTTGAGAGAAGGCAGCTCAATTTAAATGGTACAGCCATAGTGATGAGTTGTCAAGCAATATAAACCTGTTTTAAATGGCCAACAGCTCTTTTCTGCCTACAGGTGGTCAGTTGACGTGGTCAGTGTTAAACAACCCAAAAATGGCCTAGCTCAACAGGTAAAGCATTTTCACAGGTAGAAAAAAAATTGTGGGTTTGCTTCACCAAAAATTCTGGTCAGCAGCCGCCACTGGTGTGTGTGTGTGTCGGTGTGTAGGCCTATGCCACATGTGCGTTCAGGGAACAAAGGAATCACGTGGAGCAAGCTAACTATCGCAGCACGATGGTGGTTATTTACTATAAATAAGTTCACGCATTTCTTTCACGAAATAACGTATTTAAATACAGTAAGTTGAATTGAGACCATATCACACAAATGTTAGTATGTGTGTTAAAGAAAAGAGGAGCAAACCATGAGGCCTGCTTTGGTTAGTTAACATTACTACCACATTAGCAATGAAACGGTAGGCCAGCCGGCTAGCTTGCTAACCAGCGCAACAAGTTTATACAGCTATTATCGCACAACGTCGAGATGCAATCAAATCACAGATACACAATTCAGACTAAAATCCTAAGCTATGCCTGGGATGTTTGATCAGTCTTACTGAAGTCCGCGGTGAGTTGATTATAGCTGGCTTGTCTGTGAGGTGGATGGCCAGGGCGTCTCCTTTGGTCTTTCTCCTGGTTTGCGTCTTTGTTCGAAGTCGTCTGTTTATCGCCTGCATCTTTGTCCATGGCTGGAACACACCTCGTTTGGAGTTGCCTTAATTCAGTTCTATGGTTAGATGCCGTAGGCAAGCTAACCCGTTCCTTGCGTCTCTCTCCGCGGCCCACCTTTGTAGCTGTGTAGCTAGCAAAAGGGGGAAGAGAAAATGGAGTGCTGCCTCTTGTGCAGCTGTGTGCAGCACTATCGAGGAAGAGAAGTGGAAGTGAATTGGATTGACAGACTGGAATGCCTTCAGTCTTATCCGTTTTAGTTTTATGACCCTTAGTGTCTCGTATTTCCAAGAGACATGATTGGATCATAAACAACGGACGTTATGTTGTGGCCGTGTTTTAAATGTCTTTTGGGTTTCCTGTGGAATGGAAATGTAGTCCGTTGTCCAAATACTGCTATAGCACCCGTCGCTGTAACGTTATAGTAAGAATTTCAGGTGACACATTTTAGAACAAAATCGACTTTGTGTAGCTGGAAGCATCCACCTTTGGTGTATTTGCGTAAGGTATGTTTCGGCCCTTATCCATCTAACGTTAGTAAGCAGCTAACTCAATAGCTAGTAAATGCAAAATGACTAGCTACCTATCGACCGATAGCTAACTAATATTTACCTGTAGTGGGGCATCAGATTCCACCAGAGTCCATGGGAAGATAGACTGAACAGCTCCTTCTCTCAGAAACTTCCTACTTATTCCAACTCTCTGTTGTGGAGTGGCAGTCGATGAAATGATGTTTCCGTCATTAGATGATTTTAGGAAGCATATGGCACATGTGCGCATATTGTAGGAATAGAGTAAGACAAGTAGAAATGTTTCTTAGCTAGCTAGCAACGTCGTGTTGGGCTGCTTCGTTTTCTTATTCTATGGTACGCTTGAGTTTATGAAGTGAAACGCCCCCCTCCCATGCACATCTCGTACGAGCTACTGGAGGCACAGAGAGCACAGCATAGAGAGTAACGTTACACTGCTGTACCTACCGTTGACGAAAAATATTTTGGACAACTGGCAACTTTTCTATACGCTATTTCAGCGTGTAAAATGTATACTACGTACCATCAAACTAAAACTTTGTTTATTTAACAATTTCAGTGGATTTAGGTGGTTATTTTAAACTAAAGTTAGCTGGGGGGGGCAAATGAATCGAATGGCAAGATGCTAATTGTTAGCATTGTTCAGATTCAGTTTTCGCCAATTTTATCTACAACAGTGAGACCTGGACAGTGTCACTGAAGCCTTACATACTATTTTGGGGGTAAGTAAAACAACATCAAATTTTTCAAAACTTCCACATTCTCTTCAGATGAAAAAACACAGGGCTAAGCAAAATGGGTAGCATTGCTTTGGAATAGAGCTAGCTTAATTAGTTTGAGCCAAGATAGCAAATATTGTTTGTTGTAACTTGGCCTCATTTTGATATCAATACTTTTAATGGCAGGCCTAGATTTAGCTAGTTTTATTATAGACAGTGCTTTGAATGAGTTAGTAACTTGGCTGTTTTTATTTAATTTATTTAAACGTTTTTGTTGAGATTATTATCATCTAAATAATTGTGTCTGTTCCCAATCCAACTGTTTTGATTTAAGACTCAATCAGAAAAGACTAAAATTATAATACGAAATTTCTTGTTTGCGTTTTTATTCCTTGCTTAGAATGCGTCACATTTTTATATGCATGAATATATGTTTGTTGTTTTTCGTCCTTGTTTATGTTGCTACATTTATTTTTGTTTCTGGTTTCACTCTTTGCAGATAAATTTAAGTGACAATTGGGAAAGTTTTGTACAAGCATTAGGCTTGTAGCGGTGTTCGGTTTAACTGGTGGCATATGGTGCGTGAGCCTACACCGGTGTAGTTCTCCACACCGTCAATACCAGTATTTTGTAAATACAATTTTAAAATAAAAGCAAAAACTAAATGGAAAGTGCATCTGCAGAGCTTCAACGGTGGTATTATTATATGAATATAAAAAGATTATAGGCTCTTAACTGCACATAATACTGAACACTGATATAGCCAGTTATCCTCAATTAGGCTATTAGGCAAATAGAAAAATAATTTTTAGTTGCATCAAAACTTTTTGCCAATTTTATCAACATTTAAAATTGTACTCTTCGTACTCCGCACTCACACTCATGATCTATTCATGGAAAACATTTTGTAAATTCAACAATCTTGAAGCACAGGTTTTGTTACAGTCAAGATAACAAGATGAATATGCCAGAAATCGCTTAGTGTTCTGATTGGTCTAAGACAATTCCAACCAAATGTGATATTTGAAATTAGATTTTTTGAGTGGCAAAAAAATGATCATGGTTCATCAAAAATACCCTGAGCTATAATGTATTTTCAGCAAAAAACAGTATTCCGGGTAAAACCAGAAGACCTTCATCACTGATTAATAAAAGTATACAAATGTCATTACTATTCATGTGTCCATGGTCATTTAATACCATACTTAGGGCAGTAGCGTAACGTCGGCTGTAAAATAGGCCTTCGGTAACCTTACCTTTATACGGATATTACTCTCAACCTGTTTCTACTTGTAGTTCTTAATTATCAATCAAGCAATTCAATAACTGAATAACAAACATCAATGAATATATCAAGTTTTTCTGTGCTAGTATTTTTCTTTGCGTCATAAAATGGGTAGCACTTAAATATATGTAGCGACGGCCTGCGCGTTGGAAAAAGTGTGGATTACTTGTTTCCGTTTATTTAGATTCAGTAGCCTAACAATCAATCCATTCATTCTCTGAATAATCAAGACCAATTTGTAGCCTATAATGATTTAGAAATGATAACGACAAAGAGACAACTTAAGATTGTTTAACAAGGATCAGGCAATAATCTGAATGCGTTAAAGAATGTAATTAATTTTAAGACGACACTAAAATTAGTCAAAGCGATTTAAACATTAGAAAGCACAAATTTAAAGAGGACAGCCTCTTAAAGGGTAAGTTCGCTATTTTGGACCTTGGACCCTATTTGCGGTCCGTCTTCCATGAACCTGACCCATGAAGTCCATTTTTTCGCTGATCGGTCCAGTATTGAGTTCGGTACAGATTTCCTGTAGGCTCTCACTGGGCTACAATGGAAGTGAACGGGGCAACCAGAAATGTTCGATAAATGTGCTTTCATGTACAATAAATGAGACGGGAAGCTCAGGGTGTATTGTTACCGGTCTCAGTATGCTCTCCTGTGAAATGTATCTCAATCCGAACATTTTTACGTGCTTGGCATGGCTTGGAAGTAAGCATTTCTCTGTTGCTTGTTTTCGCTGCTCCCGCGGAGTACTATGTGTCGGGGGTAGGGGAGCGGGAAGGTGTGCCGGCCGTTTACGAAACTATCTAGCTGAGCAGTCTGCGTTTGTTTACCTGCATCAACGTAGGCTACAATTTCCACAAAAAAACTTGGATGATTATAATGATTACGAAGACGAAGAATTCGATTTTGACTTTGACGTTACTGGCTACAGATTTGAGCCAGAATACACGGACACGGAACTACAAGAGATGGATGATAAGAGAGCAAGAGAAGAGAGAGGCTGAAGTTGCGCAGGTAATGTTATCCGAAGTCGCTGCCGAGGCTAGACCAAGAATTTCGGGGGACTTTTGGTGTTCTTGCAAGAGGTGCAAGCAGATGCCCAGAGAGGAGGAAAGTTTGTGTTGTAGGGAGTGGGATCTGTTGCTACCGAATGCCATTGAAAACCTGGATGTATCCGTGGATGACACTGGATCATCTCCATTGATTACCATTACACTATGACTGCCAACAGATATGTGATAGATGAGAACTTTGGACAGGACACCATGCGTCAAGCATTTGTAAATAAAACATTATAGAATTGTAAAAAGTTATAGTTGATGAACGTTTCCGACAGTTTTGTTACAAGAAAACAACTTATGTCAAGCTCGGATTTTGTTAGTTGGTATTGAGTGCTGGGTCAGAGGACGCGCTCAAAAAAAATAAAAATGTTAGTAACGTTATAGCTAAATATAACTTACCTCCGCTCCGGTGCTTGATAGTGCTGCAGGTCCGACACGAGGAACAGCTGTGTTCTTTAGAAACCAGTGTTTTGCTTCTGATTTGCGGTTACAGAAATCAGTAGCGTCAAAATGCGCTCCACAAACTCGCGAGTCTGCCAAACGGAGTTGATTGACTGGAGTGTTTATGTCGATCCGTAAGACAACCAGCCAGAACGGAAGCCTGTGAAAACTGGTATTTGAGCGTCCAGACATTTTATTCCCACAACCGGGGACTGCACATTCGCGCACCATTGCTGTGATGAATTATTACAAATGATGATTACAAAAACTGCGTTACAAATATTTCTGCTGTAGGCTACTAGCTAGTAGTAAACTCCAACGGGAGGTCAGGATTTGTGATCAACTGCTTTTCAAGCGCCCCCCCCCCCCCCCCCCTCTCTACAACGTAGCTAGACTGCGGAAGTTTACAGTGCGAGGTAGTGCGGTCGGAGAAATAGTTCTGTTTCAAATGGAACTGTTGTTTCAACGTTCGGTTTGCGTTTGCGATAGCCTACATTTCACAGGAGAGCATACTGAGACCGTAAGAATACACACTGAGCTATAAAAGCACATTTATCGTTGTTTTTCCATAACATTTCTGGTTGCCCCGTTCACTTCCATTGTAGCCCAGTGAGAGCCTACAGGAAATCTGTACCGAACTCAATACTGGACCGATCAGCGAAAAAATGGACTTCATGGGTCAGGTTCATGGAAGACGGACCGCAAATAGGGTCCAAGGTCCAAAATAGCGAACTTACCCTTTAAGTGTCTCGAATCGTTGAGAGCAGCGCATAATACAGGCTAGAAATACTCATTTACGAAAATCTACGTTGAACATTTAAATATGGAGCATTTAAAAGTCAATCTTCACATGATAACACAACATCATAAATGTCGATATACAAAAATGCAACACAAGTTTATGTTGCACAGAACAATAATGCTATCTCAAAATAACTTGGTAGCCTAATAATTCACTTCTTGTTCTTGGTTATTGAGTGAATCAATTATTTGATTGACAATCAGGAAAAGTAAACGGAAACAGATTGAGAGTGATCATCCGTTAAAGGTAAGTTTACAGAAGGCCTAGTTCTACTCCCACGGTACGCCACTGACTTAGGGCATACTAGATTTTCATTACATCTGTTCTGAGTTCATGTTGGGGAGTATGTGCTACATTAAAAAAAGAAGGAAAATAGTGATGAATGATGCAACCATTCATTTAAAGCAAGTATGGAATGTCTAAAGAAAAATAGACGCAGGTACACCTTCCCCACACCATCAATTCAATAGATGAACTGCCGCTCGGTGACATCAATATGACTGTTAAAATACCACAGTAAAATACAAGTACGTCACCTCTTCAAAGTTAGGCACGTAAAATTCTTTTATTGAAATATAAATTTTTACTTTAAAAAAATTTATTCCTTTTTGCATTACACTGTGTTGTTCCTTCACACCCAATGCTGGAACTTCCATACAGAAATATTTTCTCGTCTAACCAGCAAATGGGTTGGCATGGAGGGTTACGTCTTTAATGTGGACATCATTCAAGGGCCGAAAGGTCTTCTCATTAACAGGGAGTTTCTCCAGTTCATCAAGCGTCTCCAAGCCATCTATAATCCTAAAAGGATATAATGTAAATGTTGTTTTACATTTTTTCAGATTTGGATGATTAGGCAATGAATATTAACGTAGTCATAAACATTAAGAAAATCTGTTAGCCCTGTGATAGAAATAAGTATTTTTGACTTGTTTACTGTGCTAAAGCAGAGTGGAAATAATCGTATCAATAATCACATGCATCACACATTTAAATCCAATCTCTACTTACTTTCCAAAAACAGTGTATTTCATGTCAAGATGGGGCTGCTTGCCGTAGGTGAAGAAAAACTGGGAAGCATTGGTGTTGGGGCCATTGTTTGCCATGGAAACCACACCTCGAACATTATGCTGTAGTAACACATAGCAGGATATTCAACTGAAGCAATGTCAAAGATTTTTCTTAAAAAGAGAATACCATTAAATGATAATAGCCGTTTGCTGATTCACATTTAAAATATTATGGCATATTATAAGAATGTGAGTGAGGTGAGTGCAAGCTATTCAGCCTATCTTGCCCTACTGTCTAGACTAGATTATCCAGCACTGTGTGGCTAGGTCTTGAACATTAATAAGGTACGGAAGCCGACAGGTGCAAAACACGACAAATCAGAAAATGCAACAAATAGTTTAAAAAAAACAAAAAAACACATCAACAATCAGAAAACAACTGCAAATCAGAAAACACAACGACAAAACCTGAAACAAAGCAATCAGCCAACGGGTGCAAATGCAACAACCAAAGTCAAAACACATTTACAAATCCCTTTACGGAAAGGGTAGGTACTAGGCCTACATGAAGGGAGATTGTAGCCTCCTTCTGATTGGACACGCAGTATGTCAAAAGAGAGTCTGACAACGGAAACTGTTGTTGGTTGGTCACTTGCCCTATCTAACATGACATTCAAGATCAGCCTATGGAGTTTATTTAGTTCCATAAATAGTGTGGAATTGTGAAATGAGCGCACAGAACAGTATTTTTCGCCGTTTTGAGCTTGTTAAAACGGCATAAAAAGCGGCATTTTTATTAACTCAAAAACGTTGAAAAACACAGCCTTTTCCTTCCAAAAAAAGTGGTGTACTTTACGCCGCTTTTGTGTTACTTAACGCGTGTTTTGCTAACAGACTGAGGTTGCAGTATTTTAGCTTGCCTATGGCTATAATTCTGCTAGAGCTGTGGTTCCCAAACTCGGTCCTGGGGTAACTAGGCTACTGCATGCTAGTTTTCGGGCCAACCACAATTGCAAGCTATATTGAAAACAATTAGCCTACATAGAGTTTTTTATTTCTTAACTGATCAAATTAAGCACTGAGATTAATGAATAGGCTCCTCGTTCGTTCTTAAGAAATGCTAAATGTGTTTCCGTCTGTCTAAGTGTGCTTCACAAAGATATATAAGCTATTATAGATAAATATTATTTTATAAAAAAGAAATGGTTATTTTAATTAATTTCCCCTCTCATCGCCGGGCCCTGTGAAGTGCGGGGCCTGGGGCGGTTGTACCGGTTGCCCCCCCTAAAAGACGGCCCTGTCAGTAGGCTACAGGATTCTAGGATCTGATAAAAAATAAGATTTATATTTCCATAGACTAATAAAATAGCTATAGCCTATGCAAATATAACCATTCAATGTCTATTCTTAGGCTACGTAATATCTAACATTACAATCAATGACCGACAGCATTATTTTAGGCTATAGGCCTAACGTTAAACTTCTGCTAGAATATCGGAGATGGGAAAGTCGTAAATAAATGTAAACTGGATGCGATGCAAACTAGTTTGAAAAGTAAGGGAGAGTGAACAGAAAACATTGAGTACAGGCTATTAAAAATGAGCATCAATCAGGTGATTTGGGTCTGAATAAAATATCAAAGCTAGTTTACTAACTTGATTTGCCACCAGCTAGACTCAAATTCCAGTTTGACATTTGAGTATGATTTATAAATATTTTGAAAAAATTGCAATCAACATGCCCATTTTGGGCCATATACACTGCCTTGCAAAAGTATTCAGGCTCTTCATCAATTCTCACATTTTACTAAATTACAAATGATATGTTTACATTTATTTGTGTGTGACACGGTATTTAAAAACACAAACGCAATCGTGAAAAACGTGCCAATTTCAATAGGGTTAAACTGACCATTGTACCAAAATCATCTTGGCATTGTTACAATCCTTATAGGATATTCTACATTATGAGTAATAACAATTCTGTTGAAAGGTATTAGTATTTCAAAAGTACATTTTGCTCAGTTTTTGATACAGTTGTATAAACACAGAAAAAATGTATAGTACTGAGCTACAGCTCATGTCCTGTGGAGGGGGTTGTATCAGATGAAAAGTGCAACTTTTAGGTGAGCATTTTCAGTATAATAGTGTGGGAAACTGATGGTTTTTTAATTTAATTTAATTTTTTTTAATCGCACCACCCCACCTACAAAGACATCCTGGGGGAAGCACTGAGATGGACGATCTGCAAAATTAAAATTATGCTTTTTGAAGCTTCAAAGACCATATTGCATATTGCTATATTTGTTCGTAGTGTACTAGATACTACAGATGCAAATTGTGAAATTGACAATAGTGATAGTGGCACTTTTCACCTTACCAAAGAAGAAAAAAGTAGTACAAGAACACATGACATAAGCAACTTCTACCAAAAAAAAAAAGAAATCCACAATCCACACACTCTATAATATCTTGTTTGATTTTGATCAAGACCTTTTTAAATTCTTCACCACAAAATCTAGATTCTATTACAAAATAAATATGTTACACTTACCCTGTTATTACCCACATTTAACCTACCGGTTTGTTTTTTAAATCACATAATCCCACTTGCCTTCAGATGTTCATTGAATTCATCCTCAAATTTTCGGCCCCAGATACTTGTCCCTCCTTTCCCTGTACCTAAGTGTAGAAGTAAATACATTTTGTTAATAGCAAAAAGCCTGACGTAGAAATATACAAAGAATAAACTGCTGGCTTTAAAGGACAGAATAAAATGTTATAATGTAAATTGTTTAAACTGAAGACCATGTTCACAAAAGAAGTTAGATCACCAGTGATTCAAACTAGGGTTTTACCAAAACAGTATCCAAAAGAATTTAAACTACAGTATTATATGAGATTGATTGTGAACAGTCTCATCTTCTCATAATAATCATTTTTTTGTAATAATAATAATAATAATAATAATAATAATAATAAATATAGCTGCAAGCAACAATTGTGGGTCCAAGCAGATTGATGAACATCATTAACATATTGTTTAGGTCAGCCCCATGTTAGCTCCAACTCTCAAGAAAATGAAGAAAATCTGGAGTGAATTACAGTAATTTACATAATTTATACATAAATATCAGATTTTTATTTAACACTGCAGCAATTTCTCACATACACACTATCTTTATATAAAACTTTTAAAAATTAGTCCACTGACCATACAAATTCCATGCAATTCAGACAATCACTCTAGGTTGTTTGTGTTTTTCATTGAATTCAAAATTGTGAAAATTCACAAAAATGCACTGTAAAGTTGCAAAAGAAAAATTAGTTTGTTGTGAGAAGAGGACTCTTGCTATAGCACCACCAAGTGGCAAATCAGTGTCAGAGCGGCTCAGTGGACATTTGGAGCTACTCCCTACTAATCTGCCAAGTTTCAGAGGTCTCATCCATATACATTGGTCAACATTTAGGAAAGAGGAAAATGGTGAAAAGCATTTCCAAAATGGTGGCTAATTCAAGATGGAAATGACCTATGACGGCTATGAGGTCACAGCAATATACAATCTATCCGCCCGCCGTTTCTTTCAATATTTGAGAAATTGACTTTTCCATTAATGCATTTGCTCACGTTGAGAAACGCTGTCTGCAGCTCTGAACCATTTTTCTACAGTCTATGCTCTGAACACATACAGTGTTGCCAGATTTTAAAACCATAAACCGGCCCAATCTTAATAAAAATAGCACAATTTAGATAAAATACATTAAGTTACAAATGGTTAAGGGTACGGATTTATATATGTGATCGTGAACCTGGGAGCATGCGAGATTGTGGACTGGAGGTGGAGGTAGCCGATAGACACTGAAAAGTTTAAGAACCGGCGAACGCGCACATGCACGCATTTAAGTTATAGGCTACTTCCATTTTCCTAATCAAACGTTTCGTGCTTATGCAAGATCGGGGAAAGCAAGCTTGCACACACAAAAAGCAAGTTGAGCAGCATAGAAACATAGGCTGCTCATTTCTCGCCCATTACAAAGTTCTCAAATTTTGTAGCATAAACCAAAAGACACGGCAGTCAATGTGCATTCAAAGATAAGACAAGGTGCTCCCTACACATGCCACCATATTTCTCCAGAATGGGAAATGGTCTCACATGTCCTGCAGACCAGAGCTATATTTGACAGCCACGCCGGGTCAAATATTGCAGATTTGCTACGGAACGTGATGGATGAATGGGTGCTTGTTGACAAGGATCCTGTGTTGGTGACAGATAATGCCTCTAATATGACAATCGCGGCACAGCTGGCGAAGTTCGTGCACGTGAAATGGTAAGAGCACTTTTCCTGAGGGGGGTGTATGCCGGAATTAAGAGCAGGGACATGTGGTCAGACTGGCCCAGGTGTGGTAGTGGTTTAGCCCTGAAACCCTGTTTGATGTTGGAGTAGACCTTGTCCAATGTATTTGCTCCCCTAGTAGCACACTTTATGTGCTGATGGAATTTAGGGAGCACTGCTTTTAAATCAGCATGGTTGAAGTCCCCTGCTATGATGTGAATAGCCTCAGGATACATGCTCTGTTGACTGCTAAGGGTGTTATGCAAATGTCCAAGAGCCGAGTTAGCCTTGGCATCCGGTGGAATGTACACAGCAGTTATCATGACCGCAGTAAACTCCCGAGGAAGATATATGGGCCTGCATTTAACAGTCACATACTCTAGGTCCGGGGAGCAGTAGCTGTCTACAGTCTTAGTGTTAGTACACCAGCTGTTGTTGACATACAAGCATAGCCCCCCTCCTTTGCTCTTACCGGAGTCTCTGGTCCTGTCATGACGGTGTACTGCACGGCCTGCTAGTTCGATAGCTGTATCCGGAATAAGTGAATGAAGCCAGGTCTCTGTGATTAGCATTTTGAATGCAACTGTCCTTGACGACCTTGTTCGCTGCAACCTGTAGCTTCAATTCATCCATCTTATTTGCGAGGGATCTTGCGTTGGTGAGAAAGATACTAGGAAGCGGTGGCTTGTGCGGCCGCCTCCGTAGCCCCACCAGCACGCCGGCCCTGCAGCCTCGCTTTTGCCTCCGGTCCCTGCACCGCCTCAGTCTCCTGCCTGAGGTGATGGTAATCCACGGAGAGCCCGGGCGCCTGGCTATGTCCACCGGGATGTCGTGGGAGCGGAGAAACTTGGCTGTAACAGTCCGCTCGCTGCGTAATCCTATTTTTAGGAGATCGTGCCGGCTGTAGATGTTGTTCGCCCAGCAGAATGTTGTCAGAACAAGTAACAACACGTACACAAACAACCAAACAAAGCACCGAAAAGGAGAGCACTGAACCGCTGCGTCTATGCGCGCCGCCATCTTTCTGAACATCAGCAAAGTGTGTATGTCCAAAAGAAGGGACAGCATGGAATTAGCTGAAAATGGTTTCCATCAATCAACTACATCATGAGTAAGTCGTAATTGAGACATTATGTCCAAAATTCCAAACTATCCCTTTAAGGCTTTGCCTTTGCTGTTATACAGAATAATAAAGAACAGCTGTAAATTCTGTGTAGGACATGGTCATTATTCAAAATCAACGTGTATCGCGATACGTATCGTATCGTGGCCTCTATATCGTGATATGTATCGTATCGTGAGGTTGTAGGCAATACCCAGCCCTATTTTCCAATGGGGAGAATTGTTTGAGGGTATGGATAATTTTTGATTACAAATTCGGCAGAAAGAAGAATTGCGAAAATAACCCAAGTGTGGAGCTTTATTGTGTGGATGTGTGAAGTTGTACCTGAATTCTGTGTGGTTATAGGTCAAAACGTACAGAGGTTAATGTTTTTAAGGACTGAGAGTCATTGTGGTTCTTTCTGTAGGAAACCCTGAAAAGTACCAAACTTTCGGTACTGTATAGGTATGTGGCATGCCCCGCACAGCCGTAACTTGGCAGATCGCATACCTGCCATCCCAATGGAGGATAATTTTTGCATACTGCATATTGTGTATTAAACAGTATACAGTAAACAGTACAAAGCTGCAAGTACACAGGAGACAGGGCGCAGTATATAGGTAGGGAGGTCAAACCCGTTTTCGGGATTTTTCAGAAAACATATTTAGCCAGCTTATTTTTCATGTATATTGTCCTAAATGCTACAATATGATCAAATAACAATATACAAACCGCTAGCTTGCCAGAAAAAGGATGTTTGTTCGCTTTAAAATCATTTTTAAAATTAGCCCATGCACTTCCGTGTAATCACTCTCGTTGGACGGAAACACCATCATCTGTGCTGCTTTTAGGATACGGTTATCCTTATTTTGTCAACAAGGAGAACCGATATTTTGTGGTATTGCTACAGGAAAACGAATATACTCTACACATTTACTCGTATATATTGTCATGGGATGCAACATTTAATGAAATGTGTACTCCCAAAATGCCATACATGCCAAACGTCTCAATTTCAAACTTAGCTGGTCCGGCGGCTTCAGAATTCCATTGTATTCACAACCTTCTTGTAGCCTATTGCTCATCTATTTTGACGTTTGCTTGTGATGTTGAGATGTGTTGCTAGCTCACATTTAGTGATGGTACTTATGTAGCTTGTTAACCAATTATTTGTGGAGCCAACATAACGTTAACATGTAAAATGTCCGTGAATTTAATTTATTTTTTACCAAAGTAATCATTTTAGCTAATTGTCTATTTCAGTTAGAATATGGTAGTTATTCTGTAGGCCTATATTATCCATCTAACTGTTCATGTCTTTTATTAAGCATTGTACTAGGTAGGAAAATAACATTACGTTATTTCCTTATCCTTGCGGACATTAACTCATTAAAATACACTATCTCCACACTCACTATTTGTTGTCTGGGTACCACGCTTGCTACCTGTCAATGCCAAACACCTAATTTTCCCATTTACCTACTGTTATTGGCTTGGTGTAACAGACTAAGATGAAAGTCACAAAATAACTAATTTACGACATGAAAGCTTGCATCCTATATCACTACACTCAGTAAACCCCTCTACTATATCTGGCAAAAGGTTGGCTCTGCATTCTGTATTTCATCAAACTTTTCTGCACTGACTGAAACTAGAATGTTTTTCTCACAGAACTCGGCATTCAACCCTCCGCTACTGCTGCTAACTATATCCTGAATCATTTGTCTGTGTTAGAAGGGCTGAGCTGGATGGCTGCCCTCCCAAACCTAAATGTAGCCTAGTGCCATCTTTTAAATATACACATGCAGTGCCGTATTTATTTATACTTACAAGTAGCATCAGTATAGAGGGTGATGTCGTTTTCTGTCAGAAAAGCATCATGCACATGCTGCAGTGCCACCTGTTGTGCCTCCAAGACACAATGCAATTACAAAAAGTGGTATTTGGCAACCTCTCTAGCGGTGTGCCAGAAAGCTTCTCTAAAATGACTCTGGCCACGTCTGTGGCTTTATTTGCACTTACCCCTCTAGTTGTCACCAAGTACACCTTCCTAACATCATGCCAACAACATTTGCCGTGTTCAAATGTAGATATTCCAGCATGCCCCTGTACAAGCCTATCCAATTCCTCCTTCACTGCCAAATGTTCCCCACTCCACAATTCAACTTGCTGGTTTAAAACCTGGCCTGCCTTCTTTTGGTAGTAATTACTACAGAGGGAGTCCCTTCTCTAAGTTTATCTTTTCTAAATTCTCAGAGGTCCTGAACCCTGCTCTCTGCCTGCACTATTGCCTGATATAGAATCCTGTTCCTAAGTCTAAGCTCCTCAGTCGCTTGTTGTACTTTATCTAACTTATCCCCCCTGCACTTCAGCTTTTTTGTAAATTCTTGGGGTGATGCTGATAGGGCCTATCAGTATACTTGGCTAACTTAGACTGTAGGCCTGTAAACTTAACCTAAGCTTCATAGTTTTCTATTCATAACTTTCTTTTATTTATCTAACCTATCCCTCTCTGCACAAAAGCATAACCTCTTTAGCCTGGTTTTATCTGTTATTTTGATTGGAAGCTGTTGTATATTTTATAGCACCAATTAAGGTGCTGGTGCCTTTGATTTGTACAGTTTGGCCAACCATGGGAAAATATTCCTGTGTCCTATACAACTTATTAGTCACAGACAAATACCAAGCACACATCAATGCCACCTGCACATAAAACTCTTTACAGAAAAGCCTCATTCAACAGGCTATTGAGTGTGAGAACATATACAGCATGGCAAAAATGAAGAGACCACATCAATTTTTCAGTTTCACAGTTCATGGGTATGTGTCTTTATAAAATCTAACCTTTGATATTCTTTCATAAACTAGTGACCACATTTGTTTTTAATTCCAAACAATTAGTTAATTCTGAACATTTCTTTGCAGACAATGACAACTGGTCAAAGAACAATACACAGTGTTGTTATACACTGAATAATGCAAACTAAACAAGTATATACTCATACATAAATAATGAAAATAACAATGTCTTCGCTCAGGAAGGGTTCAGCGATAAATATTGGGGGAGTAACCCCGATATTTCGTCAAACATATTGGGTGGTCTCAATTTTTTCCATGGCTGCAGCCGTTAGCCTATATTGGTGGTGGTTGAGGCAAAGTTCCTCCTCATCATTGTAAAGCGCTTTGAGTGTGAGAAAGGCACTATATAAATGTCAGGCATTATTATTATACGTTACTGTAGTGACCCAAAATCCCTTGTTTTGGCCCCTCATGACACAAAGACCAGCTTGGCAAGCTTAAGCTTTAGCTTGCACCTAACTATGGTGAACTGTGGTAAAACTAAATAAATAAAGTTAAAGGATAAGTTCGCTATTTTGGACCTTGGACCCTATTTGCGGTCTGTCTTCCATGAACCTGACACATTGAGTCCATATTTTCGCTGATCGGTCCAGTATTGAGCTAGCTACAGATTTCCTGTAGGCTCTCACTGGGCTACAATAGAAGTCAACGGGGCAATTAGAAATGTTATGGAAAAACAACGATAAATGCGCTTTCATGTACAATAAATGAGACGGGAAGCTCAAGGTGTATTGTTACCGGTCTCAGTATGCTCATGTGAAATGTATCTCAATCCGAACATTATACGTGCTTGGCATGGCTTGGAAGTAAGCATTTCTCTGTTGCTTGTTTTCGCTGCTCCCGCGGAGTACTATGTGTCGGGGATGGGGGAGCGGGAAGGTGTGCCGGCCGTTTACGAAACTATCTATGTGAGCAGTCTGCGTTTGTTTACCTGCAGCAACGTAGGCTACAATTTCCACAAAAAAACTTGGATGATGGATGACTATAATGATTACGAAGACGAAGAATTCGATTTTGACTTTGACGTTACTGGCTACAGATTTGAGCCAGAATACACGGACACGGAACTACAAGAGATGGATGATAAGAGAGCAAGAGAAGAGAGAGAGGCTGAAGTTGCACAGGTAATGTAAATTATTACAAATGATGATTACAAACACTGCGTTACAAATAGTTCTGCTGTAGGCTACTAGCTAGTAAACTCCAACGGGAGGTCAGGATTTGTGATCAACTGCTTTTCAAGCGGCCTCTCTACAACGTAGCTAGACTGTGGAAGTTTACAGTGCGAGGTAGTGCGGTCGGAGAAATAGTTCTGTTTCAAATGGAACTGTTGTTTCAACGTTCGGTTTGCGTTTGCGATAGTCTACATTTCACAGGAGAGCATACTGAGACCGTAAGAATACACACTGAGCTATAAAAGCACATTTATCGTTGTTTTTCCATAACATTTCTAATTGCCCCGTTGACTTCTATTGTAGCCCAGTGAGAGCCTACAGGAAATCTGTAGCTAGCTCAATACTGGACCGATCAGCGAAAATATGGACTCAATGTGTCAGGTTCATGGAAGACAGACCGCAAATAGGGTCCAAGGTCCAAAATAGCGAACTTATCCTTTAAGATCCTAACTTCATATTCAAAATGTTAGCTAGGTAGTCATCCAACATGAAAAATTATGCCATTTTGCAGATTAAAGTTACACCAGTGTTTAAAGCACAAACGCAAGTAATGCCACCTGCCATTCTAGCAGTCGTTTGACTCGGAATCAATAAGATGCATGCTCCCTTTTCACGTTAATAAAAAAAAACACCCATTCGCAAAACTAAAAAGCTGTACCACATTGTACATGAGATTTTGATGAAGATCTACATGTAAAAATCTCGTTGTTCATCTGGAGTTTACCGGTGATCTCGTAGAGAATAAAACATGGCAGCCAGCAACTTTAGCTGGCACTGGTTATCAGAATCCTGTTTTTGGACTCGGAATCTATAAGGTGCATGTTCCCTTTTCGTTAATAAAAAAAATAAAAAAAACACCCATTCGCAATATTAAAATGCTTTATACCATACTGTAGACGAGATTTTGATGAAGATCGACATGTAAAAATCTCGTTGTTCATCTGGAGTTTACTGACCTAGCCACTTCAGAAAACATTTCAGAGCGCCTCTTTGCCAGCATAACTTGGACCAATCGGATTTGAACAATCGACATGATGTCAAGACAGGGGTTGGCCACAATTTGAATAACATTTCATTTCACCATTACAAAATCCCTTCTGGGGTTATTTCGAATAAGGTGGCGAGCGCCTTATTTTTTTGGTGCCATTTTGCTTCTGAAGTGGCTGTAGAATTCAGTCCCGCAGGACGCGCAGCACATGTAACGTTTTCAGGACACCTAAATAGACGAAAGTATCAATACATACCGATCGATTAACACCTAAAACATTTCAAAGTGAGTTTTTCTTGTAATAAAATGTGTATTAACGACTTCAATGTGGTTGGATGTTTTATAGTGACCCCATTGATTTCGGTACAGCGTTAAGTATAGGCACAAATGCTCGTAAACAGAGTCATAGCATAATCATTTCTGGCTTCTAAAGTAAAAAAATAACATTGTTGAAGTGTAAGTACACTTCTGAAACAAATGAATAGATTCATCTACTCTCGTTTAGTAGATTTCCTTGTTAAATTACATGTTGAAATGAGCCCAGACGTCAATTTAGTTTTTTGTTTGTGTCTGGAATGCCCATTGTGATTACACTGCGGGCAGAACGTTCGACCTCCCTAATATAGGGCTCTGATTCGGACACAGCCCATTACCTTCACCTGACCAGTCTTATCAATTCCATAGTATGCGTATACCTGCTCACCGTACCTTCATACCCAGTTCATCCTAATCATGCAATGTACACTAAGCTGCCATAGATTTCTCTCTGTCAGGAGCTGTTACAAACCTTACCATACAATATCACACACAAAAGTTATCAAATACTGTAGTTACATGTGAAAATTCATGCATGCGTAAAAAGAAAGATATAAAAGTGCTTTAAACAGAAAAGAAAAATGTGCGACACCGTTATTTAGGCTGCGAATTTCCATTAATGTTAACGTTACCTGTGGGGTCCCCTGATTGTACCATGAAGCCTTTGATGTTCCGGTGGAAAATGCAGCCACTGTAGAACCCACTGGCACACAAGGCGATGAAATTCTGTAAAAATTGTATATTACAGATACTGTATAAGGCAATATAGCTACTACAAATAATACCCAATTCATGACCCACACCTCACACGTCTTTGGAGTCCTTTCGCAGAAAAGCTCAATTTTCACATCTCCGAGGTCCGTGTGCAAAGTGACGGCCTGAAAAGAGAACCGTGAAAACTTACTCGCAGATCAAAAATGAAGCAGCCGGTTAGCTGGTTGTCTAGCACTGGGCACGATGTATTTACAGCAGTCATTAAATTCGGGAAACAATCAGAACTAACGTTAGCGGTCTACGTACAAATAAAACAGGTAACGTTATTGGTGGACTCCAGCCGCTAACGCGGTAACTGACGGCTCTACTTCCGAGAATAAAAGAGTGATTATGCTGGAGTTACGGTAAACGAAACCCTGATTACAAAGTCAAATTAACTAAGAATGTCTAATTTTAGGTAATTTTACCATTGTCCACAACACAATTGACGGCAACGTGTAACAATGAAGAGCAGTCTGAAGTTAGCGAATTTAAGGCTTTAACTTCCCATGTAAACCACGAGCAACAATTTCAAAATAAAAGTGCAAGATTACAGCGTTAGAGAGCTGCCAAAACATTAAAGGGATAGTTCGGAATTTTGGACATAATGTCTCAATTACGACTTACCCATGATGTAGTTGATTGATGGAAACCATTTTCAGCTAATTCCATGCTGTCCCTTCTTTTGGACATACACACGTTGCAAATGCTAGCGCAACTCTAAGGTAACCGGTAGTATCTACTACCAAACGCACTTAAACACTCCACAGTGCACCCAAAGCAAATAAAATACGACGATAGTCTATCTGGGTTATTTTGAGTGTTTATACCATCATTTTTGAAGTCAAACTATCGTTGAATCTTTTACTTTGTGCTGACCTATATTCTCTGTGGAAGTACGGCGGCGGAGCGATACTTTACGTTACCTACGAATGTAGTGCCGGCGCTGGTCGACTACAACAACAAAGAAGAGCAACAAATTGCAATGGCCACGTATTCAGTGTGAGATTAAGCTAATTCATCAAACGGTGAATTTTTTATAACCCTTTTTACTCATCTTTACCAGGGGTGCCAATAATAGTGGAGGGCACTGTATGTCTGGATAGGTTTGTTACATAAAATATTTAGGGTATTTACTAGCTGTACATATAACAATTTTTTATCTGTATTTATTAATCCCCCCTTGCTCAATTGTAAATTATGTTCCTTGGTATAAATGTATGTTTGTCAATTCAAATGTTTTATGCTGCTAGGAAAATGCCGACCAGCATAGAACATTTTAAAACCTGTACATTTTCTAAAATTAAGTAAAAACATATTTTTTCTTCTCAACGGTGTAAAACAATCATTGAAATGAAGTGTTCTTCCATGGTGCAATTTTTGTTAGTTGACATCTGAACTTCGAGTGACCACATTCTCTTTAAATGGTAAGATGAAAAAACACAGGGCCAAATTACATTAAATAATTTAGGAGAGATTGGGTAGCATTGATTTGGAATAGAGCTAGTTTAATTAGTGTGAGCTACGATAGGCAATACTGTTTGTTGTAACTTGGCCTCATTTTGATATCAATACTTTTAACGGTAGACCTATGTGCAAGTTTTAATTAATGACTTACAGACACTGCTTGTCACGACCCTGAACAGGGGGGCTGGACCTAAGTGCACGACAAGGAGGCAGAGGTACAAGAAAAGGTAGTTTATTAGAGCTTGGGTCAGTCCCAAGCTGTACACAGAATTAACACACAGAAATAATAATAAAGTCCGGAGCTTCTCCGGGACTTCACTTGCTCCAAGCCGGAGCTGGACTTGAACTAGAACGCAAGCTGTTCCAGGCCGGAACTGGACCTTGTACTGGAACCCTGGAGTTCCGAGCCGGAACTGGGCTGGACAGGAAACTGGAACGGAGAACACCGGAACTGGACTTTACTGGAACACTGGGTTGTTCCAAACCGGAACTGGACTCGACAGGGACTGGATCGGGTCAACTGGAACTGGATCACTGGAACACGGAGTTGTTCCAAACCGGAACAGGACCTGATACGAGACACTGGATGTTCCAAACCGGAACTGGACTTGGTACGAGACACTGGATGTTCCAAACCGGAACTGGACTGGACAGGGACTGGATCAGGTCAACTGGAACTGGATCACTGGAACACGGAGTTGTTCCAAACCGGAACAGGACCTGGTACGAGACACTGGATGTTCCAAACCGGAACTGGACTTGGTACGAGACACTGGATGTTCCAAACCGGAACTGGACTTTACTGGAACACTGGGTGTTCCACACCGGAACTGGACTTGGTACGGGACACTGGATGTTCCAAACCAGAACTGGACTTTACTGGAACACTGGGTGTTCCACACCGGAACTGGACTTGGTACGGGACACTGGATGTTCCAAACCGGAACTGGACTTTACTGGAACACTGGGTGTTCCACACCGGAACTGGACTTGGTACGGGACACTGGAAGTTCCAAACCGGAACTGGACTGGACAGGGACTGGATCGGGTCAAACTGGAACTGGATCACAGGAACACAGAGTTGATCCAAACCGGAACTGGACTGGGACTGGACTTGGCGGATCAGGACATAGAACAGAGACAACCGGTTATGGAATACATGAAATGTAAAGGAGGGGGGCCGCCGCGGTGGCGTAGCGGACAAAGGCACCGACTTTTTAGTCTGTGCAGTTGCGCCCCGAGGATCGGGGGTTCGATCCCCGGTCCTGCCAGTTCCGAGCATGGCCGGTGGCTGAGGGAGCAGCAATTGGCAGCTGCTCCCGCGGGAGGGGCGGGAGGGGCTCGGAGAGAGAGTCGTCGTGCGCAAATGCGGCCCTGGGCGAGTTGGAATCACGGTCAGTTTTGGAGGGGCCGCGTCCTGGAAAGGGCGGGGCGTCCTCTCTCCTACTACCGACTGACAGGGCTTGTGGCGGTGATTCTCTAGCGGTTGCTACACACGGGGATAATTGACAGAATAGGGGTTCAATTGGCTACTAAATTGGGAGAAAATGGGTAAAAATCAGAAATAAATTTAAAAATAAAAAAATAAAAATGTAAAGGAGGGGGAGCCGGGGTAAATAGTAACAGGGAACCAGGTAATTTAAGCAGAGGTAGGGGTAGCGGCTGGATACGGCAAGGCAGAGCAGTGCAGCGGACCTCGGGTTGGCCCGGTTGAGGCAGCAGGGACACAGCAGTAGATGCAACCGGAACCGGAACAATGGCGGTAGCCATGGCCGGACAGGAACCACTGTAGAATGGAGGAGCAGACGACCCAGCTGAGGGCGCAACGTCAGGTGGGAGCGGAGGTACCGCAAAACAATCAGGGAAACGCGAACAGCTACAGACTGGCAGAAAGAGTAGAGTGGTGGTTAACGAGACAGGCAATATGCGGCAGGTAGGACCGCATACAAACAGGACTGGTTAGCAAACAACAGTAGGCAGTGTGCATTTAAGCACCGAGACAGAACCAAACTGAAGTAAGATTTAACAGGAAAGGGAATTCAAGACCAGGATAGAAATGAAACAACGTTGCAGAGTCGAAACAAGGGTAATGAACTGGCACTGGATAGCAGACAGCAGGTGGGTTAAATAGGGAAGTGTAATTGGTAACAATCAGGAAAAGCATGCGAATGTGTGAGTGGGTAATAGAACAGAGCGGAGTGTGAGGAATGCATGCTGCAACGGAGAAAGGAGATAGGCTGAGACAGGAGTGGGGAAAAGGAGTGAAACAAACGGAAGGAACACGCCCAGTCTGCAGCAAAGGGGAAAACACGGACAAAGGGAATCAAACATGACACGGAGGGAAAGGGCAAAACACGGAAAACGGACAGGATGGGAACGGAACGTTACACTGCTTAGTAGGCTATGCGTGAGTAACTTGGCATTTTTGTACGTTGGAAACGTTTTTTTTGATCAGATATCACGACTTTTTGCACATTTCATCACTTCGCTACACTAGAGTAGCTAAGTTAATTATATATATGTGACCCCACTTCTCCACAATGATGGTGTAAACTGGCTTACCTATTTGAAGAGAGATATGGGACCTGGGTTCTTCAGTACTAAGGCCTTGGGCAGGTGTTGCAACTTGAACTATGAACTGGGTGTAAATGTACTTGTACATGTAAAATAAAATACAATAATTCTAAATGTGGTTTTCTATAATAAATGAGTGCGGTGCCTCCACCTAAAAAATATCCTCCATAATACAGCTATAGTGATCACTTATTAGGAATACCTTAAAGAGATACTGCAGAGCCTTTTCTAAGGCCTTTTTTACCGCTTTAATTTGAACTGGAACTTGTGAGTAGGTGTGGTCATATGACAATGATGCCACATAGTCATATTATGAATATTCATATGGTCAAGGAGTGAAAGAGTGTGTCTTGGTGAACTGACTCAGCCCCACTGAACTCAATACGCTCTCTCCTCACTACTAAACAAACAACAAAATGGCGAGCGACAAGGGTGACAGCAGTAGTGCAGGGAGTTTTGAGGTGGAGGAGTTTGAAAGGATTCCTTCGTGGTGGAAGACTCTCCTCGCGAAGATGTTGCTCGGGCAATACAGCCGTATTCATTCGAGCCACTGGCAGCAGCAGCCGCCGCCCCGGCTGTATTGGTTGAGCAACGTCTTTGAGAGGAGAGGACCGGGGATGTAACCGAATGGTAGAGCTAACGTTACCTAGCTAAGTTAGCTTGTTTTTTTGCCTAAAGTAACGTTACTATTAAATACATTCAAATACACAGCAAATCCCAGTCACACAGTAACGTTAGTATATTGAAAATGGCTGGTTGTAGCGCCCTCATCCACTTGGTCCGGAGAGAATTGTTATAATTTATTAGCTAACATTATTCATAAATGATAGCTACGATAACTAGCCGGTGGCGTTGCACAGAGGAACGATACATCTCTGACTCCTTGGCATAATACAGGCAAGTTAGCTAAAGATACCAAAGTAAGACGTTGTAGATGAATAACTCTCTTTAGACGATGGGGCATCGCTTGCTATGAGCTTCAGAAATCGATTTCTGTAGTCCAGTGAAAAGGGCAGCTCGAAACCTTTACAGAAAATTAGATACGCATTTTAGAAACACTATTTCGATCGATCCCACGTTCCTGAGTACCTGAGCATTTCTTCGCATTTTAGTGAAAAAGACGAACATTTTCTCAATAAAATAACAGTGACTGACAGCTTGATGATCCAATGAAATCTTTGCCGCCTCTTTTCTTTTACGCGATTGGTGTAAAAAAACGCGGAAGCTCAGTGGACCAGCCAATCACAGTTTGATTACTATGCCAACAAGAACTAGCGTTTGTCACGTGGTACACTTAGCCCTGTCAGCTCCAAGGTGAAGTTGCCCCTAACCACTGCTCTAGGATCAGATTTCTCTCCCCAAATCCTAACCTGAACCCAAGGGGCTAAGACTGGGGCTGTGTCCGAATCAGAGCCCTACACCCTTTTGAGTACACATATTTGAGTCCACTTCGTCAAAAAGCTTTTGAGTGGGCGACCTTTTCTCACAAATGGGGGCACTTAAAATACCAGGATGAACCCCGGAAGTAAAAACGTAAAAGACGTAGAGCGTATATGCATATCTATGGTACAAGAGTGGGTCATATTACAAAATACTCTTTTTAATTTTTTAAATTCTATCTTCATTCATAGTCTACACTTTGTAACAATTGTCATATGTTAACTGATTGATATTCCCAATATAAATAAAAATGTGCAGCAATGTGGTCAAAATACTCAGTCAATAAATCTTTCCCACAAAAAAATGTAATTGCAATAGGTGCCTTTCCTTCATCTAATGCCTCTGCATCTGCTGATTTTTTTAAATATTGTGTCGTTTGGACAGGGTATTAACATTTGTTCAGGACCAATCAGAGGGACAGGTTGAGTCCTCTTCGGCTCCACGGAGCAGGCGCAGTTTGTACAAACGGGCGGCGAAAAAGACATGCAGAGCTTCAATTCAGTTTTTACGAGGCCGTGGAAAGGCAATGGGTGACGTCACAGTGGCTTTGTCCATATTTTTATACAGTCTATGCCTTAACCATTACTAGGGGAAAACATAACTGACCCCGGATCAGTGGCTAGGGGAAAGTTCACCCAACACCGCGCTGTCAAACCCTCTTTGGCGCTGTCATGTAGCAAAATAATGGCATCTGGTGATGCAAAACGATGTTATACACATCGTGATGGGGTTATCGGTGAAATACGACCCCAATGAGAGATAGGGTAGAATATAATACAAGGTAGAATATAATACATAATACATTATATAGAACAAATTGTTTAATAAATCATAAGGTATAATATAGCCTACATGTTAAAATGCAAAGTAGCCTACGCTTTTGGGCGCGTTTAACGCATTGACATTGCATAAGGCACCTTTAAAGTAAAGTAAAATATTGGCTTAACATTTTGAGTATTTGAGAATATAATACATAATGCATTATATAGAACAAATTGTTTAATACATCATAAGTTATAATATACAAATGCAAAGTAGCATAGCCTATACAAATATGGGAAAGATCGAGGGCCTGTCAAGTGTGACTTGGTCAACAGGTAATGACAGCAAAAAGACCTGTGGATCATAAATATGCAGAAAATGTTAAGCCAATATTTTAGTTTACTTTAAAGGTGCCTTATGCAACGTCAATGCATTAAACGCGCACAAAAACGTCGGCTACTTTGCATTTTAACATGTAGCCTATATTATAACTTATGCTGTATTAAACAATTTGTTCATACTAATGTATTATGTATTATATTCTACCTTGTATTATATTCTACCCTATTGACATCTCTCATTGTATAGCGTAACATACCAGGCAATGAAGATGCATGCTTTTGTTTTGCTTTTCTGGCTCTCGCCTGCTTTGAGGCATTGGTAAAATACCCATACCAAGTCTTATGACACCCGTCGTCATCGGGTACACCACCTGGATGTGCATGCTCGTCTAAGAAAGTGTGTGCAATGTCACTTTGATAGCCGAACAGATCCTTCAAAACATCAGCACATTGCCCATCTTGTCGTGTTAAATGGTCGTATTTCACCGATAATCCCATCACAATGCGCATAACATCGTTTTGAGTCACCAGATGCCATTATTTTGCCATTGTTTTGCTACATGACAGCGCCAAAGAGGGTTTGACAGCACGGTGTTGGTAGAAGTTGGCCCTAGCCACTGATCCAGGGTCAGTTATTTTTTCACCTAGTAATGGTTAAGGTTAGGATTTGGGGAGAGAAATCTGATCCTAGAGCAGTGGTTAGGGGCAACTTCACCTTGGAGCTGACAGGGCGCTAAGTGTACCACGTGACAAACGCTAGTTCTCGTTGCCATAGTAATCAGACTCTGATTGGCTGGTCCACTGAGTTTCCGCGTTTTTTTACACCAATCGCATGAAAGAAAAGAGGCAGCAAAGATTTAATTGGATTATCAAGCTGTCAGTCACCACTATTTTACTGAGAAAATGTTCGTCTTTTTTTACTAAAATGCAAATAAATGCTCCACTCAGGAACGTGGGATCGATCGAAATAGTGTTTCTAAAATATGTATCTAATTTTCTGTAAAGGTTTCAAGCTGCCCTTTTCACTAGACTACAAGACAAGCTCGTAGCAAGCGATGCCCCATCGTCTACTATGGCTACGTTCACACTGCAGGTAAAAAGTGGCCCAGATCTGATTTTTTCCTCAAATGTGACAGATCCGATTTTTTTATGGAAGTGTGAACAGCGAAATTCACATTGAATCTGACATTTCCATTTCTCATTTGGGCCACTTTTGAATGTGGTATTAGATTCCGATGCACAACCGATTGTGTCAAAGCGACCGCAGTCTGAACAGTCAGATCGGAATTAGTCTTGCGAAGGCCAGACTTTGTGATGAACACAAAGTCTGGTCCATAGACTTGCTTAACGTGGTAAACAGCTGCCCACTTTGACAAGATGGCGCATTTGATTGACATGCAAGATAACCAACCACAGACCGTCTATGTTCCATGACGTATTGAGGCGCTACAGAGGGCGGTCGATTCAGAAACAGTGCTACAACAAAAACAGACCCGCATGAAACAACTGTGATGTACTAAAATGGCACGGCGATCTCCATTAAAACAGTCTATCACACCGAAGAAAGATACAGAACCTGACCTGACCTTCTTAGACATTTTTGTAAACATTACTGTTAACTAATATTAAAACCAAATGTTCACACTAGCAAGCCTACATGCAGAGCACAGAACCGGTAGTTTTATCCGTTTGCCCTGTAATTAACAATTTAGGCTAATGAGTAACGTTAGCTGGCTAGCTGACTAAAACATTGTAACATATTCGAGACTGTTTCCATTGTAGTTGAAATAAGAAAATTATATCTTACCATTGCACTACGGTGTGCACTTCATCAACTGCCATTCCGATGAGGCGTTCCAGATAAACTTCTGTTTGTAGCACGTCTCTCCTTTTCTTGGTGCCCACAAGTAATTTGGGTGATCCAAACACTATGTTGAATCGCCCTGCTGCGACTTCTACATCGGTGGCCTCACTCTTCCCAACACATGCCACAAACAAACCCTTTGCCTGTCAGGTACTTAACCTGATCTTCCATTATCGATGTAAGGGGACAGATGACTAACAAAATAGATTGAGTTGGGAAGCCTGGTATGTGTTTGCAGAGGGTCGGCCATGCTTGAAATATAAGGCTTTTCACGTATCCTGTCGGGAAACATATCTCGTTTATTAATTTTCTGGCTCAAAACAAACTCTTGAATATCTTTCAGAGATGGAATGTCGTGAACTTCCAAAACTTTATTCAATCCAGCGTTAAGCTCTTGGTCCGAACCACTCATTGTTCTTGATGGATTCGCAGCATTCACTAGCTACCGATAAGATAAAAGAACTTAGAACTTAACTTGTTTCCCGGTGGACTGATAAAACCCAATGCACTGCGTCGTACCGGAAATACGCACACACACCTGTGATTGACAGTGCTACTAGCCAATGAGTGCTAACTGAGTTTTCTCACAGTCCTGTCCAGCTTATGCAAGCCTATGCATCAGACGCTGCGTACAAAGTGCGTCAAAGCGGCTGAGGCTGAGACTACATCGGAATTAATGTGACTTTTTACGTCATTTTTGAAGTAGCTAGCAGGGCATTAGAACGTAGCGCACGGGCTAGTTAACTCACTATTGTACAGGGTAGGTTATCAACAGATTCACATTATATTATCATGTGTTGTCATTTTAGATAAGTGGTAAATGTGCAAAGCAGTGGATTTTTTTGGGCACAAACAATACACCATAATAAGTCGGAAGTAGACTACGTTTTTATATAATTCGCGGACAGCTGCGTTAACCGTTTTGTGATTTCAAATAATGTTAGAACTGTCCATAGGCCATTATTGTCTTGGTTTGTTGCACGGTATTCATTATTCACGGTTTTCTCATGTAGCTGCTTACCGAACGTTAATGGTTGTCGGTCCAATAATGTGTCAATAGTTTAATCTAAGGGTGCTCAGTGATGTTAGGCTATAGCCTAGGTAACGCTACACATGAAGTTGAACAGATGTGTCGTGTGATAGCTTTTTTATATTGTGTATTTTATCATGGCTGGAATGCTGTATTGACCAATCTGCATCCCGGAACTATCCGTTTTATAAATGTTATATCGACTGGTCTCACTAGCCAAATGGCCAAGCGCTCCATTTTCTTAACTCGCCCGTCCTCAGAATCACTAATTTCATGCCTTGCTTGAGTTTCACTGAAACCGCCCATGTCACGGTCCCCCCATTCCTGGCTCTGATCTCGCATTCACGAGTCACTCTGCACAGAAGTAGCAGCCATGGCAGCACAAAAAGCTAGTAAAAACCTTGGCTTTTTCCCCCGTCTCCTCACCCTTATCATTAGCTCCACTGCACAATGTGCACATCAACTTTAAAATGAACGCAGAAGCTTTTTTGTTGTTGTTTATTTCTGCAGGCTGTGTAACAGGTGCTATGTCTTTTGTTTTTGTTAATTTGCACGGGTCATTTGAGGAGAGCAATTGGTTCACACTGGAATCAGATATGGGTTACATTAAAAAATTAATGTGAACAGCCAAACAAAAAAAATCGGATCTGAGCAATAAATCGGAATTGAGCACTAAGGCCTGCAGTGTGAACATAGCCTTAGTAGCTCGATATAAGTCGTAATATTAACGTTAGCAGTAATACAAAGCAATTTGCATTTGAACTTGAACTAGCTAGTTAGCAGTACAAGGGTCTCAGTCTCAAAGAGAAAAAAAAAGTTGGTCACTGCTTTTATACCACATGTCCAGCCGACACCACCCCTAGGACCACCTCAACTCCACCCATTTTTATGCTAAGGATCTCATGACGTCACGAATCCCCGGAAACCAGCGTATAGAGTACTCAAGTGACTACGTCACGCTGGTTTCGGAAGTAAATTCCCCATTCATTTAGAGCATAGACTTTAACTAAAGCTTACTTTTAAACCATTTCTACTGATTATATCTTGTCAATTTCCCGGATTGTTCAATATAACGCCCGTTCGCAAACTATGTCGTTTTTCTGGACCAGCTTCGAGTATATTTTACGTTTCAGTATTTTCTTGTGATTATATCAGCGCTGAAACTGTTTAAAAACTCGATGTCCCATAATTCCCTACGAACGTGCAGCCTTGTCTCCAGACGTTGTCATCTAACGTTAGCCAGCAGTAGCACACAGGTCTGTTTTTAAACACTTTTTTTCTAACGTTAGCTAGCTAGCTTGAAGGACTAAAAGCTAGAATTGCTTTATGTAGTTAACCGTAGCGTAGTTTCTGACCTTGTGGGGTGGGCTTCTCTACTTAGCATGCTAACGTTAGCTCATCTTCAGCTACAGTACTCCCATCTGCCCAAGAATGTCCAGACAAACGAGATGATGATATCTTATTGGTCAAGAACCACCCGTGCGTTGCAGTACTGGATATGCAGTCCGTTAAAGTGGACTACAAGTCGAACTACAATGATTAATGCATTACTTTAAAAAATTTAAATTGGAACATGCAATATATGGTCTATATCCTAATACCACACAGGCTAATCCAGGAACGTTTCGGCTCATTCTATAAAACAGATTTCAAGAAATAGTCGATAGTCTCCGAAGCCCATTCTATTCTTCCATAGGGAATTTACTTCTGAAACCAGACTCCGCCCACAACTGACGTACTCACTTGAGTACTCTATTGGTAAGCCTACACAAAAACTAAGATAAAACTATTTTGACTAAACTAAAGGGTTTACAGCCATATTTTCAACCCAGTTATACCAATAATACCAGTGGCGGCTCCTGAGCTGAAAATTGGGGTAGCGGAAAACTTCCCTTTAAACTGATTATTGGTCTTAATAATTTAATTTTTTTTATTTAGCACAAATTTTTATTTATTTAGCACAACCTGCAATAAAAAAATAATCTAACAAAAGCTGAGCTTTAAGATCGTTTAATTTCCATTAATATTTTCGGAATTAAGAGTGCGGAGAACGAAGAGCACATGTATCCACAATTATGTTGATTAAAATGTGCACAATTTTGCGATGCAAGTTTAAATAATTTTATTACTTGCCTAATTGAGAACCGGCTACATTTGATGGCATTGAGTAATTGGTGAATTAAACGCTGATGTAGCCTATTGTTAATCAAGGAAACGGATTGAAAAATTATTAAGACCAATAATCAGTTTAAATCAAGGGAAGTTTTCCGCTACCCCAATTTTCAGCTCAGGAGCCGCCACTGCATAATACATAAGAATCAATGCGTGATTTTGCTTACAACGAAGTTACAGTGGAGTTGTTTTACTCATCGTAAGGCAACTGGTTAGTCAAAATATGAGTCTGATTGATGACAATTGACGAATAGCCTACAAGAAGCACAACCATAGTAAAACTTCCATGGTTACTGAGCTGCATATGACCATAGCATATGAATAAATATCTGTTAGCTCAACAGCTAAAAACTGATATAACTAACGTTATAACATTAACTCCGCTAGCTACGTCAGAGGGTAATATGAGAGGACCAGTTTTCTTGTTTTATTTCCTTAGCTAGACAGTTACACCATGTTATTCTGCTACTAGCTAAATGTCTCTGCTTAGCTTGGCAGATACTTAGCTGACAGGTAACGTTACCCCCAATAAAGATCCAAAGAGACAGGTGAAAGATTTAACGTTAGGGTCTTTACTGAGTGCAACTGAAAAACTGCAAAGATACAGAAATAAAGAAAATGTTGCAATTTGTACACACAAATATTCACATGTTCACATGAATGAAATATAACAGGCTTCCCAGCTAGCCAAATATATGCGGCCCGATTCCGCCATGCCGGATTCGTTTAATCGGGACTCGGGCTTTCGTCAGAATGAATGACGCCCCAGAATCGGCCCGAGTACGCTCGGCCGGAATCGGCAGCCGGAATCCAGCCGACACTGCCAGTACACAGCCAGAATCGACCCAGATGCCGACCGGAACAACGGGCATCTGGCCGGACATGGGCCAACACTGGCGCAGATGTGATCTGTTTTCATTTAGCCTGTTCCCACCCCCTCCCCCAGTTCTATATATATATAGTTTTATATGTTATATGATGCTTCATGATGATGTTTACAGGTTATACCATTTTCTATTTCAAATTGACACGAAGTAGACATTTTCAAATGAATCTGAATTTTATTGCAGCCTACAAATGATCACTTCACATAATATATCAAAGAACAGAATGAATGACTAAAATAAAGCCTATATACTAAGATAAATAACAAAAGTAGAGTAAACAACAGCAAAATCACGTTACGTTTCTCCCTCAACTTTCCTCTACACCTCTTCAGAAAACACAACGTTGTGACAACTCATTGCTTTGGTTCCCACAACGTTGTGCACACTGCAGAGGAACGTAGAAATGCCACATAAAGTGGCGACGTTTCTGAAATCTCACCGTTTTGACAATCAGCGACGTTCTGACAACGTAGTCTGGAGTAGCCTATCTTGAAAATAGCCGCAACGTTGTCACTACCTTTTCTGACAACTTTAATAATTCTATAGCTTATTCTGGGACATTTAAAATTAATGGCATGAAAATCAGTAGCAGCCAACGCTATATCGGCACTTAGCCTAACTGTAAATATTGGTATTTCTGCCCCACCCTTGCGGAGTATGCTTTTAAAATAATCGTAGCATAGCTCCCTAACCTATCTAGCTAGGTCTTGACTGACTCTTTAGTTGCCTACCTACTTTAGATAAATGCAGAATCGTGCGTGTATTTATAAAATACTATTTAAAAGTACGGCGAACAAATATTTTGGAGTAGACTATTAACTATTAACATGTCCAGGGGTAGACGTAAATATTGCACTGATCACCAACTGGTGTCGAAAATATATTCTTTGTGGTCCAATATTTTATCATGTAGGCTATATATTCATTGTTTGTGGAATTGTGAAAGGCATGCTTTAGGCTACTGAAAAAAAGCAGAGGCTGCAAAGATCCAAGACAACGCAATTTAAAAAAAATACGGTAACAATGAAGAAGCTCTGCATTCAGTCCACCATAAACATGTTCGGTACTGCTTACTATGCTGTAAATTGCAACCGGTTCAACATGTTTTAACCTCTTAATGCCAAACGCCCCCTAGCGGTAACGCGGACGTGACGGAAATTATTAAATTATACATTTCATTAATTTAATAATATATAATAAACTGCTCACCTCAATATTTTGATTAAATATCCTTATGATATATCCATTCCTTCTGGGAAAGTGGTTTTTAAGCCCAAAACGTCGAGATAAAACTTTGTAAATAACGTTGGAAACTCTGACCTAATTCTCAAACATGTATTGCAGCTTGATGTCACACCATAAACAATGTGCTGGTAAACTGTTCTGCTTAATTGTATTTCACAAAACTTTGGTTTAAAAAATCATTATACTTTTAGGCTTCAAGAAAAAATACTTTAAAACTTTCATAAGGCTGTACATGATTTTTTTCCAATTTTAAACCGACTTGTGCTTTTTTGTACTTGATTACGACTCGTTCGGCTGTGTTCACTTTGGCGTTGTGAAACTCAGCCAGTTTCTGGAGTACCAATCCAACGGCTTAGTATATGTTAGCCAGAGTGGTTTTGAACTTGTTTGCAGAGAATTATGCAAAACCGTCGTCAATTGGGTGTATTTCTTTGACTGATAGCACAATAGGCCTATCTGAAGTGGGAAAAACTGTCTTCGACCTGCCTCCACTCCGAGTATTATTTGCTTTCCATTGGGTTTTAAAACTGTCTGTCAAATATTCCAGCCAATAGCCAAGACTCTTATCTTTCAAACGAGCCCTCATTAAACACATTTCCTTCGTAAATGAAGGCGATAACAGCACTGCGTATGAGGAAGTGGCACTCACGCGTAATTATCGAGCCAAGATGGCGCAGTGTTTTTACCTTGTAGCGTAGCTCGCTACATTCCGTTTAGCAAAGCACAATTAATTAGGTAAAGCCCGCAGTTACATTTTTTACTTTAGAGTATTTTTGATACAGTTTTTGTGTAGTTATGTCGAGATTTTTGAGGCGTTTATCTGTGCACCAAGTGCTAGACGAACTGGATAAGCCAGAAGATGTTTTTGCCGAGGGAGACTCATCCTGTCTCAGTGACGCTGAATCCACTGATGACCGAGATGATGTTGCTGACATGTAAGTTGTTTTATCATACTAACAGTGTTATGCTATAAACGCATTGAATTTTGCCATGGCAGGTAACGTCGTTAGGGCTGGTGGTATTACCGATTTTTCGATATACCAGTGTGAATTCACGCAATGCCATGCGGGTTCGTAATTACATTGTCAACTGTATTTTATTGTTTTTCATACAATTAACATTACAAATTGCACATTCCAACGGTATGATAAATAATTTATGAAGTAAACTTAGGGTGTATTGTCTGTGTTGACAAACTCGCACGTGTTACGTGGCGTTGCCAACAACACAGATGTTTGTGGAAACTGTAAGTTTGGTGTAACGAAGGAAATGTGCAATTTAGCTGCAATGCGTGAATCCCTGTGTTTCTTCTGTGAAGCTAACTAACCTTATATACTTATGCATAAAATCGGTCCCTCTCAGCTAAATTAATATAGATAGTATTACCTTTACAGTGGCAAGCTAGCAAGCAAAATTACAGGTAACAAGCAGCTAGCTATCTATTTGTGTCTGAGATGAGCTACTAAATCGATTTTTTTGAGTGTGAAATGGCTTCTGGAAGTGTTTAGTAAAGTCACTGTTCCACATGAGTAAATTGTTCTGTATGCAGTACAGAAGGCTGTGCAGGTAAACAAAATGGCAATTTATGCATGGTATGAGGGAGAGAACATGATAACATGAGGGAGTACTTGTTTATTATTATTATTGTTGATTGTTGTTGTATAAGGGGGACTAATGGGTATATCAACATGGTGGACAATTCCATGGACAGGGTTAGTGGGGTTTGTAATGATGCAGATTGCTCTCCTGAGGGAATGTGTAGTCTAAATGGCTTCTGTATGAATGGTTAAATAATCTCTCCTCACCCTCCACCCCCATGTTTTGATCCTTTGCCTTTTTTTGTTTTTAGTTTTTTTTTTATAGCTTTTTGGACCCTGCCACTTTGTACTTTCTTTGTGTAAATACGGTAACTTCAGCAATTAGAGGGCAAGGATCTTTTTATTTGTTACAGCAGGGGTGTTTTTTGATTGGTGGACTTTTGATTTTTTATCCACTGCACTTTTAGTAGTACACCTTAGTGCACTTGTATATAGTTGATATATGTTTGTCATGTATAAAGTTTTGCCTCCTAAAACCCAACCCCAACGTCCCTGTCATAGGAGGTGGCAACAGAATAAAGGACAGGACTGGCTAGCAGTAATGTGTAGGGAAGTTTCATACTATTCCCATTATTCATTTGAAAACCTGTTTGCACATTCCTGGACTCATTTCTGGCTAATGGGGCTCTGGTGAAATACACAAGATTCACTGTGCTGCTACATGGGTTTTGACAGCTTTTTGTGACCTCGGGTAGTTAGTTGTGTAATATGAAGAGCAACAAGAACACGTCTAAAAATGAACTTTTATTGCCAATATTGACAAATTATCTCATTGTTTTGTAAAAACCTAAAAAATAAATCATATTGAGACCTTTCTGGAACATTGCCATTTTTGGCACATTTGGCACCATTTGGCACCATTTGGCACCATTTGGATAACGAAAAAGGTTCACCTGAAAAAAACCCTGTAAAATTTGAATGGTTTGAGATATTGACACCAGATTGTTACCAGAGGTAGGCAGCATATTGATGAATCAGATAGAGGAGTCATTTCCTTGATTGCATTTGTAGCTCCCCAGGTAAAAATTCTTAAACTTGAATGTAGGTACCCGTTTTTTTAGTTTTTTTATATTTTCTGTACATACATTGTTGTAGTTAAGTATCAAAAACTGGATTTCTATGAGTTCTCACTGCTTAGTCGTAATACTGCAGGTGTCTTCTTTAATAAAAGCCATGACCCATATTTGTACCATTTATAGTTTTTGAGATAACCACCTTTGTTTGTCACTAGTGAAAACAGGTGAAAATTGGCCTATTTTGCCCTCGGTAGGAAGAGGTTAAGTGTTCAAATCATTTGTGTAGGCTGCATAGCCCTGTTGCTGGGGTATAGACACAAACGAGGCTTGTGTAGCCTACATTTCCACGTTGTTTTATACGTTGTGAATTTTACTTTCGACTGACTTGAATTAGTTTTTGCATTTTAAATTGATGTGTTATTTTACAGCACCACACATGCTCCCGCGCTCCTAACTAAATCCTTTCATAAGGCTACTTCAGCTTTCTCTTGCCGTGTAGCAGCACGAGCGGCCCTATATAAAAATATAACGGGAATGTAGAATACAATTAGAAATTGCAAGTGACTAATATTTATGTTGCTTTGGAGCCTACCGCCTGCACTGTTTAAAAAAATTTAAAAAAAACAGTGAAGAGCTGGCAGCAGGGTTACTGTAAGATTAAGTTTTACTGTTGCAGAAATTTAGTTTGGTACCGTCTTTTATAAATACAGCATACAACCTTAAATTATTACAGTATACTTTTACAGTATAATACTGATAACAGGGTTAGCAGTTAATTGCTGTTTTTGCACTATCTCTACTGGTAAGCATAGCTGCAGATTATTACGGTAAACAAAACATTTATGTGTATAGCAATCGTGGCAATTTTGATTACAGCCAATTTTGTTAAGAGAATGACTGTTTCATGTTAACAGTTATGGAAAACTTGTAAATCTTGCCAAAATAACCCAGAGTCCTACCTCAGTGAAGAAACTAAACATGGCCTTTTCAATTATTTGACTTAACAATTTGAGACAAACACAGCTTCTAAGTGCATCTTACAAAACATTTCTTACTTTATTGTAAAGAAAGTCTTGATTGCCCTTGCAAAACATTTGCACATCATTTGCATGTACATTGGGAAGAAATAGACAAATCAGCCCATTTAGGCAAAATAACTTAAATTAACTTAGTCATAACCAAAAAAAATTAATTTGATATTTGTAGTCAAGTTAACACCTGAGTCAAAGCTTTAGTGCTAAAATGTTAAGTAATACAACCACAAGAAACACTCAAATGATATCAGCATAAACAAATTAACATACATGAATGTTTTTCTAATATGAGGCTGTGTCTGTCCAAAACCATCCAAGTTCTTAACACAAACAGATATTAAACACCAACAGACATGACACATTATCAAAATAAAAGAATATGACTGTCCAAAACCTTCCAAGTTGTACGTGTGTATGTGTATGAGGGGGAGGGGGTGGGGGGCACAAACTGGTGTAGGGATAGAGGTGGGGGAGTGAGTGAGTGAGCTCATTGGCTTATATAAAGTCCATCAGTCTCTTCAGTAGAGTGGAGACATGAGGAGTGACCTTTGTTGTCTTCTTATGAGCGACTTTACCAGTTCTCTTGGACAGCACTTTGTCCCGTCCAGCCTCTCTGGGTTTATTCCTACATAGCGTCTGAAAAACAATAGTGCAAGTTTAGAGATGGTGTGAAAGTTGGTAAAAGGGGAATTCCACCGAAAAATTATGTTTGATTTGTAGAAAAGTAGCTCTCCTCCTGAATAAAATGAGCTCTCAGCCAACTCTCTACCTGTAGTGAGAGCAGAGATATAGCCCCAAACTACTGCACATGTACCAGGTATCTGCTTTACTGTGAACTACAACTGCCAAGCGCTTACAGTTTATGGGCGGTGTCAGGGTTATAAAGCTTTAAACAAATGGTACAAAACAGATGAAAATGGGTCAAATTAAGCCTCTGCGCACAGGGGTTAAGAAGTGCTGGGCCAAAAGATAAATAAATAAAATACTATACAGTGGGGTGGCCAAATTTTAGCACCCCACTGTATTGTACTGAGATTGTCATATTGGTGCATCCCTAATTTTGAGAGTGGGCAAGAAGAAGATACCTGTGATGCTGGCGTCACAAGGCTTTTGGAAATGGTCTTGCCACACACACACACACACACACACACACACAGTGGCAATGGGCTTGAATACACATTTGTTCGTTACCATATTCCTTTGTAAATGTTTGTTTAAACACATACCTGCAGTTGGAGCGCAACCAGCACCGGAGTAGCAGCACTGAAGTAGCAGCACCGGAAAAGAAAACAAACAAACCGTGTTAATAAAAGCTAGCTAGAATTCATTGATTCACATTTGTAAATTTGTAAATAGAATAATTTGTGTAGACCTCAGGGTATGTAGATAGTATTAGTTACATGAGGTCAGAAGGTACAGAAGTTACTGTTTTTAAGGGCTGAGAGTCTGTGGTCATTGCGGTTATTTCTGTAGGAAAACCTGAAAAGTGGCAAACTCTCTGTGCTGTATAGGTATGGGGTATGCAAAGGCCAAGGGGTGACATTACACTGAAACATGCAGCCTAGGTTAATGTTTTCATTATTTACATTTTAAAGCTCACATTTCTGCCATTTCCTGTGATTTTTAATGCTAACTGCAATGGTATCTACATTATTATGCAAGTGCGAATGCGAATGGCACAAACTGTGACAATTGTGAGTGTCAATGCCAATGCGGATGAGATTTTAATGTTATTGACCGATTAAAACGCACAGTGTAAGGCAGTCGCAGACGACATAATTTTGGCACTGTTCGCTGCCCATAGTATGGAGTTCAGTATACTGTTAGTATGGAGAGGAATTCGTGCCACATCACTTTTCAATGGTGACGAGTCGAAGATGTGCCAAAATTAAAAGAAAAACCTTCATTACATTGTTTTCACGTCGATTCATCCCTATACTGAAAAACAATCAGTGGGGATTTTCTTTAAAAGTGATGGACAAGGGATTCTAAAAACTTCAAATAACCACAACATATCACAGAGCGGGATGTATCCACTACACACCCACCAAATATCTTTAAAAAAAAATGTCAATAGGTATATTGATATACATCTCAAAGTAAGCTAATAAAAGAAAGAACTCAGGATTGTAGGGGTGTGGTCTACATTACATTACAGTCATTTAGCAGACGCCTTTATCCAAAGCAACATACAGTAAGTGCATATAGAAACGTCATCGAAGTAACTACAGAACAGATAAGACAAAGCACATCCTTCCCATAAAGTAGCAGCTATCCCTAGTAATGAACATTGAATGCAGTTCACAGTAAACTGGGTAAATCAGCTCTACTACAATTCTATTCTAAATATTATTATAAACTTCTAAATCTAAATCCACGCCCTCAGTCCGAGTGCCATCGACATCATCCAGCCCTACATGTTTGAACCACAGAACTGTTCTTATACAGCTCTGTGGTTTGAACCCAGCGAGGAATTAATGCAATCAATTCAAAGTAAAATACAGTGTGGCTGCTATCAGGAGATAAATATCACACGCAAGCTCGCAATCAAAGTTAAGTTAACGTAAACGCTAAGCAGAGTAGCCAAACCACGAGACCGTAGTGACACATTCAGTTACAATAGATTAAGACATCAGTTTTCAATGTTATTATTGCTTACTGTTTGAGCTAGACTGCTTGCGTTACTACCCTTTTCCCAGTTGGTAGGCTGGGGTGTTGGTCCCATGATCACATGAAGCAGTGAGGTGGTTCGCAACTCCCAACGAAAAAGAACTACTACTTGTATAATTGCAATTATTTATTGTGCTGAACAATGTTTATATTGCCTTCCGGTTTAATGCAGGTTTTGTTTGACATGTGAGTGGAAGCGAGTCGATCACACGCAAGAAGGACTTGAAAATATTAACATACCTCTACTTTCAACATGTCTTCTTTTTATTGATATCGCTAATTTTCTCTGAGAGAAAACGCCACACCAGAGACAAGTTGTCTTCAACAGCCTCCCTTTCCTCTCCTTTGAAGTCTGTCCTTGAGGCACTCTGGTTAAAAGTAACAAAATTCAAAACACAAAATGTATCAAAAATGTTTTAAACAGTTTCAATATACAGCATGAGTTATGAGTTAGATACTACATCAATTTTAAAATAATTCGTTTATCTTGTTGTCTACCTTTGATGGCAGTAACTTTGTGGTGTCAAGCGGGTATTTGCCAGAGCCTTTTGCAGAGTTGCATTTTGGACCCTGTCACACTCCTGTCTTTTAGTGTCAGGGAGCCTCAGATGGCTACAGCCAACGATCTGCTAAATATTTTACTTGAGTCCAATCGTGAACCTTTTAAGAAAATACATTTTAATGCAATTCGTTTTTCTACCTTTCCTAGAGACATATTACCATTTATTAAAATCCACAGATTTACAAATAAATGTATGAATGGATATATTCGATGAAGCAATTTAAGGGAAATTTTCTTGAAGATGTAGGCTGCCTTTGTAACAGGATCATTCCATGTCATTTGGCTAAATGTCATCAAGGGTCTGACGTATCAAACACGCCTTAAACCGTCACTCTGCTGCCAGAAATACAGTAGATATGGATGGATAACTTGAAGGGTTTCTTCTCCTGACTTATTTTTCCATAGAGTTCAATAGGAAAATTTGTCAGGAGAAACAACCCTGAAAGTGATCCATCCATATCTACTGCATATCTGGCAGCAGAGTGATGGTTTGAGGCTTGTTTGATACCTCACACCCTTGATGACTTACAGCCATTTTACCAACCATGTATTCCATACTGTTCCAGCATAATTTACAGCTAAATCTAGTCCCATCCCCCAATTCCCATAGAGATCCATTCAAATGCAGAGACGTTATAGTATCTCTTGTAAGAGTACCAGAAAATAAGATATCAAGAGTCTTTTGATGTTGTTGGGTCACAGACATCAGGAAGTCAAGGAAGTTTTGGTGTTAATAGCTACCGTTACCATAACTGAAAAAAAGAAACTAGCTACATAATGGTAGCCAACTGACTTAAAAATATATCAAAATTAAAATCAGTTTCAGCCGTTTTCAATGGTCTAATAATGCAACGTTAATCACCTCCTTTAGCTTTGGCTATCCGTAATGGAAGTCAGCCGGATAGCTATTGTTTAGCTCTATCTAAAAAGGGACACAATAAATTAAACTTTAAAAGAAGCTTTTACTCTGTGCCACATCTGCTTTTTCTTTACTCTGTTAGAAGAAAAACTAAATTAAAAATACCTCTGGAAGCAGCTATCCCAGAGACCAAGCAGCTATGTCTTTATAAGTCTGCTTAATGAAATGACAACTCAATGAGCATGCAAGAATCCCTACTTCCGATGTATTTAAACTACAGATCCAAATTGTTTGCTGCAAATTTCCTATGAAATCCAAAAATGATTAACATCCATGTAGGGTAAAGATAACATAACAATGTGTTTATCATAAAACTGTTCTTTAGCCAATCAAACTGATATGTACAATTTTAAAGTGGCTGAAGATCCAAAAATGTTCAGGATCAGATACATGAGTGTATTGTATTTAATTATGGCACAAATAACCCTCCATATGTAATGACCTGAGGTCAACATGATAATAGCAAGAAGTATACTGTACCATTTATTTTGCACTCTGGTGTCTCATCATCCTCACTTTCCATTGGAGGTAGCCAGATATTCTGGAGGCTTCCAGTTCCTAATCTTTTGGGTAAAATAAAATCAAATTGTATTTTTAGGGGAATTATGAGGAAGGTTAGTGAAAATATCAAGAAATGAGGCTGAGAAATCACCCACCCAAAACAGCATAGCACACAATTTCATCAAATTGTTTAGTATCCAATTAAAATTTTTATACAAACCCCAATTCCAAAAAAGTTGGGACAGTATGTAAAATGCACATAAAAGCAGAAAGCAGTGATTTGTAAATTCTCTTTTACATATATTTAATTGAAAACAGTATTTTTTTGATATTTAATGTTTTACCTTATCAACTTTCTTGATTTTTGTAAACATAGCCAATTCCAAATGTGATGCCTTCAACACGTTCCAAAAAGGTTGGGATACCTCAGACCCTTGATGATTTACAGCCTTTTAGCCAACCATGGGTCCCATACTATTCCCGTGTAATTTACAGCTTAATCTAGTTCCACCCGCCAATTCCCAGAGATCCATTCAAATGCACGTGGAACGTGTTGCATGCATCAAATTCGCAATTAGCGTATATTTACAAAAATCAATAAAGCTAATAAGGTAAAACATTAAATATCTTTTCTTTGTGCTGTTTTCAATTAAATATATGTAAAAGAGAATTTACAAAACACTGCTTTCTGCTTTTACATGCCTTTTACATACTGTCCCAACTTTTTTGGAATTGGGGTTTGTATATAGCCTAATTCGTGGTTATCCAAAAATACATAATAAAGTCATTGCTACATCTTACCTGCAAGCCTTGAAATGTATTATTTGTAGTGTAGAAAAACAATGTGCCTCAGTGGATTATGGGATGTTTCTTCTTGTCAAAGTATTTTCTTCAGTTTTAAAATTATTGATGTATGATATGAAGTTCAACCTTCTGGCAACTGTCACAACGTTGTTGGAATGCAGAAAACGTTGTGACAATGTTATGTGTTTCCTGGGTCTCTGCTTTCTTCCTCCCTCTCAGTCTCCAGCGTTAGTTGGAGCCAGTTTTATCAGTTTTCCGATCTCCCCATCCTTGGCTGGTTCTTCCTGACTGCGGCGAGAGAGATTATTATACAACATTCCTCTATCTATGACCATTACCATAACAGACGTGTAAATTGTATTCAAATTAATTATGTTATTCTACGTTAAAACTATGTTGTTTTAACGTAAATAACGTTAGTTGTTAGTATGTTTATCCCGTCGTCAGCTCAGCTGCTGGTTTACCTCGACTCAGCTGCTGGGTTAAGGCTGAGTAGGCAACGATAGCTTCCACCTCGCGTTGAACTGTTGGCTATAGCTAACGTTGACAGTAGAGTAAACTTCACCAGAGTAAACTTTTCCCTCGTCCATAAGCTAACAAGTTATTAATCATTGATAGTATTATATAATTAACGGTAGCCAGCTAACGTCAAGCTCGCTCTAGCCAGCTGCCGATAGCTGTTATAGGCGTGTATGTTTATAGCAGCTAGCATGTAGCTAACGTCGTTAGTAACGACCAAGTGAAGAAACGAGACGAAAATTAATACTGTTAAATTCTCTCGGAATACATTTCACCAACGTTATCCTTACAGCCAGTTTACCGTTAACTTTATTTGGCATTTAAATATTACCTTAAGCACAGAAAACCAACCTAGCAAGCTGAGTTAACGTTAGCTGTCGCTTCCGTTAATTTACCTCAGAACCAGGCAGAAAACGGTCAAGACAAGTTCTGAAAGAGAGATAATTCATGTTAATGTTTTACTGAATTTGGTGAACATCAAGACAACCAGAAAATAAACGTGTTTAGCTATAGATATACATCTTAAATTACTATAAACTATCAAATTTAAATTGAACGTCAATTTGGTTATGTTAATGTTAAATAAAATAAACTTGGCCAATACTTACCCAACTGTGTGCGCTTCATTCTGTCAAGAGTCTCAGGGAGAAGACTGTTTCACGTGCAGTTTAAATTAGTTTGTTATCCTCACGTCACTCATCTGGCTCAGAAGATAAACTGTCATTATTTGTTTACCTCATGACCATTGAACAAGTGTGGCTGCTGGATACACTGGGCTGAAATGAATTCACCCCCTTAGCGGAAGCGCACATATTCAATCCCTTTTTAAAATTTGAATCACGGAAAATAAATAACTGTTTAAAAGTTCGGCCGTTTAAAGGTTAAGCAATCTTTGATTTTCTTAAATAAATAGGCCTACGCACATAAATCAATAAAAATAGGTTACATAACTAGGATAATTTCCCTGCTAATTGATTGAAAGATGGATCAAACATAGACAAATGTTTAATCGGAATTAATTTTATTTTTAATCGTTGCCAGTTTCCACAACATGCCGAGCAGTAACCAGAATCGGCCCGAGTGCGTTTAGCCACAACCTGGCCTCATCTTTGAACAGGCGACTCTGCCGAAGAGGTTGGCTGCAATCGGCCCGAATAACTGTCGCCGTAGCCGACAGTGCCGACACTCAGCCGGAATCGGCACAGGTCCGTAGGCTACCTGGGTTAGCATCAAGCTAGTAGAAAATGTAAAAAATTATTTAGCGCAAGTTAGCATTAGCAAGCTAATTTAACATTGAAATCCTCATTAGCGGCTCCAGCGGCTAATGGCTGAGGCGCCGCGATCTTCTAAAGATATTAAAAGCGGTCCAAAACGAACAACAGAAATGCTAGCTAACAATGTATTATCTACCCACGTTTGCTACAAGTACTTAGACACATATTTTCCAAGCCCTAAGCTAAGTAAAAGTGACAAGCTCGTGACAAACAGGTGTCTTCACCATGGCATGCCATGGGAAACACAAACTAATCAGCAGGGGCCGGTTTTTCAAAAGTTTTAATCTGGATCAAACTGATCCAGATTTGGAAATCTCTTTTTCTGCTATCCAGGATCACGTAATCCATCCTATTTTTATGATGGTTTTTCAAAGCAATGTGGGATTGGATTACTCTGATCCGGATTCAAACTTTTCAGGATTACCAAATCTGGATTACCTGTGGTCTAAATGGGACTATCACAATGTAGCTATGTAAAGAACAACAGGTAGAATAGTGTGGGATCACTCCAATATGCTTTATTTGAACAGAAAATAGGACTGAAAGGAACAGCAAACAAACAATATAAACATCCCCCTCCATTGTCCATTTCTTGGAAACAGGCAGTCCGCTCATCTGAGACCTACAACAAATAAATAAATACATACTTTACTCACAAATACATTATGGATGTTTCAAACAAAGATTTATTGAATTGAACTGGATAAAAAAGGCTTAAATATCCAATACTTAACAAAATAAATTACTTCTTAGTTATTCTCATGAGTAGTTCTTCTTATGAGTTCTTCTTCTTCTTCATCATCATCATCTGCTTCGTCTGCTGTGGAGAGACCAGCTTGTCCAAGCTTGGCCTTTAGGAGGCGGATCTCAAGTCTGGCCTTGGTTTGCTGCAGTCGGGCAAGAATAAGCTGTTCCTCTGCTAGATGGATCTGTACTTCTGCCCTTTCAGTCTCTTTTTGCAGAAGTACCTTATAGGCGTCATCTTTCTTTGGGTGCTTTGAGCCTCTCTCTGGGGGTCCTGTGGGAACTAGGCCTTCTGGCTCTACCTGTGATTGACCTTCTCCCTCGATTACAGGGCTGAGATTAAGAATAAATGTTTCTGAAGAAGGCTCACTTTCTGCTGTCATCACAGGCTCCCCATCCTCTGCAACACCTTGGATCCCATGCAGAGCTTCCGACATTGTACCTCCAATAATATCAAGGACTATGTCTGTGTATTCACCCCTCTTATATGGCTTGTTGCCTGTTTGGCTGTTCTTGGCTTCAGCGTGGTCTTTTGTTGCCCTGGCCTTAAGATTCTTCCACCGAAATCTTAGTTGCTCTGTTGTCCTCTTCTGGCCAAACCCCATGGCATTCACATGTTGTGTGATTTCAGCCCAAATTTCCTTCTTCATTTTACTGCTCACTTCACCACCCTTGGCAGAACTAAAATATCCTACCAATGACCTATAATGGCACCTAACACCCTCCAGTAGGGCGTGGGTTTCAGCAGCAGAGAAATTTGGGATTTTTGATTCCATGGTTCCACCGCTTTGGTGTAGCGAGCATCATCTCATAGGCCTTGGGTATGATTCCATTAATTGAACACAAGGTGAAGAATATAAGCTTTAATTACAGCCATTAATTGAACACAAGCCAAAGCAAATAAGATAACAGGTGTGTTTGGGAAGACCAATTTACACAGCCATATGTATATTCATCCTTTCTCAGAGGACTCAGAGAGAAGGTCACAGAGAGGCAGTGACATGGCAGGTGTTGTCCATCGCCACCACAGGAGAAGATACCGTCAAAGGGTGTATGTTGAGCGTATAGATCCACTGCAGAAATATACAAATGAGGAGCTGTATGCTCGGTTTCGCTTCGGAAGAGCTGATATTCAGTATATTGTAGACCTTCTCAGGCCCAACCTCCAACGCAGAACCCAAAGGAGTCACGGTCTGTCTGTGGAGGAACAGGTCCTCATTGCTCTTCGCTTCTATGCGTGTGGGACTTTCTACCAAGTTGTGGGTGATTACATGGGTGTGGAAAAATCAACTGTCTGTGATGTTCTGAAAAGTGTGTCAACTGCATTGGCCAGCCTGATTAATGAATTTGTTTAATTTCCAATAGTATTTGGGGAATATGCCCAATACTATTGGAGCAATCGACTGCACCCATGTGCACATACAAGCACCTCATGAGAATGAGTGGGAGTTTGTAAACCGAAAGGGGAGACACAGCATCAACGTTCAACTTGTGGGCAACGCTGAGCTCCTCATCACAAACTGCGTTGTGAAGTGGCCTGGGTCTGTCCATGATGCGCGCATCCTGAGGGAGAGCGCTCTATATAGAGAGCTCCAAACCAACCGACCAAATGGTATCATATTAGGAGACAGTGCCTACCCTCTTCTACCATGGCTGATGACCCCTTTTCTGGCTGCAAACACGCCTGAGCAGACATGCTTCAACACTGCTCATTGCAAAACAAGATGCACCATTGAGCACTTAAATGGAGTTCTGAAGAGGCGCTTTGCATGCCTTAACTACTTGAGAGTGGAACCACAGAAAGCATGCAACATAATACTTGCTTGCATTGTCCTACACAACATCGCGACCAGGCGCAAAGTCCCTCTCTGTGATGACGTCCCTGATGCACCCGAGCCCGTTGGAGACACTGACCAACCTCCGGCATTCTGTCAGAATGAGGGACCGACTGGACGAGCAATAAGAGATGCAATTGTTAGACACTATTTTTGATAAGTCCATGACTGATGATTGTGTCAGTGTGATTAATGTTCGATGAACAAAGACATAATTTATTATTTGAGTTCAATATTGCCAGCTGTTTGGGGGATTATTTTATGGGGCCGAAATATTTATAATTTATAATTTGCTGTACTGAAAGGTTGCTAGCCTACATAGCCTACCTACTTTATGTACTTACTTTATGTACTTCCTGTTGAACAATTCAAGTGAAATTGATGAATAAATATAAATACTGTAAAATGCATGATATCCACCATGAATCCACCCTCCTGCTGGGATCAGTTTAATCCTGATTTTTGGGATCAAAATGATCCCAATCCTACCAAAAAGTTGAAAAACCCAAACTCAAGGTTTGATCTGGATCAACAACAAGATTGGATTACGTGATCCAATCCAATTTCTGAATCCTTTTTTTCTTTTGAAAAACCCATTTTCAAGATTTGATCCAATCTGATGGCCGTAATCCGATCAGATTACTTTTGAAAAACCGGCCCCAGGACTCTTAACGTTAGCTAGTAACTTAACGTTAACGTTAGAGAGACGATTGTGGATCAGGTCACCAAAAGCTAATTTTAGTAGGTTTTCAGCGGAACTAAGTGGGACCAGCAGCAAATAGGCTACGAATCACAATCTAGAATAGCGAACGTTTTTTCATCAGCAGTGTGATGTGCGCGATTTTTTTGTGGCTAAAACGTTAGCCATATGTAGACATCTCTCTCCCACCCGCTGACTGAGCGTGAGGGACGGCTGCAGCGCGAAATAGGTCCTAAAGATGGTGCCGTGTTTACACTGTCATTTGTCATAGAAACCTGTCACCATCATGTGATCAATACGACCAACCAGACGACGGACAGGAGGCTAGCGCAAATCACGTGCTGCTGCCGCCAGCTGACAGATTGCGCTGTCTCCGCCTGTGACGCTCCATAATCAGGGCGAACCAGCACGGGTTTTGGAGCGTACCCACAGATTCGCGAGGAGGACGTTAAAGTGGGGGGGCCAATGGCCCCTTGGCCCCCCCCTTTCCGGCGCCCCTGCCCACAACAGCATAAACAGCTTCTTAAGAGCCCTCGCGAATGTCTCCCACAAAAAAATCAATCTGAGGCTTTATGGCCTACCTTGTATTAATGTAGCTATCTGAGTCATGAAACCATATTATGTGGGATTTTTATGTGAAATTATATAGAACGCATCTCAGAAATATAAAAAATATATCTAGCAGAGCAGCGGTAAGCTACGTAGCCACAACATTTTCCAAGTGGGCAAACTAACATTACCTCCAACAAGCACCCTCGCGAATGTCTCCCACAGATGGAAACTGACAGTGCTGTCTGGGGTTAAGTAACAAATTCAGTCCGAGACTTTATGGCCTACCTTGTTTTAATGTAGCTATCTGAGTCAAGAAACAATATTTTGTGGGATTTTTATGGGAAATGATAGAGAACGCATTGAGGAAGAAAATTCAGGTATCAAAATTAATCATCCAGAATGTGTCTGAATATTATTGGTATAATCAGTATTTATATAATCCTGGTAGGCACTGTTCAGGGTGTAAGGGTAGGGGGATTGAGGGAGTGCCCCTCAGCTTCCACCCAGGTATCCTTACAGGTAAATGCATGATGAGGCCTAAAATAATATATGACCACTATATTTGATTATACACAATATACTATATAATATATATATATATACATATATACAGTCAAGCCGGAAAGTCTGCACACTCCTTTCACCTTCTCCACGTTTTATTACGTTACAGGCATATTCTACAATAGATTGAGTTCATGTTTTGTCTCAAAATTCTACACAAAATAGCCGATAATGACAAAGTGAAAACAGGTTTTTAGACATTTGTGCTAATTCATTAAAAATCAAAATGTAAATATCATATATCATATTGATATGACACCCAAAAGTGAGCTGAGGTGCATTTTGTTTCCACTGATACTGCTTGAGATGTTTCTACAACTTAATTGGAGTCCGCCTGTGATAAATTCAATTGATTGGACATGATTGGGGATTGCCAACACCTGCCTATATAAGGTCCCACAGTTGACAGTGCATGTCAGAGTGAAACTCCAAGCCATGGGGTCAAAGGAATTATCTGCAGACCTCACAAACAGGATTGTGTCAAGGCATAGATCTGGAGAAGGGTACGGAAAAATTTCTGCAGCTTTACAGGTCCCAAAGAGCACAGTGGCCACCATCATTCGTAAATGGAAGAAGTTTGGAACCACCAAGAATCTTCCTAGACCTGGCCGCCCAGCCAAACTGAGCAATCGGGGAAGACGGGCCTTGGCCAGGGAGGTGAGCAGGACGACGCACGAGCATTGTGGTGATGTTTCACACATATTTTCTCTGACCGTGGACTCTATTCAATTCGCTTTATTGGCATGACAAGACATTGAATCTATTGTCAAAGCATACTGCATTAAAACAGTCGAAGACATACATCTAACTCTGAACAATACAAAACAGCAAAGACTAGAAATTAATGAACAGTAACCATACATGAAAACAAGAACTTTTCTTTGATTATGGATTTAGAAATAACAATAATGTAAAATAATAAAGTACAATTAAAAATAATAATAATTATCAGTAGAAATGATAGTAATGATGATGAGAACGACACATATGATCTTATAAAGTGAATATAATAAACATAAAAATTTTTAATTGGTTTATAATGATCTCTGTCACTCACTGTCCCTAAGACGATGGCAGGCAGCTATATATTGTGCTGCCAGGTCACAGCACGTCCTCTCCTCTCCAAAGAGGATGGGGAGTTCTTGGATGTCTGTTAATTTTTTTAATTGAGGGTATCTCTGATTTATTTTGGGAAAATATTTATTTCTGATTTGATTGTATTTTTCATATTTTGTGATAAAGTGCCGCTCCGTCTCAACTTCGTTGAGATGGCAATGTTTCTCCTCCCGGAGTCTTGACTCTATCACGGTCACTCTGATCAAGCTGTCCTCTTCCCCTGGCCCTGCCTCGCCCACCACGAACACGATTGTCGCTTTGGATAAAAGCGTCTGCTAAATGACTGTAATGTAATGTTAATGACTGCCCCTTACCCTTACTCTGGGGCCGCGACCACTGGATGTTGATGGCTACAGAATGAACCGAGCAGAATTACAAAATTATGATTTAGAATTATTTTATGAAAATGAACAGTGGTCAGATTTACAGAGCAATAGCTAAGATTACTAACTTATATGCTTTGAGCATGATCTAGGTTTGGTCAAACATGATAAATAGACTATTGTCAACAATAAACAAACATCACGACAATAGATAGCCTTAGCTATCGATAGTTGCTACGTTATGGGAAGGATGTGCTTTGTCGTATCTGTTCTGTAGTTACTTTGATGATGTTTCTGTATGCACTTATTGTCATAAATAACTTGGATAAAAGCGTCTGCTAAATCACTATAATGTAATGGGCGCTATGTTTATAATGATATTGTTACCTCCTCGGCTGAAAACATCTTGCTAATGAGTAAGGGCAGAAACATACCTCATGCAAATAGCTACGCGAACGTGGACGCTTCGAGCTACACGAACATTTTTTCTTTTGCCATGACATTTGTGAAAGACAAACCAGAGGAAAGCACAGATCGAACAAGAAAGTTGTTTATTGTTGTTGTTGCTATAGCGTCCCTTGCTGCAACGCTCTGGCTTGTCTTTCACAAATGTCATGGCAAAAGAAAAACTGTTTGCGTAGTTCGAAGCGTCCACGTTCGCGTATTTGCGTGAGGCATGTTTCGGTCCTAAGCTAAAATAAGAGTTTACCTGGAAGCCTGCCCACATGGCCTGGCCATGTCAATCAAATGAGAAGGAACCGCCCATTCATGACGTTTACACCATTTTAGCTGTTTCTGACTTTAGAAAATGGCAGCGGGATGTCAACAGCGTAACATTCAAAACATTAACAAAAAAACACTTTGCAAACGACTTATGAGGTAGGAAATACATTCAACATGTTTATTAGACCACAAGGACACATACAATGTTTTTTGGGGAGAAAATTTGAATGTAAACAAAGAACGAGTTGTTTACAAGGAAACTACATAGTATACCTTTAATTAGGTGACTGTATATTCCCCTTGATTAGGGGTGTGACCGTTTAAACGGTTAAACGTTTAACCGAAATTGGGATCTGTAACATTAAGAAAAAGTCACTAACCTAAAAACTTTTTTTTTTCTTCATAAAATTAAAATCACTGTGCAGTTAAAAAAAACTACCACTAACAGGTCTCGATCATCATAAAATTATAAATACCTAACAACAATGTTGTAGTAGGAGAAATTAATCTTTCAAATTAGTTGCCAGGGATATAAAAGCGCTCCGCACGTGATCGTCTTTTACAGTCAGGAAAATGGCGGAGAAAGGCAAGCGAAGTCCTGTATGGCAATACTTTAACAAGATAAATGACAATGTTGTGAAATGCAAACTTTGCAGGGTAGAATTGAGATACAGTGGTGGAAGTACAGGTGCAATGCTTAATCATTTGAAAGGGACACATTGTGAGACCCAAACCGTTGCTGGCAGCAGCGCAGGTCCCCAACAACAGACATTAGACAGCTTCACGCGAAAGTGTGAAAAGGCACGGAGTGAGAAAATCACATCGCTGAACACAGAAATGGTTGCAGTTGATATGCCGCCGTTGTCAATGGTAGAGGATGTCGGTTTCAATGCCCTAATGGCATATCTCGAACCAGGCTACAACATGCCGTGTCGAAAAACCATAATGGCTTGCGTGGAGAAATTGTACAATGATTGCTCGGCAAGTACAAAGCGCGAGCTCTCAAAAACCCCATATGTGGCCATAACAACAGATTGTTGGACGTCTATGAACACGCTGTTATACATCACCGCAACGTGTCATCACATTGATGAGAAGTGGGACATTAAGTCCCATGTACTGACCACAGAGAAAATGGAGGAGAGGCACACAGCAGAGAACCTAAGAACTGCATTAACTACCATCATTGCCGAGTGGGTGGGTGACAGTAGTAAGGTGAGCGCCGTTGTCCATGACAACGCAGCTAACATTGTGAAGGCCAATGATGGGTGTGCGATTGGGAGTCTGTGAACTGCTTTGCACACACACTACAGCTGGCCATCAATGATGGATTTAAAGCAGTCACTTCTCTAGAGCGCATCATAGGTGCTGCATCCAAGATCGTTGCACATTTCCACCACAGCACACCAGCGACACATTGTCAAACAAGAACAGATGACACTCCCGAAGCACTCGCTCATCCAGTGCTGCAAAACAAGGTGGAATTCTACATACCAGATGTTTGCACGCCTTGTTGAACAGAGATGGGCAGTCAGTGCTGTCCTCTCGGACCGCACTGTCACCAAAACCCAGTGACGCACGTAACTTGGAGCTCCGGGATGAATACTGGAGGACAATGGAAGAGATCACCCCAGTGCTAAAGTTGCTGGAAGTGGCTACAACTGCTACATGCGGTGAGAGGGCAGTCTCGCTGTCTGTGGTGTATCCTGTGGTGTGTGGCCTCATGAACGAGCACCTGCGGCCATCAGAAGAGAACAGCATCTCGTTCAACACCTTCGTGAATGCTGTGCGCAAGTCACTCGAGGACCGATTCAAACCATCGGACAGAGAGACTGGAGCACACCCTGCTCTTGTGACCTCAGTGCTAGACCCTAGGCACAAGAAGCTGAAATTCGTTGCAAGAGATATACGGGATGCTGCGAGATCTCACGTTGAAGACCTTTACCAGCAGGAAAAGACACGGACAGATAGAAGCACAGTCCAAGATGACCCAGAAAACACAGAAGTATGCAAGAGAAAGAGGGAGAGCGCAATGTCTTTTCTCCTTGGGTCAACATATGACGAGGATACCACAGAGCGATCTGAGCTGGAGACATATTTAATGCAACCAGCTGCCCACTTCGACTCCGACCCCCTTCTGTGGTGGAAAGCCCACGAGGAAGAGTACCCAGTGCTCGCAAGACTGGCCCGAAGATATCTGTGTATTCCGGCGACATCGGTGCCGTTCGAAAGAGTATTCTCTGCATCGGGTCTCCTGGTGAGCAGGCTACGGTCAAGGCTTCTCCCTGAGCACGTCAACATGCTGGTGTTTCTCAATAAGAACCTGCACAAGTAAGCTATTCATTTATTAATAAATATTTGGCTAGATAATAAATAATTTAATTAATGATTCGTACTCAATCGAATGCGTAAGCTAGCTGCAAGAGCTGCATTGCAGCTATGCGTAAGCTACTCATTACAGTCGTTTTGTATCTTTTATGTGTATCAATATGCCCGTCAATATATTATTTAGGCTAATTCTGTTATTCTGTTTCATAGGGCTGCTCACTAGGGACCGCTGACGACGCCGACAATAGCCTACGCTAAGCCAAGGACATTCGTCTGTCTTGACAAATGTTAATTGTCATATTGAGTCCTATTTATTTTCTGTTTTTCGATACGTCATGTTTGTTATGGCGTTTTCATAGAGATCGAATCAGACGTGTGGTTGTGTGCGTGTTTTTTGTGTGCATGTTTTTGGTTCGGTTAGGTTTGACATTAAACTAAAACCTTAAACTAAAATGTGTGAACACACAACTGTTCATAACTTAGTATAGGCTAGGCCTATTATTTTATTTAGCCAATAGCAACAAACTGCGTGAATGTAGGCTATCGTCAAAACGAAATGCTCCACAGCAATTGTTTATTAAACTTTTTTCTCTTTAATCATTGTGTTTTTGTCTCATCATTATAATTGATAGTGTTTTTGTCTCATGGGTGTTTGTCTAGGCTAGGCTACTGTATCTGTATAACTCTGCAGTAGAACTTCATTGTCCCCTAGAGAGAACCATGCTTCATTGGTATTTCACGTGGAATTTTATGCAAATTTATGAACGGTTAAACGGTTAACCGATAAAAATATGACCGTTTAAATGTAAAGAAGAAATGTCCATTTGTCACATCCCTACCCTTGATGCATCTCCAAGGAAGTTCCCTATAGTGATACATAGTTTTGCTTTCTTTAATGCTGATGTCAGTTCCTTCCTTTCCTCCTCATAGGCCCTACATTCTAGCAGCACATGTTTAGCAGATTCAGGATGACCACAGTGTGTACATCTACCAGTTGGATGTTTACCTATTTTATGAAGTGTCTGATTAAGTCCAGTATGTCCTATCCTGAGACGGGTAATGACTGCCTCTTCCTTTCGGTTCCTGCCCAGCATCCTTACCAAACCCACATGTTTCTGGATATTATAAAGATGTCTTCCTGTGTCGTTTATGTCCCAGTATTCTTGCCATGCTTTTTGCGTTTGTCTCGTTATGATTGTTTTACCCTCAGCTTTACTCAGCAGAATTTTCATGTTTACTGTTTGCGATTTAAGTGATTGTTTGGCCAGTATATCAACATCCTCATTTCCTTCTACTCCTAAATGGGCAGGAGCCCAAACGAAACAGACCGTCAGACCCTTATTGTTCAGTCTGTACATTAAATGGTGAATTTCAAACATAAGATCTTGCCTGCATGATTTCCCAGATTTAATGCTTGTGAGTGCAGCCCAACTATCAGATGCAATGAGTGCATTATTATTATTGTTTTCATCTAACCATTGCAATGCTGTCAAAATAGCTACAAGCTCAGCTGCATAAACTGATAGGTGATCTGAGGTTCTTTTCTTAACCCTTTGAGAAGTAAGTTTTTTGAGAGTTCTAGTTCCAATTCATAGTGTTCTATTCTGGAATAGTCAATTTTGCATTGATAACCCTTTATGATGTCATCAATTAGAATTAATTAGAATTCTAGAATGCATTTTAGAATGATCACACGTGTGACCGTACTCCTCAAAGGGTTAATACCTACCTCACATTGAGGGATGAAATCTGCGGCTCCTGTATGTCCAGTCTCAGGGTCTTTTGAGCCATCTGTAAATAACACCAACTTATCTACATAGTGCTGCTCAATGTCATTTTTAGCTATCCTCCCAGCAGGTACCTGTTCGGATTTCTTCCTCAGTAGTTGCTGTATTTTTAAATGTATTGCTGGCATCACAAATAACCAGGGAGGAATAGTTGAGGATGGGACTGTTGGACTGTACTGTATGTTACATAGCCCTACACTTTCTGCTTTTACATTTCCTACCCATCCAAGGTTTCTATAATGGGTTTCATTGTGCTCCCAACAGTCCTGCAGGATGGCCTTCATAGGGTGTGAGCTACTATGTCCCTGCAGATTAACCCAGTATGCCAGCATAAGTTTCACACTTCTTATCCTTACTGGCATCTCCCCCATTTCAACTTGCATGGCAGCTACTGGAGATGTTTTAAATGCTCCACTGCATATTCTTAGTCCTTGCGCCTGTTCCACATCCAGCTTATTAAGGTGACTCTCTGCTGCTGACATATAAGATACACACCCATAGTCTAATGTAGCTCTCATAAGGGCCTGGTATACATTCAACAATGATGCTCTGGTTGCTCCCTAATCTCGTCCTGACAGGCATTTTAAGAGATTGTTGACCTTTTTACACTTGTCCTTTACTTTATCAATGTGCTGCCTCCAGGTCAGCTTTTCATCAAACAGCACTCAGAGAAACCTAATTACACTGACCTGCTCAAGTGTTTGGCCATATAGTTTTAAGGATATTGCCTTATGATGTCTAGAAAAACATATCACTTGCGTCTTTGCTACAGATAACTTAAAAGCCCACTTATTTGTCCAGTGCTCCACCATCTCAATTGCAGCCTGCATTTTCTTCTGTATATATTTTAGATTCCGTCCTCTTATCCATAAGGCCCCGTCATCCGCATACAGCAATTCCCCTATTCCTTCCTTGACTTGCTCAAAAATATAATTAATCATGATATTAAATGCAAACACTGCCCTGTGTTATACACTGCCTGGCCAAAAAAAAAGTCACACACTCTAATATTTCGTTGGACCGCCTTTAGCTTTGATTACGGCGCGCATTCGTCGTGTTATTGTTTTGACAACCTTATGCAACGTCACAACATTTATTTCCGTCAAGAGCTGCATTCATTTTTGGCCGAGGTCTTGTGTTGACGATGGGAGAGTCGAACCACTCCGTAAAGTCTTCTCTAGCACATCCCAAAGACTTTCAGTGGGTTTAATGTCAGGACTCTGGTGGCCAATTCATGTGTGAAAATGATTCCTCATGCTCCCTGAACCACTCTTTCACAATTTGAGCTCGATGAATCTTGGCATTGTCATCCTGGAATATGCCCATTGATGGGATAACCTGGCCATTCAGTACATTCAGGTACTCAGCTGACTTCATTTTATTGCTGCATAATGTTGCTGAGCCTAGACCTGACCAATTAAAGCAACCCCAGACTCATAACACTGCCTCCAGAGGCTTGTACAGTGGGCACTATGCATGACAGGTGCAACGGCGACTTTCTTTTTGGCCAGGCAGTGTATAATAGTTATATAACCTGCCGCCCACACCTAACTTACTTAATTTAATAAGCAGTCCTTCCTTCCACAACATATCATATGCTTTTTCTACATTGAAAAAGACGGCTACCACTATTTCCTTATTTGACGCGCATCAGTCCGGCTTCAGAACCGGCCATTCCACCGAAACTGCTCTCCTGGCCGTGACGGAGGGACTCGCCACTGCTAGAGCCTCCTCTCTCTCCTCTGTTCTGATTCTCCTTGACCTGTCTACGACATTCGACACGGTCAACCACAAACTCCTGATCTCCACACTCGCTGAGATGGGCATTTCTGGGACTGCCCTCTCTTGGTTTGTATCGTATCTCACTGATAGATCTTACCAAGTCTCTTGGAAGGGTTCCGTCTCTGCTCCCCGTCCCCTGTCTACAGGAGTCCCGCGGGGATCTGTACTGGGTCCTCTGCTGTTCTCTATGTATACTAAGTCTCTTGGTTCAGTAATGAATTCACATGGCTTCTCATATCATAGCTATGCTGATGATACTCAACTCTTCCTCTCTTTCCCTCCCTCTACCCCACAGGTTAAGGAGAGGATATCCGCTTGTCTGACTGACATCTCTGAGTGGATGGCTACCCATCACCTGAAGCTCAACCTTGACAAGACAGAGCTCCTCTTCATGCCATACAAGACCTCTCCACTACATGACCTCTCCATCACCGTTGACGGGACCGTGGTGGCTGCCTCCCGCTCTGCAAGGAACTTGGGGGTGGTCCTGGACGACCGGCTGGACTTCAAAGAGCACATCACGGCGACGGCACGGTCCTGCAGGTTCCTCCTGTACAACATCAGGAGGATTCGACCGTACCTGACCACCTACTCCACCCAGCTTCTTGTCCAGACCATGGTCACCTCACGCCTGGACTACTGGACTACGTGCGTTAGCTGATTGAACTGTTTGTAGTGTAGTCACGGTTTAGTTAATGTAAATTGCAGCATTATTGACCACTTGTTACTTGCTTTGTGTTTCTAGGTCTAGTAAATTGCTAGTGTTTTGTGTTGCTAATCGCAAATAGATTCACCTGAGTGAATTAGCCCTGCAAGCAGCTGAGTGCAATCGAGAAATTAGCCAACTTTATAAGTTAAAGTAGAGGCTGCCGTGAAGACGGCAGCCTCGTCGGTAATTTGAACAGTTTGTAATGATCCTCCCCCACCTAACCTGTCTTCTCATCCCCTACCATGTGTCTAACCCCCATTCCTCTGTGCTCCATGCCTCGCTCCTGGAGGCCCAACCACCGCAGACGCTGTCCGGCTAACCTGGTCTACCCACCGCTGTCCTCTCATAAGGAACTCTCAGTGGTGGGTGGACTATGGAACTGCCGGTCAGCCGTCCAGAAAGCTGACTTCATCACTGCATATGCCAAGTTGAAGTCCCTCCACTTCCTGGCTCTCACTGAGACCTGGATCACTCCAGATAACACAGCCACTCCAGCTGCTCTGTCTGCTGGCTATTCCTTCTCCCACACCCCCAGGGCCTCAGGCAGAGGCGGGGGTACTGGTTTGCTCATTTCCACGTCCTGGAAATTCTCTATTCCCACTGTACCCTGCCTGAATATCTCCTCCTTTGAGTTTCATGCAGTCACTGTAACTCACCCATCTGCACTTAACATTGTTGTTCTCTATCGCCCCCCAGGTCCGCTCCGCGCTTTCCTGGATGAACTGGACACACTCCTGAGCTCCTTCCCTGAGGATGGTACCCCAGTAATCCTACTGGGAGACTTCAACCTCCAACCAGACAGCGCCCAGCTATCCAGTGTCACCTCACTCCTCCAGTCCTTTGCCCTCACTCAGTCCCCATCGCCTGCCACCCACAATGGTGGTAACCAACTGGACCTTGTACTCACCAGGAGTTGCGCCACATCTGAACTCACGGTGACCCCCCTCCACGTATCGGACCATTTCTTTATCTCATTTTCTCTCTCCTGCCCCCTCTCCCTCAAATCCGCTAACAACCCACCCGCTGTTATGTTCAGGAGAAATCTCCGCACCCTCTCTCACTCCTCTCTCACTACTTCTGCTCTCTCTGCACTTCCTCCTCCTGCTACCTTTGCTAAAATGCCCATTGATGTCGCCACCTCTGTGTTTAACTCATGCCTCTCTCAGTCTCTCAACTCACTATGCCCTCTTGTCTCCAAACCAGCCCGACTATCACCCCCTTCCCCGTGGCTGACGGATTCTCTCAGATCCAGCAGAACCATGCTACGAGCCGCTGAGAGAAAGTGGAGGAAATCCAGATCCCCAGATGACCTGGCCTCTCCTACCACACTCTGCTGGCAGCCTTCACAGCTGCAACTACATCAGCTAAAACTTCATTTTTCCAGTCGAAAATTGATACATGTCTATCTAACCCACGTAAACTCTTTTCCACCTTCTCCTCCCTGCTCACCCCCCCTCCACCCCCTTCACCCTCCTCCCTCTCTGCAGATGACTTCCTGACCCACTTTGAGGGGAAGGTGGCTGCGATCCGGAACTCCTTCACGCATCCGGTGACACCCCACATCCCCCATACTGAACCCATCGCTACACTGTCGTCCTTCAAGACTCTGAAGGACTCCGATGTGCTCGAGCTGGTGACGCGCCAGCGCGCAACCACCTGTCCACTAGACCCCATACCTTCAGCAGTCCTCCAGTCTATATCTGCTGAGCTCCTTCCATATCTGTCCTCCGTTATTAACACCTCCCTAATCTGTGGCCATGTTCCTGCTGCCTTTAAAACTGCCCGTGTAACCCCACTCCTTAAAAAACCTAGCTTAGATCCCGCTGATGTCAGGAACTACCGTCCTGTATCTCTCTTGCCCTTCCTGTCCAAAACACTTGAACGTGCTGTCCTTAACCAACTGTCTGTTTTTCTCCACCAGAACAACCTGCTTGACCCGCATCAGTCTGGCTTCAGAACCGGCCATTCCACCGAAACTGCTCTCCTGGCTGTGACTGAGGCACTCGCCACTGCTAGAGCCTCCTCCCTCTCCTCTGTTCTGATTCTCCTTGACCTGTCTGCGGCATTCGACACGGTCAACCACAAACTCCTGATCTCCACACTCGCTGAGATGGGCATTTCTGGAACTGCCCTCTCTTGGTTTGTATCGTACCTCACTGATAGATCCTACCAAGTCTCCTGGAAGGGTTCCGTCTCTGCTCCCCGTCCCCTGTCTACAGGAGTCCCGCAGGGATCTGTACTGGGTCCTCTGCTGTTCTCTATGTATACTAAGTCTCTTGGCTCAGTAATCCATTCACATGGCTTCTCATACCATAGCTATGCTGACAATACTCAACTCTTCCTCTCTTTCCCTCCCTCTACCCCACAGGTTAAGGAGAGGATATCTGCTTGTCTGACTGACATCTCTGAGTGGATGGCTACCCATCACCTGAAGCTCAACCTTGACAAGACAGAGCTCCTCTTCATGCCGTACAAGACCTCCCCACTACATGACCTCTCCATCACCGTTGATGGGACCGTGGTGGCTGCCTCCCGCTCTGCAAGGAACCTGGGGGTGGTCCTGGACGACCGGCTGGACTTCAAAGAGCACATCAGGGCGATGGCACGGTCCTGCAGGTTCCTCCTGTACAACATCAGGAGGATTTGACCGTACCTGACCACCTACTCCACCCAGCTTCTTGTCCAGACCATGGTCACCTCACGCCTGGACTACTGCAACTCCCTGCTCGCAAGCCTACCGGCCTGCGCCATTCTGCCTCTTCAACTCATCCAGAATGCAGCTGCCCGGCTTGTGTTCAACCTCCCGAAATTTTCCCACGTAACCCCCCTGCTGAGGTCTCTCCACTGGCTGCCAGTTGCAGCCAGGATCAGGTTCAAAGTTCTGACCCTGGCCTACACTGCAGCAAATAGGACAGGCCCCGCCTACCTGCAGGACTTAATCCAGAACTATGTTCCTGCTCGACCACTTCGCTCTTCTACAGCAGGGCGACTGGCACTTCCCCCCCTCCGTGTCAAAGGCTCTCGCTTGTCCCGACTGCGGAGTTTTTCCACATTAGCACCTCAGTGGTGGAATGAACTTCCCATTCCCCTACGTTCTACTCCAACCCTGCCTGCATTCCGTCGAGGCCTGAAGACACACCTCTTCAGACTCCACCTTGACTGATATCCTCACCTAGGAATATCAGTTCCCTGTTCCCTGTGTTTTCCTGTTTGTTTATTATAGTTTATAATAGTATTTGGAATGGTTTATAATAGTATAGTTTATAATAGTATTTGGAATGGTTTATAATAGCATAGTTTATAATAGTATTTGGAATGGTTTATAATAATATAGTTTATAATAGTATTTGGAATGGTTTATAATAGCATAGTTTATAATAGTATTTGGAATGGTTTTTAATAATATAGTTTATAATAGTATTTGGAATGGTTTATAATAGCATAGTTTATAATAGTATTTGGAATGGTTTATAATAATATAGTTTATAATAGTATTTGGAATGGAAGTGTGGTGTTGCTGATTTGCCCACAGCTTACTGTGAACTACAGTCAATGTTCATTGCTAGGGATAGCTGCTACATTATGCAAAGGATGTGCTTTGCCTTGTCTGTTCTGTAATGATGATGATGTCTCTGTACGCACTTACTGTACGTCGCTTTGGATAAAAGCGTCTGCTAAATAAATGTAATGTAATGTAATGTAACTCCCTGCTCGCAAGCCTACCTCCGTCGAGGCCTGAAGACACACCTCTTCAGACTCCACCTTGACTGATATTCTAACCTAGGAATATCAGTTCTCTGTGTTTACTAGTTCCCTGTGTTTTCCTGTCTGTTTGTTATAGTTTATAATAGTATTTAGAATAGAAGTGTAGTATAGCTGATTTACCCACAGCTTACTGTGAACTACAGTCAACGTTCATTACTAGGGATAGCTGCTACATTATGGGAAGGATGTGCTTTGTCTTGTCTGTTCTGTAGTGATCTTGATGATGTCTCTGTATGCACTTATTGTATGTCGCTTTGGATAAAAGCGTCTGCTAAATGAATGTAATGTAATGTAATTGTTTGGGCTTTCCTAATTTCTGATTCTAGGCATAAGATAGGGTCCATTGTATTTCTCCTTTTCTACGAAAAATGTTGACCTCTCAGTTATCACGTTCCATTGTTTTTCCTAGTTATGATGTAAGTGCTATTGGTCTATAGTTTGAGGGGTCTGAAGGGTCTTTACCGGATTTCAAAATTAACACAATGATTGACCGTTTCCATGCTACTGGAATTTTTCCTGTGTCCCAAACTTTATTAAACAACCTTAACACTTCACAGAGTGCACTGTCTTCCACATGAGCTAACATACTATAGCAAATACCATCTTTCCCTGGTGATGATTGTCGTGCATTTAAAAGGGCCCTATTTAATTCAAACAAACTGAAAGGTAAGTCTAAACTTTCTCTTGATGTAGTTTTTCTTTACATTTATACCTGGATTCTGCACAAGTGTTGAAACATTTTCACTAATGTTTCTGCCAGAAGTTCTGCCTTTTCTATATTGCTGACAGCTGTTTTGTTGCAACTTAGTAACAACGGTATTATTTTGTTTCTTCTAATTCCACTCATTCTTCGGATCATTCCCCATGTATCAGACAGCTGTGTTTCTCTCCCTATCTTTTGCCTCCAATATGTATGTTTAGTTGTTCTTATAGTCTTCCAAACTACTGCCTGTGACCTTTTGTACTGACTTAATTTTTCTAATGAATGATGTTTTTTTTAACTGACTAAATGCCCTGTTCCTTCTTTTTACAGCTTTCCTACAATTTTCATCCCACCATGGTACACTCTTTTTACCTCTGCTCCGTGCACCCTTTGGTATTGTTTCCTCTGATGACTGCATAATGACTGCAACTAACTTATTATTTAATTCATCCCGATCTGTAAATGCATCCCTATCTGTAAATCTGCCTTTACTTACTGCTTGAAAGGTATCCCAGTTAGCTTTGTCTAATTTCCATCTCAGTATCTTCAGTTCCTCTTCATTTTGTACTTCTACTCCAACCTTAATTCTTATAGGATAATGATCACTGCCCACTGAAGACTTACTAAATTCCTCCCAGGTTGTGATACCTGCAATTCCATTTGATGCCAGTGTCAGATCGATTGATTGCACTTTCCGTATTTTGAGTACTGTTATATCTAGTACCTCTCCCATCATTCGCACATACTAATCCCTTATCCTCTATGAATTCCTCTATGATTAAACCATTTGCATCCATTCTCTTACTCCCCCACAGTGTGCTATATGCATTGAAGTCTCCACACCATACCATTTTTCCCTGTATTTGCCCAACCCACAGTATTCAGTGTCGAGGCATAATCTCTTACATGGGTTATAATAATTAATTATTGCTAATTCATCCTTTCCTGTCCAGATCTTGACCACTATTGATGTTGTGTTCTTTCTGTAAGTTGATATGATTAAACCTCATCCCATTTGCGATAAGGCTTCTTGCATTCCATTGTAAGATGATTAAGACCATGATGAGCTACCACCCCCCGACTGTGACTGAGCTACACCTTTTTCAGGTCAAATTCAGAAACTTCCAAATGAATTTCAGACATTTCCAAATCATAATCAGATTTTCCAAACAAATTTCAGATATTTCCAAATGATATTCAGAAATTTACATGTGAATTTCAGACCGATTTCCAAATGTTTTTATGTAACCCTCTATGAAATGCGTCGCACTTCCGCTTCTGGCCGTCATCAGGCACCGCGGTTCACAACTCACTTCATGAAGAAAGGCAGTGTGGAGAATTTATACTTGTTGTTTTGTTATTTTTGCTATTATGCCCCGCGGTCCCTATGCTCGAATACCACTTGCTGACAGAGAGAGGACTGTGAGAGCGGCCAACAATGGTGGTAATTGGCGCGAGCTTGCTGACCAGCTTGGTGTAAAATACAAGACTGCTTATACCTGGATTTGTGCTGATGCCGAACGTCCAAAACCCAAAGGGGGAAGTCAGAAAAAATTAACCAATGACCAGATCGATGATCTTGTAGCCATAATTGAAAGCGATCCTGCTCTCACTTTGACGCTGTTGTCGGAGAGAACCGTACAATTGTTTGGAGTCCACGCCAGTAAATCAACTATCCACAACTACTTGGAAGGAAAGCTCATAACCCTAAAGAAGGTACATGCTATTCCTGCTACTATGAACACTGACGCCAACAAGGAGTTGAGACGACAGTATGTTGAAAGTATTAGTCAGTACATGCGAGATGGCAAGACCATTATTTGGATGGATGAGACTAATCTTAACCTCTTCTGCCGGAGGACTCAAGGTCGAGCACATGCAGGTGACAGGGCAGTTATGGTACTACCAGCCTCTAAGGGACCAAACGTTCATGTCGTCTGCGCAATGTCAGCATATCAGATGATTCACACTACAAGGCGTCGTGGAGCTTTCAAATCCAATGCAGCAAAGGCTTGCGTTCTGGAGATGCTCGCGAATCTCCCACCTGGAGTCAGAGTTGACTCTGTTGTCCTTGTTTGTCACAATGCTCCTTGTCACTCTAAGTTGGAAGAGTGTGTGAATGATCACCTGGGATTAACTGTCTGTCGTTTGGGACCATATTCCCCAATGTTAAACCCTGTGGAGACAATATGGAGCAAAATGAAAGCTGTTGTGAAACAGCGAATGAGAGTCCCTCAAGTGCAACTTCCCAGAGTGGGTGAGCAGCGGCTGGCCTATGTCGAAGGACTAATTGATGAAGCCATGAGACTAATTACTTTGCAAGATATTGTCAATTCATCCCAGCATGCCCAAGGGTTTTTTCAGCGTGCACTTGACTTGGAGGACATGGCAGTGGGAGCATAAATTGATTTGTGAACTTCATGTTATATTGCGTGCTTCTCATACAGTAGAGCTGATTTTGGATGTTTTGTAATAATTATTTGTTTTGTTTTGTTTTGTTGTATGCGGAATAAAATCAGAAATCCTGAAATTAATTTGTACTATTCTGAAATGCAGTTGGAAATTTATGAAATTGAGTTGGAAGATTCTGAAATTTAGTTGGAAAGTTCTGAAATTGACTTGGAAATTTCTGAAATTCATTTGAACTATCTGAAATTCACTTGGAAGTTTCTGAATTTGACCTGAAAAAGGTGTAGACGTCCCTCTACTTAACATTTTCCCGCCCTAGACCTTTGACTCCTAGATATTTTTCTGCTGATTTAACTATTATTTTGATTTTTTCCGTCGTCTTGTCTGTTTTGTGCAGAACAGTTTATAACATCAACCATGAACAGTACAAACTAATTTCTCCCCACAATCAGTGTGTCTTCCTTTACTTTGTTACATCCCTCACACGGTCTCATTGTCTTGGCTTGGTGTTGGATTTGCCTGGCTGCACAAATACCTTCTTAGCTGCTTCTGCATATGTAGTCCCTTGGGTAACTTTCAGTCAGTGCACATCTGCTGCTCTCTTACTAACCTCGCACCCCCTGTAAGCAGAGCTGTGTTCCTTTCCATGGTTGCAGCACTTAAGCTTAGCTCCTTTTTCACACTTTCCATATTCATGTTCACCGGCACATCTTCCACATCTTTGTTTGCCTTTGCATACTGCCGCTACGTGCCTGTACTATTGGCATTTAAAACGCCTCAATGGCGGAGGGATATAGGGCCTGACCTCGTAGCTGATATACCCAATACATATTTTGGACAGTATTCTTTCCTCATCGAGTTCCAACATTACCGACAGGCTGTCACATTTCTCGCCATTACGAGTGGTTTTCAGGCGTTTTGCCTCCATCACCTTTGCTCCTACCACATCTGCTTTAATCTGATCTATCGTCACACTTGTGGGTATTCCTGAAATTACACCTCGGACCATCTTTTTATCATTAACCAGTGTTCCTTGCACTCTCTTGCCTTCAATCTTATTTAATCTGATAGCCTTCCCTTGCTGAGTACTGTCCCTGCAAATAATCAACAGTGATCCATTATGCAAAACTTGTGCACTCTTAACCTCAGCAATCAGTTTGTTTATTGCTTTAGTTAGTTGAATCGGGTTCCACTCACCAAAAGAAGCACCTTCTTGAACCAGTTTAATGATTACTTTATATTCTTCGTTACGATCTCCTGTTGCTACTCTATTTTGCTCATTATTGGTTTCTTCCGAGAGTGAACTTACACTTTGCTGCCTGTGTTTTTTACGCTTTCGCCTACCATTAACCTTCCGTACCGTATTCCAACCTTCATCCTTCCCAATCCGTTAGCTACTTCCATTTCTCCTAGCTCACTTCCTGATCCGTCACTTCCTTCTGCCATATCCTGTCCATTCACAGTCCAGTTGTGCCACCCAGCCCACTTGCGTCAGAACAACACTCCGGCTGCGGCTCATACACTCACTTCTCTTTTTTGAAAAATATTCTGTGGCATCAGAGATGTAGTGATTGGCAAGAATCGGGAATCGATTCCAGGGAACCGATTCCAAACGCGTAACCGAGGAACCAGTTCAAAATTGTAGAATGTAACGATTCCGGTTCTTTGTCTTGTTCCAAGTTATCCCTGTCTGAGTGCAGATGCAGATCTAGAGGTAATAATTAAATAGCCTACATTTGGCAACAGTGATCTGACCGAGTTATAACCATAGACTTTATAAAAATAGCTCAGTGATAAAAGTGATCTGACTGAGCTCAGAAGCAACTTCCGGCTACTTTTAAGAGTTTAAAAAAAATTTTTTTTTACTTTTAAGAGATTATTGGATAGCATAGAGAAGTGACGCTTGTCGTGTCGTGAAGCAGCGCAAGCTCGAAACCCAACTAGCACAAAGATGCTTGGTAGCTATGCATTACACTTAATAAATAGCCTACGTTTTATTAAACAACTGATTTATGTCATTGTGGTATCATTTAGGCTACATCATGATTCTACGTGTAAACAATTTTAGTGGATGTTATTATTATTAGTTTGATATTAGTAAGGCTATTTCACGAATGAAGTAAACAACTAGGCCTATACTGTATATGCGATTATGATGACCAAAACATGGAAATAAACTCCAAAAAGGAAAGGTTGTCAAGAAATGGGACCAATGCATGATTTGTTTTGGTAGCCTAAAAGTGGTTGTACTATCTTAGTCAGCTAACATTGGAAAGAAACAGATTGCTCTATCAAATCAGTCGTTCGCTTGCAGGGAAGCAAGAACCATTTTTTAAGTTGGGGTGAGGGGGAAGTTTTAGCCCTACATATGCCTATGTGTTAGGCTCCTTTATAGGCTAGTTACTGTAGCTAGGTATAGCCTAATTGCCGCAAACACAAATTTGTCTTTCTTCATTGTCTGCATAGTAAAACTTCATAATTACCTACACGTAAAATGTTAATTATAGCCTGTAGCTAACAGCAACACAACCAGGGGTGGATTTATCTTGTAGTCCGTCACTTGTTTCACGTTTTCTTTTCCCCCAGTGTTTTTTAGTTGACGGTGACATTGATTTAAAAACAAATTTAAAAAAAAACTCCTGCTGTAGTAGTAGGCTAGGATAGCCTATGCTTCTGACAAAATATATTTAAGACCAGATCAAGGAAATCAAACATTAGGCTATTAATATTAGCCTAAAGCATTTGATTTTATTATTTTTTTAAATCAAAGTTTAGAATTGTGTCTTCAAATAGACAACCTCAATTCCGGTTATTATTTAGAACCAATCCAATACACGCAAATGCATAGGCGCTGGAAGGGGTGCTGAGGGTGCTGCTCTCTGAACGATTGCTCTAATACATTAATATATATATTAATGCAGTACATTTAATAGGCTACCAAAGGTAGTATAAATACAGGGAAATAGTTCTGTACCAATGATAGAAAACAATGTAAAATCTCCATTGCGTTATAGCAAACGATTTGTCATTGCGATTTTCAGCACCCTGACTTCAAAACATCTTCCCACGCCTAGGCTATATGCACAAATTGAATCAAGATAGACAATTTTGGGATTGACTGTCAATGCTGGTCGCAGTGCCTGAGTCAGAGAAACATGGTGAGTAGCCTAACATCAGATCAGCAACAGGTAGGCGTAGCCTAGCTATCCTAAAGTAGCTAGGCCTATTTTAAAAGGTTGGCAATTTTAACAAGTTGACAATGCGGGTCAAACTTTAATCACATTCAGAATTGACATTTGAATCGCAAAGACGTGCAAGATAAAAATAGCCAAAATTGCCACAAACTAGATTAACGCTAGCTAGTAGCCAGCAGGGTTGCAGACACATTTTTTTAAATCCCAAAACAAGTGATGCAATCTGTCAACCAAAAAAGCCAAACCCATGACGTTACGTGGCGACAATAAACGGCTTTAGGAGAACAACCGAAGTTATTGTGAAATCAGCCGGCTGATGAATTCAAAAATGGCAATGCTGCTAGCAAATTTATTTGGAATCGGAACCAATTCTTTAAGCCGGTTCCAAAACTGAGAACCGGTTCTGGAATCGATTCCCAATTTCAGACCAAATGCCCATCACTACAGAGATGGCATGTTCTATTGGCTGAAGTAGCATCACATGTATGGAAGATTTTTAGTGACTTAATTAAATGCAATCGCTTTAGCGACACATCGTATAATGTAATACATATCTGCACTGTAATACTTTTCACAGCCCTTTTACGGTAACATACTGGCAACACGGTTGCCAGCAAAATTCTGTAATGACATTTTGCAGTAACCTTACTGTAACATAATTTTACAGTTGAAGGAGCTATATGTAACATTGACACCGAGCGTTTAAAATGGGTACTGAAATCCAAATTCACAATATTGGAGAGAGTCGAGACACTGAACGAACACGAGCGCAAGACGAGCCAAGCGCAACATTATATTTTGAGACAAGCTTATTCTATTTTGACAATGACAAGCGACAACGAGTCCTACACTGTAAGTTGATCAGCTAATGTATATGTTTGCAATTTGTTTATTATTTATTGTTTGCAAATTATAAACCAGCTTGTGGATTTTTTATAACTCTGTCAATGTTAGCTAGATGCATGGCTGGCTATATTTACGGTCACACAGATATAAGCTAACATTAGTGGTATGTTTAACGAGTAAGTAGTATATACATATATATATATTTAAATCTTTAGCTAGCTAGCTAGCTAAATGGAAACGATGTTGAACTTAGCTTAGGCATTCGTAAATCTGGTTGTTCATAATGGGCAGTGGACTTGGAGTCGACTCGGAGTCAACTCGAAGAATAGTGAATCACACAGGCCAAAACAAATACAGACGTTCCGACCCGGAATGGAAATTTCAAAGGAGAACATACTGGCTGTAGCATTGTTGTCGGAGAAGCCAGTATTTCGACTTAGCATGTTTCCTTAATCTCTGATGACATATCATGGTCATTTTATGATTTAGTACAGTAAATTTGTTACATATAGCTCCTTTAAACTGATACCGTAATTGCTATTGTTGTGTAATACCGTTTTACCACATTACAGTAATTAAAATAGTTGCATTTTACCGTTATTTCAATGTACAGTAAATTAGTGAAACTACAAGTTTATGGATAGACGCAGTAGATAGGGTTCAGATTCAGACAGTCATGGTTTTACTCAGGCAGCAGTGAACTTGTTTTTAGTGGTCCTCATTCATTGTATTGAATGTTTTGTTAGTTGCCTGTTTAGATAAAAAAATTTAACTTTTAATAATACATTTGGCAAATGCTAATATTTTTAATTTACAGTATCTTGTCTTGTGTACCAGCGTGCTGTATACGGCTTATTGCATACTGTTTAGTGACATGCAGTATGCAAAGAATATCCTCCATACTATTTATTATCAGCAAAACCCAGAAATAAGTATATTATCCGGGAATATTAAGAACACTGAAATTTCAGAATTGCCGCGTACTTAACAGCTTTTACAAAAAGTATACTTAATTGCCATACTCAATAATAGGCAGGTGCGCCGATTCGGACATGGCCCATGCTTCTACAAAAAGTCACTGTTGGGTCATTCCATGTCATTTTTTACAAAAAAAAGTGGATTTCGTCACCCACCATCTCAGATTGTTCTGAATGTGGGGCTGAGAATATCCAATTCCCACCCCAATTTGGAATAGCCAATCGTCTGTAACCGCAACCGTACACATTGCGTGAACCCCACTGCCGATTCTGTTAGGTTTCTGTATTCTGTGTTAGTTTGTTTCTTATTTTTACCATGTTTATTCATTCTGATTATTTTGTGCTTTCACTGTTCCATGTTTTGTATTACTGTCACTCCCTGTTGTCGTTACACTATTCGGGAGCCTTTGGTGATTTCGGTTTCTCTGTATTTCTTCTGTCATGCGCTTCCTTCATTACTAATTACTTCATTGTAAATAATACTAATTAACTAACAACTACTAACATCTTAGAATTAGGGTCTACTAATCTACTAATGACTAACTTGTGTATATATACTAATCTATTAATCTACTAACGCCATACAACCAGGGTTTTCTACTAATCTACTAACTTCCTAACTTCATCTTCTTTCCTCGTTGCAGCTGTCTCTCTTTCTGCCTGTTCTATCACTAATTATTTTTCTTTGGTTCCTCTATTAACTTCAGCTGACTCTCGTTTCTTCTTTCCTATTCCTTGTATGCACTTGTCTTATTGGAGTCCATGTCATGTTCTCTATGTATTTGGTTCCGGTCCAGTCCGTGTCTTACGTTCTCCCTCGTTATTGTACTATCAGCTTCCCTTATCGTTTAATTGTGCTCACCTGTGAGCAATCTCCCCTCCCTGTGTCTGCACACCTGATTCCCATTATGTCTGTCGCTCGCTGTGTATTTAACCCGTTATTTCAGTCTGTCTTCACGAGTTCCTTTCACAAGATATTTTGCTTCTGTGTTGCTGTCTGATTTTCCAATTATATCCCAAGTTATCTGTTAGGCCGCATTTACACTGCAGGTCTTGATGCCCAGTTCCGATTTTTAGCCTATATCCGATTTTTTTGACCGCCTGTTTACATCTACTTTTGAAAGTGACCCATATCCGATACCTGTGTTTACACTTGCTTAACACTTGAAACAACCCGCATGCGTACAAGAGGGTTTGGTTATCGAAACGAAAAAACGAAAGTAAACAACCAGCTGGCACTTTCTCGCAATGGACGCAAACGAGACCAAAATAATAATTCAAGCAATTGCTTTCCGAAGCATCCGTTTTTTTTCCAGCGGAGAGTAGTTGTGCACGTGAAAGTAACGTTATACGTCATTAAAATGCAAAAAAGTACAAGATCGTCGCATTTTCAATGACGTGCGAATCACAATGACAGGGAATATCCGATCTGTCCGTTTAGATGGCAGTCGCATTGGCAGATATCCGATTAATATCCGATTTATTTCCACATATGATTGAGGCCTGAAACGGATCTGAGAATATCCGATTCCATGTGCTTTTTTCCTGTTTACACGTTCATAATACATATCCGATCTGTGCCACGTGAGCAAAAAATCGGAATTGGGTCACTTTTACCAGGTAGTGTAAAGGCAGCCTTAGTTTCCTAGTTATTTGTTTCTGAGCTTTTTGTATCCCTCGTCCGTTACCTGTGGTCAGGGGCGGATTGGCCATCGGGAGCACCGGGAGTTTTCCCGGTGGGCCGGTGCTGTGCGTGGGCCGGTAGGCTGGTAGGATTTTGAAAAAAAAAAAAAAAAAATAATAATTTTTTTTTTTCAAATCCTACCGGCCCACATTTGTAAGTTTTCCAGCCCCTCAAGGCAGCCCAACGCAGCCCATAGGATTTATTTTATTTTATAAAATTTAAAAAAAAAAAGCCATCAGTAGCCTAAACCAATCACAACAGTTTCTGCCCTGAGAGTGAGAGCGGCCGCCATCATTCTTCCCAGTCTCGGCAAGTCAGCACAAACACACATAAAAAATGGATCAGAAAAAGCGTAAAGGAGGGGCAGAAAAGATGAGAGTTAAAAAAATGAAAGCTTTAGAAACGGATGCTGCTAAATGCGTTAAAATCACCGATTTATTCGGCCCTGCAATGGCCCCAAACCCAACTGCTGTAGCTGCAACTGCTAGCATTGGTGAGGACCGGTGTGAGGAGGAGCACATGCTAGTAACAGATCGAGAGCAGGAGGAAGAAGTGCCGACAACAAGCAGTGCCAGTAGTGAGATACCGCCGCGGCCGCCAGTTACCCCCCCGCAGCCAGTTACCCCAGGCCCAGCAGAGCAGGCTGACACCGGCGCCGAGGTGTTGGCCGTAGTAATCGAAAGGGAGTCAGATGAGCAGGTAACCGAATCAGTATCACACAGCAGCTCGTCTTTTTCTCACTTTTCGCAGCCTCGCTCAGATGAGCTTGATTTTTTTTTCAAACACCAGCCATGCCAAACTTCTCAAAATAAGCTTGTAAACCGGACTTTTTTCTGCAAGAATGGGATGAACAGAAAGTGGCTAACATACTGTGAGAAAGACCATGCCCTCTATTGCTCTGTGTGTTTGGCCTTTTCCAAGAGCGACAGCACATTTGTAACTGGAATGAAGGACTGGAAACATACTAGAATAGAGGAACACGAGAAAAGCAGTGCACACGGAGGTTGTGTTGATGCATTCCTCCTGTGGTCAAGCAAGTCAGGGATAGCCGGTTTGCTAAAGGACACCCAAATGTCAGCTCGTCGGGAGCATGTAATAAGGTAGGACACACTTGTTTTTTTGTGCCCGCCGTGGCATTTATTATTGCAAATTGCAAAAGTAGGCTATATGTGTGTTTAGTTTTGTGTTGTTGGAAGTGGATCATTCAGCTCAATGTGATTTTTCGTGCCCGCCGTGGCAGTTATTATTGCAAGTAGCAAAAGTAAACCATAGCCTATGTGTGTTTAGTTTTGTGTTGTTGGAAGTGGATCATTCAGCGCAATGTGTTGTTTCGTGCCTGCCGTGGGCCCGTGGCCGTTATTGCAAGTATCGTTCATGCCACCGTGGGTGTGTCTGATTGCGAGTACAACTAGGCCTACATGCACGCTCTCGTCATCGTGTAACAACAACAACAGCAGCAGCAGCACAATAACACAATAACAATAATAATAATAATGTTGCTGGGCCGCCATGGTTTTGAAACTCCCGGTTAGATTTATAGTCCCAATCCGCCCCTGCCTGTGGTTGTTTAATTTCTGTTTTCAGTCTGTTTTGTTTTCTTTGTTCGTCCTCTGCCTCCCCGGTTTTTGACTCCTGCCTGTGTTCTCGCGACCCTGTTTTTGGATCCTGGTTTTGTGCTTTTGCTGTGCCTTACCGGTTTTGACCCCTGCCTGTTCCTTGACCACTCTTTGGACTGTGTTTTGTTGCGTTGCCTGTCTACCCGGTTTTTCGACACTGCCTGTTTTACCACGGATTGCTGCCTTGCCCTGATTAAACTTCGGTTTTTCATACTCCTGTCTGCGTTTGGGTCCTTCCCCCACCGACACCTAACAGATTCGTAACAGTGTAGAAATGAAACATAGAACGACCCCATTATAGCAGTGAAATGCTTCTGCGTAGGTGACAGAACTACTTTGCGCATCATACATTACGAACATACCAGGGTAACAATTAATCTGGCTATACAACCACTTCTTTGCGTGCAAAGCATCAAACATTAACCCCTTTGCACAGATCACAAATTGTCAATTCTCACCTATTTACGGGGTGCTCTGTTTAAGGCTTTATAACTCTAGGTCTGAGCATCACAGAAACTTGGTCAATGGATTAAATGAAACAAGGCAGGTGTACCATTAGATTTTTGTAATTTAAGTCAAAATAAAGTGCCACAAATGCAAATAAACTTTGGAAAAATGCTAAATAATATATATTTTTTCTTTAGTTTGCAACAATATACTGAGAGCTACATATGTCAAACAGGTAAATCTAATCTGTCCACAAGTGTGCAAAATCTGAGGATGGTATGCAGAACTTCTAAAGATCTATAATGCAAAATATAGGCAGTGTACCTGTTGTCCATTAGAGTCTCCAAATCTATCCAAATGGCTAAATTGTGCACTGCTAAATTATATATCAGAAATAAAAAATATGGTATTTAACTACAAATACAATCAACAGTTTTGGCCCATAAAACTCCCTTTTGCATAATTTCCAATTGGGAACATGTCATAAAATGAATAAAATGTGTGTTGTCCATTATAAAGCATATATGTAAAAATATGATACTGGAAAGATTTTTTAAAGTGATTTTCATTTGTTTACCAAAGTGTCTTTAAAGTATACTTAAAGTATAAAGTAAACTTTAAAGTTTTACTTGTATGTGGTACTTCATATAGCCATGTAATACATAACATAAACTCATGGGCCAGACTTTCTTGAACTGTTGTAAATTTAAACTTTGTTTTTGATTTTTACCCATTAATAGGACACGAAAATGTGACATTTTTTACACTGTCATAATTGAGGTGGAAATATATACCTATCCTAATGGCCTACATTTCTTTCAACCAAATATTTTTGAAGACGTTCAATATGCCTTTCTAAACCCCACTTTGCTTAGTGAAAGTTGTCGCTCATATTCATATGGGAGAGCAAAATTAATCAGGCTCATGTACGTAATTCATTGTGTCCTGAGAGTTATGTACACAAGATGCCATCGGCAATCATGAAAAATAAATATATATCGGATCGATCTTTGTTTGTTTCTGTCATGCATAAGCCAAGTAAAAAAATATATGTGCCCAAATTCATACACTCCACGATACTTTAAAACAAGGGGAATATATAGTGCTGACTTTCTTTCCGTGTCCCAATCGCTACGTACATAAGCATGAATCGTTTACCCATGTGTTTCATGGCTGGTGGATTGGTCAACCTAAAAAAAAAGAGCATTACTGTCTGGTACGAAACTACTAAGAATTGCTTTGTTTCAATTGCTGCCGACGCTACAGGAGCCTGATAACCTTGCGTGTCCAAGCTTCCTCACACGGTTACGTACCTAAGCCGTTCACGTTTTACCTCACACCAGTTTATCAAAATCGTCCAAATCAAAGCATTTACACAGCCATCGTGTTATAATCGTGTCCGCATATTTAAAGGTAGGACTCTGCATGCAGAAAAACTAAACTTAAAAAATAAGTTATACTTTTGCACTCACGTGTCATTGAGACACCATGTTACATAGCCTACGTTAACACTACTGTGGTAAATTTTATATGACCTGAAAAGACTATTTCCGGTTATTGAACTTCTTTCTTCTATCTTCTTTCTTTTTGATAGAGTCAGAGAGTTGTCAAACTTGTAAATAAATGTGTTTGCATTGGTTTTTGCAACAATTAATTTTTTTGGTGTCTATGTCACGTTTATGTGTCCCAGTATCATATTTTCACATATATATATTTGCCCCTTCTGATGGTTTAAGACAAAAGCATTGATATTACAGTGTTACATACACCTAAATATGTGGCCTAATCATTCACTCAATAAAACATCACTTTTACCTGTACTCTACAGTATGTATACCTTTTCCCCGGGATCGCATTTTTTTCTGTAGTTTAAAAAAATATATATATTTTTATGTTCCAATTCATAATGACTCCAAGGAAAATTTTACATTAATCTACCACATATCAGCACACAGTAAATTGGAATGAGCATTTTCCATACCCTAAGTGACAAGTATATACCCCCATAGCCTATATTATGTACGATTGCATGAAAATAAAATAGTATTCCACCATCTGCAAAATGCTGCAAAATGTTCTATGTTCAATGAAAATCGGTAGCCTACATCAAACATAAAATTAACACTGAAGAAATTAACGATTCCACTACATATGTGAAATGCACTCAAAATGCGAAAATAACAATAGGCCTGTCAATCATATTAGACAAGACGGTGCTCGAGTGGAAAAACTAATGTACATATGTAGCCAGCGAGACCAACCACATATTAGAAGCAGAAGTACTTACATATCGGGAAGGGAAAACTCCTGTCGGGGAATGCGTTTTCATTGTGGTCATGAATCGTGTACCAAATAAATATAAAACACGGAGTTTGTGGTTGGCACTCATAATTTGGCTGCAGAACAATGAATGTCTCAGTTGAGCAAAATCTTGCCACCGGCATCTGGGTCACTTGGGAGAGAGTCTCTTGCAGGATGGGTTGGAGTAGTCTCTCATGGGACTGGCACTGAAAATGGGAAATTAGTGAAGAGGTATGGTTAAGGGATTGTCTGGGTAGCCGACAAGTGAAACAATGATGCAATAACTGTTAAGGTTCCTGATCAGAACAGGACTCAAACCCACAACTCAGAGACAGAACTCACAATAAGCTCGCAAGGAGCGTTTATTACTTTAGCAAATACACTCTTGAAGTATAGAGAGAGGGGGAAGGGACTGAATCCTGGGTCGGGCAGAACCGGAGGGCAGAGCGGGAGAGGGAAGCAGGCAAGGGGCTGGACAGTGACTGAATCCTGGGTTGGCGTAGCGGAGGGAGAGCGGGATGCGGGAAACAGGGAAGCGTGGCGTGGATCAGGCAGGAAGCTGCAGGCTGGCGGGTACAAATAGAGAGGCAGACAAAGCGTTAATTTCAGCAAGACAAAACTAGACTGTGACCTAGTTCCAAACTAGAAATGACCAAGGTAACAACGAACAAGACTTAACAAACTGGCAACAAGACAAAGAACAACGGGAGAATATATAGTAAAGTCAATGAGATAATGAGTGATAGCTACTTAGCAGAATGTATGCAAGAGTGATTGAGCGGTAACAGAGGCGTGAGGAATGCAAATGGGGAAGGAATGTGATAGGCTGGGTAATTAGCGAGGGTGAAATGGGCGAACGAGAAGGAAAACCACGCCCAACCTGCACAACACGGAAGACAGACAGGGAAACGTAAAAACAAGACGAGACGTGAGGAAAAGGGGAAAACACGGAGCACAAACAGGGATGGGGACTGAGAGGGAACGGAGAGCGTAACAGTACCCCCCCTCAAGGCACGCCTCTGGGCGTACCACCAGGCCTGATCTTAAGGGGTTGGTCCCGGTGGAAATCCCAGATGAGGGAGGGGTCTAGGATCAACCGGCGGGATACCCAAGAACACTCTTCCGGGCCGTAGCCCTCCCAGTCCACGAGATACTGGTAGCCACAACCTCTGCGGCGGACGTCTATAATGTGGTGGACTGTGTATGCCGGGGCGTCATCAATGATCCGGGGAGGTGGGGGGGGCTTCAACGGGGGCACTGAGGGGACTGGAGGAGACGGGCTTGACCTGACTGACGTGAAAAACTGGGTGAATCTTGTGTGATGAGGGGAGCCTCACAGTTTGAGCGTGGCAGGGTTAAGGACAGTGAGGATGGGGTAGGGGCCAATGAACCGGGCTGGAGCTGGGAATGGAGGATGTGGACAGCCAGACCTGTTGACCCATGACATAACGTGGGGCTGCGGTCCTGTGAAGGTCGGGGGTTGGTACCCCATGGAGCACTCAAAGGGGGACATCTTGGTGGCGAAGCTCCTTAGGGAATTGTGGGCGTATTCCACCCACGGGAGGAGGTGTTATGGGCAGACACGCACCGCAGGGCAGCTCCCAGGTCCTTGTTGGCACGTTCCGTCTGGCCATTCGTCTGGGGGTGGTAGCCCGAGGACAGGCTGGCGGAGACCCCCAGGGACGTGCAGAATGCCCTCCACACCTGGGAGGAGAACTGGGACCCATGGTCCGACATGATGTCCACGGGGATCCCGTGCAGCCTCACCATGTGTTGCACCAGGAGTTCCTCCATTATTAACACCTCCCTAATCTGTGGCCATGTTCCTGCTGCCTTTAAAACTGCCCGTGTAACCCCACTCCTTAAACAACCTAGCTTGGATCCCGCTGATGTCAGGAACTTCCGTCCTGTATCTCTCTTGCCCTTCCTGTCCAAAACAATTGAACGTGCTGTCCTTAACACCTTGGCGCATACATTCCGCCGGCGGAATCTTTTTTGCTCAACTGAGACATTCGTTGCTACTGCAGCCGAACTATTATTGGAAATCACAAACTCTGTGTTTTAAATTTATTGGTAGACGGTTCGTGACGATTTCTGCCGAATACGTAGTTTCTAAGTGCCACTATTTCCCTGTAGCAAGTCCATTTATCAAGCAAACCCCACCTAGTCTATACCTACCTATGCGTGACATAGTGGACAATAGCGTCTATGTTTGAGTTCATACATATATTTATTCATCATATAAAATTAGAATAACGTCATAGCAACGAGATAAACCCAACAATAGCATGATCGTATGCCAGAAAAGCCGTGAAAAGCCCTGCTCACAAAAATGCAAAATAAACTGTGAAAGTACTATCTCATTCTACCATGTATTCTGCTAGCAATATATGCTACTAAATATGAAATAAATATACAATCCTACCATTGGTTTTATACATCGAGATGTTCCTTTCAAAATTCAGTTGTCATTTATTGTCTGGTACAATCGGTTTGAGAAATATACAAAACTTTATACCGCTATTACACGTCTGAAGAGGTGTGTCTCCGCGTAATAGCCCCATGCTCTGTTAGGCTGTCTCATGCATTACAGTTCATTCTGGTTTAATTGTCGGCTTTTTTATCCAATAGAGTACATTATAACCTTCGCAACGGTATATGCCAAGTCTTTTTGGGTGCTTTGAGCAATTTACTACAGCCCAGCGTAACGGCAGTTTTCGTTTTAACTGTCTAGTATTCCGCAAGCGATATACAATACGCATTATGCAGGGGAATTTCCCTTTTGCGATATGTAAGTATTTTTGCATCTAAAATACCGTTGGTCTCGCTGGCTACATACGTACGTTCTTGTTTCCACTGGAGCACTGTCTTTCCAATATGTTTGATAGCCCTGTTGTTATTTTCGCATTTTGTGTGCATTTCACATACTGTAGTGCAATCGTTAGCTAAATGTATTTTTGAACTAGGCTACCGATGTTCATTGAAGATAGAATATTTGGCAGCATTTTACAGATGGTGGAAAACTATTTTATGTACATGTTATCATACATAGTATAGGCTATGGCGTATACGAGTCTCTTAGGGCATGACAAGTGCTCATTCCAATTTACTGTTGCGCTAATATGTGGTAGATTAAGGTAAAAATTTCCTTGGAGTTATTATGAATAGGAAAACTTAAAAGATTAAAAGAATACAGAAAAATGCAATCCCAGGACAAAAGTATACATACTGTAGAGTACAGGGACAAGTGATGTTTTATTGAGGTACAAGAGTGAATGATTAGGCAACATATTTAGGTGTATGTAACACTGTGATATCAATGTTTTTTATCTTAAGCCACCAGAGGGAGCAAATGTGTATGCGTTATAATGTACAAAACTAATTTTATTCATTTTATGACATGTTTTGCATAGGGGTTTTGGACCCATAGATATCTACCCCCCTATACTGCTGAAAATATATAATTCTCACTTGGAAATTATGCACAAGTGAGTTTTATGAGCCCAAACTGTTGATTTGTAGTTAAATATTTCATTTTTTTATTTTATTTGCAGCAGTGCACAATTTAGCCATTTGGATAGATTTGGAGACACTAATGGACAACAGGATACACTGCTATATTTTGCATCATAGACCTTTAGTAGTTCTGCATATCATCCTCAGATTTTGCAAAACTTGTGGACATGGAGTTTATGATCCAGGAAATGTATATATATTACCGATTTCACTTATGTAGCTCTCAGCAAAATTTAAAAAAACAATTTAAAAATTTTTTTCCCCTAAGTTTCTTTGCATTTGTGGCACTTTATTTTGACTTAAATTATGAAAATAAACAAATCTAAGTTTGTATTGTAAATGGTACACCTGTCTTATTTCATTTAAGCCATTTACCAAGTTTATGTGATGCTCACACCTGGAGTTATAAAGCCTTAAACAGAGCACCCCTAAATAGGTGAAATTTGCCATCTGGGTTAACCAACTGTCTGTTTTTCTCCACCAGAACAACCTGCTTGACCCGCATCAGTCCGGCTTCAGAACCGGCCATTCCACTGAAACTGCTCTCCTGGCTGTGACGGAGGCACTCGCCACTGCTAGAGCCTCCTCTCTCTCCTCTGTTCTGATTCTCCTTGACCTGTCTGCGGCATTCGACACGGTCAACCACAAACTCCTGATCTCCACACTCGCTGAGATGGGTATTTCTGGTTTGTATCGTATCTCACTGATAGATCCTACCAAGTCTCCTGGAAGGGTTCCGTCTCTGCTCCCCATCCCCTGTCTACAGGAGTCCCGCAGGGATCTGTACTGGGTCCTCTGCTGTTCTCTTTGTATACTAAGTCTCTTGGCTCAGTAATTCATTCACATGGCTTCTCATACCATAGCTATGCTGATGATACTCAACTCTCCCTCTCTTTCCCTCCCGCTACCCCACAGGTTAAGGAGAGGATATCTGCTTGTCTGACTGACATCTCTGAGTGGATGGCTACCCATCACCTGAAGCTCAACCTTGACAAGACAGAGCTCCTCTTCATGCCACACAAAGACCTCCCCACTACATGACCTCTTCATCACCGTTGACAGGACCGTGGTGGCTGCCTCCCGCTCTGCAAGGAACCTGGGGGTGGTCCTGGACAACCGGCTGGACTTCAAAGAGCACATCAGAGCGACGGCTCGGTCCTGCAGATTCCTCTTGTACAACATCAGGAGGATTCGACCGTACCTGACCACCTACTCCACCCAGCTTCTTGTCCAGACCATAGTCACCTCACGTCTGGACTACTGCAACTCCCTGCTCGCAAGCCTACCGGCCTGCGCCATTCTGCCTCTTCAACTGATCCAGAATGCAGCTGCCTGGCTTGTGTTCAACCTCCCGAAATTTTCCCATGTAACCCCCCTGCTGAGGTCACTCCACTGGCTGCCAGTTGCAGCCAGGATCAGGTTCAAAGTTCTGACCCTGGCCTACACTGCAGCCAATAGGACAGGCCCCGCCTACCTGCAGGACTTAATCCAGAACTATGTTCCTGCTCGACCACTTCGCTCTTCTACAGCAGGGCGACTGGCACTTCCCCCCCCTCCGTGTCAAAGGCTCTCGCTCGTCCCGACTGCGGAGTTTTTCCACCTTAGCTCCTCAGTGGTGGAATGAACTTCCCATTCCCCTACGTTCTACTCCAACCCTGCCTGCATTCCGTCGAGGCCTGAAGACACACCTCTTCAGACTCCACCTTGATTGATATTCTAACCTAGGAATATCAGTTCCCTGTGTTTACTAGTTCCCTGTGTTTTTCCTGTCTGTTTATTATAGTTTATAATAGTATTTAGAATAGAAGTGTAGTATTGCTGATTTACCCACAGCTTACTGTGAACTACAGTCAACATTCATTACTAGGGATAGCTGCTACATTATGGGAAGGATGTGCTTTGTCTTGTCTGTTCTGTAGTGATCTTGATGATGTCTCTGTATGCACTTACTGCACGTCGCTTTGGATAAAAGCGTCTGCTAAATGAATGTAATATAATGTAATGTTCCGCTGTCTCCAGGGCAGAGGGAAGCTTAGGCAGGGGAACGAAGTGGGCCTCCTTGGAAAACCGGTCTACGATGATCAGGATGGCAGTGTTGCCATCCGACGGGGGGAGACCGATGACGAAATCCATCCCCACATGGCTCCAAGGACGGCCTGGGACAGGGAGGGGGTGGAGGAGACCAGTGGGCGGATGGTGGGAGGCCTTGCTCCTGGCGCACACGGGACAGGCGAGGACATACGCACGGGTATCTCCTTTCAGTGTGGGCCACCAGAACCTCCTCCTGACCAGGGCGGTGGTCCTCAGGATCCCGGGATGGCAGGACAGGCGGGAGGCATGTGCCCACTGGAGGACCTGAGAGTGGACGGAGTCGGGAACAAAAAGGCGGGAGTTAGGTTTCTTGCCGGGGTCCAAGTGGGTTACCTAGGCGGCCTTCATGGTGCTCTCGATTTCCCATGAGACCGCAGCCACCACACAGGAAGGGGGAATGATGGGGTCGGGAACAACAGGCCTGGCATGGGAGGAGTGCACGCGGGACTGGGCATCGGGCTTGATATTTTGGGAAGCGGGTCTGTGTGATCAGAAAGTTAAAGCGAGTAAAAAACAAGGACCAGCGGGCTTGACAGGCATTGAGGCGTTTGGCAGACTGAATGTATTCCAGGTTGCGGTGGTCAGTCAGGACAATGAATGGTTCCTCCGCCCCCTCCAGCCAGTGTCGCCACTCTTCCAAGGCGAGCTGAATCGCTAACAACTCACAGTCTCCAACGTCATAGTTTCGTTGGGCGGGGGTGGGTCGACGGCGCATGGGTGGATCTTTTGGTCCAGGGCGGAGCGTTGGGAGAGGATGGTGTTGGAGGCATCCACCTCGATGACAAACTGGCGGTTGGGGTCTGGGTGACAGAGGATGGGGTCCGTGGAAAACCTGGCTTTGAGGGTGGAGAAAGCATGGTTAGCTTCAGGAGACCAGGTGAAGGGCACAGAGGTGGAAGTGAGGTTAGTGAGGGGGGCCGCGATCTGGCTGTACCCGTAGATAAACCGCCTATAGAAGTTGGCAAAGCCCAAAGATTTAACAAGTGCTTGCGGGAGGCAGGGCGGGGCCACTCAGTGACGGCTTGGATCTTTGCAGGGTCGGCCCGGATCTTCCCCTCCTCGATCACAAACCCCAGAAACGGTACAGAGGAAACATGGAAATTGAATTTTTCAGCCTTTACGAACAGCTTATTCTCCAACAGTCTTTGAAGGACCTGATGGACATGCTTGACATGATCTTGGGAGGTTTTAGAAAATATTAGGATATCATCAATATATACAAATACAGACCGGCCGAGGAGGTCACGTAGAACGTCATTGACGACGGACTGAAAGACCACTGGGGCATTAGTAAGACCGAACGGGACCACCAGGTACTCAAAGTAGCCGAGGGGGGTGTTGAACGCCGTCTTCCATTCATCTCCGTCCCGGATCCGAATGAGGTGGTAGGTGTTGTGGAGGTCCAGTTTAGAGAAGATGGTGGCGCCATGCAGGGGCTCAAAAGCAGAATTGATTAGGGGCAAGGGATACTTATTGCGAACAGTAATGGCATTGAGACCACGGTAATCAATACAAGGGAGGAGCGAGCCATCCTTCTTTGCCATGAAGAAAAACCCCGCTCCAACTTGTGATGAAGAGGGTCGAATAATACCTGACGTCAGAGAGTCATTAATATATTTTTTTTATTATTTTATTTTATTAATACAGGGGGAAAAAAATAATAGTACATAAAAGTTCTAAAATCTTTGGGCCCTACTCAGTACATTACTGGTTTACAGAGGGTTCCCTGTCCTACAGTATAGAAAGAAAGAAAGAAAGAGATGAAAAGAAAGGAGATCATTTGTTTAAGATAGTTTATCCTAGATAATATTCGAAAAATAAAAAAGACAAAAGTAAAAAATCTATAGATGTGAAGTAATTAAAATGTGAGAAATGTCAGAAAGAAATATGTAGAAACAAAGAAAAAAGTGAGTGTTTATAGAGCAGACACAGCGTGACCTGAAATTAATTATAGTCTAGTGTTGACAGATTTGGTTATTTATAAGATGAAATTTGAGCTGTTTTTTAAAGTTGTTAAAATGTATATTTGTCCTTATATTTAACGGTAAATTATTCCATGATACGGTGTTTCTATTGAAAAACGATTTTTGACCAAAATTGTTTTTGTATCTTTGAAGTGGATTTAATGCGTTTGTAATGGAACGCGTTTGTCTTTGTTGTCGGTTATTGGAATGATGTGGCAATAGCTTGCTAATGATCTGAGGAAGAGTATTGTATTGTATTTTATGATAAAGTTTTAAATTCAGTAATATTTGCTAATTTTCAAAAGTGAGCGCGTTTATTTGTTGCAAGGCAGTGCAATGATGTGTGCAAGATGGTAATTTTGCATGAATTTTATACAATCTATTATAAAGACGAATGATTGGGTCTAATGTGAATTTTGTAGCAGATGACCAAATTGGTAAACAATATGATAATATGGATAGAATTATGGCATTTAAATATGTATTTGAAACGGTTTGTGTAAGATATGTCAGAATTTTATTGTAGACAAAAAGCTGTTTTGCAAGGTATTCAATATGTGGTTTAAACGTCATATGATCGTCAAGCGTGACACCAAGATATTTATAAGTACACATAACAGTCAGGGGTTCATTTTTTAGTTGTATATGGGGCGGAGTCTAAAATGTTTTTTGAGAGGATCGAAAATACATACATTGTGTTTTTTTTATATTTAATGTTAAATGATTTCTCTGAAGCCAGTGGTGAAGAGCTTGTAGGTCCAATGAAAGTTTGGAATAAATGTAATCTATTTTACGTTCAGAGGTAAAAATAATGGTGTCATCCGCGTATAGAAGCACTTGAGTTGACGAGCATACTGACGGCAGATCATTAATATATAATATTAACAATAACGGTCCTAGAATAGATCCTTGTGGTACACCGATATTGCTTGTAGTAGAAGTGGATTTAAATTGATCTATTTAGACCAGTTGTGATCTTTCTAATGGATACGATGAAAGCGTGTTTATTGCAGTTGATGATAAATTGAACTTCGTTAACTTATTGAGAAGTATAGAATGATTAATGGTATCAAATGCTTTTGAAAAATCAATAAGTATTGCAACTGTTATATTCCCTTCATTTAATGATTGTCAAATTGATTCTGTGAGATATAATACAGTGGACGTGGTTGATCTGTTTGTTCGAAAACCAAACTGAAATTAATTTAAAAGACCGTGCGATTCTAAGTAGTCGGTGAGTTGAGTGGCTAGCACCTTTTCCATGACATAATTCAATATGACTGTCGGATCTCCTGCTTTGTAAACGGGAATGATTTCCATGGAGGCCTTCTCGGGAACGGACAGGTTGTAGAGGCGGCTTGACGGGAGTGGAGCACCAGACAGCAGGTCAATACAGTAATCGTAGGGTCTGTGGGGAGGCAAGGACATAGCAAGAGATTTACTGAACACCTGGGACAGGTCATGATATTGCAGAGGAACACAGGACAGATCAGGTTTGCCGTGGCACCTCCGGATGGAGGCAGAGCAGAGTGAAGGCAAACAGAGTGGCGTCGGGGGCTCCAGCTTTGAATCTGGGATGTTTCCCAGTTGATGTGTGGGTTGTGCAGACGAAGCCAGGGCTGGCCGAGGACTAACGGAGACTGGGTGGAGTGGATAATGGTGCAAAAAAATGGTGCCCACCGTGGCAGATGTCTTTCCGTTGTCCTCCCGGCACAAATGCTACTTATTAGTTATTTTAGCGTTAGTATTTGTCTTGAATGTGCAGTTCACTTATGCAACAGTAAGATACAGTAGATACAGTGGATATCGGTAAAGTTCATCACGAGTTTACAATCAGACTTTCTCCGACGCTTGGATCCCGCTGGGCCCAGCCGGAAAGTTCCAGCAGCGCCGGCTTTTGGTGAGCTGCGCAGCCGACGGGCAGAGCGGCCAAGGCGGAAGCGTGGCAAGAGAGGTGGGCTCCATGCTAGGCTAAAGGCTAGGGCTACAAGACCACCACTACCTAGCCTGCTGCTAGCTAACGTTCGCTCCCTCGAAAACAAGATGGATGAGCTGAGGACTAGGATGACAACACAGCGTGAGATCAGAGAGTGCTGTGTTCTTGCTCTCATGGAAACCTGGCTTACGGACAGCATGCCAGACTCCGTGATCCAGCTTCAAACACACTCTGTTCACCGAGGGGACCGCATAACGGCTTCAGGAAAGATCAGAGGTGGTGGCGTCTGCGTCTACGTGAACAACAGGTGGAGTACGGATGTACATGTCGAAAAACATTGAAAAACATTGTTCAGCTGAAATAGAACTATTGATGGTGAAGTGCAGACCATTTTACTTACCAAGGGAGTTCAGTGCAGTGTTTTTATTGGCTGTTTACATTCCGCCACGAGCGAGCTCCGCAACAGCGCTGGGGCTGCTACACAACATGATTAGTAAACAAGAGACTGCACACCCGGATGCCGTGTTCATAGTAGCCGGGGATTTCAACCACTGCAATCTTCGCAGTGTCCTTCCCAAGTACCATAAGCACGTTAGCTTTTCGACGAGGGAGAACAACATCCTTGACCAAGTCTACAGCAACGTAAAAGGCGCCTACAAGGCTGTACCCCGGCAGCACTTCGGTCAGTCCGACCACTTCTCAGTGTTCCTCTACCCAGCTACAGACAACTCCTCAAACAAGCTCCCCGAGTAAGTAAAACTGTTAAAGTGTGGGATGAAGAAACTGTAGTTGTGCTTCAAGACTGCTTTGACAGTACAAACTGGGATGTGTTTAAATCTGCGGCTTTGAGGGAGGACTCTACTGTTGTTTTAGATGATTATGCTTCTGGAGTAACTGGCTATATTAGCACATGCATTGAGACTATTGTTCCCACAAAATGCACAAAGAAATATCCAAATCAAAAACCCTGGATAAATTGTGAGGTTCGGTCTATGCTACGCGCTCGCTCCACTGCATTTGCCTCAGGCAACGCTGAGGACTACAAAAAGGCCAGATATGACCTGCGTAGATCTATCAGAGAGGCTAAGAGACAGTACAGATTGAAGCTGGAGGGATACTACACCATCGCGGATTCCCGGCGAATGTGGCAAGGCCTGCAACACATCACAGATTACTAGCAGAGGAGCAGGGGGGTCACAACAAGCCAAGCCACACTGCCAGATGAACTGAATGAGTTTTATGCTCGTTTTGAGGTCCTCAACATCGACCCACAGAGAGGGATTTTGGCCACAGAGAGCACGCAGAATACATCGCTCACTGTATCCACGGCTGAGGTGCGTAATGCTCTGAGGACAATAAACCCAAGGAAGGCAGCGGGCCCTGACATCATCCCCGGGTGTGCACTCAGGGTCTGTTCATCAGAGCTGGCTGATGTGTTTGCAGACATATATAAGCTGTCCCTCGCACAAGCTTCTGTGCCCACCTGCTTCAAGTCCACTACTATTGTGCCCCCTTGTATGTCAGAATGCTACTTATCGATTACAGCTCAGCATTCAATATGGTCATCCCACACAAACTCTCTGATAAGCTCCTCATCCTTGGACTGACACCTTCCCTCTGTAACTGGGTGCTGAATTTCCTTACAGACAGACCCCAGTCAGTCAGAGTTGGAAACTGTACATCAGGTATAAGAACTGTAAGCACGGGAACCCCCCAGGGCTGTGTGCTGAGTCCCCTGCTGTACACACTCTTCACATGACTGTGTGGCCTCCCAGAACAACACCAGCATCGTCAGATTTGCGGACGACACAACAGTCATTTGACTGATCACTGGGGGTGACGAGACAGCGTACAGAAGAGAGGTGGCTGATCTGATGGTCTGGTGTCGTGATAATAATCTTTCCTTAAATACGGGCAAGACTAAGGAAATGATTATTGACCCAATGAGGAGTAAGGGGGAGCTACACACGCCACTATACATAGGCGAGACAGAAGTGAAGAGGGTGAAAACCTTCAGATTCCTTGGCAGTCACATCAGCGACGATCTCACCTGGTCACAAAACACACAACAAATCATCAAAAAGTCCCAGCAGAGACTGTACTTTCTGAGAAGGCTGAGGAAATTTGGCATGCCAACCAAAATTCTCAGCAACTTCTACAGGAGCACAATCGAGAGTGTTCTTACCAACTCCATTACAGTCTGGTATGGAAACTGCACTGCTCAGGACAGGAAGGCTCTCCAGCGTGTGATTAAAACTGCACAGTACATCTCAGGAGCAGCCTTCCCCTCACTGGATGAGATCTACCGCACCAGGGTCATCAGGAGGGCACGCAACATCATAAAGGACAGTACTCACCCCCAACACAGCCTCTTCACACTTCTGCCATCAGGCAGACGCTACAGGAGTGTGAAGTCCAGGACAACTAGGCTGACAAACAGCTTCTACCCACAGGCCATCAGGCTGGTGAATGACTCTCTCAGGGACTGCCCCCTCCCATCACTCACTGGCTGAACTCTGACTGACATGCACAGAAGCATGCACAGGCACGCATACACACACACGCACTCACTCCACACACATACACGTTATTGCTGCTGTCTCATTCAGTTTTTATTTATTTATCTATTTATTTACACTGTCTTCTACATAATGCATAGTGCACTTTACGACCCGCAGCAGTCGGTCACTTTAGGATACACATACTGTGGAATGTAGCTTGTTGACCTGTTTATCTATATCTATATCTATGTCTGTTTATACTGTTTTTTACAATGCATAGTGCACTTTATGACCTGCGGTACTAGTCACTTTAAAATGACTGCTATCTGCTCTTTGCACAATACTGTGCATATAACTTATATAGGCCTATAGATGTATACAGATCCTTTCCAAAAAATTAGAATATCATGGAAAAGTTTTTTTTTTTCCATAATTCCATTCAAAAAGTGAAACTTTCATAGATTATAGATTCATTACACACAAAGTGAAATATTTCTAGCCTTTATTTGTTTCATTTTTCATAATTTTGGCTTACAGCTCCATAAAACCCCCAAAACAGTATTTCAAGAAATTAGAATAGTGTGTCGAAAATCAGCATTTACTTCAGTTATTTCAGAGAATGAGTGGAGTGGCTTGACTCGAGGAATCCGACAGTTGTAGCCCATGTCCCGGATACGTCTGTACGTGGTGGTTTTTGAAGCACTGACTCCAGCCTCAGTCCACTCCCTCTGCATCTCCGCCAAATTTTGGAATCATCTTTGCTTGACAATCCGCTGAAGCCTACGGTCATCTCTTTTGCTTGTGCACCTTCTCCTGCCACATTTTTCCCTTCCACTAAACTTTCTATTGATATGCTTGGACACTGCACTCTGTGAACAGCCAGCCTCCTTAGCGATGACCTTTTGTGGCTTACCCATCTTCTGGAGGGTGTCAATGATGGTCTTCTGGCCAATTGTCAAGTCTGCAGTCTTCCCCATACTGAACCAAACAGATAAAGCAGGTGTTTTGAGTAAATTAGATGATAGTGTGACACTCAGTCTAAAACATTCATTCTCTGAAATAACTGAAGTAAATGCTGATTTTCGACACACTATTCTAATTTCTTGAAATACTGTTTTGGGGGTTTTCTGGAGCTGTAAGCCAAAATTATGAAAAATGAAACAAATAAAGGCTAGAAATATTTCACTTTGTGTGTAATGAATCTGATCTATGAAAGTTTCACTTTTTAAATGGAATTATGGAAAAAAAAAACTTTTCCATGATATTCTAATTTTTTGGAAAGGATCTGTACATATTTTTAAATACTTTTTAATTTTTAATTCTTGCTCATGGAAGGAGGATAAGCAAAGTAAGAATTTCATTGTATGGTGTAACCGTTGTGTTTTACTGTGCATATGACAATAAAACTCTTGAATAATGAAGAACTGAATGGTCTCACGGTGGTTTCCAGACAAGACGAGTTGGAGCGGAATGGTGGTGTGTGTGACCCGGGCCAGGATATTGCCATCCAGGGCGAAGGCATTGAGTGGATCCGACAGTGGTTCAGTGGGGATTCCAGATCTGTTGACAAGGCTTGCATCGATAAAGTTGGCGTCGGCTCCGGAGTTGACCAGGGCTGACAATGAGGTCGATTGAGTGTCCCATATTAGGGTAGCTTTCAATTGAATGCGAGACTGAGCAAAGTGAGAAGTGGAGATAGGGCTCACCAGTACGCCCAGTTTTACCGGCGAGCCACCCCCTCTTGGGCAAATGGGACAAGAGACCACGTGATGGCCCGGATGACCACAGTAGAAACAGGAACCGGAGGCCACTCTTCGGCGGCGTTCGCCGGCATCAATCGTGGCACTGCCCAACTGCATGGGTTCCTCCTCCGGTGGGTCCAGCACCGAAGGAGTGGAGTAGCTTGGAGGTGACGAGACTTGTGAACGAGGTAGGTAAGGAGATGAACCCTGGCGACCCCTCCTCTCCCGGGCTCGAAGCCGGTTGTGGAGGGAGGTGGCAAGCGAGATTAGGCTTTTCAGAGAGCTAGACTCATCACGGGTCGCCAGCTCATCTTTCAGGTCCTCGCTGAGGGCCTTGAGGAAAACCCCTTGGAGGGCGGCGTCATTCCACCCCGATTCAGCCGCCAGAGTGCGGAATTTGACTGCCATCTCAGCCACACTGCGGCTGCCTTGGTGGAGCTGGAGTAGGCGCTGGGTAGCTGGGTAGCATCGCGCCCACAGACCGGGCGGTCAAAGACCTGACGCATCTCCGCAGTGAAGGAGGCGAAGTGGAAGCAGGCGGGTAGCTGGCTGTCCCATACAGCAGTCGCCCAATCACGTGCGCTTCCCCCCAGGCAGGCCATCACAAAGGCGACCTTGCTGGAATCCGAGGAGTAGGAGGAAGGTTGCAGGCAGAACATGATGTCGCATTGGAGAAGGAAGCTTCGGCACTTTCCCAAGTCTCTCAGGTAGCGCTCAGGATGTGACACACGTGGCTCTCTGCCAGGAAGGAGTGACGGAACTGCGGGCTGGGGCTCAGGTGGAGGCGGTGGTTGACTGGCGTTGGCCCTCGGGAGGGGCAATTGAACCGCCATCTGGCCAGTCATAGTGCCCATGTGACTCACTTGGTCCGAGACGCTCTTCAGAGTCTCCTCGACGTCTTCCAGGTGGAGGCCGTGTTGGTCGATTAGCGCGCCCTGACAGGCAAGGGCGTGGTGGAACTGCTCCGAGTCGGCCGAGTCCATAATTTGGCCACGACTCAAACCCACGACTCAGAGACAGAACTCACAATAAGCTCGTGAGGAGCGTTTATTACTTCAGCAAATACACTCTTGAAGTACAGAGAGAGGGGGAAGGGACTGAATCCTGGGTTGGGCAGAACCAGAGGGCAGAGCGGGAGAGGGAAGCAGGCAAGGGGCTGGACAGTGACTGAATCCTGGGTTGGCGTAGTGGAGGGAGAGCAGGATGCGGGAAACAGGGAAGTGTGGCGTGGAGCAGGCAGGAAGCTGCAGGCTGGCGGGTACAAATAGAGAGGCAGACAAAGTGTTAATTTCAGCAAGACAAAACAAGACTGTGACCTAGTTCCAAACTAGACATGACCAAGGTAACAACGAACAAGACTTAACAAACTGGCAACAAGACAAAGAACAAAGGGAGAATATATAGTGAAGTCAATGAGATAATAAGTGATAGCAGCGTGAGAATGTATGCAAGAGTGATTGAGCGGTAACAGAGGCGTAAGGAATGCAAACGGGGAAGGAATGTGATAGGCTAGGTAATTAGCGAGGGTGAAATGGGCGAATGAGAAGGAAAACCACGCCCAACCTGCGCAACACGGAAGACAGACAGGGAAACGTAAAAACAAGACAAGAGACGTGAGGAAAAGGGGAAAACACGGAGCACAAACAGGGATGGGGACTGAGAGGGAATGGAGAGCGCAACAATAACAACTTGTACAAATTCATTAAAAGTTCAAATACACCCCCCCCCCACATCCATACACTGAAATTGCAAATACCAAGTGTTTTTATGACAGAGAGATTATACATAATTTGAATTCCTCCATTCGAATTCAGTCAGCCGCTGAAGGAAAGTGGTGACACACGGATGGATACTAACAATCTTGCGCTTCACAGGGGCCTCCGTCTTCTGGCTCGTTCCCACTTTAGATGTGCACTTGGTCCCCTCATCTGGATTGATCCTTACGAAGAATCTTTACATACACACATACTATTTTATAGAAATATCATTACACCTTTGAGTAAAATGCTAATTGATGGCATCCAAATTCGCCATGTTCACTGGGTAGGATTCATATAAAATTCTGTCAATATTGTTTCCAACCTCCGATGTGTAACAAACTTCTCCCAGGTACAGATTGTGAAGGAATTTTCTGTTTTACAATGTGTGTGTATTAACATAAAGACAATCACATGATTATCATTAAGCATTTAATATACAGTAATAGATCAATTATATATTGAGTTAAGTAATTAAACAATGTATTCTCTGTGAACACTGAGTAGGTTGTGGTTCACTCCCTCTGTGTCTCTCCTTCACTAACTGCAGAGACAGGCAGATGTTTTCGTTACTTGTTTTGAAGGTTATTGATAGTTATAGAAAGACAAAACACCAAGAAATGGATACCCTTGTCTCTGTATGTTTAGAAACCGCCCCTTGTGGCAAATCAGTAAAGCAATAATAGATTGTGTATAAATCTCCTCTGTATGCTGTTTCTCAAGTTAGAGAGATTCTGATGAGACTCTCTCTCATTCTGAGTTTATCTCTAAATAAACTGAAACTCTTTTTCTTATTCTATTACATCATTTTGTTGTGGTTCTGTTTGGACAGACTTGCTCACTGTGGGTTGAAAGGGAAAAATCCACAACAATATGGCGTAGTCGGCAGGATTGCTAACTTGATTTTCTCCTACGCAGATTTCTCTCAAGTCGGAACGGCTTAGACAGTGCGCACTGCCGGGAGTTCAAACCCCGAGACCGCAACCCACCTTCTCACAGAGAGGTAACTGTAACCAGTCACGTAGAGGAAGGACGGCGGCGACCGGACCGAGGAGAGTAAGACGTCTGTCTGGGGTGATCAATACGCAATCCATAGAAAGAGAAATCACAGGTGAGCTACCACAGCAAAACGTAACTTGAGGCTGTATTGCGCTCAAATTCTAAAAAGTTTGATTAGTGACCGACGGGTCCGTCACTCTGTGGAGTGATTCAAACTGTGGAGGCTGTATGCTACTCCCACCCATGGACTAATATTTCTCTTTTTCTTTCTCTTGTAATGAGCTCTGAAACATTTTTGTAATGTGGCATCATGTATTGTCAGTAGAGGCAAATGATATACACGGACCAGTACAGGAGAGGCATTTTTGCAGAGGAGATGATTATGGTCATTTATACCTGTACGAGACACTTAATGAGGTTGACGGATATGGAAGTGGTTTTTCTGTTGTAGCTATACCTAGAGGTGAGTGGTTAAAAGAGAAGGAAATGGCATAAATAGAAGTTAGGCTAAACGTTCACCCTGAAAGTGAGGGCAATTATCCAGAGGATAGTGCAGAATCTGAAACTGATTCTGACTAAAATAGGCCTAATTAAAAGAAAAAAAAAATTTTAAATTAAAAAAAAAAAAAAAAAAAAAAAAATAAACCTTAAAATTAAAAGGCATATTTTGGTTGTGGGACAAACGCACGAAAATGGGTTCTAAAAATTCAAAGAAACAGGACTCTGAATTTACGGGTCCAATGAAAATAATGCATGACAAATATGGTCCGGCAACCACACACCAGCGTGTTAAATGGCAAAAGTTAGGTTTCCCTGAAAAAGGCTCTTTTAGCCTAAATCAGATTGATAACCTAAAAATGCGGCTGCGGTCATATGAGGTTAAAAATAGTAAACGTAAAAATAAATGGCAACCCGACTGGGATGTAGTAGATTTGTGGGAAAAGGAATCAAAATTAAGGCAGGAAAAACAGACCAAGGGAGAAAATAAAAATACTGTGGAGAAATCCCAACAAAGTAATTCAGTGCTATCTCCTGTTGTGCATTCCGGCGGCTCTTTGTATCCCAATGTAGCACAGCTTGCAAGCATACACAAAATTAACCTGGACTTGGACTGTCCTGCGTGTCCTCCAGCTTATGTCCCACAGCAAGGAGCTCACGGACATCCCTCAGCCCCTGCTCCCCAGGCAGTGCATTCCAGTGCTGCTGCACAACCATCTGCGAGTGGGCCGGCGACCAGAGCGAGACCTGCAGCTTCAGTAGGCCCAGATTCCACAGTACAGGTAACTTCCCATAAGGGCGAACTGCACGAGGTAGAGATACCTACCCCGCCGCACACCAGGGGAGGTACCGCGTACGGCCCGAAGACGTCGGCATCTGTGCCGGGACGGGACTCATCCTGGGGGCCAGACACGTACCCTATGCTAGAATGCCCCAATCCCAGGGCAGGACAAGACGACCAGGGTCCGACGGTCCTGGTATATCGGCCCTGGAAGGTGTCGGAGTTACAGGCTGTCTGCGAAGATTTGCCAGATCCAACCCAGGTGGGTGGTGCCAAGTTCATGGAAGCTTTGAGAAATCTGGTAAGAACTTGTCACCCAACTGCAGGTGAATTACAAACTGTACTGATTAAGAAACTGAAGTTACGGTGGGGTAACGTAAGGGGTACTTGGTCTACGAACCATCCATAGAATGATGGTGCTACTTCTGAGTATATGAAACAAATTGATACTTTGGAAACCAGTATGAAAACCGAATTCCCTGTTCGTCTGAACTGGGAAGCAGTCAGACAGGTTAAACAAAAGCCTGGTGAAACTGTTAATGATTTTCTTGAGAGACTTTCAGAGAAGTACAACGCACACAGTGGAATGGACAAACCGGAAAACAGCGAGACTCTTACTCCGTATGAGACTCAGCTAACCCACTGTTTCCTGGATGGATTGGATAAACACCTTGCAACCGCTATTAAGACCTCCTGTGTTGGCTGGCAGACTCAGAGACTTAAGGACGTTCTCTGTTATGCTGTTCACTGCGAAGAACAGGACCGCGACAAGCAACACAAAGACAAAAAGAAGAGCGACAAGATGACCTCTCAGCTGCAGCTGGCCCAGCTCCAGTCCTACCAGGGGAACCGAGACGGTGCCGGTGGACAGCAGCAGCAAAGGAGAGGCCACGGCAGACGTGGAGGACGGAATCAAGGGAACAGACAGAGACCCAACTCCATGGGACCCACTACCATGGTGGATTATGATGTTTGCCGAAAATGTGGAAAAAAGGGACATTGGGCTCGCGGTTGTAAATTTTCCGGTAATGCTTATAATTGGGACACAGCACCCCAAGGGAATGTTACTTTCCAACATCCTGGGGGTCAAACTGGATTACCTGGACAATGGCATTTTGTGGGGGACGAGGAAACGCATGCGGACAAGGGTGAGTTCGCTGGGTTCCTTTACCATACGGCTCCAAATGCGTTACCACTTTGGTCATTAAAAGTTGATAGGCGAGCATTAGACTTCATTGTGGATACGGGAGCTGGTCGGTCTGTAATAACAGCTAAATCATGGGATTCAAAACCTCCTCTTTTTAGTGGTAAAACCATGCTCAGCAAAGATGCTGGTGGAAATACCACGACAGAGAAATTTACAGTTCCATTACTGGTGCAAGATTTCAATACGGGCTCAAATATTACTTTGAAACATGCGTTCTTGTTCTCCCCTGTATGTCCGGTAAACCTGCTTGGCAGAGACTTAATGTGCAAATTAGTGTGCAGTGTACTGATGACGGTTTAACTATTGACAGAGCTGCTACGGCAGAAACTCTAGAAATGTTTTACTATGCTTGGGATCTGGACAGATCCTCAGTCACAGCTAAAGCCATACAAATGGCCAGAACTGAGTGGACAGGCACTGGCGACAGACTGACAGAATTACAACTACATGTAACAGCACATTTTAGTCGAGGTAGAGATTGGGAATTTGAGAAGAATTGGTACGGTGATTGTAAATTAATTTCGACATTGTTTTTGGTTGGTCGCGATTTCTGTTCATTGGCTGTACAATTGAGCTCAGCACAGCAGCAATTCTATTCCATAGCGGGAAGTGCACCCCATGTATTCACTGTGCGAAAGCCTCAAATAAAAAATGGGAGGACACAGGGCCATGGGTGAAATTATGTTTGGACACCACGGACTGGGAAAAGACAGGGGAATTTTCAAAATATTCTCCCTCTCTGCGTGTCACTGCGCACCAGTTTCCGAACTCTCTGACAGCTGTCTGCAGCATTCATGAGTTGTTGTGTGACACCCAAGCCTATTTGCATTTGTCAGACCCGAGATTCAGTGCAATTCCCTTTCAATTGTGGGCAATGTCCCAAAATTATGTGAGGCTCATAGCTGGAGTTACTCCACTTCAAGTAACCCCTAAATCTGAATACAGACCATGCAAACGTCAATATCCCCTATGCCCAGAAGCCGAAGACGGCATTGTCCCCATATTTAATGCGTTGTTAGAAGCTGGTGTTGTGGTTCCCTGTCCTGACTCTCCATGCAACACTCCTATCTTGCCTGTAAAAAAGCCTGATGGGTCTTGGCGGTTCGTACAAGATTTACGAGCTGTGAACAGCGCCGTTCAACAGCGCGCTCCTGTTGTGCCTAAGCCCGCAACCATTCTTGCACAGGTCCCGGGTAATGCTAAATATTTTTCTGTGATCGATCTAGCGAATGCATTCTTTAGTATTCCTGTTGATGTAAATTCCCAGTACTGGTTTGCCTTTACATTCAGGGCAAAAAGGTATACCTGGTCTCGGCTACCCCAGGGGTATGCTGAATCACCAGCAGTTTTTTCAGCAGCGCTGCAGGAAAACTTGGAACAGTTCCAGTTTTCTTCAGGCCAAAGTACTTTGATTCAATACGTTGATGATCTCCTCGTCTGCTCTCCAGACGAGCACAGCTGTATTCAGGATTCACTTGAACTGTTGACATTCCTAGCCACAGAGGGCCACAAAGTTAAACAGGAGAAACTGCAATTTGCGTTACCTACTGTTACCTACTTAGGACACACTATTTCTGCAGAAGGCAAATCTTTGGGAACTGACAGAATCCAAGCGATTCTTGACCTCCCTAAACCGGTTACAAAAAAGCAGGTAATGTCTTTTCTAGGCATGACAGGGTACTGTAGGCAATGGATTTCTGATTACGCTGAAATCTCCCAACCCTTGCAAGATTTGGCACATGGCCATGATCTAGCGGCTAATGATAATGTCACATGGACAGAGCTTGCTGAAATTTCCTTTCAGAAGTTGAAACAACAATTGGCCTCTTCTCCTACTTTGGGCCTGCCTGACATGATTAAACCTTTTCTTTTGACTGTTGATGAGAAGGGCGGCTACATGTCTGCTGTTCTTTTGCAAAAGCACGGTGATAAAAACAGGCCTGTGGCGTACTATTCTCAGCGACTTGATGCTGTTTCTAGGGGCCTTCCTCCTTGTTTGCGCTTCATTTCAGCAGCGGCTTTGGCGGTAACTGCATCTGCATCACTTGTTGCTTATCGTCCTCTCACTGTCCTTGTTCCTCATGCGGTAGCAGAAATTCTGTTAAAACAAAAGACAGCCCATTTCTCACCAGCTCGAATGCTTCACTATCAACATGTGTTGCTCTCTTTGCCAAATGTTACAGTCAAGCGATGCAATGTTCTGAATCCCGCTACTCTTTTACCTACACCTGAGGATGGGGAGCCGCATAATTGTGTTCATGTATTAGAACAAATTCTCTCCCCCCGTCCTGACCTCGCCACCACTCCTCTCTCAAATGCAGACTTTGATATGTTTGTTGACGGTTCTGCCAGTCGATGTCCCCTCACAGGTGACAGTCAGGTTGGCTATGCAGTAGTGACACATCACCAGGTTCTGGAGTCAGCCCGCCTTCCTGGACACCTCTCAGCACAGGCAGCTGAACTGTTCGCTCTTACACGCGCTTGCCATTTGGCTGAAGGTAAAACTGTAAATATTTTCACTGACAGCAGATATGCTTTTGGAGTTGTGCACGACTTTGGAACTCTTTGGCAGCATAGAGGCTTCCTTACCTCTACAGGGAAAACTATACAGAATGGACACTTAGTGAGCTGCCTCCTACAGGCGATTATTTTGCCTGCTGCCATTGCTATATGTAAGTGCTCCGCTCACACGAACCAGTCTGATGCTATCTCTCAAGGTAATGAACAGGCTGACTTGACAGCCAAGGCAGCTGCAATCGCCCCCCCTCACACAACTCTCAGTCTGCTCACACAGGCTGCTGTTCCCACAGACACTCCAATGGCCTCTGTACAGGACTGCCAAGCTGGGGCCACACCCCAGGAAAAGGCCAAATGGAAGCGAGACGGCACCTACACTGATGGGGTCTGGCTAGGCCCTACTGGTAAACCCTGTTTATCTCGTTTTTTATTTCCCTATTATGCTAAATTGACTCATGGACTGGATCATGTGTCAAAAGGAGGGATGATATCTTTGATGTCCAGACACTGGGACACATTTTCTACTTATGCAAAAAACTTTTGTGAAAAGTGTGTTATCTGTGTTGTAAATAATGCTGGGCGGGGCCAGAAAGTTCCAAATGCGGCCCACCCGGCTCCACAGGAGCCTTTCGAGTACCTGATGATGGACTTCATTGAACTTAACCCATGCAGGGGTAAGAAATATTGTTTGGTGTTTGTTGACATGTTTTCAAAGTGGGTTGAAGTTTTTCCTACAGGGAAAGCTGATGCTGCAGCAGTGGCGAAAGCCCTACTAACAGAGCTTATTCCTAGGTGGGGGATCCCGAGGAAGCTGTCTTCAGACAGAGGCTCACACTTTTTAAACAAGGTGTTGGACAAAGTGACCGAGCAATTGGGGATCAGGTTGAAGTTCCATTGTGCTTACCACCCTCAGAGTGGAGGGGCGGTAGAGAGGGCAAATGGAACCATTAAGAACTGGTTAACTAAAGTGATGGCAGAGACAGGTCTGGATTGGGTCCAGGCCCTGCCAATTGTCCTTACAGGTATGCGGGGGAGGGTCCATGCTGCTACAGGGTTGTCGCCCTATGAAGTCATCACAGGGCGGCCCATGAGGACTGGATGTCACCCCCCAGGGCTGATGCTGGACAAAGAGCTAGCTGACACTCGCATGGTGAGTTACTGTGTTCAGCTAACCAATGTTCTGAGATCTGTGCATCAACAGGTGAAAGCAGCTTTCCCAGACCCAGCCAGCGGGCCTCTACATGACCTGCAGCCAGGAGACTGGGTGGTGATAAAAGACTTCAGAAGGAAGAAGTGGCACCAGGCCAGGTGGAGGGGTCCTTTCCAGATACTACTCACCACACCCACAGCCGTGCGAGTGGAAGGCCGTGCTTCTTGGGTCCACGCCAGCCACTGCAAAAGAGCTCCACCAGCGCCAAAGGAGGGATAAGGGTGAGAGACCCACCTCGACCGACGCACAGGGACGACTAAGTTCTCACGGAGTTTAAAAACTCAGAGAACCACCACTTCAAGGAGCACGTGACAGTAATATCTGCTCCCAACATGCCAGACGACAGCAGGAACACAGAGGGGTACAACCCTTTGAGAAGATTAGGCTGCAGCCTGAAGGTAGGCCTATTGATACTAGGCCTCATTACACTCATCACTGTTCTGCCCATTATCCTGATTCATGAGACATTCTACACCATTAACACCAGTGAACCAAATGGTACTGTTGTAATGACTAGTAGGACTAAAAGGTATGTCACCACCGGGAATGAAGCTTGGCTGACACCAGGAAAAAGCTGATTTCTCTGTGCCATTAAATCTGTCACTTTTGAGTACTCCAGTAGTCAATACAGATTGTTCTTTCCTGAAAGATTACCTAGCATGGCCACAGGTGTCATGGAGAATGCCCGGTCCAGTCATACTTAAACATAGTATGAAGTTTGGAAGGTGTATTATAGGTAATGGCTCTAATGCACTAGGTCAATTAGACAATGTTCAGTGTAAAACTGTTTTCTGTGACTGTCCGCCCATGCATCCTGATAAGTGTTTTGACTGTCTGACTGATCCCTATAGTCCCTGCAGAGACGACCCTGACATGGCTGATGAGATATGTTGGAAGAACTGGTCACACGCAATCTCATTACCTTGGAATAGGGAACAAACTGCAATCTGTTCCGGGATAATTCCATCCTCTCGCCTTGGGAGTCGACTGTTATCAGATTGGTACTGGCTTTGTGGAAATTCAGTCTACACTGCTCTCCCCCCTGACTGGGGTGGAGTATGTGCCATTGTTGCCTTGTATGACTCTACGTATGTGATTCCTGACCTTTCCACATATAGTCACACCACACGTCACATGCACAGGGTAAAGAGAGGGTTTTGGGATAGTAATCCTGTTCCTACTGAACATCGTCTTTGGACTGCAGGTTCGAAGTTTATACAGGCTTTGCTTCCTGGGTTAGGTGTGTTAGAGGCTTTTAAAGAGATAGAAGTTACTCGATACACTTTTCTCCAGTACATAAACTCCTCCATTTTGACCATAGGTGCTGTAGAATCTGAGTTGACTTCACTGCGATTAATGGTTATGCAGAATCGCATGGTATTAGATCAGCTTACTGCAGAGCAGGGGGGGGTTTGTGTGATGATTGGGGAGGCGTGTTGCACATACATACCACATTATGATGAGGATGGCCAGATCATACAGCAGGGACTTAGAAATATGACCAAACTCCGTGACTCATTAGTGGAGAGAGAGGTTGATGCAAATAAAGATTGGTTCTTTAACCTCCTGACAGGTTGGAGGAAAACACTGCTGAGAATCTTTTTACCTGTTGTTATCTTTGCCACCCTGCTCGCATTTCTTTGCTGTTGTGGAATGCCATTGATTCGCGCCTGTATTGCACGCCTCACTCAAGCTGCTATAGATCAGTACTTACAGCAAATTGTTCCTGATCCTGAACAAGATAATGTATTCCTTCTCCGACAACTTCCTGAGTTTACTGACGACCCTATATAAAGTATAGGCCTGAATTATGTACCCACCCTGTCACATGGTTGGTGGGAAGACAGACAGTGTTGTAATGTGAAGAGAGTTAAAAGGTTGACATTCCAGGAGTTGTGAAAAGTCTCCATTACATGATGGGTTTTTATTTTTTATCTTTCTTTTCTTTCAGACTTTCTCTTGATAATAATAATTTTATATGTTAAATAATCAGTAGTACATTATAGTGAAAATTATTTTTATATTCAACTATATTCAATCCTGTTACTATATTCACTATGATTTCATTTTTTATATTTTTATTTTTTCCTATGTTGATTCTTGTTATTAATCAGATATGGATGATGTGCGATAATTGCTGATATCCGGAAGCGACGCTTGATTGCCTTAAGAGGGATCGGGGGATTATTTTTTCCGGAACTGATTGGGTTTTCTGGCTCTGTGCTAGTTTTGTCCCATATAAGTCCTGAATCTGCCGGTTTTTCAATTCCCCCTGGATTATTGGAGTATTGTACATATCCACACGAGATTATTGTATTTGGTCTGTATAATCATGTAATCATTTATGATGTTATTAAAATGAATCACTTACTAATTGATTGAGTATATTAGGTAGATTGTAACAGAAAATTGTTTGTTATCATGAAATGATAAAAGGAGGGAAATGTGAAGGAATTTTCTGTTTTACAATGTGTGTGTATTAACATAAAGACAATCACATGATTATCATTAAGCATTTAATATAATAGATCAATTATATATTGAGTTAAGTAATTAAACAATGTATTCTCTGTGAACACTGAGTAGGCTGTGGTTCACTCCCTCTGTGTCTCTCCTTCACTAACTGCAGAGACAGGCAGATGTTTTCGTTACTTGTTTTGAAGGTTATTGATAGTTATAGAAAGACAAAACACCAAGAAATGGATACCCTTGTCTCTGTATGTTTAGAAACAGCCCCTTGTGGCAAATCAGTAAAGCAATAATAGATTGTGTATAAATCTCCTCTGTATGCTGTTTCTCAAGTTAGAGAGATTCTGATGAGACTCTCTCTCATTCTGAGTTTATCTCTAAATAAACTGAAACTCTTTTTCTTATTCTATTACATCGTTTTGTTGTGGTTCTGTTTGGACAGACTTGCTCACTGTGGGTTGAAAGGGAAAAATCCCCGACAAGATTCAAACATGGGGAACTTGACACTTTCAACAACTCATTACTCAGGACAGGGGAAAATAACCATCCCCATATTTTCAGGGAATGTATTAGAAAGGTTGAAGAAGCTATGCTGTATGGTGTCATCCTGGGGGAGACCCATGGTAAAATATAACTCCCGAGGCAAATTACTTACAAAACAATTTCCTTCTTGTTCAAATTACATTCTGCAAATCCTTCAGTCTAACAATGATTCAACCAGACTACAGTGCCCTCCACTATTATTGGCACCCCTGGTAAAGATGAGTAAAAAGGGTTATAAAAAATTAACCGTTTGGTGAATTATCTTAATCTCACACTGAAAAAATTAGAAAAATCCAACCTTTAATTGAAGTAAATTTATTCTGAGAAAAAAAATCCCTCATCAAGAAATAATTATTTTTAAGAAAACCATGTGTGCCACAATTATTGGCACCCTGCATTTACATATAGAATAAAGTAATTATTTTTAATATTTGGTCGCATATCCTTTGCATGCCATGACTTCCTGATGTCTGTGTCCCAACAACATCAAAAGACTCTTGATATTTTATTAGGTGTGGTTGAAAAACCACACCTATTGTTATTACTCCTAACTTACCGTTATTATTATTCCGCCGATTTTTCAGAACCTAGACCGTTCACACTATCGACACCATTCATACCTCATATTATACCTTTATACCCCCTCCAGGTTGCTATTACATTTTACCTTTATACCATATACACTTTTTGAGATATTTGACATTTTATCGCCAAAAAATGAATGGGGGTCAATGGGCACGTGCAGTAGGCTAGCTCACGGTGTGAGCACCGAGCTGATTTTTGAATCACTTAATGTTCTGCTCTACGTGAGCGCTAAGCAACTGTCAACAACCTTGGAAAAATGCCAACGAGAAATTCCATAGCTAACGACGTAGCCTACTTCCGTTTGCAACTGAAATGATCCCACTCACTTTAGCTTTCAAAAATAATAATCATTGGACTATAACTACAACAATTGCTGCATCAAGCGCAATGCGCTCTTTCACCACGAACACGCAGGCTATTAGCCCTATCTACGGTGCTAGCCTAGTCGTCAATGTCCCAGTTATAGTTGTCATGGTTTTCAGCAGCCTCGTTTTATTTCGGCGGTCGTTCTTTCTTTTAGCAGCGTCGTGCACTCTATCGGATTTTCCGCCTTCTATTCCGATATTTTCATCTCGCATTGCAATTATCCTTCGCACCTGTTTGTGGTTTCCTGCAGGCTATATATAGCTCTGGGTTTCCGATTTCTGATGCTTCGATATTGTCTTGCATTTGACACGTAGCCGGTAAAGGTATAGGTATAAAGCAGGACAAGTCCGGTTAGAGTTAGGGTTTGATCTTTTCTTTTCCCTTTCACTACTCTGTTTGTTAGTCTTCCTTCTTTTCCGCTCTTTAAAGAGGCATTCCTATATTTGATGCTTCTTTCTACTTCCTCTTTATTTGTTACTCGCTGGGTTTGTGAGCTGGAGGAATTATTTTCTTGATTTCTTTTCACCTCTTTTTACTAAACCCTCGTGTGAGGAGGAGAGGCATTTCCTTTGTCTGCACTTGTATCTACGAGCTTATTTTTTCCAGTACCACGGAAATACTATTTTCATTTCTGTTTTTCTCCCTTCGTTTAGTCTCTTTTCTACTGTGACTCAAAGGTAAATTCTGTTTATTTTCTGCTCAAAGTGTTGAGCCTCACCCTGTTTTTAGGGTTGTTTTTCGTTTGGCTCTGCGCCGGGAGTCTTTTGCTCCATTCTTTGTTATCCTTTTCTCTCTGTTCGTGAATATATTTCACTCTAGTGGTGTTTCCGATTATTGGAAATACTTTTTGACCTCTCTCTGTTGCATCTGGCCCTCCGAACCCAACTTCCCCCATTATAGAATATCGAAGCCAGTATGGAAAGTCCAGCAACTCCACAGAGAGTCGAGGAAGTGCTGACAGCTCATGAGGAGGGCATTTGTGTCCTCCAGGCCAGTCAGCAGGCCCTGCACACACAGCAGGGTCAGATGATGGAACAGCTGCGCTACCAGGGAGAATGTCTGCGGGATTTAGCAGACAGTCTCCGCGCGCTGACCATTTCAGCTACTGCCCCAGTGACATAAGCACCCAAACCCTGTTCCCGTGCCACTTACTCCTAGGGAGCCCAAACTCCAGCTACCATCCCGTTATAGTGGGGAACCGGGGAGATGCCAGGGTTTTTTGGCTCAGTGCCTTTTGTGTTTTAAAGCTCAGCCATCCCGGTTCACGGCCCAGGAGTCCTGGGTGGCTTTTATTTTGTCCTTGTTGGCGGATGTGGTGGAGAAGCCAGTACTCCAGGCAAGGTGGTTTCAAAATCCTATTACCAAAAACAAACGCTTGCAAAGTCAAACAAAGGCTGAAGAGAGTGATGTGCACAAATAAGACTTTATTGCGTAACAAAGCCGTGCTGTCCCATGGAACAACCAATGGGCCTTAGTCACGGTGCGTTTTATACATTTCTAGGTGTCTTGAACAAAGCACACAGACTAGTGGTCACAGGATGTAACCCCATCTAATCTTTTAAAATGGGAGTACGAGGAAGTCGTAAATAATAGTGACAAAATTGATAAGACACCGACTCAGGAAGTCTGTCTCCAGGTCCCAAGTTTCCTCCCTCCTTTTGCATCACGGTGCTCAGGCCCTCCTTTCATCACTCTTCACCTAGAGATGATAGTGGTGCGACCTTGAGTTGCGTCCGCCCACCATCACCTGGTCTTCAAACATTCAAACATAATAGTGGTACCATTGTTTCTTGTGCTCTCTATTATAATCATTATACAATTTACTGCTTGGTCTATTACCTTTAATTAATCTACTTATTGATTATGCTGATTACATATTATTGCGCAATCTCCTGAGGGAAAACGTCTATATAATTCCCCCCTTTGAGCCTTTTTAGGCTCATTCTCTTAACTTGGGTTCAGGCAAGAGATCTGAGGAGCAGGGAGGAATGATTTAACTCAGGCAAAAATTGGCCATTTCTTATCTAAGCAACCATCCCAATACTCCCCAGGCCTAGAACCTAAACAGGAAAACTGAGCCAAAAGTCTCCTCCCGTTCATTGGCAGGGGAGGAGTAAAAGACATCAGTCTCCTCTATCTAAGCATGATTATGTTAATCTTATACATGTTCGTAGCTATCAATCTATATGTGTTCACTACTTCTTCATAATACTGTAGTGTAAAATAGTTTTAAGCATGCAAAAGAAAATAATAAAATACATGTGTTTATCTAGTCCTCCTGGCTTCAGGTCTCTTCACTATGTCAGAGCCGTTATCGCTCAGGGAACTTTACTCACACTCCTTAGTGTAGGCGAAGTCTTTGAGGTCATGCTTGTCGTCTCTGGGCAGTTTTTCCAGGTACAGGAGCGGAGCCATAACCCCTGGTGCTGTTAACTGCTTGGTCACCATCTGGGTAAGTAGAGAATGCAGAAGAGGCAGAAAGCAGCACACCACCAATCCTCCCACTAGCAAAACTACCAATATTCCCACTCCCATCTTAGTAAAAAGAGCTCCCCACTGTCCGAGATTTAGGTGAAACCAATCCCATACATCTGCATCTTTTCCTGCATTACTTTTAACTTCTTCTCTGAGCTGTTTTAGTTTTGTCGTAGCTTCAGTAAATGAGCCCTCAGGAGCAGTATTATTAGGTATGAAAGTACAACATTGTTCTCCAAACATAATACAAACCCTTCCTTTTTCTGCCATCATCCAGTCCAATACTTGTCTGTTTTGCCACGCCATTCTGCTTGTCGCATCCAGCTGTTCCCCTAGGCCTGTTAAGGCCTCATTTGTGTAATTGATAAACCTCTGCTGATTATAGTATACAGTATGTAATTCATCCATTCCACATTCTTATTAGGGGTTACCCATATCAGTATTGATTCAAATCCTGCAGCAATTTCGTCCCTTGCTTTAAACTCCTTAGGAATACCCTGGGGTTGGCCTATGACATCTATCCTTACACTTGGGTCTGGTGTATAAGCCCTTTTCCTTCTTTGCAGGCCTACTACCCCCACTAGGTCTTCTGCAGGATCTATCATGGTTATTCGCTGTGCTAACATTACTCTCGCGCAAGTGCCTGACCACCCTACAGGAAGGGTGGGCATCAAGTCTTTGTTCATGTCACATACCCACCATAGGTCAGCCAGTGCTCTGGTTTGAGTGTAAAGCAAAAGGTAGAGAGCCCCTACTTTGGATTTATCTACCAACTTGTAGGTCTTTCAGCATGGCCCCTGAAACTTGCCAACTGATACAGTTCCACTTTTCTCATAACATATGTACTTTAACCCAGGGAATAACACAATGCGTTTTCTCTCCATTTCTGCCATTGATCTGTTCGTTACTGGCCATCGCAAATTGAATTAGTTATTTACTGCTACATACTTGTGGGATCCCTGGGCTAACATGCAAATTAACGGGTATTTGGGGTGCATGCAGGATTCCCAGCACTTGGTCGTTGGGCATGATTCACTACAGTCATGACCACGTTTTTGATCAGGGCACTTCTCATCGCATTCTGTAGTTTGTAGTTGTCACCATTCTGAGCATGTTGTTGGGGTGTACGGAGCTGGTGCTATTTTTAATATGGGCTGTGCGGCTGCGCATAGGTAACATTAGTTTTTCCTCATCTGAGTCACTGAATATTTAGCCCATTCATACCAGGCACTCGTTTTGGCCCTCTCCCATATACTCCTGCCCCTCCCGTTTGTTCCTGCGTTCCCCCTCAGTTCTCGTGCTCTCTTATACCGTCCTTGTGTCATTGTACCATAAACCATCTTTTCCTGCCAGCTCAACGGAGATATATACTGCGTACTATTCTTTTGATATCTTGTCACCAAGTCTATTTGACAGTTTCTAACTCCTTTTTGCGGTGGAACGAACAATAGTGGCCACTGCTCCGCCATGCATAATATGCACATGTTGGAGTTCATGTCCCTTTCTTCTTGCCCATCTAAAATCCTTCCGCTCATTTTCCTGCTGGTTTGTCTCCAGCCCATGGCAACAAGATCCATTTTCTTTCTTTCATTTTTCCACGGCATTTTTAGTCCCCCTATTGCTGTTACACATCTTCCTGCTTCTTCTAGATTTAATTGTACAGTGTTTATTTTATCCAAAACACGTAAAATCCAAGGTTGAAAAGTCAATGGTGGGGAAGACGGGGGGGCTATGGTCATCAGGCCCCTCCTCTCCTTCCCCTGTGTTCTGCTCTGCATTGTGTGGGCCAATGTCTGTAGAATCATGTGTAGGGTGTATATTGCCAGGAATAACAAAACTACTGTTAGTCCCTTCCCCAGGGTCTCTTTCACTTTCAGGCGGAAATACCGGTCTGGCCTTTTGCCCTGCAGTTCCTTCCGAACTCTCCAGGTTTGGTTCTGGGTCCCTCCCCCCAGTTTCCTGGGGATCTTGACTTTCCTCATTTTGCTGGGCAGGTACCGGCTCATCCTGCAGGGTTGTTGTCAGCTCCGGCCTGGGCCCTGCTACTCGGGTACAATGGTTAAGATGATACCACACAGCACTGCCTTCTACCTGTACCGCCGAGCGGGTTGCCCTTGTGACTTTATATGGCCCTTCTCGTCTCTTATCGTGCCACTTCCTTCGGAACACTCTTACGTACACCTGGTCTCTGGGCACCACTGGTCTGGTTCTGGTCGCGGTTCCTGCTGCTTTTTCTTTTCCTGTAAATTAATTGCTTTATGTATCACAGTTAGTTGCTGCATATATTCTTTTAAATCCTCTATTGTTTCCATTGAGGGCCCCCTGTGGGGTTCTTTCCAGTTCGGAACAGGCATACAACATGCCCGTCAGCATCTTGTGCGGTGTTAGCTCAGTGTTGCGGTTAGTTTGCATGCGATAACTTAGTAAAGCAAGCGGCAGTGCATCAATCCAGTTCATTTTTGTTGCAGCACAGATTTTGCTTAATTTTGCTTTGAGGGTTCCATTAACTCTTTCTACCATCCCTTGTGACTGTGGATGATAGCTCCAAAACGCTGTTTTATTCTTAACTTTTGTAGCACAGTTTTCAGTGCTTTTGCAGTAAATGCTGATCCATTGTCTGAACTAATTTCATTTGGGATACCAAATCTTGGTATTACTTCTCTTGTCAAAAATTTTATGACCGTTCCTGATCCTTTGTCTGGGGATGGAACAGCTTCCACCGATCTACTAAACCTGTCTATTATCACTAATAATAATAATAATAATACATTAGACTTATATAGCGCTTTTCTAGGTACTCAAAGACGCTTTACATTAAAAAAAATAAAATAAAAATAAGTAAATAAATAAATAAGTAAAATAAATAAGATAAATAAAATAATTAAAATCCAAAAAATTAATAAAAAGATTAGGATAGTGTGAGGTAGAAACAACAAAAATAAGGGGGGGAGGGGGGATTAGCTGGGGAAAGCAAGTCTGAAGAGGTGGGTTTTAAGGGCGGTTTTAAAGGAAGAGAGGGTGGGGGCAGCTTTGATGTGGGTTGGAAGTGCGTTCCACAGAGAGGGGGCGGAAACTGAGAAAGCCCTGTCACCCCAGGTTCGGCGCTTGGTCCTGGGGGTTTGGAGGAGGTTAGCGTCACCGGACCTGAGTGAACGGGAGGGAGCATGGTGGTGAAGGAGGTCGGAGAGGTAGGGGGGAGCTAGATTTTTAAGGGCTTTATAGGTGGTGAGAAGTATTTTGAAGTTGACTCTGTGTCTGACGGGGAGCCAATGAAGGTCCTGGAGGACTGGTGTGATGTGGTCTCTGGAGCGGGTACTGGTGAGCAGGCGGGCGGCGGAGTTTTGTACATACTGTAGTTTGTTGAGGACTTTGGTAGTGGCGCCATAAAGAAGACTGTTGCAGTAGTCAAGCCTGGATGTGATGAAAGCATGAATGTGTGTTTCTGCAGCAGTGAATGACAGTTTGGGTCGAAGATGGGCAATGTTACGGAGTTGCCTTGTACTGTTTTTGTCATATCCACATAATCCATGACTAAGTGTTTCATTGGTCCCTCTGGTATTGGCATGTGCCCTATTGGTGTTGTTATTCCCTTTCTGATGTTATTCTGAGCGCATATTTCACATGTGTTTAGTCTCTCATCCACTATTGCTTGTAGGTAAGGTGACCAATATCCTTGTTTTTTAATTTTTCTTATAATCTCCCCCCTTGCGCAATGGTCATTACCATGCGCATCATCTATTTGACTCTCTAATAGAGCTGATGGTGACACCAGTAATCCCTCATGCGATCGCCACAACCCTTCTGTATTTTCTGTTGCCCCCCTTTTACTCCATTTCTCTTTTTCAGCTGGGCTAGCCTGGTTCTGCATTGTTATTAAATCCTCGAGCTGGGGCCCTGGTTCTAATATAACTACTGGGTTGATCATGACTGGTTTCTTTTTCTTACTACCCCCCCAAATATGCTGTGCATATGCTGTCATAAACTGCGGGTCTTGAACCAATCGAGAATGCACTTTGATCCTTCGAGCCTCCCTCTCTCTTTGGCGCAGCTCCAGGCTGGATCCCTTTCCACTGAGTTCCTTCCACCCGACTCCTCTGAGTGAAGGACCCTCAGCCTCTCTGCTTCCCAGGCATCTCCTTTTCAGAAACCCTGATCACAGAAAGCACTGCTCGCTTACTAACGCATTCGGTTTCAGCTTACAGTGGCCTGACTGTACATTGAGCCGAGCGCGGCGGCCATGTGCTCCACTACAGGGACACCACTCATGGTCTTACTGCTCTCTGCGACCCGACCGGCTGGTGACCCAGTCGATAGCGATCCCCAGCCCAGCATCTAAACACCGAGCCCCGTAGTGGTAACCAGCCACCCGGTTGGGAACCGACGGTCTGATCCCTATCCCACCTTGCTATGGGTATAGAAACTTTGACCGTTTTCACCAGCCTTGCCTGTTCACAGAGGTCGTCTCTTACGCCCATCTGCTAGATGTGGACTGTCATCCACGTACCACGCAGTGCCTGCATACTTACACGCGACAACTACGCCCACTAGACGGTACCACGGCAGTATGTCAATTCATACTTCATCAGACACGGGGGCCTTCAGTCTTCTCCCCTGCACTATATCACTTTTTTAACGTGCCCTCGGAACTTTGCAATTCCGCCGCTGCCTGTTCCACACTAGGTTCGGGGTGCCTAATCCCCTGCCTAATGTGGGCTGTGATGCAAACAGTCCCATCCAGCACCTGGCTTTACTCCCCACTCACAGAGGGGATTCCCATACGGGCAGTTCAATGGGCCCCCCTTCGCATTTACCGGTTTCCCAGTTCTCTGATCTCGATATTCATCTGGTCCCACTTGAGTGACCATTACCGGGAAACATCCTATCTTCTTTTCTTTTATGCACTGGTTCCTCACAACTCAGGGCAGATGTGTGGTCTGCCGCTTCTTTAGCTGCTGCATCTGCCCTATCGTTTCCCTTTGTTACTGGGTCATCCATATGTCTTTTGTGTGCCTAGCATTTTATTATTGCTAGCTTAGTAGGTAGCATCATAGTGGCTATAAGCTGTTGTATCTGATCAAAATGTTGTATTGGTGCCCCATCTGTTTTCTTATAGCCTCTCTGTTTCCATACTGCTCCAAAAACATGACACACCCCATGCGCGTATGCAGAGCCTGTATATATTTCTGTGCTGTGTCCCTCACCTAATATGCATGCTGCTGTTAATGCTTTAAGTTCTGCCAGCTGAGCTGAACATGGCTGTGCGCATGGTTGCTTTATGTGTACCACATATTCTACATCTTCTTTCCCTACCACTGCATAGCCTGCGTGATTACCTTTGTGATCCTTTAAGCAGGACCCATCTACAAAAAATACCTTCTCTGGATTGTCCAGCGGCTCAGCACACAGATCTGCACAGAGTTTTGTGAATGCTAATGAGTCTGGTACACAGTCATTTGGGGTTCCCTCCATTTCCAGGTGTAAGGAAAAAAGGAACGTCTCTCGAACGTGATTGTCATGGTTTCTGGCAGCCTGCTGTTGTTTCTGCGGTCGTTCTTTTGTTTGACGACATCGGGGCGATCTATCGGATTTTTCTGCATCCGTTTCGGTGTTTGAATCTCGCCCGGCAATTATTCCTTTCACCTGTTTTGGATTTCCTGCCGGTTATAAATAGCACAGGTGTTCCGCTTTGCCGACGCTTTGAGATTGTTTTTGCTTTTGACTATCGGAGTCGGTAAGGAAAAGGATAGCGGTCTCTATGTTTCTGGTTGTTACTCGTCAGAAACATAGGTAGTCCGGTTAAGGAGTTAGGGTAAAGATTTATTTAGTCTTTTTGTTTCCTTCTCTCTTTATCCTTTTATTTTCCTCTACCTGTTACCTTTTTGTCAGCTCATTCACACCTAGAGCTGTAAGCATTTTTCTATTACGTTTCCTTCGCCCTTGTTACACGGGCTTTCTTTTGTTTTTCTCTGACCTCTAGTTATACGCCTCTTGTGTGAGTGTGTGGGGTTCCTTTGTTGTTTACTACTCGCTATCGCCGAGTTGCCCTCTTTTGGGGTTGTTTTGCGTTGGCTTACGCCAGGAGGGTTTTATTCCCATTATTTTGTTTTATTTCCCCTGTTACTGCGGAGCTGTCCGCTTGGTGGCGTATTTATAACGAATTACGCTTTCAGATTCCTTGGTTGTGGCGTTTGGTTCTCCGAATCTTTCACTCCACCTTACAGTGATGAAAAGATACAAAGTTTATTTCCGATACCGACAGTGACTAAGCGCACAAATGACACTTAGGATTCAGCAGAGTCAGACTGAACCACAAACGTTTCAAATGACTGCTTCTTATCTGGTTTCCCAACTTTGATCTGGAGTGTTGAATACACATACTAGGAAGGATGTACAGTTTTGTGTTTTGTGACACCTATCAATTAGGCCGTAGTGTATTGACCGTCTTGCTGTGATTGAATTAGCACATCTGTTGATTTGAGTAGTTCCTGATTTCCCACTCACGTTCGCTATGCTACCCTTGCACCAACAGTATTTGTAATAATGATAAGATCAATGGAATGTGTGGCTAGCAGACATATTGGCCTCAGAGACAGACTTCTTACACAGGGGAAGTCTCTCCGCTGGATTTGTAACAGTACATCTCTGGGTACGTTAATAATGTATTCATGCTCAGTGTGCGGGCTGCTGTGAGTACAAATCTCCCCCTCTCCAGTAATTCAGCTATTTTATGATACGTTATAATGGTCACTGGATACCCCATAGTTATTGCTGATGCTTTATTGTATGCATAGTGGGCGGCTGCCAGGCCCTGTTGGTAGCACGGCGGGTACCCTTGTGCTACTCCATCTAACTTAGTGCTGTAATATGCTAACGGCTGCTTTCCTTTACTTATGCTGGTTTCTTGAGCTAAGACAGCTGATGCATATCCCCACATACAGTAAAAAAGGTTTATCATAATCGGGGGTTCCTAACGCCGGGGCGTTCATTAGTTCTTGTTTTAGCGTCTCAAAAGCGATTTTGCCATCTAGCGTCCATTCTATTGGACTGGACAGTCGATCCTGTCCCGCCTCCCTCATCATTTCCCTTAATGGAGCTGTTTTATTGGCATAATCTATTATCCAATCTGAGCTAAAACCCGTCATTCCCAAAAAGGTCATCATCTGACCCACCGTTTGTGGCATCGGTGCTATCGCTTTCTTTCCATGTGATATATTGCGTCCCAAATATTCCACTTGCTGCCTGCAGTATTGCAGCTTGGTTTTTGATGCTTTATGTCCTCCCTGCGCTAATTTGGACAACACTCTCATAGAATCTAGGTGACATTGATCTTTTGTTTTTGAACATATTAATATGTCATCCACATACTGTATTACAGTGTTTTTGAGGTCTAATGTTTCCAAGTCTGCTTTTAAAACCTGATTAAACACGTGGGCTGTGCTTAAACCCCTGAGGCATGCGTGTGTATGTGTACTGCTGTCCTTGATATGTGAAGGCGAACAGATGTCTGCTTTTTTCTGCCAAAGGCACACTAAAAAATGCTGAGCATAAGTCTATCACTGTAAAATAGGTCGCATCCGGTGGGATATTGGTTAACAGCATGTGTGGGTTTGGTACTACCGCCGGGTAATCTTCTACTACGTCATTCACTGCCCTAAGGTCATAGAGATCCATTCAAATGCAAAGACGTTATAGTATCGCTTGTAAGAGTACCAGAAAATAATATATCAAGAGTCTTTTGATATTGATGGGTCACAGACTTCAGGAAGTAGCAGCATGCAAAGGATATGCCACCAAATATAAAATATGATACTTTAAAAATACATTAAAGCAAAGGGGGTGAATACATATGCACGCACCACTTTTCCGTTTTTGTTTTTTTTAATAGAATTTTTTAAAACAAGTTTTTTTTAAATTTCACTTCACCAATTTGGACTATTTTGTGTAGGTCCATTACATAAAATCCAAATAAATATCCATTTCAATTACAGGTTGTAATGCAACAAAATAGGGAAAACGCCAAGGGGGTGAATACTTTCGCAAGGCACTGTACTAATCGCCATTTTGTTTTGTCCACTTTCGGTACCGGTAGCAGTGGTGTGTTACATTGACTTTTGGTTGGTATTATTACTCCCGCATCCAATAGTCCCTTAATTGTATCTTTTATGCCTTCCTCAGCTTCCTTTTTTATCTTGTATTGCGGTTTCCATGGCGGGGCTACTCCTCTTTTTATTATAATTTCTGTCGGGTCTGCCGATTTAACTAAACCCATGTCTGTGTCATGTTTTGACCACAGTGATGCTGGTATTAACTGTTCTGCCTCCTTCCACTGTTCATTCCCTTCGTTCCCTCCCACCTGAGTCATTTGCATATACTCCACCGGCAGATCTCTCTCCTATCTGGGCCCCTGTGATCATCCTCCAGGTCTCGTATTACGTTTCTCGCATACCACGGCTCGAACACACCGCTCTTTCGCCAAGGCCACCAATAATTTTTTCTTATGTCTGCCGGTAATATGAGATCCTGCTTAGCTCCTAATATTTCCTGCTGTCTTTCCAACCAGTCTATTTTGTCATTCAGGCAATCTACATATTCTTTTAAGTCTCTCATTTCGTCTTTTAGCTTAGCCTCGGTTAGCGAGCACTCTCTTGTTTCTAATTTTACAGCAGCAGGCTTCCCTATTGCTACTGTAGTGTGCACTATTTTGATCAAATTTCTATCTTCTGAATGCTTTATTTTTGATGCTTCTGTGTCTTCCCATTTCATTTTGCTTGCTTTGCCCATCATTGGGCCCACGTCTTTTGATTCATATCCCTTATTTACATACAGAGTGATATGCGGAACTGCCCCTGTCACATCATACCATTTATCTGTGAATCCTGATGGATCTATGGCTAACACTGCTCCCTCTTTCCCTATTATTATGCTTTGGGAAACCAACTGTATCCTCTTATCTCCTGTCTCTGCCAGCCACCTAGTCTCAAATTCCTGATTCATTGTTTCATCATATTTCAGTGTACAGTGAAGTGCTAGCTCAGGTTCTTCTGCCTCTGGTATTTGTGCTTTTATGAACTTTTTTATTTCTTGTTTCTGCCACGTGTTCACTAATATCTCCCAGCCAGTATACTGTTGCCAGTTTTTCCCCTGCCCCTATATACATTTGATTGGCTACCCCTGTCTTGTCTATGTACACCCCTTGAGGGGAACACCATATCTGCAGGCCTAAACTACAAAGCGCATCCCTTCCCAGCAAATTTAACGGTGTCTCTTCTGATACTAGGATGGGTATTCTTGTTTTACTTTGCTCGACTTGAAGGAGCACTGGAGTTGTCATTGTTATTAACTGTGTTTGTCCTGAGAATCCTACAGCTTTTGCATACTTGCCAGACAAAGGGAGATGTGAGGCGAATTTTGGGCTCACACAGGTGTATGTTGCTCCAGTATCTACCATCATAGGTACGTCCCTACTTTCTACTTGAATGTTTATCATTGGTTCCTGATTAGCTTCAGTAGTTAATATTGGACATTGATTCTCCCTTTCTTTTGGACTCTCTGGGCACCCCTATATGCCTGGGGTGTAAACCCCCACGGATATTCCTGCTCCTGCCCTTGCTGGTACTGTTGTGGACACACCTGCTGCCTAGGTTGCTGCCATCCCCCTTGTCCCTGCGCTGGCTGTTGTCCTGGCTGTACCTGACCTGTCCCCCACTGATTCTGTTGTTGCTGCTGTGTTTGTTGTGTCTGTTGTGGCCTAGCCCTGCTGGGCCACGGAATCGTGGCACAATCCCTTCTTAAATGCCCCCCTTGCCCACACCCATGGCATATTCCTGTTACAAAGCCATATTTATTCAGATCCCTGTTCTGTCCCTGAACTATTCTGTGTGTTTCTGTTATCTCCCTGCTGCTGAGGCTGTCTCCACTGCACCTGTGGCAGCTGCTGATTGTATACTGTGACTACCGGGTGGCTTTGGGGAGGGGCCATCTTGCCCTGCTGTGCTTGCGGTTGGCTTACTATTCCCTGGAGGGGTGCCATATATTCCGCTGTTTTGGCACTTCTGCGGGGGTTGCTGATCCAGCCACGGGAGCTTGAACTTTCTTTTTCTGGTTTTTTGTAATTTCAGTCAGCTGTAACTGAGAAAGTTTCTTTGCAATTTATTTTTCTTGTTCCCTCGCTTTCCTTTCATCTTTCCTGTATGCTTCAATAGCATGTGCCACATGCTCACTGAAATCACTCTTGGGTTTTGTTGTAATCCCCACGGTTGCTTCCAGTCTGCTCTTAACTGGGTCTGGTAGTGCTGCTATAATTGCCTTTCTGAACATCATTCTCATAAGTTCATTTGCTTCCGGCTCTTGTTCAGTTTCCTGTCGCCACCTGTTATACTGTTTGTTCAACCAGCCAGCAGGGTTTTCAGTATCCCCTAGCGCCTCCCCTTCTAAAGCCCTCGGGCTTATCTTATTGGGATACTTTTCGCGCAATGCCGCCCATAGTGCATTTCTGTGACGATCCAGCAGTTCCCCGTCACCTCTCGCCCTGCCCGCATAGTGTCGCATGCCACTCCGAATAAACACCTCCTCCATTTCTGTCTACCCTAACGCATCCGCCAACAACGCTTTCAGGTCCCCCACAGCCAGCAGCTTACCCAGTGTCTTGTCTTCTAGCCCTATAAACTTCACCCCTAGTGGTTGAGATGCATGCGACTCAGTTACAGTATTCATGTTCATCTGAAAATATACACTACAGCTTTAAGAAAACCCCGTAAATTTTGACGCAGTATTTTTTAAAAGGGTAGCCTCTTGCGAAAACCTCAGCTTCTAAAGTTACACTGCAGTGCAATAAATTAGGAGGGCGTTATTAATAGCCCAAAGCACTTACGACCCTCCTCTGGCTACAGCCACAGATTGTTCTCAAAAAACAAAACAAAATATATTAGGCTACAAACTAACGTTAGGAAGTATCACTTAGAGCCCGCATAAACGGGGCATAAGTGTTTACTGTGGAAGTCCTCGTTTACAAAGACTCCTGTTTGGTGAGCGAAAAACAAAACAAAATATATTAGGCTACAAACTAACGTTAGGAAGTATCACTTAGAGCCAGCATAAACGGGGCATAAGTGTTTACTGTGGAAGTCCTCGTTTACAAAGACTCCTGTTTGGTGAGCGACTGAGCTGTGCTACTGAAAAAACAGTAGCTCTCAAAAAACAAAACAAAATATATTAGGCTACAAACTAACGTTAGGAAGTATCACTTAGAGCCCGCATAAATGGGGCATAAGTGTTTATTTGTTAACAAAACAAAATATAGTGTTGATCCTGCTTCCTACAAATTTTGTATATCTTCTAATACAAGGGTAAGCTATGGCTTCGTTTGATCCCTCAGTCTCTCCCATTCCCCGCTCGGTTTCTCCTTCCTCGCCATATTGGGCTATCTCTTGCCCGGTATGTGACATGTTTACCTATTCCTTCTCCGCCACTAGTGGGAACTTTACTTGTGATAAGTGTAAATTAAATGCTAGGTTGACTGCGAAGATAGCCGAATTGGAATCTCGCATCCGTACCCTACATGAAATTAGAGGAACCGAAAAGTTCATAGAATCCTTCTCGGTTTCGGGTGCTCCAGCTAGCCCGTCCCCAACTAATGTTAGAAATTCGAAAATGCCTCTGCAGGTAACAGCAGGTGGATTACAGTTCGCGAACGTAGTCATAAACCACCGGTACTCCACCAACCACCAATTCGGGTTTCAAATAGGTTCTCTCCCTTGAGCAATGCACCTTCGGTAAAACTGGCTGAAAAAGCTTTGATAATCGGTGATTCTATTCTACGAAACGTAGAAATTGCGAGTCCAAAGACCGTAGTTCAGTGCATTCCTGGTGCTAGAGCGACCGACATAGAAGCAAATTTAGAAATGCTGGCTAAAGCTAATCGTAAATTTTCTAGCATTGTTATTCACGTCGGCGCAAATGATGTCCGGTTGAAGCAATCGGAGATAACAAAAAGTAATTTTGAATCAGCATGTGAAGTAGCAAAACGGTTGTCTAACACTGTTATTTGCTCTGGCCCCATTCCTTCTAGGCGTGGTGACGAAATTTATAGTAGACTAACGTCACTAAATCGTTGGCTATCTGAGTGGTGTCCCTCTAATAATATCGGCTATATAGATCATTGGCACACTTTTTGGGGGAGGCCTAATCTTTTAAAAAGAGATGGTGTTCACCCCATGTGGGAGGGTTCAGCTCTTATCTCTAAAAAACTGGCCTATAGTCTTAGAAATTCAAGTCCCTGACTAATTAGAGCCAAGGCCAGGAAGCAGAACTACTTGTCTGCTTGTTCCCCAGAACCGTCAGCTAGGGTTCACCCTTTAGAAATTGAAACTGTGTCTGTCCCCCGTATACAAAACCATGTCAAATCTGGCAAAAACCGTGAAGTTTGTTTTAATAATCTGATTAAGATTAAAACAAAACACAATCCTATTAGCTCAAGTGATATTACTACCATGAGAGTTGGCTTATTAAATATAAGATCCCTTAATTCCAAGGCAGCTCTTGTGAATGAATTAATCTCAGACTGCTCTCTTGATATACTATGTTTAACTGAAACATGGCTGAAAGCGGATGAGAACTTTACATTAAATGAATCTTCTCCACCTGGGTTCATATATAGCCAAAACCCCCGTCTCTGTCGAAGAGGGGGTGGGGTTGCTGTTATTTATAAATCTGTCTTTCAGTCACTTCCAAAATTAGAGTATGCATTTGATTCATTTGAAGTGTTAGTTATGAACACTCAGCCAGCAGTGGTTGGTAGAAACCGCCCCTCTTCTCAGCCTATGTTACTTGTAACTGTCTATAGACCTCCTGGCCCATATGCTGGCTTTATTCATGAATTTGCAGATTTTCTTTCTCATTTAGCTGTAAGTCATGACAAAGTGTTAATATTGGGTGATTTTAACCTGCATTTTGAAAATACAGATGATCCTTTTACCTCAGCATTTACGGTCATTTTGGAATCAATTGGTTTCATTCAAAATGTTTTCGGCCCCACACATTATCATAGTCATACTTTAGACCTGGTCTTAAGTTTTGGTATTGACATTGTTAATGTTAAAATTCACTCGCATAATCCTATTCTGTCTGACCATTTCCTCATTACTCTGCAGTTAAAATTAGCCCATTCTGTAGCATCTGAACTCAGAACGTATACAGGTCGCACTATCACTGCCTCCACTACTGGAAACTTTATTCATGTGCTACCTGATTACCTTGATTTAGACACTTCATCCAGCTCCCTGTCAACCAATGATCTGGCAGAGGAATTAGCTACTGCTCTACGCAAAACCCTTGAAGTAGTAGAAGCAAAAAAGTAATTGAGAAGAGGCTTGCCCCTTGGTACACCGACCACACGCGGGCTCTTAAACAAAAGTCTCAGCAGCTTGAACGCAAATGGCGTTCTACTAAACTGCAGGTATTCCACTTGGCCTGGAAAGAGAGTCTTAGTGCCTACAAGCATGCTCTCTCCAATGCTAGGTCCTCTTACTTTTCAAAGCTTATACAAGAAAATAAGACCAATCCCCGATTTCTATTCAGAAAAGTTGCTGAACTAACTAATAATCATGCAACAACTAACCCTCAAATTCCAGTCTCATGTAGTAGTAATGATTTCTTGAATTTCTTTAGTGGTAAAATTATTGAAATTAGGGAAAAGATCACACAAGTTAGTGACCATGGTTTTGACGATATAGAACTGCCTCCTAGACACACTGAACATCTTGAATCGTTTACTCCAATACTTGAGAGTGAACTAATTAAGTTAGTTTTTTCTTCAAAATCATCCACCTGTCTTCTAGACCCCATACCCACAAAGTTATTGAAGGAGATATTGCTTATGCTCATCAAACCAATTCTTCATTTAATTAACTCATCATTGCTATCGGGTCATGTCCCTACATGCTTTAAATTGGCAGAAATCAAGCCACTACTTAAGAAACCAAATTTGGATCCCACTGTCCTGGCTAATTATAGACCCATTTCAAACCTCCCATTTTTATCAAAGATTCTTGAGAAATGTGTAGCGCAACAGCTTTCTTCATTTTTACATACTTATAACGTGTATGAGCGGTTTCAATCTGGGTTTAGAAAGCACCATAGCACTGAGACCGCCCTTGCCCTAGTAATGAATGACTTGTTCCTCTCTCTGGACTGTGGCTGTATTTCTATTCTTGTTTTACTTGACCTGATCGCTGCCTTTGATACTATAGACCATCATATTCTCCTCGGCAGGCTAGAAAATTTTAGTTGGTCTTACCGGGCATGCTCTTATGTGGTTTAAATCTTATCTCTATGATCCCAGTTTGTTAGGGTAAACAGTCAGTCCTCTGAATTTTCTAAGGTGAACTTTGGAGTACCACAAGGATCGGTTTTGGGTCCTCTGCTCTTTTCTCTTTACATGCTCCCTCTTGGGAACATTATAAGCAGACATGGTGTTAACTACCACTGCTACGCAGATGACACACAACTTTATATATCAGTTAAGCCAGGTGAAGTTGACCAGTTGTCTAAACTAGAGACCTGTCTCAAAGATGTAAAGGCCTGGATGACCCAAAATGTCCTCTTATTGAACTCAGATAAGACTGAGATATTAGTATTAAGTCCCAAATCCCTTCAAGATAAATTCTTACAGCTTCCCTTAAATTTAGATTGCTTCTCTATCTCCGCCAACAAGGTTGTTAAAAACCTTGGTGTAATTATTGATTCAGATCTCTCCTTTCAGCCCCATATTAACAATATCACAAGAATGGCCTTCTTCCACCTGAGGAATATATCTAAATTAAGGAAGGTGTTGTCCCTGGAGGATGCTGAAAAAATGGTTCATGCCTTTGTAACCTCTCGACTAGATTACTGCAATGCATTATTGTCTGGTTGCACTGGCTCAGCCCTGAATCGCCTCCAACTTGTACAGAATGCAGCTGCTAGGGTTCTTACTAGAACCAAGAAATGGGAGCATATCAGCCCGGTGCTCAAAACTCTTCATTGGCTGCCTGTCAAATTCAGAATTGACTACAAGATTTTACTTCTTGCGTTTAAAGCTTTAAATGGCTTGGCCCCTGAATATCTGAGTGACTTACTCATTCCTTACTGTCCTCCTAGATTACTTTGCTCTCAAAGTGCTGGCTATTTGAAAATTCCTATTATATCTAAAATTACAATGGGTGGCAGAGCCTTCTCTTACAGAGATCCTTTTTTATGGAATAATCTTCCCATGTATGTATGGGCTTCAGACACACTTTCTGTCTTTAAGTGTAGGCTAAAAACGTACCTCTTTAGTCAATCCTATAGTTAAGGATGTCGGGGGGCGGGGGGGGGGGGGGGGGCTAACCTTCTCTTTTCCTCTCTCACCCTGAGCTGCAGATTACTCCGGCCCGTCCCCCTCTTACCCTGAGTTTGCAGACTGCTCCAGTTATGCCCCTCACCCTGAGTTTGCAGACTGCTTCGGACCTGTCCCTCCTTTGGTTTATCCTCCCGACTTCACGCAACCGGAGTCCCAGATGCATCACCCCGCCCCCTTTGAACTGATGATTGAATTGATTATTGAATTGACTATTACCATTCAGTCCACCTTTAGTCTAAACCGGGCCGGCCAGCGAAGGATGGGCACCCCCTCTCTAGCCAGGTTTCTTCCCACTGGGGAGTTTTTTTCTCGCCACTGTTCAGTGTTTTTTCTCCCCTACCGGGGAGTTTTTTTTACCTCATTTTGCTGGTTGGGGGCTAAGGCCTGTTTTTTTGCTCAATTTTCCTTCTGTTTCCCTGTGCAGCATCTTTGTGACAGTTTTCTGTAAAAAGCGCTATACAAATAAAATTGAATTGAATTGAATTGAAGAGACATCTTGGTAGCAGTTTTCTGCAAAACACAAAAATCTAAAGTTTTCTTTGTCTTGTGGAAACTTTGTAAACAGCACACCAAGTAATGATATTCCATCCAGGGAAATTGGGGTTCTAAACTTTTTTTGACCAATACTTACATCTGCTAAAGTGAAGATGGACTTTTTCACTGTAATAGTTCATCATCAATAGGATGGCTGCTATGGCAACCTGGCTGTTGCGCAGCACTCCATTACTCTCCATCTCTTAAAGGACTCTCCGTATCCCACGGCTCCATTTCAATTTCTGGCTTGTGAAAAAGTTCAGGATTCTCCTGCCTTTGCTCAGGAGAGCCTCACTGAGACGTTCACTGATGTCAATGTCTGTGAGTGTGTGGACGTGGTTACACAGACCTTTCCTTGTGAACAGAAAAGGCCATTGCTCTTGGATTTCAGCAATAGATGGAGGGGGGCAAGTGTTGATCATATGCCTCTGATAAATGAATGTGCGGGCCATGAGGTCATCCACTTAATTTCTCTCCACAGCACTGGGGCCTGCTGAATTAAAGATTGTGGACATCATCTTCCTTTTGTCTTGTAAGGAAGCTGAAGTCTCCCCATCAGGCAGATTCATTGGCTGCCAGTTTGTGCAACCGTAACTGTCAACATTCTGTCTTACTTGTTTTTAGGAATTATGGTGGCTGCTGTCCTCATTACTTAAAGTCCTCTTTGGCTAACGCAATCTATGGGTGACGTTTTCGCGATTGACATGCTCCACACTTGATTTTATGCTTCTCAACAATGAATAATGGCCAGCAACCAGTCTTTTCCCCTTGTCTGAAAAATCTGCAAAGGTCTGAGGGTATTTGTTAACTATAATCTTAGCTACTTCCTCACATGCTGCACGTTTGTGATTTCGGGCCCGCATAGCCTTCCCCACAGTCCTAACCCTACTTCTTTTGTCTTCTGGGCTGGGTCTCTCCCCTCTTGTAATAGCACTAGAAAGACGGAGTGGAAACTTGTCCCAAGGAACTTGAAACCTTGAGAGCCATGAGCTGGAGTGCGGTTGTTCATAGGAGGTGGTGGAGGGCGATTCAAGTCAGCTGCCAAACTGTCTAGCTTCATATGCTTACATTATCAAAGTATACCTTTGGAGTATTATTACTGTGCACAGCATGCGAGCATCAATGACTGCTTTGAGGATGCTCACTATTATTTACTCATTAGCATTTCTCAATAAGCCTGCAACCAAATTGGTGATCTAGATCTCTGCATTTCTACAGCCTGATCAAATTATTTATCTTATTCACATGGGAGATGATGCATGAAAGTGATTGCATTCGCTTTCTTTCCATTTTTCAGTTATCAGTATTGGTCTTTAAAAACCCATGCCAGTACACAAGCCAGGATACCCTATTTACTTTGGCCCATTTTGCCCAATTTTCGCCTAGTTTTTACTAGTGTCAATGAAGTGCCAATATCTCAAAAACTATTCACTGCACATCCATGGTTGAAAGTTTCAATGAAAGAAGAGGCTTGTACTATTCAGAAATTTGCATCAGAATAAATTTATGTAAAAATGGTCACATACAGTTTATACATAATACACATAAAAAAACAAAAAAAAGTACAAAACGCCTTGTGTTTTTACAGTTTAGCACTGACTATTTCAACTTCAAAGTACTGGAGCAAGCCAGAATTCCTTACACTAGTGCACTGATATGTTGTCCACAACTGTATAGAATTTGGTAAAGATATCTACAGGCTTTCCTTATCCATTGGTAATTTTTCCAAAACTGTGCCCAGTGTCCCAATATTTATCCAAACCTCTCCAAATATAAAACATGTGCATATCTTTCTGTCCAGGCATGTCAATCATCAGAAAACTTTATCTTTCTATTGAAACAGTTTTTGTAATACAAAATGTAAAGAAAATAACCCTACAAATGTTTTGTATATATGTGTATGAGAGTATGCTCTTACAAATTGTGCCGAAATTGTGCCCAAATACCTCTCCGAACAGGATTACTTGCCCTAATGTTATCTAACCAATCTGCTTTACATTTAAAATGGAAATACTGGAAATAAATGGAAATATATTTAAGTGAAATAAATAAAATTATATATATATATATATATATATATATATATATATATATATATATATATATATTACATCCAGTGCTTCTGATATTAGCTCCCACATAATTGGGAATTGTAGCCAACTAGGATTTATGGATTCATTTTAGATAACTAAAAACTAAATTACATTATTATAATATTATGTCTTGACTGAAATCGTGAAATAAAGCACTGAGAATGGCCCATGGGTTGGTTTCTGCACAAAAAAACGGACAGAAAATGAACGCTGCAAACCCAATGTTTCAAGGCGCAGTAATGTCTACTTCTGTTCCATTTCTTCCCCTCCCCCCTTAGCAGGCAATGTGCTCCTCTCCTGCTTGTCACAACATAACAGCTAACTAGCGAACTTCTGCGACAATCCATTGATCATGAAACTAAAAATACTCTAGATAATAGCGCTTCAGACAGTTGATACTATAATAATAATAATAATAATTATTATTATTATTATTTGTGTGCGCATATATATATATATATATATATATATATATATATATATATATATTCAAAGAGAACAGAAACGGGTCTTGCCTTCCTCGAACGCCGCTTCTGCTACAGAGTCTTTACTCTCTGCCCCTGAGGACTCACCTTCCTCACCGCTGGAATCACTGCGGTCCAGCTCCTCCAATACCTGAGCAACCGTGAAATAAACGGTCTTCTTGGCCATTTTCTCGGATACAAACTATAATTCTTCGCTCCAGCAACGAAATGTGACCAGCGCAATTGCTCAGTACAACAAACCACGCACGCGTAAGAGAAAATGTAGCCTATATTGTAGCCTATATGCAGCTAACACAGGGCTAATTTTATCTGGATAGGCTATAAACGTCCGTGAACAGCAATGAAGTCCATCCCTTACAGCACAAGCTCAGAAATAAAGCGCATGTGACTTCACGACAAATTTGATGCTAACTTCACAGTCATGGGGCCGATTGCGCATACCGCCATTACCCTATGGGCTGTCGTTACGCGTGGATACAGCGCCGTTCCCAGTCGCTGGAATATGACATCTTTTACTTAATTTAAAGGGGTAGGAATCCCCGTCGAAGATAATCTACGTGTTTTACGTTAGATCATTCCTGAAGCAGTCTAGTAATGTTTTTACGCAACGGTGGTAACGTAGTACAAAGGCAAATGCGATTGGTACGCACTGTGGAAATGGAGATTTTGCTGGGCAATGGATTAATGGATTACGAAAAAACGTTGAGGATTCTTCAGAAAAGGGTTATAACTGCATAACCAGGTATCGTATTTGGTTGCTTAAACATGTTTATCAAGAGAATTTGTAGAAAATAAAATGTATTTATACAAAACCGGAAGTATATCGGTTGTATGCATACTGAAGTGAGCACGGGAAAAAAACACCTAATGTTTATTTATACAACTTTTCAATAATATACAATTGTTCCTGAATCGGATCTTGATTTTTTAGCGTGTTGAAATGGTACCAATAGCTTTTGTGATACGCATTGTATTGCCTGTGACTGCGGCGAGGTGAAGGCTGTAAACAAATAAAAAAAGTGGGTTGGGCTATTAGCACCCTGCTGCTTTATGGCTCTGTAGTGTAACCTGAGAGCTGATAAGCATATAAACGAATGTGTTCACAGGCTGTGACTGTTTTTAACAATTTTGCGTCGAAAGTTCCGTGTTTTATTAACGTTATAATTTAGAATTGAAGAGAAACATGAACACTATAAAAAATTGGGGCGCATGCGTCCCACCACTAGGGGGCCAAAGCCTATAGAGTTAAATAGCTCAAACAGTGCACAATAATAAGTTGGAACAATCATTTCTGGAAGTCTTAATTGGATGTCAGCCTATAATTCATAATCTAGGAATTAAAAGTGTAATTTTTACTAACCTCATATTGAAGGCAAGTATAAGTTTACGGCTTTGAATTGGTGTGAGTAAGGGCTTTAAATCTTCAATTTCCACTAACAAAAGGTCACTTTTCTTAATTACGCCAACTACATCCTTCAGATGTTCTGCAACAGCAATCAAATGTTGTCTGTCCAGTTCCGGCAATGCTCCTTGAATTTCTCCCGCAATATCCATCCCTGAAAAGGATTAGGAGCAAACTGAGTGATGCAGGGAAACAGAGCCAAATTATTTAAAAATGTATCTTTGTCGACACTCTCATACTCTGCATCACTTTCTATGAATGGATGTGCAGTTTCCTCATCTTGTAACTGGTCAGCCTTGCTATGTTCTTGTTGACATGACTGCTGAATTGTGACTATCTGTTTATGTTTCCGAGTTACATGGGCAGCAAAATATGTTCTCACTGAAATATTTAGAGCAGCCTTCAAATGGACAGGAAATCTTTTTTCCATCTTGGATGTGAAATCTAAGGTGAACACATATAGCTGAAAAATAACCTGCTACATATGCACATCCTGGGACTTTACAGTTGAGGTTACCTGTTAATTGAAACTTCTCTTGCTGCAGCTTGGGATGTCTGTGATTCCTGTGCATATGGGACCGAAAGGCAGAAACATTTTTTAAAGTGGCAGGGCACTGCTCAATACCACATGCAAACCTGTAGTTAGCCAAATGTTGGTGCTTTTTCACATGCCAACAAAATGTTGCATGCCTGTGGATATGTAAGCCACACAATTTACGCACAAGAAATAGACAAAAATCACAAAATAAATAGACACAATGCAGGGCTTTACATTACAGGTCTGTTGGCAAGTGCAAATTTCTCAAATGAATGTTAGCTGAATCAAAAAAATAAAAATAAACTGCTTTACAGAATACCCTTTCTGTTTCCACTCAAAAAGGAATACAACCATTTTTGTATGTGCTTTCTGTCACAAAATCCAGTGCAACCAACAAAAATGTTCTGTCCACACAGCCATAAAATGGAAACCAAGACAGTGCAAATTGACATAAGGCCCCTATGCACCGCGGTGAAAAAGCCCTCCAAAACAGTTTCTCTGCCTGTCGTAGGAAAACACAAAATGGCGCGCCTACAAAAAAAAAACTTTAGGCTATATTTAACTTAGCAATGTTTAGGCGAACCTGCCATAAAAACTGACCAAGCATTCAGAAATATTTTATTAGCAAAACTTATCTTCAGGGTAACGGTAGGCATACAATTGTAGGGAATATTAATTTCAATCTATACACGGGCGTCGCTTATGTACTGGAGTACGCCACTACCATCCTTATACAACTGGTGGCAAAGTTTTTTTAATATATTCAGTCTCATAAAATTTGTATATACTATTCTCAAAAGAGAATATACTAACTAAAAATGGGTAACTTCAATTAATAATTAAATTAATTACCAATAAAATTACAAATTAATAATTCCATCTTAGCAAAATCACAATATTGTGTACTCTGTTGATACCGAGTTAATATAATATAATAACATTAATACAGACAATCTTGGAAAATGTAATATTTTATTGAACACAAAGTACTAAACAGAGCAAAGCACGATTCACTACTATAATGTACAACAAACTATGTGTGTGTGTGTGTGTGTGTGTGTGTGTGTGTGTGTGTGTGTGTGTGTGCGTTGGGCGCACGTGGGGGTTTCCATTTTCTTCTGCGTGTGGGGGATTGCCTCAGACACGTGTTCAGAAAGAACAAAGAAACTAAAATGGAGGGAGGTTTGAAACTAGCTTTCGCTGGAGCTAGCTAATTGTGGCGCATGAACCATACCATACACAAGGGATAGCCGTAAGATTATCAATGTGTGTGCGTTGAGATCAGCGTGCAGTGTTAAGATTACGACTGGTTAGTGTTTAAAGACAGATCACATGCAAGATACGTTCTGTGCGTGATGCACTAAACCTAACGCAGCGTAGTGGATGGCTTACAGCCATCCAAAGTAAAACAAAAATCTAGTGAATGGTTTTTATAGGGGTGGGAAAAGTAGCTTTTTATATAAAACAATGTTAGGAGCCCTATACCATATACTCCTAAGCACATTATGAATTTTAAGAAAATTTTAAATACTGTGATCTATTAAAGAATCATTATCGCCAAAAGGGCAAGGGCGGGGCAAGTCCAAATTTAGGTGGGGCAAGTACATTTTATGTCTACTTGCCCAACGAGGCAAGTGAGAAAAAAAGTTAATGTCGGTCCCTGTATATTAATTATAGCCTCTCTGCCGATCCTGTGCTTTGTGTTACATTGGGATGGCAGGTATGCCATCCGCCAAGTTACGGCTTGGTGGGGCATGCCCCATACCTATACAGCACCGAGAGTTTGGCACTTTTCAGGGTTTCCTACAGAAGTAACCACAATGACCATAGACTCTCAGCCCTTAAAAACATTAACTTCTGTATGTTCTGACCTCATGTAACCACACAGCATTCAGATACAACTTCTCTCCTTCATCTTCCGCTTCTTCTTCTTCCCATTCTCCTGCCAAACTGCCTGCCTCCGTCGTGATGTTATCCAATGGGGAAAATTATTCTTTGAGGGTATGGTCCGTATACCTGCTCATCAAGCTTATCGCCCAATAAAAATGCTCTATACTAATGTTTTTTAATGTTAATATAGCTAATGGCTTCATGCTTTTCAAGTAGCTACTGTGGCTTAGTGGTTAGAACTGCAGTCTCTCACACCGTGTATTGTGGGTTCGAGCCCAGCAGGGCACATATTTATTTTCCACAAAAACAATGTGCAACTGTTAAGTACTTTTCATTTCTTAGACTGTTATTATTTTCACATTAACGTATTTTTATTGCAAAGGCAAAAGAGGTTTCCAATATTAACTGTTCAATGTTTCACTTATATTTCACTTGTACTATATCACACCCTCCCCAAACCGGACGCTAGCTCTTGTCTGGTTTGGGGAGGGTGTTACGCTCTGCTCTTGCGGTCATGACTGACTGACTGTGGAACCCGAACCTCAACGTACCCTTGCCTCGGCCAACATTTCTTTATTCATTAATTTCTTCACTTCAGCTCTGTTCACTTTATCCTTTTCACACATAACACAATGTCACCATAAAATTAACTACTAGGAAAATTAAGAGTTTAGGATAATAGCCTACATTAAGAATTGATAATAGCCTCCTATAAGCTGCAATCCTTTAAGAGATCGGATTTATAAACCGCCAATTCGCCAAACATATCTGTTTCATGGTTAGTCACTTTAAATTTTAAAAAAAACAATAGCCTCCGAATGTGGCTCTAGCCTAGTCTACGCTACTCTGCAGATAATGTAGCTGCAAACACTTTTAATTTAACTACCGGAAAAAAAAGGCAAAAGACGTTTCCAGTATTAACTGTTCAATGTTTCACTTGTAGCCTATTTCACTTGTACTACAGTGAAATGGTGAAAGTCAGGCCGACACTGACAAATGGCATATATCACATGATTATACCCCTTTGGTCTTCTGGTTAGTGTCAAGCCTTAGTATTGCGAGAGACGTGGGTTCGTACCTCGCCCGGTTGATATTAAAGTGTAATTTCATTTTGGACTCAAACAGTGTGCACATGTTCTGGTTTTCTCATGCAAGAATGTTTTTTTATTGCAAAGGCAAAGACACGTTTACAATATTAACTGTTCACTTGTAGCCTGTTAAACAATTCAGTCACTGGACACCACAACAGTAATGCAATAGGCTAGCTAACGTTATGGGAACAGGCATCCCATGGCCATTTGTCAAGCAAAGAAAAAAGTTTCAACGCAGAATATCATCTGGTTAACATCGCGTTCTTGCATTAATGTAAAAATGCCATTGGCTACATGTTTTAATCTCACACAAATGCCGACAAAAATATTTGTCTGTGTGGAGCGTGCTGTCCATTGCGCCGCGGTCTTGTCTGACTCACTGTGGAAGCTGAATGTTCAACGCTCGCCTCGGCCAACATTTCTTTATTATGTCTTCATTAATTTCTTCACTTCAGCTCTGTTCAGTTTATCCTTTTCACACATAACACAATGTCACCATAAAATTAACTACTAGGAAAATTAAGAATTTATGATAATACATTAAGAATTGACGATAGCCTACTATAAGCTGCAATGCCTTGAGAGATCGGCTTTATAAATGTCCAATTCCCTAAACATAACTGATTCATGGTTAGTCACTTTAAAAAAATTACTATAGCCTCTGAACATTGCTCTAGTCTACGCTACTCTGCAGACAATGTACTATCTTACTGCAAACACTTTTCATTATAATAATAATGAGAAGAATAATCTCTGGTAGGCTACTTTCTTAGTAGTAGGCTAGTATGTAGTATGTATTTCTTTCAGCTACAATGTGTTTGCGTCTAGCCTATTGTGCTATTATGCATGTCTCCATATAGACTTGGTTAATTAATTTACATGCTTCTTCATGATCCATAGTTCAGGTGGTGCTGTTCATTATATTCCATTAGACATTAAATACAGCTCATCTACAAACTCTTTTAATGTAATTGTGGGCTATCGCTAATAGGAGAAATGTCATCATTCTCGTCAGTAGAGGGCGTTATGGTTATGCGAATGTCTGCATGCATTTATTTGGAATGCATGTACTATTCTGTATGCATGTCTCTCTCGATGTCATTATCTTCATGCATTGTTCATCATTAGTTAGCTATAAAAAATAAGTGATATCAGATCAAAAACGTCTACGACGTAAAAAAAGCCAAGTTACTCACACATAGCCTACATAGCGCTGTCTATTAGTCCTTAATTCCAACTTGCAAAAACTAGGCCTGCCTTTAAAAGTATTGATATCAAAATGTGGCCAAGTTACAACTAACAATATTGCCTATTGTAGCTCACACTAAATAAACTAGCTCTATTCCAAAGCAATGCTATCCAAACTTTCCTAAATTATTTAATGCAACTTGGCCCTGTGTTTCTTCATCTTACCATCTCAAGAGAATGTGGTCAATGAAACTGTATGTTCCACATCAAACTGCAAAATGAGAATAATTTATAGTGGAAATACTCTAATTCAGATGTGTTGCACTTAGAAATTAAACAGACAAATTACTACACTATAGGGCATGTTTGAATAATTGTCTGCATCCACTGCTTCGGGTCAATGAAAAGCACAGAATGAATAAAATGTATTATTATTATTATTATTATTTATTGATTTATTTATTTGGAATATTTGGATTTCTATCAAAACCTGTGTGGTCCTACAGAGCATAGATATCCTTGTGTTCACAACATTCTGTTCGCAAATATAACTATTATTATGTTAAGAAAATTAGTACTATTACTTGTTTTCCATCATCTGACCCACAAACATGTCTGCATACGTTTGTAAAAGCTATATGTACACTATTTTAAAAATATGACTTATTTTTATCTGCATTTATTTATTCATCCCCCCTTTCTCTATTGTACGTGATGTTTCTTGATATAAATGTCTTGTCTTGTTGCTTGTGAATAGTAAAGAAATCTGTAGCAGCAATTAACATTTTAAAACCTGTACATTTTGTAAAGTAAACTTGCCAACAAAGTATAACCATATCCTTTCTGGAGTGTAATTATTCATCAACTGTTAAAAACATTAATTGAATTCATATGTTGTTCCATGAGGCACAATCTCTTCATATGCTAAGATGAAGAAACACAGGGCCAAGTTGCATTAAATAATTTAGGAAAGTTCGGATAGCATTGCTTTGGAATAGAGCTAGTTTATTTAGTGTGAGCTACGATAGGCAATATTGTTAGTTGTAACTTGGCCACATTTTGATATCAATACTTTTAAAGGAAGGCCTAGTTTTTGCAAGTTGGAATTAAGGACTTATAGACAGCGCTATGTAGGCTATGCGTGAGTAACTTGGCTTTTTTTACGTCGTTTTTGATCTGATTACATGTGACATTAGTAGTAGTGCTTTGAGTCTGGCGGGCAAGTAATAATGTTTACTCAGGTATTGAGAGACCAATTATTGAAAAAGTTAATTCATTTGAAGTTTGTGTTTATGTTCATTAAGTATTTTTCAAATGTATTTTGGGTTTGTGTTCACATTTTGTTTATGGTGTACTGTAGTAGTTGAAATTGTATTTATTTTGTTAACTTTTGTACATAATGTTTTCATTGTTGGCTGCAGTGGTGAATAAAACTACAGCATTTTCTTCATATCGTTATTAATATCGTTACCGCCAAAAAATCTTGAAATATCATGATATAATTTGAAGGCCATATCGCCCACCCCTAGCACACACCAACACAAGTAAATCACGGTAGTAGGGGTAGGCTAGTGGCAGTACTTACAAGAAGAAAATGTCATTTGTTTTAGCGGCTGCCATTTTTAATCTTTTTCAGTTTATGAATGATGCGCGCATGCGTTGGCTAAACAGGACCGTTCTGAACGTTCAGAGAGCTATTCCCGAAACAATCGGGGGTGGATTTTTGTAAATATTACACAGACAGAGAGGGAATAATCACAACTATTTATTTGGATTAATAACTGCAATAGAATGAAAAAGTAAGTAACGCAAGTAATCTTTTTTTCTTTGATTAGTAACTGTAATATTATTACTTAATTGAGATAGTAGTGCCGTTACACTACTCATTACGACAAAAAAATGCCTATACATGCACATGCTAAGACCATACATGTGCTTGCAAAGTATACCGTGGGCATTGTTCCATGAAAAATATCACGTTTAGGGATGACCACAATGTATTAACGTTAGAATCTACACAAAGTGTGGTTAAAGTCGTATTGGCACTGTGCGTTTTTTGCCAATTGCGTGGTTCCTCGGACCATGAGCTAATAAATAACTTGTTGGATAATTTTGGACTTTTCAGTGTAGCTAGCAACATTAATAGGGGGTAATCTGTTGTAGTTACTTACTTTTTCCTCGTATTCATGACTCCTGCGTTAGCATTCTCTCTAAAATTTCTGGAGAAACTGAATGCAGGTCTTCTTGATTGCGGTGATGGGACAGGTCTTGGTTGAGGCGCAGCAGGAATAGGGTTGTTTCAAGCGTGTAATGCGTTGTCAATAGAACTTATAGCAAGGTTTCGTTACGTAAAATAGTGCTCAGAATTGTTCTTGCCGCCTCCGACATTTTTATGTGGGCCTGCTAACGTTAACGTTAGTCATCAATTGTCTTTTGTAATTTGACACCTTTCACTGAAGACCGCTAATAATGCACAGTGCCCCTGGAGGACCATGGACGTACTAAGAAATCTTGAAAAAATATATATCTAGCAGCTTTTCTAAACAATAAATTTCATACAATGCTGGTGTTACAGTGTAGCCTAGTGTGTTAAGGAGTTGTGTGCTGTTTCATAAAAAATACCATGAATTGGAAATAACCAATTTTATCTAATTGAGAATGAAATTTCACCAGCCTTGAATCTGCTATTTATTGTTTGATCAATGTTCAGTAATATCATTATGCAATCAATTATGCAATATGGCCCGAACTCACTTTTTTATATCCGATTCACTCTTGTGTATTTCCCGCCTACTTTCAGCAGGATTGTCATTCAATCAATCAATCAATCAATCAATAAATCCAATCAATCAATCAATCAATCAATCAAAAGCCACCTCCCCATAGGTCTTGGTCCGTGCCCTTGGCACAAGAAGAGGGCATTAAAATTTGTATAGTCAGACTTGAGTATGCAATATTCTTTTGAATTGTAATATACAGTAATTGTCATTTTGTGTCTTCTTACAGAAACCACTAAGAGAGGGTGTCCTTCGTAAAGTCTTAATTTTTTTGTTCCTAGGGACTCTTGAAAATGGCCGTCAATATATTTTTTGCCACCTTCCATTTTTTTCCATCTTTCCTTTTTGTTTTTTTAAGCATTTCCCAGACCCAGTGTAATGACTTAAGGCGATATCTCACAGAGTTAGATGCAGGTTTGGTCCAAGCGCAACAGGCATTGCAACGTAATGACTTCAATAATCTTGAACATTCGCATCGGCTTGAGGGGCACATACATTTGCTGTCCAGGATCCAAGCTATCCTTGACCAATCTCAGGTTTGTGGATTGTCAAATCTTTATTTGTAGGCAATGAGTGTCTCTAAGTTCATGAATGTCTCAGGTTGGGGTTAGTTGTGGGTCCAACCATCACAAGTGAAAAATTTATTTTTATATGACATTTATTGATGCTCTTGTGGATCTGTAATATGTGGTCCAGGGGACCTGGTGGACATACCCTAATCCTTTATTTACATTGTAGGATGAACATGCATGCCAGACAGTAACGTATTTATATCTTGCTGTGAGACAACTTTTCTTTGAAGTGGAACGTATGCTTCAGCCACCACCACAAATGCCACTGCCAACAGCTGTCCAGGCTACTGGGGGACGTCCAAGGTGAAAACCTTCTATGAGCCATGGTGCTCACAGTTTAAAACTTCCATTAATTACATTTTGGTAAATGGGTTCAGTGGGTAGATACAAACAATGATGCCCTCTCTATTTTATGTTGATTGATCAAGCTCCTCTTAGGCTGCATTCCCATCATCACAAGTTATTGATAGAGTTATTGTCGTTATCTCCTACTCCCAAAGTCTGCGAAAGAAGTGTGTGTAACACCCAAAACTCAAAATTAAAAACCTCCAAACTACCAAACCTCTAACCCATCTAAAGATGCTTAGCTTCTAAGCATTTAAGCTACAAAACATACAAGCTTATAAAGAAACAACGTTTTGAGAGAGATGTTGAAGAAATTTGTTTTCGTCTACCTAGACGACATTTTTATTTTTTCTCCAGACCTCCCATCTCACGTCGCTCACATCAGACAAGTTCTGAAGGCTCTTCTGAAGGCCCAACTTTTTGTTAAAGCCGAGATATGCGTTTTCCACACCAACTTGTTTCTTTCTTGGGCTTTATTGTGACGGAAGGCAAAGTGCTAATGGACACAGAAACATTTTTGGCGGTCAAGAATTGGCCAACGCCCAATTCAGTGAAGCAGGTTCAACGCTTCTTGGGTTTTGCCAATTTTTATTGGAGGTTCATCTGTAATTTTAGCACGGTTGCCGCTCCCATTACCAGTCTCACTAAAAAGACACTTCTGGCCCACTTCCACTGGAATTCTAGGGCTGAAGCGGCTTTCACAGAGCTAAAGAGGAGGTTCTGCTCCGAGCCCATCCTTATAACTCCCAATCCCTCCCTCCCCTTTGTGGTAGAGGTCGACGCCTCTGAGCTGGGGGTTGGGGCCATTCTCTCCCAACACTCGCCGCTGGACCGCAAGCTTCACCCTTGCGCATATTTTTCTTGTGCCCTTACATCGGCCGAGAGGAATTACGATGTTGGAGATCGTGAGCTGTTGGCGGTCAAGCTGGCGTTGGAGGAATGGCACCATTGGTTTGAAGGAGCGGAGCACCCCTTCACGGTCTGGACAGACCATAAAAATCTAGAGTATATCCAACAGGCTAAGACACGCAACTCACGTCAAGCCCGTTGGGCTTTATTCTTTACCAGGTTTAATTTTATTCTGACCTATCGCCCCGGGTATTTAGGGGGTGCTCTGTTTAAGGCTTTATAACTCCGGGGGCCCTATCTTACACCCGGCGCAAAGTGGCGCTAACGCAAACGCAAGTGTCTTTGCTATCTTACACCCGGCGCTAGGTCCATAATAGCGCCTAACGCTTACGCCGTCAAACTAGCATGTTGACGGCGTAACTCTTGCGCCATCATTAGTGAACTGGGCGTGTTGGTCTTAAGATGAGGAGTGGCCAGGATTCTTTTTGGCGTATTGCTATCTTGAGCCAGCAGAAAGCGCTTGCGCTAGAACCACCACAAACCTGGTCTAAAGTCATGTCGCAGTTGTTTACATGCTATTTTAACGGCGCATATAAGTGCGTCTACATAGGCGTGTGCACAACGCGCATACCCTCCTGTCTGTTACACACAGGGGCGTGCACAGGCATGACTAAAATATCTAGATCATAATGTGAAATATTATTATTGTGTAGGCTATATCAAAAATGCATAATAATAAAAGGTTCCATAGGTCCACATACCTTTCCATCAGCGAAGGGAAACAATGCCACATTACATTGCTCTCAGCCCACTCCATCAACATCCAGGCGATGTGCGATGGTACGGGACAATGGCTATCCATTAAAAAGGAGCTGATAACACCTATAGCTATCAAGCCTAATTCGCGAATTGTCTTTGCACCTAATGCGTGAATTGTCATTCAATGGAAAACTCGCGCACGGCAATAGACGGACATTTAAGTTCTGAAAATGCGCTTCAGATGTCATTACAATACAGCTCTGTTTATCTGTGAATACAGCCTGTAAGTAAATAGAATGGTTTGTGACTGAAAAAAGTTCAAAACCTTGTCCAGTGAATATTGCATTTATTGTTTTTCAAATAGCCTAGGCTACAGCGGATTCGCTGTGCATAAGTTTTTTTTCGATAGCCTATGGTTAAAAAACGGAGATGTCACCATGTTAACTAAATTGTAACCTTAGCTATTCTTCGTCCTTCATATTTTTTTAAATTACAGTGACCAGGTTTCCATACTCTCACCGTTTAAAACCCAGCTGATTTCACCCGTTATTCCTTAACTGAACAAAACGATTTTAAAGAGAACTAAGCGTCTAATTAGAAACTAAAACAAATTTGCAGCAAGTTACACAATTAATTCACAATTAATTTTAATGCCATTCTCTGCACGTGAGCTGCATGTTCTGTTTCCCCTGCTGTAAGTCGCACGTTTAACGGTCTTCCTGGGAAAGTGGATTGTTTTAAAGGATTACGCTACGAGTAAAACAGGTTGGTCACATTTCCATAAACAGGACATTATTAAACAAGGGGAAATATGCGTGAACTTATGGGTTGCGAACCTGACAGCTTTATTGTATGGCTATTTAGTGTCATCATTAAGGCAAAACAACGGTTTGTATGTTATTAATCAATATTAGCCTACTATGCAGGTAGCCTAATGAACTTTGGATGAAGCTTGAACTTGATGTTTGACACTTTCATTGCATAATCAAACGAAATTCGCTGAACAAGCAGGCTAATTTGGCGTTTTCTAAGGTGAGACTGAAGCCATTGATAGCTTATTCTCAGCTGGAATTACCGGGAACTCATAGGCTAATGGTTAGTCTGAATAATATTGATCATACTCCATTTAGCCTATTCCTTGATCACACTAAACACGCACGAGCATGTCTGTTTCGCCATCATAAGCAATCCGCCAAGGTGGAAAAGCAGGCTTTTAAAGGGAATGGGATATGACATTTTGATTGGTTTATTGAATGTTACGCCCAAGACACACCTATAATTAATGAAGCGACTAGGTTCAGCCCAGTTGCGCCATGCGCCGTGCTTAGCGCCAAAAAAACACGCCGTTAAAATAGCAAAAGTGGACTTGGACACGCCCTAAATGGACTTAGCGCCATGCGCTTAGACTAAGCGCCAAGATCGCCAAGATAGGGCCCCAGGTGTGAGCATCACATAAACTTGGTAAATGGCTTAAATGAAACAAGACAGGTGTACCATTTACAATACAAACTTAGATTTGTTTATTTTCATAATTTAAGTCAAAATAAAGTGCCACAAATGCAAAGAAACTTTGGAAAATAAATAAAATTATGTTTTTCTTTAGTTTGCTGAGAGCTACATAAGTGAAATCGGTAATATATATATACATTTCCTGATCATAAACTCCATGTCCACAAGTTTTGCAAAATCTAAGGATGATATGCAGAACTACTAAAGGTCTATGATGCAAAATATAGCAGTGTACCCTGTTGTCCATTAGTGTCTCCAAATCTATCCAAATGGCTAAATTGTGCACTGCTGTAAATAAAACAAAATTATGATATATTTAACTAGAAATCAACAGTTTTGGCTCACAAAACTCACTTTTGCATAATTTCCAAGTGGGAATTACGTATTTTCATCAGTATAGGGGGGTAGATATCTATGGGTCCAAAACCCCTATGCAAAACATGTCATAAATGAATAAAATTATTCATTATTGTATTATAACGCATATACATTTGCTCCTTCTGATGGCTTAAGATAAAAAAATATTGATATCACAGTCTTAAATTTTCCTATTCATAATGACTCCAAGGAAATTTTTACTTTAATCTACCACATATCAGCGCACAGTAAATTGGAATGAGCATTTGTCATGCCCTAAGAGACAAGTATATAGGCTACGCCATAGCCTATATTATGTACGATAACATAAACATAAAATAGTATTCCACCATCTGCAAAATGCTGCCAAATGTTCTATCTTCAATGAACATCGGTAGCTTACATCAAACATAAATTTAACGATTGCACTACAGTATGTGAACTGCACTCAAAATGTGAAAATAACAATAGTGCTATCAAACATATTGGAAAGACAGTGCTCGAGTGGAAACACGAAGGTACATATGTAGCCAGCGAGACCAATGGCATTTTAGACGCAAAAATATCGGAAAGGGGAAACTCCCCTCCATAATGCGTATTCTATAGAGCTTGCGTAATACTAGACCGTTAAAATGAAAACTGCCGTTACGCTGGGCTGTAGTAAATTGCTCAAAGCACCCAAAAAGACCTGCCATATGCCGTTGCTAAGGTTATAATGTACTCTATTGGTTAAAAAAGCTGACAATTAAACCAGAATGAACTGTAATGAATGAGACAGGCTTACAGGGCATGGGGGTATTACGCTGCGACGTTTCAGATAGTGTGATAGCGGTATAAAGTGTTGTATATTTCTCAAACCGATTGTACCAGACAATAAATGACCACTGTCATTCATGAGCAGGGCTTTTCACTGCTTTTCTGGCATATGATCAGGCTATTGTTGGGTTTATCTCGTTGCTATGACGTTATTCTAATTTTATATGATGAATAAATATATTTATGAACGCAAACATAGACGCTATTGTCCACTATGTCACGCATAGGTAGGTATAGACTAGGTGGGGAGTTGCTTGTTAAATGGACTTGCTATGGGGAAATAGTGACACTTAGAAACTCCATATTCGGCAGAAATCGTCACGAACCGTCTACCAATAAATTTAAAACACAGAGTTTGTGATTTCCACTAATAGTTTGGCTGCAGGAGCAACGAATGTCTCAATTCAGCAAAATGATGGCGCCGGCGCCATTATCACTATGCATCTACGCAAAGGAGTTCAACCGGATGCGCTGTCACACATTTTTGATCGGTCAAAGAGTCACGCCCTGAGTCTGTGGTTCCCAGCTCTCAAATTGTGGCCCCTGTTATGTGGGCTATTGAGGCAGCGGTGCAGAGGGCGTTGTGTTCCGACCCCGGCCCCGGTGGGGGTCCCCCCCATTGCCTGTTTGTTCCGTCCCGGTTGCGATCTTGGGTTCTCCAGTGGGGTCACTCCTCCCAGTTAGTGGCCCATCGTGGCGTTCACCGGACTAAGGAATTCATTTCCCGCCGGTTTTGGTGGCCCAAACTCGAGAGCAACGAGCGGGAATTTGTCGCCGCTTTTCCCATTTGCGCCCGTAACAAGGGTTCGTGACTTTCCCCTTCGGGTCTCTTACGTCCACTTCCTGTCCCTAGTCATCCCTGGAGCCACATCGCTCTCAATTTCGTAACCGGTCTGCCGTCATCCCATGGGAACACCGTTATCTTGGTGGTGGTTGATCAGTTTTCTAAGGCGGCTCACTTTGTCAAAAACTGCTGTCCGCTCCTAAGACGGCCCAGTTAATGGTGGTCCACATTTTCAGGGTGCACGGCCTTCCCCTGGATGTGGTGTCAGATCGCGGTCCGCAGTTCACCACAAAATTTTGGTGCTTCTTTTGCACTCAGCTGGGGGCATCGGTCAGTTTTTCATCCGGGTTTCATACCGAAACCAACGGACAGACTGAACGTACCAACCAGAGCATGGAGAGCACCCTTCGGTGTCTGGCTGCATTCAATCCCACATCCTGGAGACTTCATCTCGCCTGGTCTCTCTCCTTTTGAGGCTCAGTTGGGTTATTTGCCTCCCTTATTTCCTGAGCTGGAGAGAGACGCGGAGGTTTCCTCCGCCACTTCCTTCGTTCACAGGTGTCGAGCGGTTTGGAAGCGTGTGCGTTCCTCTCTATTGTGTGCTTCAGCTAAAGCAGAAGGCGGGGGCTAACAGGCAACCAGTGGTGGGGCAACGAGTGTGGCTTTCCACACGGGACCTTCCCTTGCGAGTGGAATCTTGTAAACTTGCGTCTCGGTTTGTGGGTCCTTTCAAAATTATTTGAAAACTCAACCCGATTACTGTGCGTCTCCAGCTGCCTTCCTCCATGCGCATCCATCCCACCTTCCACGTCTCCCGCCTGAAACCTGTGCTCGTTAGCGCCCTCCCCTCCCGCCTCCCCCCCGGTTCGTGGATGGAGGTACGGTGTATACCGTTTGGCGTATTTTGGCTGAGAGACATGTGGGCAGAGGTTATCAGTTTTTAGTGGACTGGGAGGGTTATGGGCCTGAGGAGCATTGCTGGGCTCCCTCCAGGAACATCTTGCATCCTACTCTAATTAGAGATTTTCGTAGAAACAAGGCTGAGGGATCGCCTGGAGCCGTCCCTTAGAAGGGGGGTCCTGTCATGGTTATTTGCAGCCTTTGCATTTCTACTTTTGGTTTCCTTTTTGGCATCGTCAGTGTTTGTATCTTGCCCGACAATTATTCCCTACACCTACACTTACAAGTCGGTAAGGTATAGGAAATTTTGGTTGCTGCACTTCTGGTTCGTATGAATAAGAAACGCAGCAAGTCCGTTTAGAGATTTAGGATTAGATTGGTTTTCTCTTTATTTTCCAATCTTTCTCTTTATCCTTTATCTTGTTACCTGTTACCTTTTCTGTCAGCTCTTTCGCCACAAGAGCTCTGGATAACAGGTTTTTCTTTTCTGTTCTTTTCCTTCACTCATTTTTATCAAGTTTTGTTTTGTTTCTCTACCTCCTGTTACGCCTAATGATTTAGCGCGTGAGTTTTTTTTGTTATTCATTCTCGCTGTTTATCAAGACTCGCCTCCTTTTGAGGTTGCTTTGATTTTGCTTGTGCTAGGGAAGTTTTGCTCCCGTTCTTTTGTTTTCCTCTCCTCCATCGCGTTTGTGGCGTATCTTTCTAGATATGCTTTTAGAATCCTTATCGGTCACGTCTGGTTCTCCAAACCTTAACACAACCCTCACAGATACGCAGGCCATCATTCAACAGTACAGAAATTCGGCTCCGGTTTAACTTTGCATCTTTGTACGATGCTGACAACTACCAAAACATACGTTTTATGTGTACATCTTAAACACGTTAGAACATCTACTGGCTAAAGTTTGTGAGCTGTCGAACCCTAGTGATGCCGTACAGTTAGAATTAAGGGGTGATTCTCTGTCTCAGGGTGTAACTGTACAGCTAAATGGTGATGAAATAGACTTGGAGGTTTTTTTGAGCATGATTGAAATGTTGGTTCAAAGCTATTTTGATATCCTGTCAGATGAAACTCTGATGCTTGAGGCTCAAATTATACAGAACCATAATGGCAGTACAGGAGACCGGCGAAAATTATCCACATGTCTCAAGAGCGAAATCATTCGCAAAAAGCTAAAACATTTAAATGTTAGTCACAACCACGACAACAAACTCTGTTTTGCCATTTGTTTGACACAGCTTTTAAACCCAACATTCACAACGTGTGAAGCTGAAAGAGAGGCTGAACATTTACAACGTTCCATAGGCTTGGGTGTTCAGGATAATTTTAATTTTTTCGGACATTCAAATGTTTGAGAGGTTGTTAAACGTCAAGATAGTTGTATGGTCACACAGCTCAAATAACAGCGTCTTAACCAAGTTACAAACGAGCAACACACCACACTCAAAAACGCTGTTCCTCTACCTCGTCAGCAACCACTATTATGGCATCAAGTCATTAAAAGGTTTCTTAGGCAGTCAATATGTTTGTACCTTTTGTTACACACCGTACACATCGAAACATAGCCACTCATGCTTACATTATTGCAACGTCTGTTTTTGTTCAGAATGCTTTACACATCGTTCAACAACAACTATAAGGTGTAAGGATTGTAAGCGAATCTGTCGGTCGAGGTTTTGTTATAACGAGCATAAAGTTTTGAAACGGCAGGAGTCTAGCGGTAAAATGCTCAGTTCGTGTGGTACTCGCAAGTACTGTGATGCATGTGCACGAACATATGTTGTCAGTAACAGCATGTCTAAACCACACACATGTAGTCTAAAGCTCTACACAGCCTGTAAGGCGTTATTGAACCCTGAAGTCGAACATGTGAAACCTGTGAAAACTGAGCACCCCAGCGTACGCTATGTGTTTTATGATTTTGAGTGTCGGCAGGACCATGACGAACACATTGCAAATTTCATATGTTGCATTGATTTTAATGGCGAGCATTGGACTGCAGAGGGTGATGGTTGTGTACAGGCTTTTTTTAACAGGTATCGAACACCAAAGTACAAGGGCTATACATTCATTGCACATAATTCGAAGGGTTACGACGGGTACCTGTCGATGCAGTATTTGGTTAAGCAAGGTGTAACGCCAAAAATCATAGCACAAGGCAGCAAGCTCATATGTGTTACAGATGAGGCTTTTGAACAGAGGTATATTGATTCACTCTGTTTTCTAACTATGAAGCTGAGTGCCATGCCTGGCGCTCTAGGTTTTGACAATGCAAAAAAAGGTAATTTTCCCCATTTCTGGAATAAAATAGAGAACCAGAATTACATCGGTCCGTACCCGCCTCCCTTGTACTAGGGGTTTGATACAATGATGTAAAAGGCGAGGGAGGAATTTATCTCCTGGTATAATAATGTGTCTGGGGATGTGTTTGACTTTCGAAAAGAAATGTCAGAGTACTGTAAGAATTAAGTTATTTTGCGGGAAGCTTGTTTGCGGTTTAGGACAGAGGTACTTGGGAGCACAGGTTTAGACCCATTCCAGTGCGTTACAATAGCCTCGGTGTGCATGAAACAATACTGTACAAGGTTTTTGTCCAAAAACACCATCGCAGTCACATTTCCTGATAATTACGCGCAACAGCAGAAATCTTCCACAGCCGCCATTCAATGGTTAGAATATGTGAGTCATCGGGAAAGGTTTTTAATTCAGCATGCCTTCTTCTTCTTCTTCGTTTGGGTGGGATCTTTTGTCCCACATCCCCAGGCTCGGGGCCGAGGGGCTATCCTTTTACCACCCCGAGCCTAGGGGGGGGTTCACCCGGACTATATTTCAGGGCACACCTCCAGTAGCCACGTCACCGTGTCATCATCCAGAACCGACAGACCATGCATCCCATTGGGTGCCCGATAAATCGGGCAGTCCAGGATGACATGGTCTGCGGTTTGTTCCTCCGCGCCACACTCGCAGGCTGCGCAAGAAGCCAAGCCCCATCTGTGCATCGATGAGCGGAAGCGCCCAACGCCGGTCCGGAGGCGGTTAAGCCTCACCCATGCCAGTCTAGGCAGGTCCACCCCAATAGGGGGAAAACCGACGTCTGGGATGAAGTCACGGAGTCTAGAGGTGTTCTCCTCCCACTCCGTGCTCCAGATGTAATCCGCCCACCGTGCCGCACTGATGTTAAGATCACTGCATTGCTGCAGGAATTCCTGTGCGGCAGGCACAAATGGGTGTCTCGACTTAAGGCGCCGGGGAGGCTCAGCAATTACAGCGAGCCTTTCGTGGAGCAGATGGTTTGGCTCCATGGCCCGGCACGCGAGACGTGCTGTGGCTCCCGCGCGGCGAAGCCCAGCGGGCTGGATGCCTGCAAGAATGGGAAGATTGTCCACGGGAGTGGGACGCAGGCATCCTGTCACGATGCGCAAGGCTTCGTTGATGGGCGTATCGATGAGGCGGGTGTGGGCACTGCGACACCATACCGGTGCGCAGTACTCACTAGTCGAGTAAACAAGGGCCAGGGCTGCCGTACGCAATGTTCTTGCGTCGGCGCCCCAGCCTGACCCGACTAGTCGCCTCATCAATGCCACACGAGATGTTAACTTCTTGCGCAGTGACTCAAGGTGTCGGCGAAACGTGAGCGACCTGTCCAATGTCACGCCGAGGTAGATTGGCTCAGCGCAGCATGGCAGGGGTGTTCCGCCAATATATATTCGGAGCTCACGTTTAGCCTCCCTGTTGTTAAGATGGAAGGCCGCCGACACCGTCTTTGCCTCGCTGAGCTTCAACCTCCATTTCCAGAGGTATGCCACTAGTGTCTGCATGTCCTGGCTCAAAGTCCCCTCCAATGACTGCCAGTCTCCAGCGGAGTACACCAACGCGAGGTCATCCGCGTAGGCATACTTCCGCGAGACTGTATCAGGCAAGTCATAAGTGTAGATATTATAGAGGAGGGGGGCCAGGACAGATCCCTGGGGGACGCCGTTCTTGAGGCGTCGTAACCTGCTTTGCTGTCCGCTACCGGTGGTAAGGTTAAAGCTGCGATTTCGGACAAGCTCCAAGATCATACTGACCATGTGCCTGTCCGGCAGCAGGCGGAGCAGCTTGCAGGTGAGGCCGCGGTGCCATACGGTATCATAGGCAGCCGTCAGGTCGACAAAAACGGCTCCGGCCTTCTTCTTGAACGAAAAGCTGTCCTCGATGTCTTGAGTCATCAAAGTGACTTGGTCTACGGTCGATCTCCCGCGTCGGAACCCGGCCTGCTCCCGAGGGAGCAGTGGGTCGACGATCGGTTCGACGCGGGCGTAGATAAGACGCTCGAGGATCTTGAAGGGGATGCAGAGCAAGGAGATGGGACGATAGCTCTTAGGATCCCCTTCAGGCTTATTCGGCTTAGGGATCGCGACAACTAGGGCTCTTCTCCAGATTTTGGGGATCTTGAGTTGGCGCAAGCAGGAAGAGAGGAAAGCTCTTAACCAGGACTTCAGGGCAGGTGCGGCATGGAGTATAAGCTCCGGGCAGATGGAATCAGGGCCCGGAGCTTTTCCTGGCTTTAGGTGCTGGAGGGCGGCAGCGAACTCCTCCGGTGTAAATTCACCGGAGATGTTATCGCTGCTAGATGTTGGGGCCCTCCAGAGGTCAGACACTTCCTTTGCCACGAGTCGTGATGACTCGCGGTCTTTACCCTCGTATACCCCATTTTTCACAAATTGTGATGCGATTTTATTTGCAGAAATGGGGCAGTGACGAGGTGAGTGTCTTGACCTGCCAGTGAGGTTGTTCAGGATACTCCATGCCTTGCGGCTGGAGTGCGAGAAGTCGATGGAATTGACAGCCTCCTCCCAGCGCTCTTGTCTCCTCCGGCCGAGTCTTGACAACAGGGCTGTAGCAGCCCTGTTTGACTCGGTTCCGGCAGGAGCCTGAAGGAAAACGCGGTAGAGGTTCTCGCACTCCGCATCCCAGCACGGTTTGTAGCTATTGCGACGTCCGCGTGGGATGGATTTCTTGGCCGCTTTCACTAACATGCCACAGAAGTCCCGGTATGCCTCATCCACGTTGTTGGTATTAGGCGATGGGAGACGCCACGTGGATTTGTTAGTGAAGAGGCGGAAGCGTTTCCAATTGGCCTTACGGAAATTCCATCGCTTCACCGGCTCACTCGGGATAGAGTCCACGAGTTTAGGCACGGTTATCAGCGATGGTCGATGTTGGGACCGCGGGAACTTTCCGAGCACACGTCTGTCCGGGAGCTGGTTGTCTGCACCGACACTCGCAAATGCCACGTCAGGATTCGTCCCAGTGTTCCAGCGACCGGAGAGAAAGCTGGCTGCACCCTTTGGATCGTATAACAGGGCCAGGCAGTTGTTAGCTGCCCAAGCAGCCAGGTTCTCTCCGTTGGGCGTGTTGGTATTGTACCCCCAGTCTTCATGCTGACAGTTAAAGTCGCCAGCATAGAGACAGGGGTGGGGGAACACCGGGACAGACACCGGCGTGAATCGCGAGGGGGGAGGCTTGTAGACGTTTACAATTTTAAAACCGGCAACGTCCACGCACAACCACTCAATCTCCGAGTCAGCCGGAGATTGATCGGCGAGAGTCCAGCTCAGCCTTTCATGGACAAACGTGGCAAGGCCGTGTTTCCTGCTTAGGATAGACCCAGCTAGTGTGAAATTTGGTAATACTAGCTTATCTGCTGAAAAGCAATGGGTCTCCTGGAGGAGGATGACGAGGGCCTTGGTGGTATAGGCCAACTCCTCAATGACGCTGATCTTGTTGGAGGTGAGTCCTTCGGTGTTCAGCTGCAGTATTCTGGGTTGGAGGCCAGCGGAGTAATCACCACCGGCTCTCCTCCCCGACTGCAGCCGAGCACCAGCCCGGGTGAGGGCCCTAAATTGGCAAATTCTGTTTCGCTCATGGCTGCGATTGGCAGTCATGAGTTACTGACAGGAGACACCACGAGAAGGTGTTTGCCATGTCCCCCTTGAACCGGGGGGAGGTTAACCTCTTCCTACCGAGGGCAAAATAGGCCAAATTTTGCCTGTTTTCACTAGTGACAAACAAAGGTGGTTATCTCAAAAACTATAAATGGTACAAATATGGTTCATGGCTTTTATTAAAGCAGACACCTGCAGTATTACGACTAAGCAGTGAGAACTCATAGAAATCCAGTTTTTGATACTTAACTACAACAATTTATGTACAGAAAATATAAAAAAACTAAAAAACGGGTACCTACATTCAAGTTTAAGAATTTTTACCTGGGGAGCTACAAATGCAATCAAGGAAATGACTCCTCTATCTGATTCATCAATATGCTGCCTACCTCTGGTAACAATCTGGTGTCAATATCTCAAACCATTCAAATTTTACAGGGTTTTTTTCAGGTGAACCTTTTTCGTTATCCAAATGGTGCCAAATGTGCCAAAAATGGCAATGTTCCAGAAAGGTCTCAATATGATTTATTTTTTAGGTTTTTACAATAAAATGAGATAATTTGTCAATATTGGCAATAAAAGTTCATTTTTAGACGTGTTCTTGGTGTTCTGCATATTACACAACTAACTACCCAAGGTTACAAAAAGCTGTCAAAACCCATGTAGCAGCACAGTGAATCTTGTGTATTTCACCAGAGCCCCATTAGCCAGAAATGAGTCCAGGAATGTGCAAACAGGTTTTCAAATGAATAATGGGAATAGTATGAAACTTCCCTACACATTAATGCTTGCCAGTCATGTCCTTTATTCTGTTGCCACCTCCTATGACAGGGACGTTGGGGTTGGGTTTTAGGAGGCAAAACTTTATACATGACAAACATATATCAACTATATACAAGTGCACTAAGGTGTACTACTAATAGTGCAGTGGATAAAAAATCAAAAGTCCACCAGTTTCCTAGATAAAAAATAAAAACACCCCTGCTGTAACAAATAAAAAGATCCTTGCCTCTAATTGCTGAAGTTACCGTATTTACACAAAGAAAGTACAAAATGGCAGGGTCCAAAAAGCTAAAAAAAATGAACTAAAAACAAAAAAAGGTAAAGGATCAAAACATCGGGGTGGAGGTTGAGGAGAGATTATTTAATACAGAAGCCATTTAGACTACACATTCCCTCAGGAGAGCAATCTGCATCATTACAAATCCCACTAACCCTGTCCATGGAATTGTCCACCATGTTGATATACCCATTAGTCCCCCTTATACAACAACAATCAACAATAATAATAATCAACAAGTACTCCCTCATGTTATCATGTTCTCTCCCTCATACCATGCATAAATTACCATTTTGTTTACCTGCACAGCCTTCTGTACTGCATACAGAACAATTTACTCAGGTGGAACAATGACTTTACTAAACACTTCCAGAAGCCATTTCACACTCAAAAAAATCGTTTTAGTAGCTCATCTCAGACACAAATAGATAGCTAGCTGCTTGTTACCTGTAATTTTGCTTGCATTACATTACATTTATTTAGCAGACGCTTTTATCCAAAGCGACGTACAGTAAGTGCGCACAGAGACATCAAGATCACTACAGAACAGACAAGGCAAAGCACATCCTTCGCATAATGTAGCAGCTATCCCTAGCAATGAACGTCGACTGTAGTTCACAGTAAGCTGTGGGCAAATCAGCAACACCACACTTCCATTCCTAATACTCATATAAACTATAATAAACAGACAGGAAAACACAGGGATGCTTGCTAGCTTGCCACTGTAAAGGCAATACTATCTATATTAATTTAGCTGAGAGGGACCGATTTTATGCATAAGTATATAAGGTTAGTTAGCTTCACAGAAGAAACACAGGGATTCACGCATTGCAGCTAAATTTCCTTCGATGCTTACACCAATACACCCTAAGTTTACTTCATAAATTATGTATCATACCGTTGGAATGTGCAATTTGTAATATTAATTGTATGAAAAACAATAAAATACAGTTGACAATGTAATTACGAACCCGCATGGCATTGCGTGAATTCACACTGGTATATCGAAAAATCGGTAATACCACCAGCCCTAACGACGTTACCTGCCATGGCGAAATTCAATGCGTTTATAGCATAACACTGTTAGTATGATAAAACAACTTACATGTCAGGAACATCATCTCGGTCATCAGTGGATTCAGCGTCACTGAGACAGGATGAGTCTCCCTCGGCAAAAACATCTTCTGGCTTATCCAGTTCGTCTAGCACTTGGTGCACGGATAAACGCCTCAAAAATCTCGACATAACTACACAAAAACTGTATCAAAAATACTCTAAAGTAAAAAATGTAACTGCGGGCCTTACCTAATTAATTGTGCTTTGCTAAACGGAATGTAGCGAGCTACGCTACAAGGTAAAAACACTGCGCCATTTTGGTTCGATAATTACGCGTGGCTCGCCACTTCCTCATACGCACGGCTCGATTTCCTTTTTTACGACGGCTATTGTATTCAATAGCCGGCTTGTTTCAAAGATAAGAGTCTTGGCTATTTCCTGGAATATTTGACAGACAGTTTTAAAACCCAATGGAAAGCTAATAATACTCAGAGTGGAGGCGGGTGGAAGACGGTTTTTCCAACTTCAGATAGGCCTATTGTGCTATCAGTCAAAGAAATACACCCAATTGACGACGGTTTTGCATAAATCTCTGCAAGCATGTTCAAAACTACTCTGGCTAACATATACTAAGCCATGGGATTGGTACTCCAGAAACTGGCTGAGTTTCACAACGCCAAAGTGAACACAGCCGAACGAGTCGTAATCAAGTGCAAAAAAGCACAAGTCGGTTTAAAATTGGAAAAAAATAATGTACAGCCGTATGAAAGTTTTAAAGTATTTTTTCTTGAAGCCTAAAGGTATAATGATTTTTCAAACCAAAGTTTTGTGAAATACAATTAAGCAGAACAGTTTACCAGCACATTGTTTATGGTGTGACATCAAGCTGCAATACATGTTTGAGAATTAGGTCCGAGTTTCCAACGTTATTTACAAAGTTTTATCCCGACGTTTTGGGCTTAAAAACCACTTTCCCAGAAGGAATGGATATATCTTAAGGATATTTAATCAAAATATTGAGGTGAGCAGTTTATTATATATTATTAAATTAATGAAATGTATAATGTAATAATTTCCGTCACGCCGGCGTGACCGCTAGGGGGCGTTTGGCATTAAGAGGTTAACATGGGTAACTATTATCTAGATGGGTATTCAGAGGTGGAAGGCGTTCGGACAGTTTATTAATTTTTGGGATGTTTTTGGCACGCGTGCCCTAAATGTTTTAATCCAAACACAATTAACCCTCTCACAAAAACAGATCTTGGTTCAGCATATCACAAATTTCAAGAGAAAATTGACATTTTGCACCGCGTATACAACCTGAATGTTGCAGTGATGTGGGAGCACGAATGGGTAAGACTTACATGTGAGAATCCCAAGGGTCAGGAGTTCCTGTGACATCATCACTATCCGGAACGTCTGAAACCTTGTGATGCTCTGTTTGGCGGTCAAACTAATGCGTTACACCTTTACTACAAAGCTCAAGAAAGTGAGCAAATACACTATTTTGATTTCACCAGTCTATACCCGTCCATGAACAAAACTAAAGTTTACCCAACAAATCACCCCATCATCATCTTCTGTGACTTTGAACCGAGCAAAAAATATTTCGGTCTGGTCAAAGCCAGGGTATATACCCCAAGAAAACGTAAAATACCTGTGTTACCGTACAGAGTCTCTGGTAAATTAACGTTTCCACTTTGCCGGTCCTGCGCTGAATCTGAGCATCAAGGTCGGTGTGAACATTCTGATGAGTTGCGTTCTCTAACAGGTGTATGGTGTACCATTGAATTGGTTAAAGCTGTTGAAAAAGCTTACATCATCAAAAATTTTTTTGAAATGTGGCATTTCCAAGATAGGTCCGATTCTCTTTTCAGTGAATACATTAAGGGCAAACAAGAAGCATCAGGCTATCTCTCTTGGGTGTCTGATGATTCTGACAAGGCTGCCTATGTGCAGAGTTACTGGGAGAAGGAGGGCGTTCGTTTAGACCCAAACAATATTTCCGTAAACAAAGCCAAGAGACAAATTTCAAAACTGTTTTTAAATAGTCTTTGGGGCAAATTTGGTCAGAGAAGCAACCAGCCAAACACAACCTTGATCCGTGTTCCTGAACAGTTTCTGCAATTCATGTTTTCAGACGAGTATGACATCTCACACTTTTCATTTCTTACAGATGCAGTCGCTCTGGTAAAGTGGAGACATGCAAAGGGTTTCCCAAAAACAGCCAAATACAGCACTGTGTTCATCACGGCCTTCACCACCGCTTATGCCCAGCTTGAGCTTTATGAGGTCATGGATAAAATGCCTGACAGGGTTCTGTACCACGACACAGATTCTGTAATCTTTGTGAGCCAACCGGGTGACTTGATGCCTTCTCTCTGTGATTTTTTGGGAGAATTGACTAGCGAGCTAGACCCCGGTGATCACATTGTTGAATTTGTTTCAGGAGGGCCCAAGACGTATGGTTATAAAACACTGCTAGGTAAAACATGAATGAAAGTGAAAGGTATAACCCTACATCATACTAACATGCAAGTTGTCAATCCTTCAGCCCTCACAGAATTGGTACAACACTATGCACAGAATCCAGAGGCTCCAGCTCATGAAATTACAACCAACACACAACAAATTGTTAGGAATAAGAGAGGATTCTCTCTCAGCAACCGCATAGTTTCTAAAAGATTCAGAGTAGTTTACAACAAAAGGGTCCTGCTCCCTGATTTCAAAACCTTGCCATATGGATTCTAGACAAGTGTTTGGGGTTGAGGGTTTTGACAACCGCCTTCAACATCCTTTTTCATGCATAATCTCAGGTCCATCAAACAGTGGTAAAAGTGTTTTTGTGAAAACACTGCTTGAAAATGCACAACATGTGTTGTCAAAAGTACCACCGAACATTGTATGGTTTTATTTGTGCTGGCAGCCCATGTATGATGAAGTGCTTTGTAAAATAAAGAATGTACATTTTGTAGAAGGTCTTCCTGAATCTTTGACCGATGAAGTTTTGCTACCTTTGCACAAAACCAATATGGTCATTGTTGATGACCGTATGCAGTCTGCCAGTTAGAGCTCTGAAATTGAGAGAGCTTTTACCAAGTATACACACCATAGAAACCTAAGCATCATATATCTTGTTCAGAATCTTTTCTTCCAGGGTCGAAACAGCCGCACAATAAATCTTAATGCAAACTATATTGTTCTGTTCAAAAATCCAAGAGATAAAATGCAAGTTAATGTTTTGGCACGGCAAATGTACCCCAGACATTCAAAGTTTTTCCTCAAATGTTTTGATGATGCGACCAGAAAACCTTATGGCTACCTATTAGTAGACTTAAAAGCGCAGCCGCCTGAGGAATGCCGCACTGGTTTATACACTCCAGAGTGGCTAGTAGTTTATGAAAAAGTAAGAAAGAGTAAGAAAAAGTAATATGTCTGTGCGTATTAAACTGAACTGGAAGCTTCTAAATGCCCTATTTGAAGATAATGCAAGGCAAAGACGTGCCATATTACAGTCTTCTTCTGGTGAACTCATAAACACAATTTGTGAACTAGCTCTCAATGTTTTACATGGAAATATACCCCTAATGGATACACAACTGAAAAAAATAAGAAAACAAAAGGCAGGAATTAAACTGCTTCCCAACAAAAAAACATCAATTAAAAAGAAGAGGAAAGTGATTAATCAAAAGGGCGGTTTCCTTCTGCCTTGACTGAGTGTAGCAATACCGTTTCTCACCAGTTTGATAGCGGGTCGCGGCGGTGGCTAAAAACATGGAGCATGCGCAAAAGATGTTTCTCGTGCCTCAAAGCCAGATGGAAAAATTAAAAAATCTTACTTTTACCCCGGAACCCATCCGACAAACTGTTGAAAATGATTTGGATCAAACCATACGTAATATCTTATCAAGGACTTGATGTGGGGCCTCATGAGAAGGCAAAGCTGTACACGATTGCTCTACAGCGCTTTATCACGCTGATCAAACAAGGTGAATCTGAAATGCAACATTTAACCCTATCAATGCCTGTTGAGGTTAGCAATAATGTCAGGACTGACACAGCCCGATGTCGTACAAAGCGTACCCCCTAGAAGCTGGAAAAATCCCACCTACGTATTGGATAAAAGTCAGGAAATGTCGCAACGTGCAACGATAAAGGGGAGTTTGTGTTTAAGGACACAGCTGTAAGTGGCTTGCATATGTTAGATCTAATAAAGAACATAACAGCCCCTCACAAAATGTCAAATGTAAAGTTTAACAATAAAATACATAAGTTAAAATCCAAACAAAACACGTATGTGTTGTTTTTTCAGCCGTGACAGACCTTAAACATTTCACCACAGCAAGCAGTCTATACACAGTTTAACATATTTTTAACACACTTATCAAAGTATATTTTATCAACATTTTTTTAAACGCATTGTTCTTTTTCAAATTATCAGAGTATAGGAAAATAATTTGGCTAAACGGAACCCCTTTGGCCCCGTTGTGCAGATAAAATATGCAATGCTGTCCGCACTTTGTGCTGAGCGAGTCTTGCACTTGTAACGTGTTGTAAACAACCCGTTTACAGTTCTTTTGCAGAAAAGTATTGATGCTATCTGGGAAATAAATGTAGTCAGGAGGATTGCCGTAGGAGTCGAAAAATTCACCGGTTTTATCCGCACACACATACAATGCTAACCAGTGTTCTCCAGGCTTATTTCGAGGGTGTGTATTCACAATGTACAATGCAGGTAAATTATTTAGTTTATTATCCGGTAGCTCATCGCAGGCCACAACCCCATAAAAGTTCTATACTGTGTAAGGATTGTTAGTCAAATAGCCGTTAGTTCTCTGGTATTCATGATTAATAATCATACAGCACGTTCCTCCTCTGGGTCACTTCAGTAATATTGTCAAACCACGTGTAAACAATTAAATTTACAGTTCTGGGTAGAGGGTTTCTGAATCTCATCTCCAGACGTATATTACCCGTCTTGATCAGGGATAGATGCTGGCTGCAACCTTCATCGGGGGTCAGTGTAACCGTTTGTGTATTCTTGACGATTTATAAACAATGGTGTATCATTCAGATGCCAAAATTCACGAACCGCAGAACCGGTACCGTAATTTGGCTGGTACAGTTTGCTCGGAATCTGGATCCCGTCCATATATAATGCGATATATTCAGCATTATAGTTTTGTAAATTGAAAGGGTTCTTGTTGTATATACGTGTAAAGGCGTCGTTATCAACCAAACCTATAATGACAGATTTTTCTTGATTGCAAACTCTAAGACCAGCTGCTAAACTGAAAGTTTTAAGACTAACACAGTCAATTGGATATTTAACATTTGATGTTAGTAGAGCCTGTGCATGTCTGAGCTTAACTGGAGGGCTACACCGGAGCATATGGGCGTAACGCATGCGCAGCCCGTGAAAATTATCTTGCACGTTCTCCGTGGCTGCTACACCAGAATTGAGCGCGTAAATATACGTATATATATATATATATATATATTTGTTTGTTGTCTTGAGAGAGCATGGGTAAGTAGTTGTATTTTATATAATTATAGCCTAGCCTACAGTTGTTAATCAGAAAATTATGATCTGAATCAGAAACACTAAATGTATCAGCTGGCGAAGTCAACTAGTATTGTCAGTATTATTGTCAACTACAAGTGAATTCAGTCGTCATCTCCAGCATCTGTTTAGCAAACTCTACAATGTATACTGAAACCCTATTGATGCTAGGACCGAAGGGCTGCGGCGTGCCCAATCAGTGCCTGCATGGTTGTCTATTTATTGCCTGAATTCAAAAAGTGTCATTAAGCATAAGCGCGAAAAAATAGACTCCACTTTTATTTTAGAACCATCGTGTGCAAGGCTCTCGCATCTGCGCTCATACTTGCACGACTGGTGTAGCTGGTACCATTGACCACGACTTGATCTTTCCAGACGCGCGTTGCGTGCGTAGTGAATTTACGCGCTTAGTATAGCCCAGGATAACGGGTGGAGATTTTTACAAATAGTGAGGCAGAGACCATTTTAACCTCTTAATACCAAACCTTACCTAGCGGTAACGCGGGCGTTACGGAAATTATTAAATTATACATTTCATTAATTTAATAATATATAATAAACTGCTCACCTCAATATTTTGATTAAATATCCTTAAGATATATCCATTCCTTCTGGGAAAGTGGTTTTTAAGCCCAAAACATCGGGATAAAACTTCGTAAATAACGTTGGAAACTCGGACCTAATTCTCAAACATGTATTGCTTGATGTCACACCATAAACAATGTGCTGGTAAACTGTTCTGCTTAATTGTATTTCACAAAACTTTGATTTGAAAAATCATTATACCTTTAGGCTTCAAGAAAAAATACTTTAAAACTTTCATACGGCTGTACATTATTTTTTTCCAATTTTAAACCGACTTGTGCTTTTTTGCACTTGATTATGACTCGTTCGGCTGTGTTCACTTTGGCGTTGTGAAACTCAGCCAGTTTCTGGAGTACCAATCCCATGGCTTAGTATACGTTAGCCAGAGTTGTTTTTAACATGCTTGCAGAGATTTATGCAAAACCGTCGTCAATTGGGTGTATTTCTTTGACTGATAGCACAATAGGCCTATCTGAAGTGGGAAAAACCGTCTTCCACCCGCCTCCACTCTGAGTATTATTTGCTTTCCATTGGGTTTTAAAACTGTCTGTCAAATATTCCAGGCAATAGGCAAGACTCTTATCTTTGAAACAAGCCCTCATTCAACACAATAGCCGTCGTAAAAAAGGAAATCCTGCCCTGCGTATAAGGAAGTGCCAACCCACGCGTAATTATCGAACCAAGATGGCGCAGTGTTTTTACCTTGTAGCGTAGCTCGCTACATTCCATTTAGCAAAGCACAATTAATTAGGTAAGGCCCGCAGTTACATTTTTTTACTTTAGAGTATTTTTGAGACAGTTTTTGTGTAGTTATGTCGAGATTTTTGAGGCGTTTATCCGTGCACCAAGTGCTCGACGAACTGGAAGCCAGAAGATGTTTTTGCTCCACTGATGACCGAGATGATGTTGCTGACATGTAAGTTGTTTTATCATACTAACAGTGTTATGCTATTGTAACAGAGTTGAAAATGACCTCACTTAGATAAAGTGAATTCTCCCAAAATTTGTATTTTAACATGTCATTGTGATCCAATGCTTTTGATGGTTTGAGTGAACTCAGAAAGGTTCCAGATGTTGTACCGCATTCACTAAGGTTAAATATGAGGCTGCGCGACTGTTTGTCTATTTACTTCCACTTTGACGCATTTTTGGGCGTTTGCGCTACCCGTACCTTAGAGCTAGATCAGCTCCGCTGGAGGTAAGCAGGCTTTGGGAGCGCTCCGTGAATAATTTGATATTTTAATAAATTAACATGTTTTATTTACAAACTATTGATTGCATATGAATGTATATAAGTTGTACTAACTTATGCTCTCGAAATGTAATGCTGTAAAGGGATTTGTAAGGGCTCTAACCGAGAGAAAGCATACACTACTCACAAAAAGTTAGGGATATTTGGCTTTCGGGTGAAATTTATGGAAAATGTAAGTTCACGCTACAGTGATATTATACGTATCATGAAAGTAGGGCATTTAAGTAGAAGCATGCAATGGTGATTTCCTCATCTCAAACAATTTATTGAAACAAAAGCCAACAACAGTGGTGGGTATACCACAACAAAAATGTCAATGTCTCAATAACTTGTCATGTGCCCTTGAGCATCAATTACAGCTTGACAACGACGTCTCATGCTGTTCACAAGTCGACTTATTGTCTGCTGAGGCATGGCATCCCACTCTTCTTGAAGGGCGGCCCTCAGGTCATTGAGGTTCTGGGGTACAGAGTTACGAGCCTCTACACGGTGAGTCAGCTGATCCCATAGGTTTTCTATGGGATTCAGGTCTGGAGAAAGTGCAGGCCACTCCATTTGAGGTACCCCAGTCTCCAGCAGCCTTTCCCTAATGATGCGACCTCGATGAGCTGGAGCATTGTCGTCCATGAAGATGAAATTAGGCCTGTGTTGTTCATGCAGGGGCACAATGACTGGATTAATGATGTTATTCATGTAATGTTCCGCTCCCTTCCTGTCCGTTTTCCGTGTTTTCCTGTTTTCCCTCCGTGTCATGTTGGATCCCTTTGTCCGTGTTTTCCCCGCTGCTGCGGACTAGGCGTGTCCTTCCCTGTCTTGTTCGTCTGGTTGTTTTGTCTTACTTCCGCCTTTCACTCCCTCCCCCTCGTTGCATGCATTGCCTCACCTGGTGTCTTGCAATCACTCCCGGTTTATGTTCACACCTGTACCGTATTTAGTCCTGTCAGTTAGCTCACTATATAGTCTTTCGGCTGGCTGCCAGTCGGCGCCAGTTCGTTAACTATCGTCACTTGGTGTTAGTGCTCGACTCGTTATCTGGTCTCCCTGCGTGAACTATTCGCTTAGTTGTGGAATGTGTTTCCCGTGCAGCTTAAGTTCTTCGCAAAACTACGGATTGGTAGTTTACCTCCCGCACAATTTCCTGTCATTTGGTGTAGCTAACCTGTTTCCCTTCTCCTCCATCTAACCCTGCACCCATTCTCCCGTGGCAGTGTTCGTTTTCCCCGTGTTCGTTGTGTGTGTTGCGGTACCTCCACCTCCAGCGCGTGTAGGCTCCGGGGTGATTCGTTACCTGGCTACCCTCCAGTTGTTCCTGTCCGACCGAAGAAACCACCCAGTTCTTCGGCGCCGGCTCCTGGAGCTCTGGAGACAGTCAGCTACTTACGGACCTACCGCAGCTGCGCCACATCACTCTGTCCTGCCGTGCTACATGAAACCACCTGACTTCCAAACCCGGCACCTCCGTGAGAACCTCCCGGTCTTTCCCGTGCCTTCCCTTGCACTAACCCCCCTCTGTTGTTTTGTTTCTCTGTACCGGTGCAGTCAGTCCGGTCCAGTTCCTGCCCTGCCGTAGTGAGTCGCTCCCCTGCCAGTTCCAGTCCAGTCCAGGCGTGAGTTGTACAAACTACTCGCTCAAGGTCCAGTTCCGGTTTGGAACATTCCGTTTCTTACACGGATTCCTGTGTGGACCTCCCGTTCCAGTCCAGTCCAGTTCCGGTTTGGAACATTCCGTTCCAGAACCCGATTCCCGTGTGGACCTCCCGGTCCAGTTCCAGTCCAGTCCAGTTCCGGTTTGGAACATTCCGTTCCAGTACCCGATTCCCGTGTGGACCTCCCGGTCCAGTTCCAGTCCAGTCCAGTTCCGGTTCGGAACATTCCGTTCCTGAGCCAGATTCCCGTGTGGACCACCCGGTCCAGTTCCAGTCCAGTCCAGTTCCGGTTTGGAACAGTCCGTTCCAGATCCTCCAGTCCAGCTCCGGCTTGGAGCAGCCCGCCCCGGGCTTCCAGGCGCAAGACCTCTGTACATTCTGTGTTTGCCTTTCCTGTACAGTGTTGGGACTCCCCCAACACTTAATTTATTAAAAACACCCCTTTGTGAAATCTGTCTCCTGGTCGTTGCACTTGGGTTCGTCCCGTAACAGATACGTAACAATTCAGGTAGTATGGGCTTGTCACTGTACCATTCACAAAGTGTAGGGCAGTTCTGTATTGACTAGACACACCTGCCCACACTGTAACACCGCCACCACCAAATGGTCGTCTGGTGACAACAGTGGCTGATGCATAGCGCTCTCCTTGACGTCTCCAACATCGTTGGCGGCCATCATTTCTGCTCAACGTGAATCGACTTTCATCAGAGAACAGCACTGAGGCCCACTGGTCCCTCGTCCAGCGTAAATGCTCCCTGGCCCATGCAAGACGATGACGCCTGTGCCTGGTGGTGTGGTCAGGTACCCTTGCAGGTCGTCTAGCACGCAGACCACGCTGATGTAAACGGTTTCGAATGGTCTGACGTGACACTTGGGTGCCTCTCACCTCCCTTAAATGTGCCTGGAGTTGAGTGGCATTCATCATCCGGTTCCGCAGGGCACTGTTCACAATGAAGCGGTCATCAGTGTGGGATGTAGCCAAAGGACGTCCACTTCTATGCCTTTCTGTGACTCTTCCAGTCTCTCTGTATCTCTGTTGCAACCTGCTGATGACACTCTGTGACACTCTAAGCTCAGTGGCCACTTCCCTCTGAGAACATCCTGTTTGAAGCCTCGCAATGGCGAGGTACTGTTGATCAATTGTTAGGTGTCGTCTTGGTCTCATGATGTCAAAATGTGAACAGCATGATGAAGAGGACTGTTTAAATACCAATTCTAATTGAACCAGGAAATTTATTGGTCGATTCATGGATCAAACACCTGTTGTGAATTTTGCCGTTCAGCTCCTTGTTAGAGAACAGCAAGTTGTGCAAAAAGTACTGAAACATTGAATAGTTGACATGTGCATTCAAAAGTTTAGAGAAGGTCAAATTAATTTCACCTGTAAAGGTTATAGTGCATTTTAGGTTCATCCTGAAATTTCACCCGAAAGCCGAATATCCCTAACTTTTTGTGAGTAGTGTAATTTTGGCGGCAACCACGCTGCGCTATTGCGTTATGAGAGCATTGTTCTTATTTTGGTTTTATGCTATTTTAGACTTGAATGCAGTCGCGATTGGATGTCTCATGGATTGTTTGTTTTATTTATGAATGCAGGTATGTGGTTTATACAAAATGTAAATGTTTAAGAATTGTTGATGTTTATACTATACGATCACTCAGTGCGCTACACCAGCGCCGTCTTTCCTTTTGTTTGCACAAGGATTATCGTGCTATGCATTTTGAGTTCCATGATATTTTAGTATGATATACAACGTATGAGGTTAGCCTGTAAGGGCAGCGTTTGCGCTACCCGTACCTGAGAGCTAGATCAGCTCCGCTGGAGACTTGAATGCAGTCGCGATGGGATGTCTCATGGATTGTTTGTTTTATTTATGAATGCAGAGCTAAATCATCTCCGCTGGAGGCAATAAAAGCCACTGTGAGGAATCCCTGGTCTGAATCTTAATCACAAACACATGCACAAGTTAGGGTCGTTACACTGGTGCCGTGACTTCTTCTGGATCTTCTGGATCAGCTCCGCAAGCAGATCGCCGAGGGTGCTGCGCTGCGCTGTTTTCCTGGAATGTGCATCGTGAATTTTCTGGTGATTCCGTATGACCGCTAGGGGGTACTCTAACACTGCATTTCTAATATATATCCGTGGTAGTTTTAATCGCAGTGTAGCTGCACTACTGCACACTGTCTAGCCATTTGTCTTTCATTTAAGTGTGCTATATTGCTATATTTAGAAATGTTTTTTCTAACATCACACTACAGTTTAGTGTTCAGTATTTTTCAGGTAGTGTGACAGTAATATTCTGCATTAGTCATTTCTATTTTTTTATTATTATTTTCTAATTTCTAATCTTGTATTACTCAAGGTAACATGGCTGAGGGAAATAGCAGTCAGGGTAATGGGTTTAAAGGCTTCTCCATGAATAGGGGCAGGGGTGCTCATTATAATGGTCTTAATGCTAACACATTGTCTAGTGGGTATGGAAGTGAGGGTGCGGTTGGTCTTCAAAAACATGTTAGTGATGTTAGGAACAGGGGGCATAGTGTGAGCCCGGGCTGGTCTCCTAGTGAACAGTTTTTGAGGGAGGATGCACAGACTTCTACTCCGGTGAGTGATAGCATTGCCATGCAACACCTAACTGATATGGTAGGCCAACTGGGAGAGCAAATAGGTAACTCCATTGCAGCTAGACTTTTCTCTTCTGGACTTACTGATCGTACTAATGCACATGATACACCTCTGACTGACAAACCAGCGACTGTTCTGAATCCAGGCCCTACACAACAAAACACAACGCCAGTAGTAGTTCACGTCAAGACTGAACGTGAACCTGTGACTTTTAGGGGAAATAGTTCTGACAAGTACTCTGTTCAGGAATGGATTGCCATGACAAAACCTCATCTTAGGAAACAGTCTTACACAACAGCTGAACAGGCGGATGAGATACAAGGAAGGCTTTTAGGAAAGGCAAGAGACGTGGTCAAAGTAGCTCTGAGGAGTGATGACACACTTGATGTGAAGCAGAACCCAGATCTCATATATGACATTCTAATGCGATATTTCAGTCAGTCTTCATCATCACTTCCGTTGCAAGATTTTTACACCACACTGCCCAAGCCAAAAGAAAATCCAGTCGACTACTGGATCAGACTAAACAAAGCAGCAGACACAGCTGATGAGGGACTGCGCCGTCAGGGTAGGAGAATGGAGAACATAAGTGGAGAAGTGGCACAAATGTTTGCGAAGCACTGTCCTGATCCACAGCTTTCCTCGATTTTTAAATGCAAGCCTGTAAGTGAGTGGACCTCTAAGGACATTCAGCTCAGGATAGATGAGTATCAAAGGGAATCGGGAGCGTCTGCGATGTCTTACAGTGTCCCACAGCTGAAAAGTTACCCTGCAGCTGTGCTTGACAACGATTCACACACTTGTGCACATTCTGATTCTCATGGGATGGACCCCCAGTCAACTTGTCCACCATGTTCTCATGCCACGTCTTTGTTGCAGACTTCCAACTCATGCTCAGGCTCTGCTTGTGTCCAGCAGCACGTCCAGCGCCCACAGCACGTCCCGCCACCACAGAATGCTCAGCAGCCTGATGATGGAGTCCTTGGCCGCATGATGAGCATGCTTGAGAGAGTCTTGGCCAGGGTGGAGCCGCGAAATCCTGAGCGTAGTCAGAAACGCCCCAGCCTTTTCAGCTCGCCGCCATGTAGAGTTTGTGGAGATGCTAATCACTCCACCCTGTCTCACTGCAAATCTGATCATCTCTGTTTCAAGTGTCTGGCCCCTGGTCACTCAAAGCAGCACTGTCCAAACAATGCCCAGCCCCAACTCAGCCCAGCTTCGGGAAACTAGCTGACCTGTATTCAGAGGGAGGCAATACAGGTCATAAAGAATCCTCCCACTCGCTAGACACCGATATTTTTGATTCAGCTTTTAATTTTGCCAATTTTTCTCAATTTCAATCAACGAACATTGTGTATCAAAACACTCAGACTGTGGGTGGCAGTGACAGCTTATTTTACGTACCAGTGAAGGTGGGGGGCAAAGTGACTCTTGGGGGTATGCTAGATAGTGGCTCAATGGCATGTACAGTCAGTGATACTGCTATGCGTAACCTGCTCTCTGCTGGGGCAGTGTGTGAAGCAGAGAGATTCTCCACCGATGTGACTCTCATTGGTGTCGGAGGTCGACGAGTGCACCCGAAGTCAGCCTTCAACATTAACATGGAAGTTAATGACTGCAAAATGATTGTGCCGACGATTGTAGTTGAAGGACAACACGATGACCTAATTATTGGAACCAATGTGATCAAACACATACTGCGTGAGTCAAAGAAGTGTAGTACGTACTGGACAGCAGTTTCTGCACCGTCATCCACCGACACTGAAACCGAACATTTTCTCTCCATGCTAGCTGGCTTGCATAGATGGGGTGATGGTGAAATGCCCGACAAGATAGGCACAGTACGTTGCAACTCGGCCACATGCCTTCAACCTGGCTCTGAATACCTCCTGTGGGGAAAGCTGCCAAAATCCACACACGTGTCTCCTGGTAGTGCAGTGATGACAGAGCCTACGTCAGCACGGTCTGCACCAAAAGGGCTCATGGTCGCCAGAGTTGTCACACCCTTGTGGGCGGATGGATGGGTTCCCTTGAAAGTGATGAATGTCTCCGAAAAGCCTTTGTTTTTGAGACGTAACGCTAAACTTGCTGACCTGGTGCCCTGTGTCGCTTTGGAAGATTTGGACCTGGTCAGTTGTCATCAGAACACTTCAACCGTGCCTGCTACTCCTGTCTGTCCTGATGCGAGATGTGCTGGGGAGAAACTAGAGTCCATTGGCCTGAGTGAGCTGGACATCAGCCTGTGTGATGCGTCGTCTGAATGTAAAGACAAGTTGTCCGAACTTATTGTTCGCTACCAGGATGTCTTCTCACGTAACCACCTTGGCTGCGGCAAAGCAGAAGAATTTGTCCACAGAATCCACTTGATTGACTAAAAGCCATTCAGACTTCCTTTCAGACGTGTGCCACCGAGCCAGTACCAAAAACTACGTCAAGTCTTAAGTGAAATGGAAGAAAAAGAGATAATTCGAAAGTCAACAAGTGAGTATGCCTCACCATTAGTCCTTATCTGGAAGAAGAATGGTGATTTACGTGTGTGTACTGACTTCAGGTGGCTGAACAAGAGGACTTTGAAGGACGCTCACCCTCTGCCACATCAGGCCGATTGCTTGGCAGCACTTGGTGGCAATTCGCTGTTTAGCACAATGGACTTGACTTCAGGATTTTATAACATGCCCTTACATGAGGAAGACAGGAAGTATTCAGCATTCACTACACCTATGGGGCTTTACGAGTACAACAGGCTGCCACAGGGGCTCTGTAACAGTCCAGGGAGTTTCATGAGAATGATGACTTCCATTTTTGGTGATCAAAATTATCTAAGTCTGTTATGCTATTTAGATGATATTTTGATTTTTGCTCCTGATGAAAGTTCTGCCCTCGTCCGTCTTGAAATGGTGTTTAACAGACTCCGTGCCCACAACTTGAAATTGGCACCCAAGAAATGCTATTTTTTGAGGAAGTCTGTCAAATTCCTTGGCCACATTGTTAACGAGCATGGCGTTTCGACTGACCCAGGCAAAGTTGAAAGCATAAGCAGTATGACTGTTACTGACTTGATGGAAGCTGACGGAGTGACGCCATCTGAGAAACGTGTGCGATCTTTTCTCGGCATGCTAAATTTTTATCAGCACTTCATCCCAGGATACTCAGCCCTTGCGAAGCCCCTGTTCTCACTGCTGGCTGGTCAGAGACAGAAGAAAGGCCGAAAGCCTAAGTGTGTTGTAGTGAGCCACAAACTAAAGTCAACCGACTGGACTGCTGACCATGACCGGGCATTTGCTGAACTCAAACAGGCCCTCATCAATTCCGTTGTTTTGGCCCACCCAGACTTTAGTCAACCCTTTTTGCTGTCTACAGACGCCTCATTGGATGGCCTTGGGGCCGTTTTATCTCAAGTGCGTGAAGGTGATACAGTGGCTAGACTAATTGCATTTGCTAGCAAGTCCTTAACTCGGTCACAGAAGAACTATCCAGCCCATCGCTTAGAGTTTCTTGCACTGAAGTGGTCAGTATGTGACAAGTTTAGCCACTGGTTGAAAGGCCATGACTTTACTGTGTGGACTGACAATAATCCACTGACACATATTATGACTAAACCTAAGCTTGACTGTTGTGAGCAGCGATAGGTGTCAAAATTAGCCAGTTACAATTTTGACATCAAATATGTGCCAGGCCCACGAAACATTGTTGCTGACGCTCTCAGCCGTGTCCCTTTTTGCAAGAGTGTCGGTCACAGACTGGTCAGTGAACCATTTCACGAACTTGCCAGAGAAGCCGCTGTTGTGTCTGACACAGCTGTTCAACACACCTTCAGAGAATCCACCGACCAGTCTGTAATGGCAGAGAAGCTAACACGTCTTGTAGCCACAAATTCCCAGTCCCTTCACACGTCAGCTCAGTCTTTATCCACACCGGAAGTCACTGCTGTTATCCAGTCACACACTGAATGGACCTCTGGAGCAAGGACTCGTGCGACAGCCCTTGTGAGTCACCTACCCCAGCTCATTCCTGACAGTTTGTCCAGCCTGCCTGTCTTCTCTGTTGAAGATCTAAGAGATGCTCAGTCTAAGGATAAATCCTTGTCTCGTATACATTTTTATGTGGAGAGGTCTCGGAGACCTTCCAGACGCGAAAGGGCACAGGAGACGAGTCAAGTCCTGAGGTTGCTGAAACACTGGGAAAAGTTCGTTCTGAGTGATGACGTCTTATACAGAGTGTCACGTGATCAGATTTAAAAGACAAGACGCCATCAGTTTGTTGTTCCTGATTGCCTGAAGGCTAAAGTCTTGAAAGGAGTGCATGACAGTGCGGGTCATCAAGGTCAGTCAAGAACCCTGAGCATTGCCAGACAGAGATTTTTTTGGCTGCACATGGATAGAGATGTGAGAGAGTACGTTCGTCATTGTCAGCGTTGTATAGTGAGCAAGATGGTTGAGCCTGCAGGAAGAGCTCCTCTTGAAAGTATTGTCACTTCCCGACCACTGCAACTTGTTTGCATTGATTTCTGGGCAGCTGAAGATTCGCGCAACAAATCTGTGGATGTTTTAGTAATGACCAACCATTTTACCAGACTGGCTCAGGCCTTTGCCTGCAGGGATCAATCAGCCAAACAAGTAGCGAAAGTCCTCTGGGAGAAGTATTTCTGCGTCTATGGATTCCCTGAGAGAATTCACAGTGACCAGGGTCCAAGCTTTGAGAGCGAGCTGATCGCTGAACTTCTACAGTTATCTGGTGTGCGAAAGTCCCATACTACTCCATACCACCCGATGGGAAATGGCAGTGTTGAACGTTTTAATTGAACGATGGGCAATATGATCAGAGCTCTTCCCTCAGAATCAAAGCAAGACTGGCCCAGACGCTTACAAACTCTCACATTCATGTACAATTGCACTGCCCATGAAACAACAGGATATGCACCTTTTTACCTGATGTTTGGAAGGGTCCCCCGTCTTCCAGTAGATATCCTGTTTGGAAACATCTTGACTGACCCTGATGTGACCGACTTTGGCAGATATGTCACAAAGCTGTCTGAGGACCTTAAGGAAGCCATGTTAATTGCTCAAGAGCATGTGACAAAGGAACAGAACAGACAGGCAAGACTGTATAACAGGAAAGCGAAAGGACCGACAATTGAAATTGGAGACCGAGTGCTTGTGGCTAATAAGAAAGAGAGAGGAAAGAGAAAAGTTGCTGACTGATGGGAGTCTATTGTTTATACTGTGACTGAGATGAATCCCCAAACGCACACATATAAGATACAGGACACTGTCACAGGGCGTGAGCGGATTGTCCATCGTAATCTACTTATGCTGGTGAATTTTCTTCCTATTCAAGATGTGCCACAGTCTTCTCAGTCTGGTCTCTCAATGTCCTCCGTCCAGTCCTCCGTCTCTGTCCATTCCATGGCCTCAGGTCAAGCTACGTCAGAGCACACTCAGACTCAAGTGTCCGTTCAGCAGGATGAGACTCAATGTGGAGTTGATGATGTGCACAGTCTTGTGAGCGTCCCTGAACCTGAAAATTACTCAGATATCCTGCCTGCGTCTGAGGAGAGAACCAGAGAATGGGTCAGTCACCTGAACACCCCAAGTCAACAGTCTCCTGAAGGAGGTGCCAGGGAGCCATCTGCTGACTTTACTGACGACGTGTTGACTGACAAGGTCCCAGACTCACAATCTGAACACTCTCACGCCTCACACACTAATGACACTGTTGATAGGGATGACACCTCGACTGTTAGTGGCCATCACACAGTTTTGTCTGCAGTTACTTCTGACTCTGTAAGTGACGCTGCACACACTGTTGCACCCACTGAACTGCCTGAGTCTGCGCCACAGTGCACTACACGTCTGGGTCGTGTCGTTCGACCAGTAAACAGGCTCCTTTACACTATAGCTAGACAAGATGTCACTAGACGACAGCAGCAGAATGTTCAGACTGTATGCAGCTCTGTAGTTTAAGCTCTTAGGGCATAAGTTTTTTTTTTTTGCACTTTTTTTTTACAGATCTTTCTAATGTCTTTAGAAGTGCTGTAATATGTGAACACTTATACCTACTGATATGTGTATTGACAGTTTTGGGCAAGTGTAGAATGTGTAAGGCATTCTATAGCCGGTGGTTGGTTGGAGAGTTTTTGACGTTGCTCTCGGTCCACTGCATCCTTAAGGGATACTTCTAGAGTCGGTCTTGTTGTGTGTAGTCCCATGACACCAGATGAGTCATAGGTATAGTGTTGCGAACATGTGTATAATTTTGTCCAGAATTCAGTGGGGGTGGGTGTAACAGAGTTGAAAATGACCTCACTTAGATAAAGTGAATTCTCCCAAAATTTGTATTTTAACATGTCATTGTGATCCAATGCTTTTGATGGTTTGAGTGAACTCAGAAAGGTTCCAGATGTTGTACCGCATTCACTAAGGTTAAATATGAGGCTGCGCGACTGTTTGTCTATTTACTTCCACTTTGACGCATTTTTGCGCTACCCGTACCTTAGAGCTAGATCAGCTCCGCTGGAGGTAAGCAGGCTTTGGGAGCGCTCCGTGAATAATTTGATATTTTAATAAATTGACATGTTTTATTTACAAACTATTGATTGCATATGAATGTATATAAGTTGTACTAACTTATGCTCTCGAAATGTAATGCTGTAAAGGGATGTGTAAGGGCTCTAACCGAGAGAAAGCATAATTTTGGCGGCAACCACGCTGCGCTATTGCGTTATGAGAGCATTGTTCTGATTTTGGTTTTATGCTATTTTAGACTTGAATGCAGTCGCGATTGGATGTCTCATGGATTGTTTGTTTTATTTATGAATGCAGGTACGTGGTTTATACAAAATGTAAATGTTTAAGAATTGTTGATGTTTAAACTATACGATCACTCAGTGCGCTACACCAGCGCCGTCTTTCCTTTTGTTTGCACAAGGATTATCGTGCTATGCATTTTGAGTTCCATGATATTTTAGTATGATATACAACGTATGAGGTTAGCCTGTAAGGGCAGCGTTTGCGCTACCCGTACCTGAGAGCTAGATCAGCTTCGCTGGAGACTTGAATGCAGTCACGATTGGATGTCTCATGGATTGTTTGTTTTATTTATGAATGCAGAGCTAAATCATCTCCGCTGGAGGCAATAAAAGCCACTGTGAGGAATCCCTGGTCTGAATCTTAATCACAAACACATGCACAAGTTAGGGTTGTTACACTATAAACGCATTGAATTTCGCCATGGCAGGTAACGTCGTTAGGGCTGGTGGTATTACCGATTTTTCGATATACCAGTGTGAATTCACGCAATGCCATGCGGGTTCGTAATTACATTGTCAACTGTATTTTATTGTTTTTCATACAATTAATATTACAAATTGCACATTCCAACGGTATGATAAATAATTTATGAAGTAAACTTGAAGGGTGTATTGTCTGTGTTGACAAACTCACACGTGTTACGTGGCGTTGCCAACAACACAGATGTTTGTGGAAACGGTAAGTTTGGTGTAAGCATCGAAGGAAATGTGCAATTTAGCTGCAATGCGTGAATCCCTGTGTTTCTTCTGTGAAGCTAACTAACCTTATATACTTATGCATAAAATCGGTCCCTCTCAGCTAAATTAATATAGATAGTATTACCTTTACAGTGGCAAGCTAGCAAGCAAAATTACAGGTAACAAGCAGCTAGCTATCTATTTGTGTCTGAGATGAGCTACTAAATCGATTTTTTTGAGTGTGAAATGGCTTCTGGAAGTGTTTAGTAAAGTCATTGTTCCACATGAGTAAATTGTTCTGTATGCAGTACAGAAGGCTGTGCAGGTAAACAAAATGGCAATTTATGCATGGTATGAGGGAGAGAACATGATAACATGAGGGAGTACTTGTTTATTATTATTATTGTTGATTGTTGTTGTATAAGGGGGACTAATGGGTATATCAACATGGTGGACAATTCCATGGACAGGGTTAGTGGGGTTTGTAAAGATGCAGATAGCTCTCCTGAGGGAATGTGTAGTCTAAATGGCTTATGTATGAATGGTTAAATAATCTCTCCTCACCCTCCACCCCATGTTTTGATCCTTTGCCTTTTTTTGTTTTTTGTTCATTTTTTTTTAGCTTTTTGGACCCTGCCATTTTGTACTTTCTTTGTGTAAATACGGTAACTTCAGCAATTAGAGGGCAAGGATCTTTTTATTTGTTACAGCAGGGGTGTTTTTATTTTTTATCTAGCGTACCGAACCCGGTTATCGGGCGGAAACCAGACATTTTTGTGATCAACATACGATACTGATATTATTCGGGCACATACCATTGAACATATTATATTTATTAGGTTCACAAAACGATAAGCTAACTTTTAAGCCAATAACCATGTAGATGTGACCGGTAGTTTTTATGTTTTAACGTCTTTTAGATGAGAAAGTACTGTCAAAAAAGGGGCGCCCTTTATCGGGCGGCTCTTGTAGTGCATAAACAAGCTCACGATTATTGTTGTTTTAATAATCAATTAATAGTTTATTTCATCAAGAAAGATACAGTTTGAAAAACCAATATGTTGGCAAAATAGCTGGCTAACTGGATAGTTTACCTGGCAGTCCGAAAGATGTCAATATTGTGTTTATTTCTTCACAAAACGATAAACTAAGTTTTAAGCCAATATTAAACATGTAGACGTGACCGGTAGTTTTTTGTTTTAACGTCTTTTAGATGAGACAGTAATGTCAAAAAAGGGGAGACAACTATCGTTTATTGGCTTAAAAGAGATAGGCTCAATCGCATTGGATTTATTTCTTTACAAAAACGATGTTAACTTTTAAGCCAATAACGTGTTTCTTTTTTCGTTTTAACGTCTTTAAGATGAGACGAGACTGCCAAAGAAAGGGCGCCCATTATCGGGCGGCTGTTGTAATCCATAAACAAGCGCATGATTATTGTTGTTTTAAGAATCAATTAATAGTTTATTTCATCAAGAAAGATACCGTTTGAATAACCAATATATTGGCTAAATAGCTGGCTAACAAGACTATGCAGTGTAGTACACCAGCGCAGAAGTAGAATCAGATTTCGGACATTTTTTTCACATAGGGGGCGTGATAAAAAGGCTCATAAAATGTGTAATTATCGTTAAATATTCATGAAAATGAGCGGATACATACCTTGTTTGGTTTGAAGTGGGTGGGAAATACTGGTTTTCTTTTTTTCGTTGGCAAATCAGCTCTCGAGGAAGTTCAAATATGGTCGAAAGAGGACGTGCCCGATAAAGGGCGCCGCCCGATAAAGGGCGCCCTGTAGCTAGGAAACTGGTGGACTTTTGATTTTTTATCCACTGCACTTTTAGTAGTACACCTTAGTGCACTTGTATATAGTTGATATATGTTTGTCATGTATAAAGTTTTGCCCTCCTAAAACCCAACCCCAACGTCCCTGTCATAGGAGGTGGCAACAGAATAAAGGACAGGACTGGCAAGCAGTAATGTGTAGGGAAGTTTCATACTATTCCCATTATTCATTTGAAAACCTGTTTGCACATTCCTGGACTCATTTCTGGCTAATGGGGCTCTGGTGAAATACACAAGATTCACTGTGCTGCTACATGGGTTTTGACAGCTTTTGTAACCTTGGGTAGTTAGTTGTGTAATATGAGAGCACCAAGAACACGTCTAAAAATTAACTTTTATTGCCAATATTGACAAATTATCTCATTTTATTGTAAAAACCTAAAAAATAATCATATTGAGACCTTTCTGGACATTGCCATTTTTGGCACATTTGGCACCATTTAGCACCATTTCGATAACGAAAAATGGTTCACCTGAAAAAAACCCTGTAAAATTTGAATGGTTTTGAGATATTGACACCAGATTGTTACCAGAGGTAGGCAGCATATTGATGAATCAGATAGAGGAGTCATTTCCCTCATAGCATTTGTAGCTCCCCAGGTAAAAATTCTTAAACTTGAATGTAGGTACCTGTTTTTTAGTTTTTTTATATTTTCTGTACATAAATTGTTGTAGTTAAGTATCAAAAACTGGATTTCTATGAGTTCTCACTGCTTAGTCGTAATACTGCAGGTGTCTGCTTTAATAAAAGCCATGAACCATATTGTACCATTTATAGTTTTTGAGATAACCACCTTTGTTTGTCACTAGTGAAAACAGGCAAAAATTGGCCTATTTTGCCCTCGGTAGGAAGAGGTTAAGGCGGTTTTGCGGCTGGGCTTCCTCGTTCATTAGGCAGAACTCATCCTTACACCGGACCTCTTAATTTTAATATTGACTCTGTTATAAGTAGCCTCTACTGAAAAAACATGTCTGCATGGATGGGTCCGAGCAATTCAAAAGTGTTGCTCACCGCTGTATATAGAGCTCTATCTTTCAAGCCCTTGTTGTCCCCTGCAGGGTCTGTTTCATCCATATTTCCACTGGTGTCCTTATAGAATAAGCCGGCCCTAAATTGATTAGACATTGTGGCTTCAGAATAATTAAGTA